>CM070777.1:7200000-7800000 GCA_036346955.1 Dipus sagitta | reverse complement strand
GCAAGCGCTGCCACTCCTTCGGCGTCTCGGTGCTGCAGGGCGTCTTCTTCGTGCCGCTCGGCCGGGCAGTAGGTGGAGCCAGTGACGAGGACGCGACCGAGGCACCCCCAGAGCGTGGCTCGTCTCCGCGGGAACACACACGTAGATGAGGGACCTTGTATACAGAGCTATTTTAGAGAAATTGCAGCCGCCCTCTCCAGTGCCCGCACCCCAGCCCCTGTGCCCATGCACCCCGACCCCTGCCCTACCCACAGAACAGCGAGAGCAACCCCTGGCGCCAGACGACCTCTCTGGAGAGAGGCTGACCCGTTGCCTGGCGTCTCCCAGCCAGGTAAACCCAGCTGGACACATTTAATCAACAAGTCTGGTTCTACTGGTTCCGTCCTCTGCACTCAAATGTTTCTTTCCAACCTGGTGCTGGGCGGATGGGTATGAAGAGGGCACCCACCCTGAGTTGAACCCTTTAGAATCCCACCCCAGTGGTTTCCGGTGGTCAGTGGGCCAGGTGGTCCATGAGGAAAGCCTCGAGGCCTCTCTGGGCTCAGGATGGGGTGCCGAGCTGTGGTACTCACTCAGAACCAGGTTCTTTGTGGACATGGAGAAGTCTTCTATAGTGTGAATGTGTTTCCCCAAAAGCTCATGTGTTAGAAACTTGGTCCCCACTGCAACAGTGTTGAGAAGGGAGTCTTCTGCCAGGGACTGAAGAATGTATTAATCCTGCCGGGTGTGGTGGAGCACGCCCCCCCAGCACTCGGGAGGCAGAGGTAGGAGGAGCACCGATAGTTCGAGGCCACCCTGAGACTACATCATGAATTCCAGGTCAGCCTGGGCCAGAGTGAGACCCTACCTCAAAAATAAAAAAATAATAGTAGTGAAGAAAAAAAAAAGAAAAAAAATGATGTATTAATCTTTTCATGGGTTAATGGGTTTTCTGGGTGTGGATTTGTCACAAAGGTGAGTTTCTACTGGCCTGCTTGCTCCGTCTCACATGATGTAGTCCAAGGCTTCCGGAGCACAGGGAACCTCAGATACTGCCCTATGCTCTTGAACTTCCCAGCCTCCAGATCCATGTACCAATTAAACCTCTTTTCTTTTTAAGTTTTCCAGTGTGTGGCATTTACTTATAGCAACATGAAATGGATTGAGGCATGGCTATGTCCCCAGCCTTCCACAACAGGAGGGAGCTTCCTTTGGCTTTAGACTGGAGAGAGTGGCCAGGTTTGAGGGGCCCTTGCGGTCAGTACTAGCGCCTTTCCCCGTGGCAGGGGCCTCAGTGGTCCATTTCTGGTTGCCTGCAGCTCCTTCATCATGGCCCTGGGATGGTGTATTTTGTGTCACTAGGCAGTAGGCCTGATCTGAGCCAGCTTTGAAGAAAGCACTCCTGGCAAGAGTGGGCTCACAGAGAGTGCCACCTTTATAGGCAGTCCTGTGGGCATGCCCACAAGATCATTGTAAGTTCCTGGTGGAGCACAGTGGTCCCCACTGGAGCCCCTAGGTCAGGCCAAGCAGCAGGGCCCAGGGGATCCTGTCTCAGAGCTGACCTTCCCCGGCCCTCAGACACACCAACTATTAACCATACTCCTATGTGGAGGCTACACTGCACTTTCTCTCTCAGGGGCTGTGGCCTCAGGCAGACCCATCTGAGGGTTGACCCCTTCCTGCTTGCCTGTGGGGTGAAGTGCCCAGCAGGTTCACAGAAGTTCCAGCCCACCAAGTGCTGGTTTGGCCCAGGTGAGAAGGGGCCTGGGCAGTGGGCTCTGGAACTTGGGCTGGGTTGGCCAAAGGGTAAGGTCCCAGCCTTGGATAAGGTTAAACAGTGGGTCCCAGCTATGGCCCTTGCTTCTGTAGCGTGAGGCAGAGACAACCCCTTCAGCATGCTTCCTGAAGTCCCACCGTGGCCTGAGTCCACTTCTCCAGGTTCTCCCCTGGCCTGGGGAAGGGGTGCTGCCCTCCACATTTAGGGTGCCTGTTGGAATAACAGGCAGTGTCCAGACCTGCAGCTTCCCAGGATCCCCAACCATACACTACTCTTTGTGTGCCTTACCTCCCCACATTGCCCTCACATGACATAGTGGCCTCTCAGTCCCAGAGGTAGATGCAGAGAGCCCCTGTCTGCCCAGGAAGAGGCTAGACAGGGACTCAGGAACAGAGGGTTTACAGGAGAGAGTTATAACCACCTTAATGCCCACTGCACAGATCTAGGGTTTGAATGGACCTGACTTACTTTCCCATGTTTCTATCTGGTGATGAGCAGAAATCCAGGGTCTCCATCTTGATCCACTCCAATGTCCTGGTCCTTGGAGGGCCCATTCTAGTCCAGAAATAGCATGGTCCTTGGCCCAATGCCCACCCTGAATACCTGGCTTCCCAAGGTTCAGGGACACTCACCATGCTGATCTCTAGCTCCTGCTCAGCATGTCACAACACCACACTTCTCACACTTCCTCCTCACCACAGCCTGGCCGGAAGCAGACATCCCCAAAGACCCAAGACCCCTGGGCCCCATCAGAGCCTGGCCATAGTCAAGGCCTCAGTCCTCATACTGAACACCTTTCTGTTGGAGAGGAGTTGGCTAGGGATAAGGATAGATCCAATTGCCCAGGTGGTCTCACTTTCTCACAAGGCCTCCCTTCCCCTCCCCCATGAATTTATAGTTCCCACATGTCTCCTGAATCTGATGCTGATTTCCCCCATCTCTTATCAACACAACATAAAATGCATTCACCATTTTTTCACTTTTATTAATAAGTTCATACATGTAAATAATGTATTTTGATCATATTCATCCCTATTACCCTCTCATCCTGTTCCTACTCCCATCCCCTGTTCTTCCCAAACAGATCCCCTTCTACTTTCATGTCTGGGTTTTTGGTTTTTTGTAACTGAAGTGTTAATAGACTTCCCTAAAAAAAGGCAACTGAAGAGTTAATAGCTATCCCTAAAGCTTGCGGGCAATAAAGAAGTTTGGCACCATCCCTGATTGATGTACTTCCCTTAGCCTAGATAGCCTTGAAGGACCAGGGACCATCTGAGTATCCTCCCTTAGACAATTCTGGCTGAAGAAGCCTATTCTGAACAAGGACACAAACAGCTACAATTTTCTTATCAACTGCACCTGGTCCAGTCTCTTTTTCTTAGGATCCTCCTTATAAGCTTACACCCCAGCCTGGCCCAGCGCTTCAGCCTTCATCCTGCAGGAAAGCTGAGGCCCCTCGCTGTTTTCTCTCAAGAGATCAAGTCCAGTGTTCTCTTTTGCTTTCCTCTTACACATTCTTTACAGTAACCCACGACATTTAGTTAAGGTTGCTTGCATAAGTGCGTGTGTGTGTTAGGGTAGGGGGATTTAGTGGAGTATGGCAACATACCAATGACTATACTACCAAAGGAAATGGCTCACCACCCCCCCCAACAACCACTAACTGCCAATAGCTCCTTAGGGAGGAGTGGAGTCTCGGGCCCCACTGCCATCCATGATGAAATGTTGACAGGCCTGATCTTGTGCAGGTCTTATGCAGACAACCACAATTACTGTGAGTTCATGAGCACAATGGCCATGGCATGTCCCAAAGACTGTGTTCTACAGCACTCCTCCCCATCTTCCAGCTCCTACTGATTTCCTACTTAATCTGCCTCCTCCTCCTTCTTGTTAGGTGAGATCCTGAGAGGCAGAGGTCTTTTCAGATCTTACATATCTATTTATACACTGATACCAGAACAGCCTGAGTGGATAAACCTGAGGGTGAGGTTGGCCTCCAGGAGCTGTGACCACCAGGAGGACCCAGCAGTGCCTGCACTGTTTACTCGATGACCACTGAGTGGTGGTCTTTGGGTTTAGCTCTCCCAGGGCCAGAACCAGCAGACTGTGAGGAGGAGCCATGGTTCAAAACATGGCAGCAACATGACAGGGCCTGTCACTCTGAGGAACTGGGGGAAGGGTGGATCCAGAAGTTGCTGAGCTGCCCCTCAGGAGCTCACACCCTTTTACTGTTACATTTAGGGGTTCCCTTGCAGAGTCTAGTGGCCCCCTACTCAACTCACATGGCACGAAGGTTCAATGAACTCATGAAGGTCTCCTTGTCTATCTGCAGAAGGGAAATGGGCCCTACAAAGGCTGAACCCCTTCTGAGCATGGCCAGTAGCCATTGGACTTGTCACCTGAGCCCTCCTTGAAGAGCCACCGCCAGCCCTGTCCATGGGCAGAACCCCTGCTCCTGTCCAGGTGTGCCCTTCTGAGTGTACAAGCCCCATGCTTCCATTTTATTGGGTATGTTTTTCAAAGTGGCTACACCCATTTATAACCCCGGCAGCCATTCATGGAAGCCCTATGTGCACTTACCAAGTTTCTTCCTGCAATGTAACTGGAACACTGTCCTCATGTATGACATTGCTGCTATCTTTTTAAGATTTTTTTTACTTTTATTTACTTACAATTGAGAGAGACAGAGATGGTTATTAACATTAAGAAAAAGTACTTACAGGCCAGGTGTGGTAGCACATGCCTTTTAATCCCAGCACTTGAGAGGCAAAGGTAGGAGGATCCTTGTGAGTTCAAGGACACCCTGAGACGACACAATGAATTCCAGGTCAGCCTGGGCTAGAGTGAAACCCTACCTCACAAAACAAAAAAAAAAAAAAAAAAAGGAAAGAGAGAAAAGTGCTTACAGGGCAGTTTGATGAGCATAATATATGCATTTAGCCAGACAACAGCAGGCATTACACCCCTAGGATTCATGACCTCCCCCAACCATAAGCTTTTGATTAGGTTTTCAGTACCAGGCATGTACTCCCTCCCATGGAGTAGGCCTCCAGGCAATTAGAGAGCAATTGGTTTCCCCCATAACAGACATTCCACTATTGCACCCATTGGCTCTTTTGGCCTGGCTGGCCAAACCTAAGGTTTGCAGTATCAACTGCTGTTTATCACCACTAATGACTTCTCTCTCCCATAGGGCTGCATGCAGTATAGCTTTTCCCAACTTTCTGGAAGCTGGTCCACAGCAAGGAGGTTTTCAGCTCAGCTCCAACTTGATTTCTTAATGAACTTGCAGCACAAACATATGGAGTCTTTAGAAATAGCGTCTTACCATCTAGTTCTGATAGGAATCAGAACTCTTGGTTAAGAGCCTTGGCAATGGCCTGTAATGTTTTGGGGGCATCAGGGACCTCCCTGACCAACAACTCATTGGAAGGTATCCCATCCTTGCCACTGAAATTTTTCTAGTGACAATCTATGGCTTCTGCATGTGCCATTAGCCAAAAAAGGTTTCCATATGGCTTAATCATAACATCTTAAAGTTTTATTAATCGTCCCGCCACCCTTCATTTACTCAATCTCTTCCCCTGACCACACTTAGGCCATTCCACCCCCAGTAATCTGTTCATCTACTTACATATATACAATACCACCTCCTTAAGGCCTCCCTCCTTTATAGTCCCTTTCTAGTTTATTGGCCTCTCCCACCGAGTTTTTTTTTTTTTTCTTTTTCGAGGTAGGGTCTCACTCTAGCTCAGGCTGTCCCAGAATTCGCTATGTAGTCTCAGGGCGGCCTTGAACTCTTGGGGATCCTCCTACCTCTGCCTCCCAACTGCTGGAATTAAAGGTGTGCACCACCATGCCCGGCTCTGATTATTTCATTATTTTTTAACTGCTAAGTAGAATGCCATTGTATAAATGCACCACATCTTCATTATCTATTCATCAGCTCTGGGACATCTAGGCTGGTTCCATTTCCTAGCTATTGTGAATAGACCAGCAGTAAACATGGATGAGCAAGTATGTCTGAGGTAGTGAGAAGAGTCCTTGGGACATATGCCTAGAAGTGGTATAGCTGCGTCATATGGTAAATCTATTTTTAGCTGTCTCAGGAACCTCCACACTGATTTCCACAATGACTGTACCAGTTTATATTCCCACTAACAGTGTAGAAGGGTTCTCCTTTTTCCACATCCTCACCAGCATTTATTGTCTTTTTTTTGGGGGGGTGGTTTTTGGGTTTTGAGGTAGAGTCTCACTCTAGCCCAGGCTGATCTGGTATTCACTCAAGGTGGCCTTGAACTCATGGAGATCCTCCTACCTCTACCTCCTGAGTGCTGGGATTAAAGGCATATGCCACCATGCCCAGCTATTTACTTATTTGAAAGAGAGTGAGTGAATGTGAGAGAGAAAGAGAGAGAGAGAGAGGCAGATAGAGAATAGGGCACACCAGGGCCTCTAGCCTCTGCAAATGAATCCCAAGTGCATGTGCCACCTTGTACATCTGGCATATGTGGGTGCTAGGGAGTAAACCTGGGTCCTTAGGCTTCACAGGTAAGTGCCTTAACCACTAAGCCATCTTACCAGCCTTTTAAAAGATATTTTATTTATTTGTTTGCTTATTTATTTAAGAGAGAGAATGGGTACACCAAAGTCTTTAGCGGCTGCAAACAAATTCAAGATGCATGTGCCATTTTGTTCATCTGGCTTATGTGGGTTCTGGGTAAATGAACCTGGGTCCTTTGGCTTTGCAGGCAACTCTTTAAGTGCTAAGCCATCTCTCCAGCCCAAAGTTTCAAGTAGTGTTTTATTGTTGTTGTTGTTGTTTACTTATTTATTTGAAAGAGAGCGAAAGAGGCAAAGAGAGAGAGAGAATAGGCACGCCAGGGTAGCCACTGCAAATGAACTCCAGATGCATGTGTTACCTTCTGTATCTGACTTATATGGATACTAGGGAATTGAACCTGGGTCCTTAGGCTTTGCAGGCAAGCACTTTAACAACTAAGCCATCTCTCCAGTCCTCATTTGTTTTCTTGATAGCCATTCTGACAGGAGTGAGATACAATCTCAAAGCAGGTTTTTTGTTGTTGTTGTTGTTTGTTTGTTTGTTTGTTTGTTTGTTTGTTTTTTCTGAGGTAGGGTTTCACTCTAGCCCAGGCTGACCTGGAATTCACTATATAATCTAAGGGTGGCCTCGAACTCATGGCGATCCTCCTACCTCTGCCTCCCAAGTACTGGGATTAAAGCATGCACCACCATGCCTGGCTTCAAAGTAGTTTTAATTTTCCCTTCTATGATGGCTAAGGATGTAAAACATGTTTTAGATGTTTATATGTCATCTGTATTTCTTCTTTTGAGAACTCTCTGTTTAGTTCCATAGCCCATTTTTTATTTTCATTTACTTCATTGATTTATTGGGTTTTCGAGGTAGGGTCTCACTCTAGCTCAGGCTGACCTGGAATTCACTATGTAGTCTCAGGGTGGCCTTGAACTCACAGTGACCCTCCTACCTCTGTCTCCCAAGTTTTGGGACTAAAAGTGTGTACCACCATGTCTGTACCTGTGGTGGTTTGAATAGAATAGATGGCCCCCCAATATATTCAGTTGTTTATTTGTTTGTAGTCTGCATCTCTAGCCATCTGGCTGGAGGCAATGCCATTGTGTGGATCTTAAGGTGTGGTGGTGGTTTTCAGATTTCAATCTAAGATATGCAAATTGTGCCTAGCTGGAGTTCCTGAAGTGTGCTCTGGCTTTGGACCTTTAGGCTTGTTTCTCTCTGCTTGGGCCTGTGAAAACAGGCCAGTTTCTTCTGCTATTATGGAACTTCCCCTGGATATGTAAGCTTCAATAAATCCCTTCCTCCATAACTGTGCCTGGTCTGGAAGTTCATCTCAGTGAACCTGAAGCTGTCTGCTACACTACCTCAAAAAAAAAATTACCTTATTTTTTTAAATATTTTATTTTTATTTATTTGAGAGAGAGGCAGATAGAGAGAGAATGGGTACACTAGGGCCTTCAGCCATTGCAAATAAACTCCAGACACATGTGCCACCTTGTGCATCTGGTTTACATAGGTCTTGGGGAATCGAACCTAGGTCCATTGGTTTTGCAGGCAAATGCCTTACTACTAAGCCATCTCTCTAGCCCTGGCCCATTTTTAATTGGGCTGTTTGATTTATTACTTAGTTTGTTGAGTTCTTTGTATATCCTGGGTATTAATTCTCTGTCAGATGTATAGTTGGCAAAGATTGTTCTTGCATTCTGTAGGCCTCTTTGCTCTATTCACAATGTCCCTTGCTGCACAAAAGCTTTGTAATTCATGAGATCCCAGTGGTTGATTAGTGGTTTTATTTCCTGAGCAACTAGGGCTATATTCAAAAAGTCATTGCCTATGACAATATGTTGAAGTGTTTCCCCTAATTTTTCCTCTAGCAGTTTCAGAGTTTTGGGTCTGGTGAAGGTTCACCATTTGGTCTGCCTTTTAGGAAATAGAATTTTATGGTACCATTGCTGTTTGGGTCTAGATTTGTTGAGGCAATGGTGAATGGGAGTGTTTCCCTGATTTTATCCTCAGCATGTCTGTTGTTAGTCTATAGGAAGGATACTGATTTCTGTGTGTTAATTTTGTAACCTGCTTTGTTATTAAAAGTATTTATTAGCTGTAACAGTTTGGCAGTCTTTAGGGTTCTTTATGTACAGAATCATATCATATGCAAATAATAATAATTTGATGTCTCCTTTCTAGTTTGTATCCCTTTTATGTGTGTCTCTTGCCTTATTGCTATAGTTAAGATTGCCAATACTATAGTAAATAAAAGTGGGGGGGACTGCAGAGATGGCTTAGTGGTTAAGCCTGCCTGCAAAGCTTAAGGACCCAGGATCAATTCCAATTCCCAGTACCCACATAAGCCAGATGCACAAGTGGCACATGCATCTGGAGTTTGTATACAGTGGCAGGAAGCCCTGGTGCACCCATTCTCTGTCTATATATCTGCCTCTTTCTCAAATAAATAAACATCATATTTTTTAAAAAGTGGGGACAGCTGACAGAAAGTTAGAATAAGCCATTCTACATGTAGTTCAATGGGAGAAAGAGATACCACCAGTGAAGATACTCAACAGTGGATACTACAAGCCTTATAATTGGCCAGCCAGGCCAAATGAGCCAATGGGTGCAATAGTGGCACGTCTGTCATGGTGGAAACCAACTGCCCTCCAATTGGACTGGAGGCCCGCTCCATGGGAGGGAATACATCCCTGATACTGAAAACTTAAAACAGGGGTAGTCATGAGCCCTAGGGGTGTAACATCTGCTCATGTCTGGAAAATGAATACACTATACTTATCAAACTGCCCAGCAAGCCCTTCTCTTAATATTTATACCCTTATATTAACGCTACTCTCACTTTGGGTAGAGAATCTTCTCTTTTCAGATGGCAGTGACCTTGGGATGACTCAGAAGGTATCATAGTGCTAGAAAGAAGTGACTGGAGTACTGAGTAACATCTCGATCACACTTTCCAAGGCTCAGGGTCTAATGCGGAAGAGGTGGCGGAAAGAATGTAAGGGCCAAAGGAAGGGCAGGACACCTTACAACGTGCTCCCTCCAGACATAAAATGGCCTGGATATCCGTGACCTCATAGTGCCTGACACTACCTAAACAAGACCATCATAAGGGGAAGAAAAGATCATGACATCAAAATAAAAGAGAGACTGATTAAGATGGGGAGAAGATATAATGGAGAATGGAATTTCAAAGGGGAAAGTGGGGGGAGGGAGGGTATTACCATGGGATATTTTTTATAATCATGGAATGTTAATAAAAATTGAGAAAAAAAAGTGGGGACAGTGGACATCCTTGTCTTGTTCTTGCTTTTAGTGGAAAAGCTTCAAGTTTTCCCCCATTTAGTATTATGTTGGTTATAGGTTTGTTATAAGTAGCCTTCATTATGTTGAGGTATGTTCCTTCAAATCCTAATTTCTTTAGGACTTTTATCATGAAGGGATATTGGATTTTTGTCAAATTCCTTTTTAGCATCTATTGAGATGATCATGTGATTTTTGTCCTTCAGTTCATTTATATAGTGTATTATATTTATCAATTTGCATATGTTCAACCATTCCTGCATCTCTGGGATAAAGCCTACTTGGTTGTGATGAATGAATTTTTTTTCTTTTTTTGTTTTTTTGAGGTAGAGTCTTGCTCTAGCCCAGGCTGACCTGGAGTTCACTATGTAGCTTCCTACCTCTGCCTCCCAAGTGCTGGGATTAAAGGAGTGTGCCACCACGCCCAGTGTTGAATGATTTTTTGATATATTCTTTCACCCTAAAATAGTGTCTGTCCTTTATGGAGAGGTGAGTTTCTTGGAGGCAACAAACAGAAGGTTCTTGCCTTTTAATTTAGTCTACAAGCCTGTGTCTTTTAGTTGGGACATGGAGGCCATTGATATTAAGAATTATTATTGAAAGATGTGGATTTGCACCAAAAAAATGTTCTACATCGCTAGTCATCAGGGAAATGCAGATTAAAACTACATTGAGATTCCACCTCACTCCTGTCAGATTGGCTGCCATCATGAAAACAAATGATCATAAATGCTGGCGGGGATGTGGAAAAAGAGGAACCCTTCTACACTGTTGGTGGGAATGCAATCTGGTCCAGCCATTGTGGAGATCAGTGTGGAGGTTCCTAAGACAGCTAAAAATTGATCTACCATATGACCCAGCTATAGGACTCCTAGGCATATATCCTAAGGACTCATCTCATTACCTTAGAAATACGTGCTCAACCATGTTTATTGCCACTCAATTCACAATAGCTGGGAAATGGAACCAGCCTAGATGTCCCTCAATTGATGAGTGGATAATGAAGATATGGCACATTTATACAATGGAGTTCTACTCAGCGGTAAAGAAAAGTGAAGTTATGAAATTTGAAGGAAAATGGATGGATCTGGAAAGGATTATACTAAGTGACGTAACCCAGGCCCAGAAAGCCAAGCGCCACATGTTCTCTCTCATATGTGGATCCTAGCTACAGATGACTGGGCTTCTATGTGAGAAGGAAAAAAATCAGTAGCAGAGGCCAATAAGCTAAAAAAAAAAGAGAGAGAGAGATAAAGGGAAGAGAAAGGAAGGGAGGGGGCACTTAATAGGATGGTATTGTATATATGTAAGTAGAAGAATAGATTAATGGGGGTGAAAAGGCCCAAAGTGAGGTCAGGGGAAGAGATTGAGTAAAGGAAAGGTGGAAGGAGGGCTAATCAAAATCTAAGAGGATATAAATAAATCATACGGAATCCTCTGTTTTTGGACAATGGAACACTCAGGAGCCGTAGATTGTTGCTAGAAAATTTTCAGCACCAGGGATGGGATACCTTCCAGTGAGTTGTTGGCCAGGGAGGTCCCTGATGCCTCCAAAACATTAAAGGCCATTGCCGAGGCCCTTGGTTTCCCAAAAGGAATAGATGGAAAGACCCTATTGCTAAAGACTCCACATACTTGGGCTGCAAGGCCACTGAGAAATCCTGCTGGAACTGAGCTGATAACCTCCTCCATGTAGACCAGCTGGAAGAAGCCATTCTGCATGCAGTTCAATGGGAGAAAGAGAAATCATCAGTGAAGATACTCAACAATGGACACTGCAAGCCTTATATTTGGCCAGCCAGGCCAAATGAGCCAACGGGTGCAATAGTGGCACATCTATCATGGTGGAAACCAGCTGCCCTCTAATTGGACTGGAGGCCCGCTCCATGGGATGGAATACATCCCTGATACCGAAAACTTAAAACAAGGGTAGTCATGAGCCCTAGGGGTTTAACAGCTTCTGATGTCTGGAAAAATGTATATACTATGCTTATCAAACTGCCCAGTAAGCACTTCTCTTAATATTCATACCCTTATATTAATGCTACTCTCACTAAAAAGAGAATCTTCTCTTTTCAGATAGCAGTGACCTTGGGATGACTCAGAAGGTATCATGGTGCTGGAAAGAAGTGACTGGAGTACTGAGTAATATCTCGATTACACCTTCCAAGGCTCAGGGTCTAGTGCGGAAAAGGTGGCGGAAAGAATGTAAGAGCCAAAGGAAGGGGAGGACACCTTACAACATGCTCCCTCCAGACATAAAATGGCCTGGATACCCATGACCTCACAGTGCCTGACACTACCTACACAAGACCATCATAAGAGGAGGAAAAGATGATGACATCAAAATAAAAGAGAGACTGATTGAGATGGGGAGGGGATATGATGGAGAATGGAGTTTCAAAGGGGAAAGTGGGGGGAGGGAGGGTATTACCATGGGATATTTTTTATAATCATGGAAGATGTTAATAAAAATTGAGAAAAAAATGTGAATTTATTCTTACTATTCTTCCTGTTTTGTAGTGCTTCCTTTTTTTCCCCTTACTCCCTTGTATTATTATTTGAGTATGATTTATTTTTTCCTGTTTCCTCATGTTGTGTTTTCCTTTCTCTTCAGTGCGAAGGTTCCCTTCAAGTATTTTCTATAGAACTGGCTTAATGATCATATATTCTTTTAGCCATTTTTGTTGTGGAATATCCTTAATTCTCTGTCAATTTTGGATGGATAGCCTTGATAGATAAAGTAACCTTGGTTGACAGTTATCTTTCAGAATTTGGAATGCATTATTCCAAACCCTTCTGGCTTTTAAACTTTGTGATGAGTAATCTGCTGTGATCCTGATGGGCTTGCCTTTGTATGTGACTGGATATTTCTGTCTAACTGCTTTCAATATATTTTCTTTGGTTTCTGTGTTTAGTAGATTAATTATAGTATGATGAGTAGAGGTTCTCTTTCCTGGTTTTGTGTTTGGTGTTCTAAAAGTTTCCTTTATCTGTATTGGCATCGCTTTTCCTATTTGGGGGAAATTTTCTTCTATGATTTTGTTGAAATTACCAACTATTTCTTTGGAGTGAAATTCCTCTCTTTCTTCTATACCCTGAATTCTTTTTATTTAAATAATTTTGTTTATTTTTATTTATATATTTGAGAGTGACAGAGAGAGAAAGAGGCAGAGAGAGAGAGAGAATGGGCATACCAGGGCCTCCAGCCACTGCAAACGAACTCCAGATGCATGTGCCACCTTGTGCATCTGGCTTACATGGGTCCTGGGGAATGGAGCCTTGAACCAGGGTCCTTAGGCTTCACAGGCAAGCACCTAACCACTAAGCCATCTCTCCAGTCCCCTGAATTCTTATGTTTGATCTCTTCATAGTGTCCCAAATGTCTTTAAATTCCCATTCATACCTTCCAATTAGTTTGTCTTTCTTTTTATTGGACTGTATTAGATCTGCCACCTGGTCTTCTAGTTTAGATTTTGTTTTGTTTTTCAAGGTAGGGTCTCACCTCTAGCCCAGGCTGACCTGGAATTCACTATGTAGTCTCAGGGTGGCCTTGAACTCAGGGCAATCCTCCTACCTCTGCCTCCCAAATGTTGGGATTAAAGGTGTGCACCACCACATCCAGATTCTTTTTTAAAAAATTTATTATCTATTTGAGAGAAGGAGGGAGGGGGAGAAAGAGAGGATGAGCTAACCAGGGCCTCTAGCCACTGCAAATGAACTCCAGATGCTTGTACCACCTTGTACATGTGGCTTATGTGGGTACTGGGGAATCAAACCTGGGTCCTTAGGTTTTGTAGACAAATGCCTTAATCACCAAGCCATCTCTCCAGCCCTGACTTTCAGATTCTTAATGGAACAAATCATCTGATGGTGATGGTAAGAATAATGAGAATCAAAGGGTTTATAAGTTAGTGTTATCATGATAATATAAACTGGAAGACCTATATGGCAATTCAAGACATAGTACTTCTCTACGGAGTCCACCCTAAGGAACCTCCTTCTCTTGGTAGAAACATGAGTGTCTTTCTTCAGTGTTGCCTGTGGTCCAGCTTTCCATCACTGCTGCTCAGCCCCAATCTCCTTTTCTGCTCTCTCTGGATACTCCTTAGCATCACTCCATTTCTAGTATTTCTGATTGATTATTTCTTCATTAAGTTGATTTCCTGTGTTTTCTTGGGATCCCTTTATATTTTTAGTATTTATTTATTTTATTTGAGAGCAAGAAAGGCAAGATGGGAGAACAGTGGGCATGCCAGGGCCTCCAGCCACTGTAAATGAACTCCAGAAGCTAGTGCCACCTTGTGCATCTGGCTTATGCGTGTCCTGGGGAATCGAACCTGGATCCTTTGGCTTTGCAGGCAAACACCTTAACTGCTGTTATCTCTCCAGCCCTCTTGGGATTCCTTTAGGTGTTTTTTTTTTTTTTTTTTCTCTTCTTTGAGTCCTTTGATTTCTTTAAATTCTTTGTTAGGCATTTCATCTAAATCAGACTCACTGGAAGTCATTTCTGATGGATTTATAATTTTTGATGGAATTATATTGTCTTGACTTTTTTGTGTTTCTTGTATTACAATGCAGAGATTTTAGCATCTTGAGTCAATTTGGTGCTTGGGTTTTCTAATTATCTGCTGTATTTTTAGACGTGTAAATCTGAAGTTATCTTCATGGTAGGAGCCTAAGGTGCCAGATGTGGCTCTTATATTACTCCCTGAGTTAGAGCAGAGGTCACCCTAGGTTGAGTTTGCCTGCTATGCAAGTATTCTACTAGGCTGGGTGGAGCAAAATACAGACAAGTTCTAAAATTTAACTGAGTAATATATACATTCAATCAAAACCAGCACAAAGTATTTATACAAGTGTAGGGATTAAAACAATCTAACAAAGCCACAGTCCCTAAGGCTGTCCACACCCTTAATCCTGTCAACTGGAAAGCTGATATTTCTGGTCTATAATGGGTTCATTATATGGTCAGCCTGGGACCAAGTAAGTCCCTGTCCCAAAGAATGACAGAACAAGAAGACAATATAAATCAAGAAACACCCAAAGCAACACAAGTCAATCCCAAATCACAGCTTATTTTAGAATAGTAGCCAGGCGTGGTGGTGCACGCCTTTAATCCCAGCACTCGGGAGGCAGAGGTAGGAAGATCGCCATGAGTTCAAGGCCACCCTGAGACTACATAGTGAATTCCAGGTCAGCCTGGGCTAGAGTGAGACCCTACCTTGAAGAAAAAAAAGAGAGAGAGAGAATGGTGCCAGGCTGGACATGGTGGCGCACGCCTTTAATCCCAGCACTCGGGAGGCAGAGGTAGGAGGATTGCCATGAGTTCAAGGCCACCCTGAGACTATATAGTGAATTCCAGGTCAGCCTGGGCCAGAGTGAGACCCTACCTCAAAAAAAAAAAAAAAAAAAAAAAAAGAAGGTTAAAAAAATTTTTTTTAGGGCTGGAGAGATAGCTTAGTGGTTAAGGTGTTTGCCTGTAAAGCCTAAGGTCTCAGGTTGGATTCCTCAGAATCCACATAAGCCAGATATACAAGGCTAACATGACATTTTTATTTCCTTGTTAGGCCTAAAATAGTAAGCATGCAGATGAATATGTTTTTAAACGCACCCTCATTGGAGAATTTAATTAATTTACATTTTAAGTCATTACAATAAGCAAGTGTCCAGGAGCATGGGTGACGAGCCTATGGCTCAGGGGGTAAAAGTACTTACTAGAGCAGAACAGATATAAAATGATTTAATAAGGGGTTGTTAAAGATGCTTGCTTGCAAAGCCTGTTAGCCTGGTTTAACTCCCTGTCAGTCACATAAAGTCAGATGCAAAATGGTTCATGATCCCAATGCAACTACGACAATGTTGTCCTCTGACCTCCACATGTGTGCTGTGGTATGTGCACATACACACACACACACGATAAACAAATACATGTAAAGGATGGAAAAAAGAAAACATACTGCAAGAGAGACAGAGACACCACAGGAGAAAACTCAGAAAATCATCCCCCTGAGAGGGAATGGGGCTGGGGAGACAGTTCAGGCAGTAAGGTGCTTGCCTCACAAACATAGGACCTGAGTTTGATCCCCAGCACCCATATAAAATGCTGGGCATGGTGGTATGTGTTTGATTCCAGGCTGGAAAGACAGAGACAAGAGAACACCTTGAGCTTTCTGGCCAGCCAGTCAAGCCTAATTGATAAGCTCCAGACCAATGAGAGAGTCTGTCTCAAAAAGAAATGGATACATGGGCCGGGCGTGGTGGCGCACGCCTTTAATCCCAGCACTTGGGAGGCAGAGGTAGGAGGATCGCCATGAGTTCGAGGCCACCCTGAGACTACATAGTGAATTCCAGGTCAGCCTGAGCTAGCGTGAGACCCTACCTCAAAAAACCAAAAAAAAAAAAAAAAAAAAAAAAAAAAAAAAAGAAAGAAAGAAAGAAAAAAGAAAGAAATGGATACATGGGTTGGAGAGATGGCTCAGCAGTTAAGGCAGTTGCCTTTGAAGCCTAAGGACCCAGGTTCAATGCCCAAGTATCCAAGTAAGCCAGATGCACATGATAGTGCAACCATTCTCTTTCTATCTGCCTCTCTCTCTCTCTCTCTCTCAAATAAATAAATATAAAATATATTTTAAAAAGAAATTAAGCCAAGTGTGGAGGCACACATCTTTAATCGCAGCACTTAGGAAGCAGAGGTAGGAGGATCATCAGGGGTTCAAGACCACCCTGAGACTACATAGTGAATTTCAGGTCAGCTTGGCTAGAGCAAGACCCTACCTTGAAGAACCACAGAAAGAAGGAAGGAAAGAAAGAAAGAAAGAAAGAAAGAAAGAAAGAAAGAAAGAAAGAAGAAAGGGAAAGAAAGCCGGGCGTGGTGGCGCACACCTTTAATCCCAGCACTCGGGAGGCAGAGGTAGGAGGATCACCATGAGTTAGAGGCCACCCTGAGACTCCATAGTGAATTCCAGGTCAGCCTGGGCTAGAGTGAGACCCTACCTCGAAAAACCAAAAAAAAAGAAAAGAAAAAGAAAGAAAGAAAGAAAGAAAGAAAGAAAGAAAGAAAGAAAGAAATAGGAGAGAAGTAGAAGAGATTCAGACCATCTAGAGCCCACAGAGCAGGCAGAAGCAGCTTGAGCAGCAGCACCACCAGGTCCACATGGCCACAGCCTCAAGGCTCAGCCTGAGCCACAGGAAGAGCCAGGTGAGGGGCGTCTCCACTCACACCAGAGCTCCTCACAAACTCAAGAAACATGAAGGGAGGGTGGCAGGGACAAATAGCAGAGTGGCTTGTGAGGAAGAGGATCGCAAGACCAGCGGAAGAACTTCAGCCACCATCCACAGCCTGCCCTCCCCCACCCCTACCACAAGCACCAGCAAGCACCAGAGACCTGGGGAAGGGAACTCACTTACACAGCACCTGGCACAGGCAATTAGAGCAGTGACCCAGTGACCCAGCCAGCCTGCCTGAGCCCACAGAACAGCAAAGAGGGACCCAAGCAGGAGCTCAGAATAATTGAGACCAAAACCATCCCAAAAGGTAACTAGGATAACGCCAGGTCAGTACCCGCCAAATAAGCCTGGTATATAGGATTGAATTGGAAGTGCTAATTGCACCTTCCATGTCAGGATAAATTATATGTTAAATCTGATGGATGGTTGATTTGCCATTCTTAACTAAGCTATGTTTTGGGCTTGTCATTTGTTGCTTCCTGATTTATAGTGCCTTTGTTTCTCTTCTGTCGTTCATTGGAGAAGGGTCTCACTTGGTCACAAGCTGACTTGGAACCCTCTACAGACCAGAAATCTTAGCCAACTAGTTGACAGGATTAAGGGTGTGGGGCAACACACATCCTTAGAGATTGTGACTTTGTTAGAAGATCTGGTTGTCATAATACCTACTCATGCATAAATGCTCTGCTGTTATTCAATGCATGTGTACATTGTATAGTTAAATTTTAGAATCTCCCTGTATTTTGTTCCACTCAGCCTACTTGAATACTCTCATAGCAGACAAACCCAACACCCAGGGTCACTTTTGTAGTTACTCTGAGTCTGAACCACACCTACCACCTTAAGCTCCTACCCTGAAGATATATAACATCAGATTGATTGATGCATCTAATAATACTGCAGATAATTAGAAAATCCAAGCATTAAATTAATTCAAGATGCAAAAATATGTGCATTATAACACAAGAAACACAAAAAATCATGACAATATAAATCCACCAAAAAGTATTAATGCATCAGAAATGACCTCCAGTGAGAATGATTTAGAGGAAATGTCTGAGAAAGATTTCAAAAGAATGATTATAAATATGTTCAAAGAGCTGGGTGTGGTGATGCACACTTTTAATCCCAGCACTCCAGACGCAGAGGTAGGAGGATTGCCATGAGTTTGAGGCCACCCTGAGATTCCATAGTGAATTCCAGGTCATCCTGGGCTAGAGTGAGACCCTACCTTGCAAAACAAACAACAACAAAAATGTTTAAAGAAATCATGGAGGAAATCAAAGGAATGAAAGAGGAAATCAAAGGAATTAAAGAAGACACAGGAAACCAATTTAATGAAATGAGAAGGTCAATACGAGACACAAATAAGGAAATGGAAATAATAAAAACCAGTCAGAAGTACTAGCAATGAAGAACACAGTCAATGAAATAAAAAACTCTGTAGAAAATCTCACCAGTAGAATGGGTAAAGGAGAGGACAGACTATTTAAACTAGAAGAGCAGGTGGCAGATCTAATACAGTCCAACAAAGAGAAAGAAAAACTAATAGAAAAGTATGAATGGGAATTTCAAGATATTCAGGACACTATAAAAAGATCAAACATAAGAATGCAGGGTATAGTAGAAAGAGAAGAATTTCACTCCAAAGGCAAGGTAGGCATTTTCAACAAAACATAGAAGAAAACTTCCCCCAAATTGGGAAAGAGCTACCAATGCAGATACAGGAAGCCTTTAGAACACCAAACTGACAAAATATGGGAAAAACCTCCCCTCGCTATATTATAGTTAAACTACCAAAAATCCACACCAAAGAAAATATATTGGCCAGGTGTGGTGGCACACACCCTTAATCCCAGAACTCTGGAGGCAGAGGTTGGAGGATTGCCATGAGTTTGAGGCCACCCTGAGACTACATAGTGGTCAGCCTGGACCAGAGTGAGACCCTACCTCGAACCCCCCCCCCCACCAAAAAAAAAAAAAAACAGAAAAAAGAAAATATATTGAAAGCAGTAAGACAGAAAAATCAAGTCACATACAAAAGCAAGACCATCAGGATCATAGCCAATTACTCAACACAAACTTTAAAAGCCAGAAGGGCTTGAAATGATCTATTCCAAGTTCTGAAAGATAACACCTGTCAACCAAGATTATTTTATCCTGCAAAGCTATCCATTCAAATAGATGGAGAAATAAGGACATTCCACAACAAAAGCAGACTAAAGGAATATTTGAGGACAAAACCAGCTCTACAGAAAATACTTGAATGGATCCTCCATGGTGAAGAGAAAGAAAAGCACACATATAAGGAACCTGAAAAAAACAAACCATACTCAAATACTAGTTAAATCAAGAGAGCAAAGGTAGAACTGGAAGAACTACAAAACAAGAAGAATGGCAAAAATAAATACACACCTTTCAATAATAACTCTTAATAACAATGGCCTCAATGCCCCAACCAAAAGACATAGGTTTGCAGACAGTTAAAAAGCAGGATCCTTCAGTTTGTTGCCTCCAAGAAAGTCACTTTTCTACAAAGGATGAACACCATCTTAGGGTGAAAGGTTGGAAAATGGTGTTTCAAGTAAATGGGCCTAGAAAGCAAGTAGGGGTTGCTATCCTAATATCTGACAAGGTAGACTTCAGTCCAACATTAGTTAGGAAAGATAAGGAAGGTCACTTTATATTGATTAAAGGCACACTCCAACAGGAGGACATTACAATCCTAAACATATATGCACCGAACACAGGGGCTCCCAACTTCATCAAACAAACACCATTAGAACTAAGGTCACAGATAACACCAAACATAGTTGTAGTGGGTGACTTTAACACCCCACTCTCATCAATTGACAGGTCATCCCAGCAAAAAAATAAACAGAGTCGCATCTAGACTAAATGAGGTCATAGGAGAAATGGATCTAACAGATATATGCAGGTCATTTCTTCCAAATGCTGCAGAATACACATTCTTTTCATCAGCACATGGAACATTCTCTAAAATAGACCATATATTAGGACACAAAGCACATCTTAACAAAAACAGGAAAATTGAAATAATTCCTTGCACTGTATCTGATCACAATGGGATCAAACTAAAAATCAATAGAAATAAAAACTATAGAGCATACACAAAATCATCGCAACTAAGCAATACACGACTAAATGATGAATGGGTCAATGAAGAAATCAAGAAGGGAATCAAAAAATTCATAGAGTCAAATGATAATGAGAACACAACATACGAAAACATTTGGGACACAACAAAGGCAGTCCTAAGAGGGAAATTTATAGCCTTTAGTGCTTATATTAGAAATTAGAGAGGTCACAAATAAACAAATTTATGCTTCACCTTAAAGCCTTGGAAAAAGAAGAACAAGGCAAACAGAAAATCAGTCAATGGGAAGAAATAATCAGGAAGAAATAATAAAGATTAGGGCAGAAATTAATGAAACAGAAACCAAAAAAAAAAAATCCTAAGAATCAATGAAACAAAGAGTTGATTCTTTGAAAGGATAAAAAACACTGATATAAAAAAACACTGATAAACCCTAGCAAATATGACCAAAAGAAAGACAGAATAGATACAAATTAATAAAATTAGAGATGAAAAAGTCACCATCACAATACATAGCAGAAAAATTCAAAAATTCATAGGGACATACTATAAGAACATATACTCCAATAAGTTTGAAAATCTGAAAGAAATGGATGATTTCCTTGATTTATATGACCTACCTAAATTAAATCAAGGTGAAATTAACCACTTAAATAGACCTATAACAAGTATGGAGATCCAAGCAGTTATCAAAAAATCTCCCAACTAAGCCGGGCACGGTAGTGCACGCCTTTAATCCCAGCACCTGGGAGGCAGAGGTAGGAGGATCGCTGTGAGTTCAAGGCCATCCTGAGACTCCATAGTGAATTCCAGATCAGCCTGGGCTAGAGTGATACCCTACCTCTAAAAAAAAAAAAAAAATCTCCCAACTAAAAAAAGTCCAGGCCCAGACTGATTCACTGGTGATTTTACCAGACCTTCATGGAAGAACTAACACCAATGCTTCTTAAACTTTTCCATAAAATAGAAAAGGAAGGAATCCTACCAAACTCCTTCTATGAAGCTAGCATCACCCTGATACCAAAAACAGGCAAAGATAGAACAAAAAAAGAAAATTACAGACCAATCTCCCTCATGAACATAGATGCAAAAATTCTCAACAAAATATTGGCAAACAGAATACAAGAATATATCAGAAAGATCATATCCCAGAGATGCAGGGATTATTCAACATACGCAAATTGATAAATGTAATACATAATATAAATGTACTGAAGCACAAAAATCACATGATCATCTCATTAGATGCAGAGAAAGCATTTGACAAAATCCAACATCCCTTCATGATAAAAGTCCTACAGAGACTGGGAATAGAAGGAACATATCTCAACATAATAAAGGCTATTTATGACAAGCCTACAGCCAACATAATACTAAATGGAGAAAAACTTGAAGTTTTGCCACTAAAATCAGAAACAAGACAAGGGTGTCCACTGTCCCCACTTTTATTTAATATAGTACTGGAAGTCTTAGCCATAGCAATAAGGCAAGAGACACACATAAAAGGGATACAAACTGGAAAGGAACAGATCAAGTTATCATTATTTGCAGATGACATGATTCTATACATAAAGGACCCTAAGGACTCTACCAGAAAACTTTTAAAGCTCATAAGCCTCTATAGCCATGTAGCAGGATACCATATAAACACACAGAAATCAGTAGCCTTCCTATATGCTAACAACAAACACAGAGGATGAAGTCAGAGAATCCCTGTCATTCACAACTGCATCAATAAAATAAAATAAAGCAAGCTGGAGGGGTGGCTTAATGGTTAAGAAGTTTGCCTTCAAAGCCAAAGGACCCAGGTTTGATTCCCCAGGACCCATGTTAGCCAGATGCACAAAAGGTGCACACGCATCTGAAGTTCACTTGCAATGGCTGGAGGCCCATTCATTCTCTCTCTCTCTCTCTCTCTCTCTCTCTCCCCCCCTCTTTCCTTGTCAAATAAATAAATAATTAAAAAATAAAATATTAAGCTGGGCGTGGTGGTGCATGCCTTTAATCCCAGCACTTGGAAGGCAGAGGTAGGAGGATCCCTGTGAGTTCGAGGCCACCCTGAGACTCCATAGTGAATTCCAGGTCAGCCTGAGCTAGAGTGAGACCCTACCTCGAAAAACCAAAAATAAATAAATAAATAAATAAAATATTTTTAAAAAACACCTTGGAATAAACCTAACCAAGGAAGTGAAACATCTATACAATGAAAACTTTAAAACACTCAAGCGAGAAATTGCAGAAGACACTAAGAAATGGAAAGATATCCCTTGTTCTTGGATTGGGAGAATCAATATTGTGAAAATGGCAAGCTTACCAAAAGCAGTATATACATTTCATGCAATCCCATCAAAATTCCAATGGCATTCTTCATGGAAATAGAAAAAACAATCCAAAAATTCATTTAGAAGCAAAAAAAAACCCTCAAATATCTAAAACAATTTTGAGCAACAAAAATAAGGCTGGTGGTATCACCATACCTGATTTTAACCTACATTACAGAGCCATAGTAACAAAACCAGCATGGTACTGGCACAAAGACAGACATGTAGATCAATGGAACAGAATAGAGGACCCAGATGTAAGTCCAGGTAGCTACAGCCACCTGATCTTCAACAAAAATGCCAAAAATACTCATTGCAGAAAAGACAGCCTCTTCAGCAAATGGTGCTGGGAAAGCTGGATATGCATCTATAGAAGGATGAAAATAGATCCTTATCTCTCTCCATGCACAAAAATTAAGTCCAAATGGATTAAAGACCTTAATATCAGACCTGAAACTCTGAAACTGATAGAGGAAAAAGTAGGGGAAACCCTTCAACATATTGGTCTTGGCAAAGACTTTCTGAATATAACCCCAATTGCTCAGGCAATAAAACCACAGATTAACCGCTGGGACCTCATGAAATTACAGATTTTGTACAGCAAAAGACACTGTGACTAGAGCAAAGAGGCACCCTACAGAATGGGAAAAAATCATTGCCAGCTATACATCTGATAGAGGATTAATATCTAAGATATACAAAGAACTCAAAAAATTAAATAATAAGCAATCAAACAATCCAATTAAAAATGGGCTATGGAACTAAATAGAGAATTTTCAAAAGAAGAAATACAGATGGAATATAAGCATCTAAAAAACTCTTCTACATCTCTAGTCATCAGGGACATGCAGATTAAAACCACATTGAGATTCCATTGCACTCCTGTCAGATTGGCCATCATGAAAACAAATGACCATAAGTGCTGGTGAGGATATAGAAAGAGGAACCCTTCTACACTGTTGGTGGGAATGCAATCTGGTCCAGCCATTGTGGAAATCAGTGTGGAGGTTCCTGAGATAGCTAAAAATACATCTACCATATGACCCAGCTATAGCACTCCTAGGCATATATCCTAAGGACTCATCTCACTACCTTAGAGATACTTGCTGCTCTATTCACAATAGCTAGGAAATGGATCCAGCCTAGATGTCCCTTAACTGATGAGTGGATAATAAAGATATGGCACATTTATACAATGGAGTTATACTCAGCAGTAAAAAAAAAATGAAATTATGAAATTTGCAGGAAAATGGATGGATCTCGAAAGGATTATACTAAGTGAGGTAACACAAGCCCAGAAAGCCAAACGTCGCATGTTCTCTCTCATATGTGGATCCTAGCTACAGATGATTGGACTTCTGTGTGAGTAGGAAGAAAATTCAGTAGCAGAGGCCAGTAAGCTAGAAAGGAGATATAAACAGAATAATAAGGAAGGGAGGGGGGACTTAATAGGATGGTATTGTACATATGTAAGTAGAACAACAGATCAATGGGGGTGAAAAGGCCTACGTGAGATCAGGGGAAGAGATTGAATAAAGGAAAGGTGGAGGGAGGGCTAATCAAAATCTAAGAGGATACAAATAAATCATATGGAAACCTACTTTTTTGGACAATGGGACACTCAGGAGACATAGATTGTTACTAGAAAAATTTCAGCACCAGGGATGGGATACCTTCCAGTGAGTTGTTGGCCAGGGAGGTCCCTGATGCCTCCAAAACATTACAGGCCATTGCTGAGGCCCTTGGTTTCCCACCAGGAATAGATGGTAAGACCCTATTGCTGAAGACTCCACATACTTGGGCTGCAAGGCCACTGAGAAATCCTGTTGGAACTGAGATGAAAACCTCCTCTATGTAGACCAGCTGGCAGAAACCTGGAAGAAGCCATGCTGCATGTAGTTCAATGGGAGACAGAAATCACCAGTGAAGATAACAGTGGACACTGCAAGCCTTATATTAGGCCAGCCAGGCTAAATGAGCCAACAGGTGCAATAGTGGCACATCTGTTATGGGGGAAACCAACCGCCCTCGAATTGGACTGGAGGCCTGCTCCATGGGAGAGAATACATCCCTGATACTGAAAACTTAAAACAGGGGTAGTCATGAGCCCTAGGGGTATAACATCTGCTGCTATCTGGCTAAATGTATATACTATGCTCATCAAACTGCCCAGTAAGCACTTCTCTTAATGTTCATACCCATATATTAAAGCTGCTCTCACTTTTGGTTAGAGAAGCTTCTCTTTTCAGAAGGCAGTGACCTTGGGATGACTCAGAGGGCATCATGGTGCTGGGAAGAAGTGACAGAGGAGTGCTCAGCACTGCAATATCTCTATCACACCTTCCAAGGCTCAGGGTCCATTGTGGAACAGGTGGCAGAAAGAATGTAAGAGCCTAAGGAAGAGTGGGACTCCTTACAACGTGATCCTCCAGACACAAAATGGCCTGGATATCCATGACCTCACAGCGCCTGAAATTACCTATACAAGACCATCATAATAGGAGGAAATGATGATGACATCAAAATAAAAGAGAGACTTACTGAGAGGGGGAGGGGATATGATGGAGAGTGGAGTTTCAAAGGGCAAAGTGGGGGGGGAGGGAGAGAATGACCATGGGATACTGTTTACAATCACGGAAGTTGTTAATTTAAAAAATTAAAAAAGAAAAAAATATAGATATATTTGGTGTTTCAAGGTAGGGTTTCACTTTAGTCCAGGCTGACCTGGAATTCACTCTGTATTTTCAGGGTGGCCTTGAACTCACAGTGATATCTTAACTCTGCCTCCTGAATGCTGGGACTGAAGGCGTGCGCCACCACGCCCTGCTAAAAATATATTTGATTTAGACTGGCAGATAGCTCAGCAGTTAATGCTTGCCACTTCAGCATGAGGGCCTCTCAGGCCAGAGACCACCAAGTTTGACTCCCTTGAACCCCTGTAAAAGCTGGGCATGAATCTGAGCATGGTGGTGCATGCCTTTAATCCTGGCACTCAGGAGGCAGAGGTAGGAGGATTGCCGGGAGTTCGAGGCCATCCTGAGACTCTATAGTGAATTCCAGGTCAGCCTGGGCTAGAGTGAAACTCTACCTCAGAAAAACAAAAACAAAAAAGCTGGGCATGGGTGCTGGGCATAGTGGTGCATGCCTTTAATCCTAGCACTCAGGAGGCTGAGGTAGGAAGATTGCTATGCTTTTGAAGCCAGCCTGGGCTAGAGTGAGACCCTGCCTTAAAAAAAGAAAGAAAAGAAAAGAAAGAAAGAAAGTCGGGCACTGCCAGGCACAGGCTGGAGCCTTCAGGAGATGGGCCTGAGCTGCCAGGCACAGCTAAGGACCCAGGGGGTTACAGGAAGCCACTCCCTCTCCAAGCCTGGCACACCTGCACTTAGGCTTTCCCCATAGCAGTGTGACCTTTGGCCAGTTGCCTAGGAAACTCCTTATCAGCCAGCAGCCTTCACACAGCCCATCCCCCTGTGAACCTCTTCCTGCCACTATGTAGATCACCTGACTGTCCCTACTGCCACACCTGACTCTCTCCCTACTGCTGGAATGAACGCTCCTAGGCATCAGCTAGCAACCTTTGAATCCACCAATCCCTTAGGACCCTCTTTCCACTCTCAACTGCTTATAAACCCATTTCTCCATTTAATAAACTGAGCTGTTCAGACTGCCTCCCAAAAGTGGTTCATTCGTCATGCTCACAGCTGCTCAAGACTCTTCTCTCCACAGTTGCCTGGATGCCTTCAGGGAAATGTGGCCTCAAGGATCCAGGGACCAGAAAGAAAGAAGAAAGAAAGAGAGAAAGAGAGGGGGAAGGAGGGAGGAAGGGGAAGGGGAAAGGAAGGAAGGAAAGGAAGAAAGAAAGAAAGAAAGAGAGAGAGAGAGAGGAAGGTGGGGAGGGAGGGAGGTAGGGGCATGGCCATGCATGTCTGCAGTCTTTATTTTCAGGGACAGACACTTGAGAATCACTAGGGCTCCCTGACATATAGCAGCTCCTATTGAGGGGGAGACCCTATCTCAGGGAAATTAGTGTAAAAGCCATAAGACACCCTTACGTTCTCTTCTAGCATCTGCACACAGGATCATGGGGCACACATCTGCATACACATGTGTATACATCACACATACCACACCTCATGCATACTCTACATACATCAACACACACACACACACACACACACACACACACACACTTGTCTTTAGTTTGCACTTGACTGAAGTAATGGTACATTAGGGAAATTTCCTTGCATCTGGATGGATTTGTCCTGCCTACAGCTTCAGTTCTGCTTTAAACTTGATACATTTTCAGCTGTTGTTTCATCACTACTTCAGTCCACATCTTTCCTTCCAGCACTCCAGTGACACTGAGCTCAGTGCATTCAGTGCTACGCTGCAGGTTTCTGCGGCTCTGTTCACTGACTCCTTTCTCCTTCCTAGTGCACATATTGATCTCTGCTGATTTGTCCTGTTGGTGGGCTTCACCCTCTATGTGCACATTCTGCTACTAAATCTATTAAGTGGTTGTTTTTCTTTTACTTACTGCGTTTTTCAGTTCTTCCTTTCTTCTTTTCTTCTTCTTTTTTTTTTTTTAAGGTTTTTCCAAGATCAGGTCTCCCTGTAGCCCAGGGTGACTTGGGATTCACTCTGTAGTCTCAGGCTGGCCTTGAATTCACAGTGATCCTCCTACTTCTGTTGGGATCAAAGGTGTACACTATCACACCTGGCGTGTTTTTAGTTCTAACATTTCCCTTTCGTCCTTTTTTATACCTTCTGTTTCTTTGCTGAGTCTATTTTAATATTTGTAGTAGCATTTATAATAATATGACATTTGTATATGAGAGAGAGAAAACAAATCCTCTTTATTTATTTGCAAGCAGAAACATAAGGGCTCTTTGCCACTGCAAGCGAACTCAAGACTCATGCACCAGTTGTGCATCTGGCTTTCCATGGAATTGAACCACTGAGCAAACTCTTCAGCCCTGTATTTCGTTCTCTGTCAGAGGTTCAAATAAGAGAACTGAGACCACACATTCTTAATATATATAAAGTGACTTTTGCTAGGTGTGGTGGTGCATGCCTTTGATCCCAGCACTCGAGAGGCAGAGGTAGGAGGCTTGCTGTGAGTTCGAGGCCATTCTGGGACTACAGAGTAAGTTCCAGGTCAGCCTGGGCCAGAGTGAGACCCTACCTTGAAAAAGAAAATTAAAGTGATATTTTTATTCTATTCTGGAAATTCTATTTTGTTTCTATTATATTATGAGACTCCAGGTCTCTTGTTTTTTGTCTCATAGTTTCCATATCAGCTAGGGATTAGCTAAGCTTTCAAAGTTTTGCTGTTCTCTTCCGGGCCTGCCTGCCTGAGCAGTGGATTCACTGCCTGGATTCACTGAGACGGAGGAAAGCTTGAGCTATCAGAGCATTTTCCCAAGTATTTGATAGAGAAAGAGGCAGACAGAGCTGGGCATGGTGGTGTACACCATTAATCCCCGTATTTGGGAGGCAGAGGTAGGTGAATCACCAAGAGTTCAAGGCCACCCTGAGACTACATAGTGAATTCCAGGTCAGCCTGGGCTACAGCAAGACCCTATCTTGAAAAAACAAATAAATAAATAAAGTTTGTTTGGGGGGCTACAGAGATGGCTAAGTGGTTAAGACACTTGCCTGCAAAGCCTAGGAACCCAGGTTCAACTACCCAGTACCCACATAAAGCCAGATACACAAGGTGGCGCATGCATCTGGAGTTTGTTTGCAGTGGCTAGAGGTCCTGGTGCTTCCATTCATTTTCTCGCTCTCTCTCTCAAATGAGTAAATAAAATATTTTTTTAAACACACAAAAAAGAAGCCAGGCATGGGGGTGCATGCCTTTAATCCCTGCACTTGGGAGGCAAATCGCTGTGAATTCAAGGCACCCCTGAGACTACATAGTGAATTCCAGGTCAGCCTGAGCTAGAGTGAGACCCTATCTCGAAGAACCCCCCCAAAAAAAACCCACAGAAAAGGACATGGGGGCTCGAGAGATGGCTCAACAATTAAGGCGCTTGCCTGCAAAGCCTAATGACCACAGTCTGATTTCCCAGTACCCACATAAAGCCAGATGCACAAAGTGACACATGCATCTGGAGTTTATTCACAGAAGCTAGAGGCTCTGGTGTGCCATTCATTCTCTCTCTCTCAATCTCTCTCCTCTCTGTCTCTGCTTGCAAATAAATAAATAAAAATAAACAAAAAAAAAGGGGATATGGGAATAGTGGAGCCCTCATACCATGCTGGCAGGAATGTAGAACAATGTATAGACAATTTATTGTAATGTTAAATATAAATTTGCCATGTGACTCAGTAATTTCTATTCTTTTTTTTTCTACCTGAGAGAAATGACTTGTCTATTCGAAGACGTGTTTGTGAATGCCCACATGCACTGGGAAAGAAGCAAATATCGTGGAAGGAACTACTGAAATTTAGCACAGCGCAGATGAACCCCAAAAACATCTGTCTGTAGGAGCAGCCAGATGCCAGACGTGACAAGCTGTGAGACTCCATTCACATGAAATGTCCAGAAAAGGCCAATCTATAAAGAAAGCAGGTTGGTGGTTTCCTGGGCTGGCTGGGGGTGGGAGGAGGAAGTGATAGCTGACTGGGGCTGAGGGCACTTTGAGGTAACAGAAATGTTCCAAAACTGGATAATGGTAATTGCTGCATAACTCAATTAATTTACAAGTCACAGAACTGTGGGCAGATCACTGAAACTGCTGAAAGTGGGTGGATCTGATGGCATGTAAATCACACCTCAAAATAAAGCTGTTTTAAAAATACCTTTCACTGATTTTATTAGATTTCCATTTAATTCTCTGAGAAATGTTTAATGTTAAGTGACTCAGAATATTAGGAGGACCTGCTGCTGCTTTCTCTTCTGCCTCCTCCTCCTGCTTTCTTCTTCCTTTCTTTTTCTGAGGAAGGGTCTTGCTGTAGCTCAGGCTGACCTGGAATTCACTATGTAGTCTCAGGGTGGCCTCAAACTCAGAGGAATCCTCCCCTCTCTGCCTCCCAAGTGCTGTATTAAAGGTGTGCACCACCTCACCCAGCTTTATTTTCTTTTCCTTTCTTTTCTTTTTTTTGAATATTTTGTTTATTAATTTATTTATTTTAGAGAGAGAGGCCGATAGAGCTGGGTGTGGTGGTGCATGCTGTTAATCCCAACACTAGGGAGGCAGAGGTAGGAGAATCGCCATGAGTGAAACCTACCTTGAAAAAACAAAAAAGAGAGAGAGGGAGAGAGAGAGATTGGGAGAGAAAGCAAGAGAATGGGCATGCTGCCAGGACATCTAGCCACTGCAAACAAACTCCAGACACATTGCCGCCTTGTACATGTGATGTCACATTGGTACTGGGAAATCAAACTCAGGTCCTTAGGCTTTGCAGGTAAGCACCTTTACTGCTGTGCCATCTCTCCAGTCTTCCTTTTTCATTTTTATTATTTTTTTTGTTTTGTTTTTTTGAGGTAGGGCCTTACTCTAGCCCAGGCTGACCTGGAATTCACTATGTAGTCTCAGGGTGGCCTCAAACTCATGGTGATCCTCCTACCTCAGCCTCCCGAGTGCTGGGGCGTGCGCCACCACAACCAGCTCTTTTTTTTTTTTTTAATTTGGGAGAGAAAGCAAGGCAGATAGAATGGGCGTGACAGCCATTGCAAACTAACTCCCATATACATGCGCCACCTTGTCCATCTGGCTTACATGGGTACTGGGGAATCAAATTTGGGTCTTTGGGCTTTTTAGGCAAGTGCCTTAACCACTAAGCCATCTCTCCAACCCAGCCTTTTTTTTGTTTTGCTTTGTTTTGTTTCCACCAAGTTAGGGTCTCAGTCTAGCTCAGGCTGACTTGGAATTCACTGTGTAGTCTCAGGGTGGCCTCGAACTCATGACAGTCCTCCTACCTCTTCCTCCTGAGTGCTGGGATTAAAAGCGTGTACCACCACACCCGGCAAGCCCAGCCCTTTTTATAAAAAAAATTCAATTATTTATTTATCCTGTTGTAGGGGACTTCTGTCCACCATACACAGGTCTTGAACTGTCCTTGGCAGACCTATGACCACTGCAGTTGTGTCCACTTTGCGGCTAAGCAGAGCTCATGCCCTGTGGCCTCCTTGGCTACCTCTTGATCCAGGTTCCCAAGCCTGAACATTCAGTTCCTTACTACCCTGATTGGAGAGATCTCCCCTGACTTCTTCCTCACCTTCTGACCTATGGTCTTTGTCATGGTGACCTGTGTTGGAAAGACAACCCTTCTCCCTTGGCACCTTTGCACTTCCTTCCCTGTCTCCCACCACACAGTATGCATACATACACATGGCATACTGCCCACATAGTACATTGCACACATCACATACATGTACACACAGTGTGTGCAAACACTACATACCACGTATGATACACATTCGAACAGCTGTGTTTAACCCCTTTGCATTAGAAGACGCACCCCTCTGGTATGGCCCCATCATGACAAGCAACCTTCAAAGACACTTCCTCAGAGCACTACTGGCTGACTCCTCTATGGGATGTGTGCTGCAGGAGGGAGGATGGGGCACCGCGCATGCAGGGACAAAAGGGATGGGTAGCCAGAGCCCAGAAACCATCGCAGCCTTGCACCTGGGTGGAGGTCATAGGAATTAAATCAAACCTGTCAGTTATAACCTTAAATATTAACAGTCTTAATTCACCCATCAAAAGACACCCATCAAAAGTGGGCTGCAGAGATGACTCAGCGGTTAAGGTGCATGCCTACAAAGCCTAACAACCCAAGTTTGATTCTCTGGTACACACATAAAAGCTGGATGCACAAAGCGGTGCGTGCATCTACAGTCCATTTGCAGTGGCTGGAGGACCCGGTGTGCCCATTCTGTCTCTCTTCTATTTCTCTCTGCTTGCAAATAAATGAAAATTTTTCTTTCCTTATTTATTTGAGAGAGAAGAGAATGGACATGCCAGGATTTCTAGCCCTGAAAACAAACTCCAGACACATGTGTCACCTTGTGCATCCTGCTTATGTGGATTCTGGGGAACTGAACTTGGGTCCTTTAGTTTTGTAGGCAAGTGCCTTAACCACTAAGCCATCTCTCCAGCATAATAAAAAATACATATTAAAAAAAAAGATACAAGTTGGGCTGGAGAGATGGTTTAGCACTTAAGGCGCTTGCCTGTGAAGCCTAAAGACACAGGTTCGACTCCCCAGGACCCACATAAGTCAGATGCACAAGGTGACACATATGTCTGGAGTTCATTTGCAGTGGTTGGAAGCCCTGGGGGGCACTCTTTCTCTCTCTCTTTCATCTGCCTCTTTCTCTCTCTCTCTCTCTCTCTCTCCCCTCTCTCTTTCAAAAATAGCTAAGCAAAATAAAATATTTTTTAAAAAAGATATAAGTTGCCGGGTGAGGTGGCACACGCCTTTAATCCTAGCACTCAGGAGGCAGAGGTAGGAGGATTGCTGTGAGTTCGAGGCCACCCTGAGACTACATAGTTAATTCCAGGTCAGCCTGGACCAGTGTGAGACCTTACCTTGAAAAAAAAAAAAAAAAGATACAAGTTGCCCGACATGGTGGTGCACGCCTTTAATTCCAGCACTCGGGAGGTAGAGGTAGGAGGATCACTGTAAGTGTGAGGCCACCCTGAGAACACAGAGGGAATTCCAGGTCAGCCTAGGCTAGAGTGAGACACTGCCTCAAAATATATATATATATACAAGTTAACAGGATGGATCAGAAAAGTGGGCTCTTCTATCTGCTGTCTTCAATAAACGCACCTCACCACTAAAGACAGACACCTCCTCAGGGTGAAAGGATGGAAAATGATATTCCAAGGAAGAGGAAATAAGAAACAAGCAAGTGTTGCTAATCTGATAAAATAGACTTCAAACTGAAAATAATCAAAAAGGGCAAAGAAGGCCACTTCTTACTCATCAAGGGAGTGATCCAACAAGAGGACATCACAATCATAAATCTATATGCACCAAACACAGGTGCACCACAGTTTATAAAACAAAACCTTCTTGACAACAAAACAGAAATAAACATTAACACCTTCATAGTTGGGGACTTCAATGCTCCACTATCATCAGTAGACAGATCATCCAAGCAGAAAATCAACAGGGAAATAATAGAGCTCAACAACACCATAGATCAACTAGACCTAACGGATACCTACAGAACTTTCCACCCCAGTTCTACAGTGTATTACATTTTTCTTAGCAGACCATGGAATCTTCTCCAAAATAGATCATATATTAGGCCATAAAGTATACCTCCATAAGTTGACATAACTGCCTGCATCATATCAGATCACAATGCTTTAAAGCCAGGAATTAACAAGAGACACATCAGGAATTCCATCAGCTCCTAGAGCCTGACCAACACACTTTTAAACAATGAATGGGTTATGTAAGAAATTGTAAAATTTTTAGAATTTAGCTGGGTGTGGTGACACATGCCTTTGATCCCAGCACTCAGGAGACAGAGGTATGATTGCTGTGAGTATGAGGTTACCTTGAGACTACATAGTGAATTCCAGGTCAGCCTGTACTACAGCAAGACACTACCTGGAAGAAAAAAAATTCTACAATTGAATGATAATGAAAATATAACTTGGGGGCTGGAAAGATGGCTCACCAGGACCCATGTAAGCCGGATGCATTAGGGGGTGCATATGTCTGGAGTTTGTTTGCAGTGGCTGGAGGCCCTGGAGCGCCCATTCTTTCTCTCTTTGCCTCTTTCTCTCTCTCAAATAAATATATTTTAAAAAATAAAAAATAACTTGCCAGAACTTATGGGACACAATGAAGGCAGTCCTAAGGGGGAAATTCATAACATTAAATACCTTCATAACAAAAATTGAGAGATCTCGAATTAATAACCTAAGCCAGGCGTGTTGGTGCATGCCTTTAATCCCAGCACTTGGAGGCCAAGGTAGGAGATCATTGTGAGTTCAAGGCCACCCTGAGACTACATAGTGAATTCCAGGTCAGCCTGAGTTAGAGTGAGACTCTACCTCAAAAAACCAAAACAAAAATAATAATAATAATTAATAAGCTAACCATCCACTGAGAGCATCAGAAAAACAACCCTAAAAGCTCCAGATGGAAAGAAATAATCAAGATCAGAGCAAAATGGAAATAAGAAATGAGCAGGTGCTGCTATACTAATGTCAGGTAAAATAGACTTCAAACCAAAAGTAATCAAGGACAAAGAAGGACACTTACTCATCAAGAGAATGATCAAGATCAGAGCAGAAATTAATGAATTGGAAACTAAGAAAACAATTAAGAAAATTGATGAAACAAAGAGATAGTTCTTTGAAAAATAAACAAGATTGATAAACCCTTGGCCAATTTGATCAAACACAGAGAGAGAGAGAGAGAGAAATGGTCTTGAGAGATGGTTTAGCATTTAAGGCGCTTGCCTGCAAAGCCAAAGGACCCAAGTTTGATTCTCCAGGACCCACATAAGCCAGATGCACAAGGTAGTGCATGTGTCTGTAGTTTGTTTGCAAAGGCTGGAGGCCCTGGTATGCCCATTCTCTCTCTCCCTCTCTCTCTGCCTCTTTCTCTCTATAAAATGAATAAATAGAAGTTTAGAAAAAAGAAGTCTCAACCAAATCAGAAATGAAAAAGGAGAGGTCACATAAGACATCAGTGAAATTGGAAGAATCATCAGGACATACTTCAAAAACCTCTACTCCGTGGCTGGAGAGATGGCTTAATGGTTAAGGCACATGTCTGTGAAGCCTAAGGACCAAGGTTCGATCCTCCAGGTCCCACGTAAGCCAGATGCACATAGTGGTGCATGAATCTAGAGTTCATTTGCAGTGGCTACAGGCTCTGGCGCACCCATTCTCCCTCTATCTCTCTCCCTCTCTCTCTCTCCCTCTATCTCTCTCTAATAAGTAAATAAAAATAAATCTTTAAAAAAAAAACAACTCTACTCCACAAAATGAGATAATCTGGAAGAAATGGATGAATCCCTGGACACATAGCACTTAGCAAAACTGAACTCAGAGCAGATGAATCTCCTAAAAAACCTATCACATCCATCAAGATTGAAAAGGGGGGCTGGAGGGATGGCTTAATGGTTAAGGCATTTACCTGCAACGCTAAAGGATCCAGTTTCGATTCCCCAGGACCCACGTTAGCCAGATGCACAAGGGAGTGCATGTGTCTGGAGTTTGCCGTGGCTGGAGGCCCTGACGTGCCCATTCTCTCATTCTCTCTCTCTCTCTCTCTCTCCCTCTTTCTCTGTCAAATAAATAAATAAATAAAAATAAAATAAAGATTGAAAACGTAATCAAAAACCTCCCCAAAAAGAAAAGTCCAGGACCAGATGGCTTCCTAGCTGAATTCTATCAAACCTTCATTGAAGAACTGAAACCAATTTTTTTTAACTGCTTCACATAATCAGAGAACAGGCAATTCTCCTCAACTGCTTTTATGAAGCTAGCATCACCCTAATTCCAAAACCAGACAGAGATACAACAAGAAAAGAAAACAAAACTATAGGTCTATATCCCTGATGTGGCAGTCACGTTCACATTGCTGGCAGAAATCACCCAACCAGGGCTGGAGGGATAGCTTAGTGGTTAAGGCCTGCAAAGCCAAAGGACCCAGGTTCAATTCCTCAGGACCCATGTTATCCAGATGCACAAGGGGGCGCACACATCTGGAGTTCATTTGCAGTGGCTGGAGGCCCTGGCACACCAATTCTCTCTCTTTCTCTCCCTCCTTGTCAAACAAATAAATAAATATATATATTTAAAAAAGAAAGAAAGAAAAAGAAATCACCCGACCAAGAGCAGCTTGTGGGAAAAATGGTTTATTTTGGCTTACAGACTTGAGGGGAAGCTCCATGATGGCAGGGGGAAAATGTGGCATGAGCAGAAGGTGGACATCACTCCCTGGCCAACATAAGGTAGACAATAGCAACAGGAGAGTGTGTCAAACACTGGCAAGAGGACACTGGTTATAACACCCATAAGTCTGTCCCCAAACATACACTGCTTCCAGGAGGCGTTAATTCCCAAATCACCATCAGCTAGGAACCTAGCATTCAGAACACCTAAGTTTATGAGGGACATGTGAATCAAACCACCACATTCCGCCTCTGGCACCCATAAACTGATAACCATACATGATATAAAATGCAATGCGTTCAGTTCAACTTTAAAGGTCCGCAATCCTAATGATGTTCAAACATTCCCATAGTCCAAGATCCTTTAACTGAGCCCTAATAACAAAAAAATTCCCCCCAAAAAACCATAATGGCACAGAATAAACACTCATACATCAAAAGATGACACTGGGCATAGCAAAGAAATATTCAACCAATACAAGATTTAAATAGGGCAAACATGAAGTCTGTAGTTTCAAGTCCAACAACTCTAGCCAGTGGACAACTCTCCTACTTCAATAATTCTAACCAGCACTGGAGTTCCAATTCTACCCCTCCAGCTAGGCTACTCACAGTCCTGGAAAACTTCATCTGGGGCCGGCAGCTCTCCTTAGCAGCCATCTCGTGGTCCCAGCATCTCCACTGGGTCTCCATTGCAACCCACGGTTCATCCTCATGGCTCCATGGGGTCTCCATGCAGGCATCCAGAAAACCTGCTTCACACTGCCCATGGCCATTCCCAAAACACAAGACCACATTGCAAACTCAATGACCCTCTCTTTCCTGCATTTCTTATACTCCACAATACCAGGTAGGGTGCCAATTTGTTGATCAAGAGGGGAATAGAGCAGACTTTGAAGAACAGGACACTCCTTGAGCACTCAGGCCCCTTCAAAAGAGTCTACATTCTTCCTGTTGCCCCAGTGTAGTTCAGCTGGTCCAATCTCAAAGGTTGTAATCACTTGTAATTGTAGATGAACAGGCAGAAGTTTCAGCCCAAAGATTTCATTTCTGTGCCATAACCCTCTACTCACACCAGTCCATTTCTATGCAATGCAACCCTGCACAAATTCTCAGGACATGGGCACAACAGCAAGCCTCTCACACAAACTGCTTTTAGCCCAGTCCAGGCAAAGCTCTTTCTCACCCTCATAAGCCAAACCTCACAGTCCATAGTTCTTACTGCACTCAGGTCTTTCAACTCTGACCAGAATAGTCCATCAAGCTGTACTTACAGCACTGCAAGGCATCTCTTAAGCCAAGGTTTCAAATTCTTCCACATTCCTCTTGAAAATCAGCTCCAAAAGTCCAAAGCCACACAGTCAAGTGTCTGGCAGCAAATGACACCACTCCTCAGTACCAACTTTACTGTTGCAGTCAGGTTCACATTGCTGGCAGAAATCACCCAACCAAGAGCAGTTTTTGGAGAGAAAAAGGGGTGGTGGTTATTGGCGGGGCATGGTGGTGCATGCCATTAATCCCAGCACTCAGGAGGTAGAGGTTCAAGGCCACCCTGAGACTACATAGTGAATTCCAGGTCAGCCTGGGCTAGAGTGAGACTCTACCTTGAAAAACCAAAAAAAGAAAAAAGAAAAAAAGCAGGAGGGGGCTGTATTTTGGCTTATAGACTTGAGGGGAAGTTCCATGGTGGCAGGGGGAAATGATGGCATGAGCCAAGGGTGGACATCACTCCCTGGCCAACATAAAGTGGACATCAGGAACAGGGCAGTGTGCCAAATGAGCACAATACATTACACAACAATACATTGCCTCCAGGACTGGGAACCTAGCGTTCAGAAGACCTAAGTTTATCAGGGACACCTGAATCAAACCATCACACCTGATGAACTTAGATGTAAAGATCCTAACAAAATCCTCACAAACCAAATGTAGCAACACATCAAAAGCATTATCCACCTTTGATCAAGCAGGATTCATCCCAGGGACGCAGGGATGATTCAACATACAGAAATTGGTCAACGTAATATATCACATAAATAAACTTATTCACAAGAACCACATGATTATCTCAATAGATGCAGAGAAGGCCTTTGACAAAATACAATATCATTGCCAGGCATGATGACATACACCTTTAATCCCAGCACTCGCGAGGCAGAGGTAAGAGGATCACAGTGAGTTCGAGGCCACCCTGAGACTACAGAGTGAATTCCAGGTCAGCCTGAGCTAGAATGATACCCTACCTTGAATAATGAAAAACAAAAAATACAACATCACTTCCTGATTAAAACACTGAGAGGATAGGCATGGGTGGTTTATATCTCAACATAGTAAAGACTATATATATATGTGTATATATAAAGCGCCTAAAGCCCAAATAATACTTAAAGAGGAAAGACTCAAGGAGTTCCCATTGAGATAGGGAATAAGACAGGGGTGCCCACTCTCACCACCGCTCTTCAGCATACTACTAGAAGCACCCGCAGGCCTGGCTGGGTGAGTGAGGGTCGTCGGGCCTTGGAGCACTAGGTGGCCAGCAGAGCTCTGTGGCCGGCAGAGGGCGCAGCTGCCTCAAACTCCATGGGGCTGGGGCGCACAGTCCTGCAGGAATGCTGCCATCAGGCGAGGACGCCAAGTGGAGAGGCATCTATCCTCTCCCAGGGTCCCTGGATGAAAGAGGGCTACCCCCACCCACCGTCAGGGCACAGCCTCTCATGTGTTAGGCCAACTTCAACTCCATTTTACAGTTTGAGAAGGCACAGCCAGGGATGAAGATCAGACAGAAGCCCACAACATAGACCTGGGTAACAGCCTGGAGTAGTCCATCCAAGACCAAGCTCAGTACGACTGGCTGGCTGGGGGCCCTGCATACTATGCTTGCTTGTGTCTTAGTGTGACCTGAGCAAAGGACCACTTCCATCCTCCTTGGGACCAATACTGGGCCTCTGCCCTCCCCATACCCAACAGCAGCCTCAGGGAACCCACAGCTAATCTGGCCAGCAGGGCACAGGAGTCAGGTGCCTGGTAAAGGGCAGGCTAAGGCCTGATGACCACATGGTGGAGACAGAATGCTCCAAAACCTAGGGAGACTGGAAACAAAAGCTGGAGGGAAGCAGACCTGCAGCCTCAGTGCTCAGTCCCACCCAGGCCAAGAGAGCTGCACCCCCAGGAAATGCAGAGTCCTCAGGACCATGACAAGTCACCACTGAATGCTTGAGGCCTGCTCCCCTCATCTTCCTAGATCTTGGCAGGAGGGGCTTCACATGTGTGGGCTTCTAGAAGCAAGAGCTTGTCTGCCTGTGCAACCTCCTTCCCTGCTGGGTCAGAATGACCTTCTAACCTCCTGCACCTTCTTTTTTTAAAATTTTTTTGTTTATTTTTATTTGTTTATTTGAGAGCAACAGAGAGAGAGAGAGAGAGAAAGAGGCAGATAGATAGGGAGAGAATGGGTGCGCCAGGGCCTCCAGCCACTGCAAATGAACTCCAGATGCATGCACCCCCTTATGCATCTGGCTTACATGGGTCCTGGGGAATTGAGCCTTGAACCAAGGTCCTTAGGCTTCACAGGCAAGCCCTTAACCACTAAGCCATCTCTCCAGCCCCCCTCCTGCACCTTCTTAAGTGTACCTCCTCCTCCCTGTCTTGGAAGAGAATAACCACTCTGTCCCCTCCTCTTTGTCTGATCTTGAGTCCCAGACCTGCCTGTGTCTGTGAACCAGCCTCATTTTGTCCACTTGCCTGCCCACTCCTCTGAGGGTCTGTGCTCCTACCCCAGTGCAGCCTCCTTGTTCCAGACACCCCTGCCTCCTCTCTGGCCCTCTTTTGTCCTTAACAGTCAGCACTCTGGCCCTGGGGCATGCACACCAATTGCCCTTAGCATGCATGGCCTGGAAGTAGGCTCCTCCACCCGTAGCCCAGGCAGTTCTCCATAGGCCACCCACCTCACAGGGGTGTACACTCATATGCCTCTACTACCCATAAGGCTGACCAGGGGGACCCAGTAGACACGCTGAGCAAGACTTTGTGCCTCCCTATCTACTTCCTGGCTCCTTCTGCTTCTCTGTGGCCAGCATCCCCCTTCCCCTACCTTCCTGTGGGCAGGTCCCTGGAGAACTGACTCATAGGAGACTCCTCCACGTGCAGCTGTGCCCTTTGAGGGAGGGATGGTGAGTCATGATGACAACAGTGGCATATGGGGGTGGAGGAGGGGAGAACACTCCATTGTGGGCAGCAGAGTCTGCCTAAGCTAGATTCTGCACAGGTGTGCACATACACATGCCTACAGGTACACATGCATACACAGTTATGCTGGGGCACACACATATACATATACTTAGACACATGGGACCACACATATAAACACACATAGGGATTCACTTTCAGAGACTCACAGGCACAAGCAAACATGCACACAAACACCCAACTACACATGCACTTGGAGCACATACAGATTCCCATACCCAGTGACACATACCTACTTACATGAGCACATGCACATACTGTGTACACACATGTGAACTCACACATGCACAACATAAACAGCTACATGCATCTCTTTTTCAAGCCAGTACTGATCCTGCTGGACTTTCCACAGTGGGCTTTGAAGGCTTCTTTGTAGCCTAGCCTTGGACAAGGGAAGTGCTGTGACCCAGGTTCCTCCAGGTCCAAGTCTTGGGCTTCAGAGAGACACTACAGCAACCCTGTGCTGCGGTCTCTGCTCCAATCCCATCTCTTGGCAGCAAGAGCCAGGCTAGCAAGAGGCAACTTTGTACTCTTCTCAGCCTCTGAGGCTGGCCTCCCTGTCCTTGGGTCATCCCCTCAGTCTACCTGAGTAGAGTAGGCTCTTGGGGAATCCTAGGGCATTGGGCCAACCAGAAGGGTCTCAAGTGCTTGTGCTAGACTAGGATTCCGTAGTCCTCCATGCCTGCCCTTCTCCCACCTTAAGACAAGGGCTTTTGTATTTTTGTTTTTGTTTTTTTGAGGTAGGGTCTCACTGTAGCCTAGGCTGACCTGGAATTCACTATGTAGTCTCAGGGTCGCAGGTTTCCGTAGTGTACTGTTTATCATGTTCGCCTAACACTATGTAGTCTCAGGGTGGCCTTGAAATGGAAGGCTAGGCAAGTGTGAGTCAGGAACCTTGGAGCAGATCCCAGAGTGCATGGTGGGGACCCAGCTGACAGTTGTGTGTGATCTGAGCATCACAGACACCTCCACACCCTAGCCCTCTACATTAGCTCCCACCCAGGATGAGGAAAAAGAGGCCATAAAGGGTCATCATGTTTTCAGGATGACAAAACCTTAGACAACACTCAGGGGCCCAGGGCCCCTGACCCTGGGTTCAAAGCAACCCCTGTGAGGCCCGGTCTAGATCCTCAAACCCAGAGGACCTACCAACCAGAGCACCTAACAGAAGCACTTTCCCAAGTTCCTCCCAGGCCCATGGGCTCTTTTTTTTTTTTTTTTTTTTCCAATTTTTGGGTTTTTTTCGAGGTAGGGTCTCACTCTAGTCCAGGCTGACCTGGAATTCACTATGTAGTCTCAGGGTGGCCTCAAACTCACGGTGATCCTCCTACCTCTGCCTCCCGAGTGCTGGGATTAAAGGCGTGCACCCTCACACCCGGCTCCCATGGGCTCGTTGGGGCCTCAGGGGGTGCTGCTGACAGCTGCTGGTCAGGGTCTACATTGAGGCCTAATGCTAGAGTGGTCAGGAAGTCAGGGTGGGGGGTCACTGAGCATAACTTCTTGGGAGAAGCTCAAGGGACAGGGAGAATTAGCAGCTCCTCTAGGGCTGTGCTGCTCAGTCTCCTCTAGGGCATCAGCAACCTGCCCATCTGTCAACCAGCACTCAGAGTGAGGACAAAGCTTGCAGAGCTTCTCAGCAGTGACCACAGAGCCTTGGGGCATGTTGTGGTTCTCATCAAAGGTTGGGCCTAGGGTGTCAATGAAGGACCATCAGGCAGCTAGGGCTGGGCAGGGCTGGTGGCCTCCAAGTAGGAAGGTAGACAGCAGGGGCTAAAGGCCAGATAGCCAGCTGGTATCCTCGAGCCTGCTGCTGGGAAGGTGGTATCAAATCAGCCTGCTTCCAGGGTGGTGGCGGGGGTCCTTGGGAATCAGGCTATAGATCTGAGCCTGCTTGGCTATTATGACCTTGAGAAGCACTCTGACCTCTTTGAGCCTCAGTCTCTCCATCTGGTTAACATTAGATAGAGGTGACCCACCTCAGGAGAGAAGGGGTCTCATTCAGGAGAAAGCTCCCGCCCCACCCTAGCTGACACTGGGGTTGCAGCCCCTTGGAGAGGCTTTTCTGGGAATGTGCTTGGTCAGGAGGAGGGCAGTGACCAGTGCTGGAGTGGTATCCCCTGCCCGAACTCTGCTGATGTAGCAAGAGGGTCAGTTGTGTAATGCAAGTCAGGGTTTACCAAGACTGTACAGCAGACTGGATGGCAGCCATATTCACCCACTTCAACGAGGTTCTTACAGAAAGCAGAGGGACCACTGAGAAATCCAGGGTAGGGGTCAGGGAAGAGAAGGGTCCCAGACTCCTATCTACCCCTCCCCACCTCTGCACTCTATGGTCACAGTCCAGGCCAGCTGACACACTCCCTGTCACATGCTCCAGACATGGGCCCAGCAACTCCTCCATACTGCCCTGGAAAAGTCCTTCCAAAACTCCACCCAGGGGCTGGTGAGATGGCTTAGCAGTCAAGGCACTTGCCTGCAAAACCTAAGGACCCAGGTTCAGTTCTCCAGTACCCACATAAGCCATATGCATATGGTGGTACATGTATCTGGAGTTCGTTTGCAGTGGCTAGAGGCCCTGGCATGCCCATTCTCTGTCTACTCTGTCTCTCAAATGAAAATAAAAATAAAAAACTCCCCCCAGACTCCAGCTGCCCAATGGGTCTCTATGCCTCTGTCCAGCATTGCCAGCACCCTCTCCTCCTGTGTAGTGCCAGCATTGACAGGCCTGAGTATCCCCCATACCCAGATGCCAAGGCTGTGGAGTCACCACAGACTAAAGCTGAAGCATGTAATTAGATTACATTGGGTTAGTGTGTGGCCCCTAATCTGTTATCTGTCCAGGTCTTGCTGCCCCACTGATCCAGACAGACCTGTGGACCAAGCATGAGCCATACACAGTATGCTTTTGAGTCCCCCTGGAGCCCCTTCCCTGCTGCTCATGGAACTGGTAGGCTGGAGTCTGGGTGCTCAGGATGGCCAGGCAGGCTATCAAAACCCTCAGGGATCCACCAAAACCACACCAAGGTTTCATTTCTGAGGCTGCATTGGAAGCCGTCTTTAGAGGTCAGTTTTGGTGCCAGTATCCCACCTTCCCTCTGTGGGAAGCCATGCTGGCCTCAGGCCCAGTGGGTGAGGAGGCAGGGGAGCAGGAAGGGCATCTTTGAAGCCAAGCCCCGCCCTCCCTCCTTACAGGCATACAGTAGCCATCCTGGGACATTTGGGGCCTGATTGTATTCAAGCTGCCAAACATTCTGTGCCTCAGCCTGCAAACACAGTGGAATGCTCACTCTCACCTCATCTAGAAAGCTATGTCCTATCCAGGACCCCTGAAGCATTGGAGACCTTCCAGAACCTGGTTCTATAGGATGTGATTCAGTCAGGCCTGAAAGATGTGTGCCTTGAGGGGCCTGGCCCCACTACAGATCATGAGCCACCAGACCAGGCTGAGGAGGAATGAGGAATTCAGGGCTTTTCACTCTCCTTCAGAAGTAGGGTAGTGAGTAGAGGAGGAAAAACAGCCAGGACACACCATCCTGGAGGAAGTAGGATGGGGCTTTGCCACTATTTAGGGCAGCTTTTTCCCCTCTGTTCCAGCCCCAGAGCCAACAATGCTAGCCTTAGGAAGGATCAGGATCTAGCTGGTAGCAAGAGATAATTCCTGATGCTGACAGCCCTGAACCAGAAGAGACCACTACTCCAGATTCTGAGAAGGGTCCTGGCCTAAACTCAGCCAGTGCAGACTCTGCAGGCTTCCTGCCCTGGGACTAGACTACTCTAGACAGCACCTAATAACTATACAGATGAGTACATGGGAACACATATTATGTCATTACCTGACCCCAAGTCATCAGGAGGCTGCCCAGGAAGAATGAGAGGTACTCATCTGTGGAAAAGGGGCTTAAGTCCCCTTAGCCAGATGCCACCCAGTACCTCAAAACATTAAGTTGGGCTCTGCTGGGCTTCCTCCCCACGGAGAGGACAGACATTGGGGTCCAGAAGCAGAAGCTCAAGTGCATCCCAGCACATGAATCATACAGACTGGTAGAGCCCAGGGGGCTTGGGCACACCAAATCAGAAAGCCCGGGGGGTGGGGCGGGCCCTGGATTCTTCACCATACCTCAAACTCCAAGTGGTTCTAAGCGGCCAAAACAGCAGCAGCTGAGCTGGCTGGAGAACATGTATTAGTCTGCAACTTCTGGTAAAAGCTTGGTCCCCTGCCTCTAGTATCATTGGGAGGAAGTTTTGGCCACTGGAGGCAGGTCCTTCCTTTCTGCTTCCTGGCCACTGCAACAAGAACAGGAGCCACTCACGTGGCACCAACATGGACTGTACCACCCTGGACCCAAAAGCAAGAGGCTATGGACTGACACTGCTGTGAGTCAGAACAAACCTTTCTTCCTTTTGTTTCTCTCAGGTATTTTGCCCCAGGGACAGAAAGCTGACTAACTCAGTGAGTATTCCTGGCATTTGGGCACTGGAATTCTGCCCATTCCAGGGTGGAGGGGGTAGGGTGGAGAAGTGGGGGGGGATGCATCCTGGAGATTTCTCAGAATGTCACTTTAAGGGTATTCCAGGAACCAGGAAAAATCTCACAGCCCCCAAACCCTCCACTCCTGACCCTTTTGTTGCCGTGGGAGGCATCTGGCCCTGAAGGAAGATATCCTGTTTCCTCTGGGCTCAGTGAGATTGTACCAAAGACCCCTTTAGAGTGTCATCACTGCACTAGGCCAGTACTCTAGGGTCTCAGCTCAGCACCTTGTATCACACCCAGGGTCCCAGCACTGCCCCACTCCTGGACCTCTGCAGCTCCCAATGGGGTCCTATTCTGTCATCTGAGTCTGTTTTCCCATAGCAAACTGAATAAACAGTCCATGCTTGGCAGAGCTGGGGCTGGAGCGTCCATGGACTAGCCCGAGTGGGCAGACACCACTACCCCAGGGATCCAGGCTGGGCTAACACTGACAGGGCAAAATACGGGGTGCTCATGGAGCCTACGGCCCTGCAAATCAGTATGGAGACAAGCCCTATGGGGTGAGAGTGGTGATGAGATAGGCAACCTATCCACATATTTTCCCTCTTACCGTAAAGTCCTGGGCCTAGAAGGTGGGTAGGCTTAGCCCTCACCCTGGGCTTGCCTTCACCCTAACATTCCTCCATAGCTAGGAAACCCTGACTGCCCTCAGGCCCTAACCTGCTTCTCCCTAGTCCGCATCCACATTCTCTTCTATCCCTGAGGCATCTCCATCCCCTCTTCAATGGTCATCTGTGCCCTGTCTCCAGCCTTGCCCCAACTCCATAGGGTTCCCAGGCAGCTTAATTGGAAGTTCTGTGATCCTAGTCTTCAGGAGGGCCTTTAGGCAATGCTCCCCAGATTTTCTGGACCTCCTCCCAAGTTCAGACCAGTGTTGAGACCTCCAGGCTCACGCAGATTCTGTGGGTTCATGGCTAGGTGATGGCCTTGGGTAAACTGCATTGCTTCCACCTACCTGGGCTTCCCAGCTTGGGCCTATGTGAAGCCTGCTCTGCTCACCTTACCTCTGCAGGATGCCCAGCAGCACCACCCTAAGTAATGCCCCCAAATGCATGGCTACAGCTGCCCTGCTAGGCTCCTCTGTGAGCAATGGCCGAGTTCCCAAAGCCCTCATATGCCTTCCTGCTAGGCTGAAGAGCCAGGTGGCTGAGCACAGAGGGGCTGGCCTTGCCAGGGCTTGAATCAGGACCCAGCATGTGAGCTCGGGAGCCATAGTTGGATCAGGTAATGTGGACATATGCATGGCCAGAAAGAGGATAAAGAGGATGGAAGGGTGTAGTCCGCACCCTCAGCTAGCAAGTGGGGGACCAGTATCATAACCAGAGATCTCTGTATACCTTGGAGATTCCACTCCCCTGGAGACCCTGACCAGGAATCCTCTCCTGAGTGTTCCACTCCTGAGTGTTCCATGTGAGGATCCAGGAGGGCTGCAGGAACACAGCAGCTGTCCTCCCCCATAACCCCACCCTTTCTCCACCGCCTGAGGCTGGCATGGGGAGAACCTGTCTCCACATGTGAAGTCAATCTCAGGAACTGAGGTCAGTGATGGCACCTGATAAGCAGGCCCCAAGAACTCCAAGTGGTTCTGGGGCCTCCAAGTCCCCTCACCTGTTCCAAAAGTGGCTTGGAATTCCACTTTGCAATACTTCCTTCCTCAGGTTTCCTGTACTGCCTGCTTGGGGCTTTTTCAACGGGGCTTGGGGGTCACAGTGCTCCCAGTAGCCTCACACTGGGCACTTTCCACCTGCCTGACCCATTTCCACACCTGGACATGAACTGTGGCTCTCCCACACACAACTGCCAAGCTAAGGTTCAACCACTATTAGCTAAACCCTGACACACCCACAATACATTTGATCCTCCTGGTCCTTTCCACATACTATCTCCTTTGCCTGCTGTACTATCCCACCTTGGATAACTCTTACTTCTACCAGACCAGGCTTGGAGACCACCCACAAAGGCCCCTACATCTAGCTTGCTACATGTCTGGGTGGATTAGACATGAGCAGAACACCCAATAGGCTACCATAAACCAACAGAACAGCCTCCCAGACACTAACGAGGCCTTAACCACCTGGTGGCAAAACCTGAAGAAAGACTGAAGGGTTACTCAGGGACAGAAATGGCTTCCTCAGTCTAGTCTACCATCCTGGGTGCCCAGCCCAGCAAGCGCAGGACATCCATTATATACAAAAAAAAAATTTAATTGAAATACCTGTATAAAAAATATGATCTCCAGACATCTCACACTTTTGAACTGAAACAACCCCCACCCCAATGCCTATGCACAATGGGGTCACAGAAACACAGTTGCTAAAATAAATTAAGGGCTTGAGACTCTGTTCCCCATCCCAGCTTTCAGAGCCAGCAAGCAGACTGTACAAGGTCAATAATTTAAAACCCACCCCCCCGCCCCCCACCCCCCGCACAGAGTGCCCAGGATGGTGGGGTCACCCATTCCCCTTAAATTAGCCACTGTACAAGTTCTTCCTCCCACAGACCCATGGGCTAGGGCTCTACTCCAGGTACAGGAATTGGGACAGCTCTGGACTATGCCACCCTAGACCCTCCTGTACCCCAGGGGCCTGGAGGAGGTGGCTGCTTGGAAGAAGTAACCCCAACAAATAAATTAAAATAAATAGCCCCAGCAGGGCAGGGGCGCCCTCCAGGGTGGTCACACCATAAATAACAGACACTGGCACGCAAAAACATAGCTCACGTGCCCAGGGCGGCAGATGGGCAGCAGTGGCCCAGCCGTTGCATTGCTTGTGCGCAGACATGCCCAGACAAACACCATGAAACTGGAGGGTGGGATATGGGCACCACAAGGTGCTCTGGGTCAGACACAGTCGGACGGGAAGGCTGCCTCTCCAGGATGGAGCAGCAGGGTGGGGATTTCTGGTTCAAGTATCCACCCAGGGCAGGCGTGACCTCGCTTCGCCCAGAGCTGTCTTTGGACAAAAGAGCTCAAGAAAACCCAGGCCCTGTGGAGCAGCGTTCAAAAAGGCACTCAAAGCAAAGGAAACAGGCCCTGTGCCAAGGGCAAAGGTCACCAGGGGTCGGGTCACTGCTTTTGCAGTAGACATCCCAGGCAGAGAACGTCCATTATGGGAGGGAGCTGGTTTAGCCAGGCTCAGGCCCCTAGTGTGGAATCCGGGCTCCTCCTCACAAGCTCTCACTGCTGGACGTGGTGCTGGCCCCATCATCAGTGTCCAGAGCACAGAGCCGAAGGTCACAGCTCTCTGGAACACTCCCCTCAGCCCCTAGCATCCAGGGGTGGGCAGCGATTTGGTCCAGCGATGGTCTCTCAGAAGGCCGGAGGGAGAGACACCACTCAATGAGCTGCTGGCACTCTGGGAAGAGAGTAGCAAGAGATGGTCAAGGTCCTGCTGCACTGCCCTGCCCCACCCCATCCTCAACCGCAGGCCACACAACACACACCTGGGGAGACTCTCCTGCGGAAGAACAGGCGGCCTCTCAGAATCTCCTCATCCTGCTCAAAGGGAATGTCCCCACACACCATGTCATAGAGCAGCACGCCCAGGGACCACACGGTAGCGGAGCGCCCGTGGTAGCGGTGATAGCGGATCCACTCTGGGGGGCTGTACACCCGGGTGCCTGAGGGGACACATAGGGTCAGAGACTTAGCGGGGAACCTCACGGGGAACGTGAAGGCAGGGCTGCACACGTTAACCGCTCCCCCTTATTAACTCCCAGCCTGCCTCCACCCAGGTTTCCAAATCTTGCTTGTCATCACCCTGGAAAAACCCAAGCACAGAGGCAGGCGGAGTCCACAGAGGGGAGGGGAGGGGAGGCACCGCCCCGCCCCGCCCCGCCTCCAGCAGGCCCTACAGCGTCACATGAGCCATGGCTCGGGTTTCACAACAAACAGATGTGACATGAGGCCATGGGGCGCCCTGCCCTCAGTTCCAGCTTGTTCCCGCCCCAACCTGCGCGATCAACCCAGCCTGCGGGGCCCGGGAAGGGGAGGATGAAAAGGAGCGCGGGAAGAGGAGGGGCCGGAGAGCAGTGGGAGGAGCGGGGGAGGGAGGGAGCCCCGGCTTCCCCACGCTCCGCAATGCGGGGATTTCTGCTGTGGCGCCCCCGCGCTCCACTTGCACGCAAGGGAGGCTAGCGAGCGCCCGCCCAGGCACCGGGAGGGGCGGCGGCGCCAAGGCGGCAGTCTGCGCCCTGCGTCACGCGCGCACCGCGGGGGGCTTCCCAGGCTGCCATCCCCCGTCCCCAGGTGCCTCCCCGCATGCCAGGCGCGGCGTGTGGACTCCCAACAGTCGCCGCAAGGCTGGCTCACCATCAAAGTCAGTGTAGACAGTGTCCTTGAGCAGCGCGCCGGAGCCGAAATCGATGAGCTTCAGCTCGCCCGAGCGCAGATCCACCAGCAGGTTCTCGTCCTTGATGTCGCGGTGCACTACGCCGCAGGCGTGGCAGTGGCGCACGGCGGCCAGCACCTGCGCGAAGAAGCGGCGCGCCAACGGCTCGTCCAGGGCGCCACGCTCCGTGATGAAGTCGAAGAGGTCCTGGGCCGGCTCGGGCCGCTCCAGCACCAGCAGGAAGCCGTCGGGCCGCTCGAACCAGTCCAGCAGGCGTATGACGCCGCGCGCGCCGCCCGCCGCGCCCACCTTCCGCAGCAGCACCACCTCCAGGGGCACCGCCACGCCGCCCTGGGGGACACGGCGGTCAGCGCACAAAGCCCGGCACCCCGGGCCCGCCCGCCCGACGCCCGGCGCGCGCGCACACTTACGAGGCTGCCCCACTCGGTCACCCGCTCCTTTACCACGTGCTTCACGGCCACCTAAGGAGGGACGCGAGCGGTCAGCCGGACGGCCGAGCGTGGTGCGCGACCACCCGCGTCCGCCCGGCCGCCTGACTCACCGGGAGCCCGTCGGCGAGGCGGCTGCCCGCGTAGACCGTGCCGAAGCCTCCGCTACCCAGGACGGCGCCCACCTGGTACACCTTCTCGAAGCTCTCCTTGTCCGCCTTGGCTGTGGGCACACAAGGGCTAGTGGGTGAGAGAGGCCGAGCTCCCCGCTGACCGCCGACCCCGGCCCCGGTCCCGGTCCGCGCGAGTACCTGGCTGCAGGATCTTCACCGGAAGGTGGTCCACGCCGCCGGGCCCGCAGAGGTGCGCCAGGGAGCCGAACTTGGAGAGCAGCATCGCGGGCGGCCTCGCGGGCGGTGCCGCCTCTGGCCCGGCCGGCGCGGACGCGGGAGGGCGGCCTCCCTGGCCGCAGACAGCGCGGCGGGTCCGGTGGGCCCGAGGCCGGGCGCTCAGCTAGGCGTCCTCGCGGCGCAGTCGCCCGGTGGCCGCGCGCGACCGTCCGGACCAGCAGCAGGCCGAGCGGCTCACACGCCCCGACCGCCTCGCCCCGGGATTTTGGACCGCGGCGGCTCGTATCCCTCCGCGGAGGCGGGACCCGCTCAGACCCCGCCCCTCCCTCCCGCGATGGACCGGGCACAGCAGCCTCCGATGCCTCCGGGGGAAGCCGGGCGCCCTCTGTCCGTTCACCGAGAGCCCGCGATGGGCGGGGGTGGCGACCCGTCGGGACTAGCTCGCCGTAGTAGAGTCGCGGAGGCGCACGGCGTGCTACGACTCCCAGCCGCGCTCGCTAGCCCACTCTGCGCACGCGCAACTCGCGCGGGCGGCGGCCACGACGCCTTAGGCAGCGCGGGCGGGGCTGCAGGAGCCAATAAGAACCGAGGTTTTGAAAGGACACGGGGGAGGGGCCGCCAATGACGGCACAGGGCGGGGCTTCCCCTCCCCCCCCCCCCCCCCCCCCGTCTTCTCCGGGGAAGGTCACTGTCACTGGGCGAGATGCGCGGCTTCCCTGGATTCCCCCGCGGGAGGCCGGAGCGCGCCCGGGGTACGAGCGGGGTCCGCAGGCGAGGCCGCAGGCAGGGAGGACCCCGTCGCGGCTCCAGGAGGGCGCTGACACACGCCAAGTGTGCGTCACCGGCTGCTCGCGCGCCGCCGTGTGCACGTGGCGGACAGAGAGACCTCATAGCCTGGCTGCGAAAAGCAGTCATTGCTGTGTATCCGTCCTCAGTCCGGTCTCAGAAGTCATGTTCGTAGTCGTGTGCTGTCAGAGTCCGCTTACCCCCAGAAACCTTCGCCATGGTGACCTGTGCCTGGAGTGCGCCTTGCTTTCCAACCACCTGGCACCGTCTTGGCTGCCCTCCGGGGTCCGTCAGCTGCTACCTGGGGCTCCTTTGATGGCTGTGCAAAAGTAGCCCAGATCCAGTTGGCCTACTGCAGTCTTCCTCTACTCTTTTTCTCTGCCTCCAAACACCAGGTGTGATCAGACCACACAGGTTGTAGACCTCAGCCCAAGACACGGTCCTCACAGAAGTGTAGGGGATGTGAGTGGCCATCTGCTGGCCCCAGCGCATTTCCACTGATATTCCTGGCCTATTAGTGTGACACACATGCCTACCCAGTGGCTTCTGAGCCTGGCTGTTCATTCCTTCACCGTCACTCCCTCCATTGACCCTCCATTCATGCTACTGACTACACCACACGTCTGCTTGGAGTCCCCCTGAGGCTCCAGCTGCCTTAACCTAAACCCAGGATCCACCTAGCTCTTGGCTCCATAGGCCCTCTAACTCTCCCCAGCTGCCTGATAGCCTGGATTCACATCTTGCAAAGGAAGGCTCCCTATTTTTTTTCTTTTAATATATATATTTTTATTGACAACTTCTATACTTACAACAAACTATGGTATATCCCTCCCCTCCCCCACTTTCTCCTTCATTAACTCTGCTCTCCTTCATATCCCCTCTCTCTGTCCATTAGTCTCTTTTTTAATTTGATGTCATCATCTTTTTTCTCTTATTGTGAGGGTCTTGTGTGGGTATTGCAAGGCAATGTGAGGTCTTGGTTTTCGAGGCCAAATTCTGTCCGGACAGTTGTATGCAAGGAGTGGCCCCCTTTGGCTCCTACATTCTTTCTGCCACCTCTTTTGCAATGGACCCTGGGAAGGCTCCCTTCTTGTTCAGCACACCACTTCCTACTCTTTGGGCTTGATCCCTCAAGGTGCCTTACCACCCACTCTGTTTAAGAGTTTCAGGTTCTTGGAGCTGTGTGTGGTTCTCTTGCAATGTGTCCTGGCAGGGCTGGCACGGACCATGTCCCCAGAACAAGAGCTCCCTGTAGCCCACATCCTCAGTAGGATTCACACTGCACCTGTGGGGAGGAAGGGCTGTTGTCCACTTATGGGTCCTTGCAAAGGGCCAGCCAAGGATCCAGAAGACCTCGCCCTTCACCAGTCCATGACAGAATGTGCTGGACTCCAGGCCCTTGGGAAGGATAGGGAGGCAGTGCTGGGGAGCACTCTGTGTATAGGTACACAAATGACAGGTTCAACAACTAGGAGTGGCTGGGGACCCCGGTGTCTCCCTGATGACCCCCACCCAGCATGTGAACTTCCATGCCAGATCTTAGGTCATCCTGGTCCTCACCCTTGCTGGTCTCCAGTGAAGTCAGCCCTGGAGGACAGGATTAAGAAGCACTACCCAACTGGGCATGGTGGTGCATGCCTTTACTCCAGCACTCAGGAGGCAGAGGTAGGAGGATTGAGTTCAAGGCCAGTCTCAGACTACATAGTGAATTCCAGGCCAGCTTGGGCTACCCTACCTCAAAAATAAAAAAAAAAAGTACTACCCCATCTCTTCTCCCCCAAGCTCCTGAAGAGTGCTTCCAACACTCTAGGTCTCCCCAAAGTCACAGCAATACGCACCTGCTTCTCAGTGAGGCCTACTTATCCACAACCCTGCCCTATCACTGTGACAGTGGGTTGGAGACCCCCAATAGGGCTCTGCCTCTCAAGACCTTCAGAGGACTTGAGGAGAGAACAGGAGTCTTGAAGTCCTGGAAGGTGACAGAAAGCAACCTTCTCCTTGGATGGGGTGATATCTCCATCACCTTCATTTTTGGGAAACCTTGTGCATTGTGGACTTACTGTTTTATATGTGTGTGTGCGCGCATGTGGGGGGGTGCTCTGTGACAGGGTCAGAATGGACCCTAGCCCCCACCCCTAAGGGCCATCCATCCAATATGAGGACCTCCATCAGACACTTTCCAGCCTGAGGAGTAGCTGTCAGGGACCTTGGTCTGCACATCTACCTAGGCTACCATAACTCTCCTGAGGGGAGCATCAAGGAACTCCTGTATCCCTAAATAACCATGCCTACCTCACTCTGGGCCTCTCAGCAGTGGGCATGGCCCATTTATCTGCATAGCAAGTGGAGGCTTTAGTGGATCCTGTCTATGGAGTTTCTGTCCTCTTTGCACAGGGGTCTGGACTGAATCTCAGAGACCCTACAATTTCATCCCCTGCTGCCCTGGGCAAAGGCCCTTGGGAGGGGAATCCCAGGACATCCCTGCTACACAGGTATGTTTAACACTCTCAGCCAAGTCCCATGTAGCTCGTGTAAGTTGCCAGGCCCCTCCTGTTTTTTCCTGGTTCCTGGAAGGCCCATCCGGTAAGCCTTAAAAATAGCTATGAGTTCCACAGATCACCTAGTCCATGGGCAGCAAAGCTAGGGTGCTCATACAGATAAGAGACCTCGCACCACCCACTGGATACACCAGATACTGACCGGCCTCTGACTCTGGACCAGGTGTTTCCTGAGGAGAGGGCTGGCTGGAGGAGATCCTACCAGACAGTCTGCACTCCATCTTTCACCCAACCCCTGAGCTGCTGTCCTTATCTGCTTCTGGCCCTGGAAACAACCATTCCTGCCCTGTAGTGGGCATAGTCAGGATGTGCAGCTAGCCCTACCAGGTCACCCTGTCCTGCTGGTAGGAAGGGCTGTGCTGTTGCTGTGGTGACAAGAGCCAGGCTGGAATTCCTGAATTAGGGAGGAAGGGAGGATGAACTGGAGGGTGGCCAGGGCCTCAGTCTGTCTTTCCTCTCATCCCTGTCCCTAGTCAGACAGACACACACACACATACAAAACACACACAGGTACTTGTGCTCATGACAGCTTGTACACACATTAGGCTCATAAACACACAGTATAAGTACCCCACAGATCTATGGCATCATAGAGCAGGGTGGGGCACCTCCCACACCATACCCAGTTGACCTGCCCTGTTCTGGTCCCCTCAGGCATCCTGACCCCTCTTCTCTCCCTCCCTGGGAGTGTTGAGCACTTCCAGTACTTGTGCCAATGACAAGACATGTGTCCAGTTGTTTATGGGCATGCTTCCAGTCTGCCTAATCCCTCCTGGACCGTGTTGATGCCCCTCCAGCCTGGGCCGTGCCTGATGTCCCTTCACCTGCCCCTCATCCACCACAAAGTCCTTTGGTTCTGTCCCATCTCCCATACATCCTTCCCACTGTCCCACTGCCTTCTGTTTCCAGCCTCATCCTGGACTATGCCCATGCCCCTTTGGCCATCAGTCAGTCCCTTCAACAAGCAATTCCAGCTGTGTCCCAAGCTCCTCTCATCCTAGAACCTACTGCAAGAGCTGCTGACCATGCCTAAGTTAACTTCTCCCCAGGCCCAAAGGCCAAGCTGGGCAATGACCCAGAAGGGTACACCTGGCACTAATTGCACACCCTTGGCCATGGCCCCAGGCTAGATGCTATGCCAGGCCACCCCACCCTGAGCCTGCTGAGCCTGTCTCTAGCCAGCTGGTCCACCAATAGGCCTTGGCTGCCCACCCCAGGCCCCCAGGCTGGTTGGAAGCAGAGTACTCAGGGCAGGGCAGGCAGAGCCCTTTCCCCTCCTGCCTCCATGCTCCTTGGCAAGCTTCTTGTGTATGGGGAAAGGAGCCAGTGGAGCCAGCCAGGGTTTTGCAATACCATCCCTAAGGCATCCCTGGGCTGGGGAGGCTCCACAGGATTAGAGACACTAGCCTGTGTGAACTCTGGCCCAGTCACTGTGGCTGCCTCTTCCAACCTTGTCCTAGAAGCTGATGGATGCCACCTCCCAGCCCAGGAAACCCTAGCCTGTTCTGAGCCCTTAGTGGAGCCCTGGTCAGCTAAGGCCTCACTCCTGCTGGTCAGTGGCAAGTCTCCAGCCTCAGCCTCCCCATGTATAGAATGGGATCTCTGGTGACCCAGTAGGTACTTCACAGGCATGATGGCTGCCTTATGGGAACATAGCCTGGAATTTCATCAGCAGACCTCCCTGGATGAGGCAGCCTGAGATGGAACTTGACCTAGCTCCTAAAAGCTACACTACTCAATGGAGTCGCTCAGGCCAAGTCCAGCTGCATGTGTAAGATGGGATACCCAATCATACTTCTGCTTGTCTTGCCCAGTCCACACAGACAGACAGGCAAGGGCTCAGTGAAACACAATAGGAGGTAGGAGGTAGGCAGTTTCCTTGGATAGGCAGACAGGAAAAAAGGGGCCCTTGATAGATAGATATATATATGTATATAATTTTTTTTTGTTTTGTTTTTCAAGGTAGGGCTTCACTCTGGCCAAGGCTGACCTGGAATTCACTATGTAGTACTCTCAGGGTGGCCTTGAACTCATTTTCCTATGTAGGGTTTCACTGTAGTCCAGGCTGATCTGGAATTCAGAGTGACCTCGAACTCAGGCGATCCTCCTACCTCTGCCTCCCAAATGCTGGGATTAAAGGTGTGTGCCACCAAGCCAGGATCTTATTTTGGTTTTTATTTTTTATTATTATTTTGACTATTATTTTTGAGGCAGGATCTCACCCTAGCCCAGGATGACTTGGAACTCACTCTGTAGTCCAAGGCTGAACTCGAGCTCATGGTGATCCTTTTAGCTCTGCCTCCTGAGTGCTAGGATTAAAGGTGTGTGCCACAACATCCAGCTGATGAATATATATATAGACACTCTTTTTAAATTTTCTTTTTATTTACTTATTTGAGAGAGAAAGAAAGAGCCAGAGAGAGAGAAAGAGAGAAGGGGTGCACCAGGGCCTCCAGCTGTTACAAACAAACTCCAGACACATGTGCCATTTTGTATATCTGGCTTATGTGGGTCCTAGAGAATCAAACCTGGGTCCTTTGGCTTTTCAGGCAAGTGTCTAAACTGCTAAGCTATCCCTCCATCCCTGATGACTATATTTTAACCCAAGATGGGCAAAGACAGTGACCCTACTTTCTTCTTCTTCCTGACCTGGGTGAATTATTTCTATCCACAGGCTGGCTTGGTAGGCTTTCTGAGGTATTGTGCAGTACTGGATGGATATATTATGATCCAACCAGTGCCTTTACCTTCATTTAAGTTGAACAATCATGGACTCTGGATGGGCAGGCTTCCCCCATTCAATAAAAATCCAGTTCCCAGCCAGGCATGGTGGCGCACGCCTTTAATCTTTGCACTTGGGAGACAGAGGTAAGAGGATCACCATGAGTTTGAGGCCACCCTGAGACTACATAGTGAATTCCAGGTCAGCCTGGGCCAGAGTGAGACCCTACTTCGGAAAAAAAAAAGATCCAGCTCCCACTTGGAACTGATAGATTTTCTAGCCCTGGAGACCCCTTCTCACAAAGGAGTCTGTTCTCTCTGCATTCGTTACCTTTTACTTTGAAATAAGCTTTATTTTTATTTATTTATTTTTTTGGTGGGTGGGGGGTTCGAGGTAGAGTCTCACTCTAGCCCAGGCTGACCTGGAATTCACTGTGTAGTCTCAGGGTGGCTCGAACTCACAATGATCCAACTATCTCTGCCTCCCAAGTGCATGGATTAAAAGGCATGCACCACCACGCCTGGCAGAAATAAACTTTATTTAACACAGAAAGGAGATGGCGCCTACCCCTAGAAGGTGTCTTTGGGGGCTCATCTGAGATTTGTGACCTCAGACTCACCTCAAGGTTAGTACAAACCAAGTTAAACTGGGAAGGAAGTAGGGAGAATGTAATTCCAATTTGTCGTTGCTGGGTTTATAATTCAGATTTTATAAAAGAAATAATTTAGCTTCATTCATTGTGACTTTTGTCCTTAGGGAGGCAAAGAAGTCTCCCCATGTTCTGATAACCTGTGTGCTTTCTCAATTTTGAGGGGCTCCATTCACAATTCCTGAGTCAAAGCAAGTTAACTCTGAGTTAATAGGGTTATAAATGAGAAACAGCATCACCCTTGTTTTCTTATCCTAGGCAACAGACCCAGTAAGAGATGAATAATCCTGCCCCTGAGGGAATAATGCCATCCTCCAGCTAGATCTTTTTCTGTTGTTGTTGTTGTTGTTTTAAGTTTAGAGAGACTCTATTAGTATAAGAGGAGATAGTATAAAGAGTTCCTGCCCATGAGAAGGCAAGAGGGAGTAAAACCCTAGATCTGTTTTCTTTTTCTCCATAATTTTTTTTATTAACAACTTCCATGATTATAAAAAGATATCCCATGGTAATACCCTCCCTCCCCCCACTTTCCCCTTTGAAACTCCATTCTCCATCATATCTCCTCCCCCTCTCAATCAGTCTCTCTTTTATTTTGATGTCATGATATATTCCTCCTATTATGATGGTCTTGTGTAGGTAGTGTCAGGCACTGTGAGGTCATGGATATCCAGGCCATTTTGTGTCTGGGGGGAGCACGTTGTAAGGAGTCCTACCCTTCCTTTGGCTCTTAAATTCTTTCCTCCACCTCTTCCGCAATAGACCCCGAACCTTGGAAGGTGTGATTGCAATGCTGAGCACTCCAGTCCCTTCTTTCCAGCACCATGATGCCTTCTGAGCCTAGATCTGTTTTAAGAAAAATGAGCTGAGACCAGGCATGGTGGTGCACATCTTTAATCCCGGCACTTAAGAGGCAGAGGTAGGAGAATCATGGTGAGTTCGAGGTCACCCTGAGACAACATAGTGAATTCTAGGTCAGCCTGGGCTAGAGTGAGACCCTACCTTGAAACTCCCCCCCCAAAAAAACTGAGGTTCTCTCAAGTTGAACTCTTTGTCTCCTCCTCACTCTCTAAGACCCCCCAAGCAATTTAGGGTATTATTGGGAGTGACAGGATTCTGCCAGGTGTGGTGGCTCACATCTTTAATCCCAAAGGTGGGGGCAGCAGAATCAGGATTTCAAGGCCATCCTGCTTCCATGCAGTAACAGAAACTCTCTTAATCCACAAGGCTACCAAATTAACTTTGGGGACACTTCTCATGATGTCTTAAAATAGGGATGTCAGGACTCTATTCAGCTTGCGTTGCTTTTTCATCTCTCCTCTTTCCTTCTCTCTCTCTTTCTTCTTTCTTTCTGAGATTGGGTCTCACTCTAGCTCAGCTGGCCTGGATTTCACTATGTAGTCTCAGGGTGGCCTCCAACTCATGGTGATCCTCCTACCTCTGCATCCTGAGTGCTGGGATTAAAGGCGTGCGCCACCACGCCTGGCTCTCTTTCCTTCTCTTAATCTAATAAAGACACTAAGCTTTACCCTGATCTATGGATTTCAATATTCACTTATTTATTTGAGAGAAGGAGAGAAAATGGGCATGCCACTCTTGCCACTGCACATAACTCTAGATACATGTACCACTTTGTGTATCTGGTTCATGTGAATACTGGAGAATCAAACCCAGGCCACAGGCTTCGTAAGCAAGCAGCTTTAACTGCTGAGCTATCTCCCCAACCCTGGCTTGTGGAATTAATTTCTCTGAACTTGTAAGACAAGAATCTGAGTATACCCCCCAAAATATCAGTGCATTGGTATATATTGGTGAATTGGCAAAGAACCCCAAAATGATAGTTTCATCAAGACTGCTCTCTGGAGCTGGAGAAATGGCTTAGCAATGGTGCATCCATCTGGAGTTCGTTTGCAGTGGCTAAAGGCCCTGGTGCACCAATTTTCTCTATATATCTGCCTCTCTCTCTCTCTCTCTCTCTCTCTCTCTCTCTTTCTCAAATAAATAAATAATTGAAAAAAAAAAAAAAAGACTGTTGTCTGTAGAAACTAATCCCCAGCCTAGGGGTGCAGAGGAGTCAGAGGGAGTGTCCTGCTCAGGCATGACAGTGGCCTTAGAGAAGCACATTAGAGAGCACTTGCTGCTGCCAGTTGACTCAACACCATGCCAGCGCTCATGTGTACATGGGATCAGACTGATGTCTCTGAGCTGTAGCTGCCTCTTTTCTTAAATTCTGTTAGTCTGTGCCCACCCAGGTCCTTACAGCCTTCTCCAGCAGTCTTGGGAGATTGATTAAAGGAGGTGGGTCCCAGAGCTACTGGAGCTCTGGGCTGGGTCTGAGACTAGGCTCAGACCCAGCTGAAGAAGAGTCTAAAGGGGTGCACCAACACCCAGAGAGGGACCCTTCTGTGTCCCCATCTCTGTCCAGGGCTCCGCCAGTCCATCTTGGCCTGGGGACTATGATGTGGCCTGGTCAGGACATCCAGTTCAAAAAAAAACTGGGCTTTCCTTGGTTTCCCACAAGGATTAGATGGTAAGACCCTATTGCTGAAGACTCCATATACTTGGGCTGCAGGGTCACTGAGAAATCCTGCTGGAACTGAGCTGATAACCTCCTCCATGTAGACCAGCTGACAGAAAGCTGGAAAAAGCCATGCTGCATGCAGTTCAATGGGAGAAAGAGAAATCACCAGTGAAGATACAAATGAGCCAGTGGGTGCAATAGAGGCACATCTGTCATGGTGGAAACTAGCTGCTCTTGAATTGGACTGGAGGCCTGCTCCATAGGAGGGAATACATTCCTGATACTGAAAACTTAAAACAGGGGTAGTCATGAGCCCTAGGGGTGTAACATCTGCTGCTGTCTGGCTAAATGTATATACTATGTTTATCAAACTGCCCAGTAAGCACTTCTCTTAATGTTCATACCCTTATATTAATGCTACTCTCACTTTTGGTAGAGAATCTTCTCTTTTCAGATGGCAGTGACCTTGGGAAACTCAGAAGGCATCATGGTGCTGGAAAGAAGTGACAGGAGTGCTTAGTACGGCAATATCTCTTTCACACCTTCCAAGGCTCAGGGTCTATTGTGGAAGAGGTGGCAGAAAGAATATAAGAGCCAAAGGAAGGGTAAGACTCCTTGCAACATGTCCCCCAGACACAAAATGGCCTGGATATCCATGACCTCATAGTGCCTGACACTACCTACACAAGACCATCATAATAGAAGGAAAAGATGATGACATCAAAATAAAAGAAAGACTGAGATGGGGAGGGGATATGATGGAGAATGGAGTTTCAAAGAGGAAAGTGGCGGGGGGAGGGAGGGTATTACCATGGGATATTTTTTTATAATCATGGGAGTAAGTTGTTAATAAATAAAAAAATTTGAAAAAAATAACTGGGCTTTGTCTGTGGCCATACCACTCTACATACTCCTTATCTTCTCAGAAATGACTGGGTGTTGTTCCAATCACAAGACCACTTCTCTATTCCTGGGAAGTAACAGGGATGGTGCAGGTGTGTGGGGTGGGGGTGGGGGATGGGAGCCTGCTCTGGCCAGCAGAGAGAGAGGTTGAGCAGAGTAACTCCTGATGACTTACCCTGAATGCCTCATGCTTGCTCTTGCTGCGCGCCCCCCCCCCCACAACAAGCCAACTCTACTGGGGTGTCCTGAGGAGGTGGGGTGTCTAGCTCTCCAGGACTGGGCAGCCAGAGGAGCCCAATATGGCCTAAAGAATAACCCAAATTACCCCAATGGCTGGACAATCTGCGTAAGAACCCAGGGAGCGATGCACTTGGATGCACACCTGATGCCAGGTGGGTGCCAGGGGCACTGAGGTGGCAACCCTCCTTGGTGTTTACAAGGCTCACTTCCCGCCCTTTCCTCCTGAGCACTCCCTCCCACCAGGGTATTCTAGTTGCCCCAGAGATTCAGCCCTTTAGCTCATAGCCCTGTCAGGGGAAAGTTAGGGGGTTTCATCTAGGGTGGTCAAAGACTGTTTATTGTGCAGGTAGGGGTCAGAAGCCCAGAGAGAGGCTACCCTACCCACACCCCAACCTGAAGCCAGTCCCAGTAGTAGAGATGTGACAGGACCTCATTGCCCCCTGTGAGATTCATCTCCCCAGGATTCAGCTCCTGTCCCCTAGTCCTGTGTAAAGCTGGAAGGGAGAGCTGGCCAGGGTTAAGAAGGGTATAGTGTGTACCTGAGTGGAGAGGCGGGGCTGAAGGACTTGCATAGGACAAGCATACTCCCCATCCCCCAGCAGCCAGTGTCTACAGGAAGCCCAGTGGCTGAGTCAGCAGCACCGGGAATGAAAAGAATGTGAAGAATTCACTTTCACTCTAACTGGATTCCCATTCCCAACCCTCCCACTATACGATCTATAACAGCAGCCTGCAGGATCCAGCCTCTTCCCCTCCAGAGGCCCCTCCAGCTCCCACTACCTCCTCTGACCTTAGGGTGTGCATTGGGATCCTACTGGGCTCCTTGGGGCTATGAGTGCCAGGCTGGCACTGGAAGACCTACTGTCCAGTCTACTTACTAGTGTCAGTGCTGCTTGCCCAGGCCTGCCCACACAGGGCCCTGTTAGCTTCCCAGAGCTGGCTGCAAGTTCTCACTGCAGGAGTGAGCTATATTGGGGTTCATGGGCTCCATACTCTGCCTCCCCTGGGTCAGAGATATACAGCCTGCCTGCAATGCCTATTTCACACCTGCCCGTTCTACCCTCAGAACATGCCTGCACCCCTGGGTACATACTGCTCCTGTGGGCTAGGGAAAAGGTCAGGCCTGTCCAGGCCTGCAATCCAGACTCTGGGCGAGGGAGGAGGAGAAGGGATGGGTCTAGGGCAGTGGGGCTGAACAGTCAGCCTGAGAGGGAATCAGGTAGCTTTGTTACGTAGTTTAGGGTGATTGGGCTCCAAAAGTAAAGGCAGGAATGTCCTCAAAGTCTCCATTTTGCTAGCGATTAAAGAATGTTCTGAAGCCGGGCATGGTGGCACTCGCCTTTAATCCCAGCACTCAGGAGGCAGAGGTAGGAGGATCACAATGAGTTCGAGACCACCCTGAGACTACATAGTGAATTCCATGTCAGCCTGGACTAGAATGAAACCCTACTTCCAAAAACAAAACAAACAAACAACAACAACAACAACAAATGATCTGTCTTCTTATCTCTTACCTGAAGAAGTTCACCAGACCTGTGCTTTTTCATAAACAACAAGAAGCCCTCCTGGGAGGGAGCTCCCCTTTCCTAGAATTTAAATTGAATCCTGAAATTGTGATTGGTTAAGTTCAGCCCCCTGAATCTGGAGTCATGGCTGGCCTCTTCCTGAGCCAGTCCCTGGCCCAGACCAAGCAGCCTCACTCTGCTCCTGAGCCTGAAGGTGAAGTCACCACAACAAGGTTATAAACAGACCCTGACCAGGGGACAAACTCTCTTGCTGACTCCTGAACACCCAGGTTCTGGGCTGAAACAAGGGGAGACCCTCCATCCGCACCCCTACTCCCGTATGGGCTCTTTGCCCCCTCTTGCCCTTTGTATGGCAGAAGCTCTCTGCACTTTCCTCTCTTTCCTTCTCTTAATCTAATAGTCTCTCTAAACCTCACCCTCTAGTCTATGGATTTTGTTTTTTGAGGTATGTAGTCTCAGGCTGGCTTCAACCCACAGTGATCCGCCTACCTATGCTCCTGAATGCTGGGATTTAAGGCATGCTTCACTGTGCCTGGTTTGGTCTATGGATTTTAATTTTTTAAATTCATAAGACAAGAATCTGAGGTACCCTAAATTTGTTGGTGTGTTGGCATATTGGTTTATTGACAAGGAACCCCAAAATTCCTGTTTCAAGCCCGCTGAGTGCTACACCAGTACGAGGCTAAAAGGCTAGAGTGACCCAAGTGCCTCTGATCCAGTCCTACTGAGCGATTCAAGGACAAGGTTATAGCCTCTATGGCCCCAGCCAGATTCAGGCCTGGGCTGTGCCAGGAAGAAAAAGGAAGAACCTCAGGATCTAGTGGGACCAGGGGCATCTTGCCCCTTGGAGCACAGCTAACCACTGCTCCTGAGGCCAGGTTTCCATCTGGGCACAGGTACACACTCACCAGGTGATGGTGGGGAAGTTCCTGATTTGGGCTGGGAGCTGCCCAGAGAAGGGGCCAGCTTTCTTCCCCAGCTGGTCCCTCGAGGAAAGAGCTGACAATTTAAACATATTGAGTCAGGCCTAGTGTCACCATCCCAGCCCACCATGAAGACTAATCCTTACCTGGACCCTAGGTGATGTCCCCAGAAGGATGCTGTGGACTCCTCCAGCCTGCCGTCTTTGCTCTCTTTGGGTCCCAGTTCCTTCCACACCCTCACCTGGGTGTTCCCAGGGTGGCTTCAGCTTCCCTAGAAAAATGGGAAGGGAGTTGCTGACTAGCAGTTTCTGAGATACTTCGTTTTGGGGTTTTTTGACCAGGCCCCCACTCAAGTGAGCAAATCTGCTGCTCTAGGGCTGGCAGAGGTTGACCCATGGGCAGTAGCAGTATTCAGGACACTCACTTGGCACTGCACAACCTGCTGCATGGGCCCTGGTGTTTAGCCTGCCCTGATCCAGCCCCTGGGCTGTGTTCAAGGGGCCTCCATACCCTTTATCCATTGTAGCCTGCAGAGGCTCTTTCAGAACATAGCTCTCTCCTGCTCACAACCCTTTGTTCCCAGCTGTAGAAGGTCTGCAGGGAGCTCCACTTGCCCGTAGGACTTCAGGAGGAAAAGCAGCACTCAAGAGGCTCCTGCGCCTACCGTGCATCCATGTGGCCAGTCTGCCCTGCTCTGGCCTCTCCACTCTTCCCAGTAGCCAGAACCCATGTCCCAACCACCTTTTACCTCCAGGACCTAACATGTTCCCTGTGTGCCCCATGACCATAGTTGGGGCTTTGCCTCTTTCAGGAGCCCCAGAGCTCCAGCTGGGTCAGGCCTACTGGCCAGAGATGGCATGTGTGCTGGGTTGGACTAGCCTGGGGACTTCAGGAGTTGACCCAGGTCTGGATCAGGTTCTTTCAGGTCCTGGCAACCTACCATGGGGCAAAGTCGGCAGGGGAGGGGGAAGAAGGGATAGCAGCATTTCCATGCTCAGGACCAACCCTGTCCCTCTCATTTATAGGTGGGGAAACTGAGACTCAGGAAGGCACAGTGGCTGACCGGGATCCCAGCTGGCTACAAGCATGTGTAGCCACACCTGGGCTTAATCCAAGTCTGGGAAGATATACAGGAGGGGCAGGGGCCTTGGCCTTCACCGTTTCTTGTGCCAGGCACTGTCACTGGACAGACAGGAATGCCCAGAGAAGCTGGTTGGAGCTAAGGGCTGGTGGGAGAGGAAGCAGGAGGAGACAGGCTGGGCCTAGCAGAAGTGATGGGACCGACCTCAGCCATGTCTGCCCTTCTGAAGCCTTGCCTAGGTAGATACAGGCTCTCAGCAGGTGTCCAGGAAGGCATAAAAACCCTCTGATACCTACTACTAACCTGACAACTGGGGTCACAGGCAGGTAAAGCAGGGCATCTGTTAGACCTGCCATTCCATGGCCAGCTCAAGGGCTTGGAAAGTGCTGGCTGGCTGTCCATTAAAGGTGGGGTGGGCAGAGCCAGGGATGTAGCTGGAGGCTGGTCTTGTTCCTACCCAGAGACCAGGCCCAGGGCAGATTTGACTTCGTAGTGAGGCTGCCTGCTTTCCAGTCTCTCCAGAGCTCTGCTCTGTCCTCTGCATCTCTGACCTGTGAAGGTAGGTGGAGTGCGTTTCTGGGTGCTGGCTGGTCTGCCTATCCTAACCATACCTGCTCTGCCACCCTCAGCTGAGCCAACGCCCCCGGCAGGTGGCTGCCTGCCACTGTGCTGCCGTAGGCAATGCCCATGACGCAGGCCAAGGCCTCTGTCCTGCCTGCCTTCTGGCTGGGCCCCAGTGCACAGGTCCACGTGAGCACACACACAGGTACATTTACACAGCAGCTGCACCTGGTCAGACCTGCTCTGCACCATCAGATCTTGGCCTGTGTAGGGCTCACACTACAGGTGCCCTGGGTCTCTGTCCTTGCCCTCTCTAGCCCCCAGGTCTTGTTTGGGTGAACCCTTGCCTCAGTTTTCTCATGGTAAACTCGGAACTGTACCCACCCCAAGGCTCTTGTGAGGCTGGGCACAAGAAGACTTTTTTTTTGTTTTGTTTTAATATTTTATTTTTATTTATTTACTTATTTGACAGAGAAAGAGGGAGAGACAGTGAAAGAATGAGCGTGCCAGGGCCTCTAGCCACTGCAAACGAACTCCAGATGCGTGCATCCCCTTGTGCATCTGGCTAACGTGGGTCCTGGGGAATTGAACCTGGGTCCTTTGGCTTTGCAGGCAAACGCTTTAACCACTAAGCCATCCCTCCAGCCCTTGTTTTGTTTTGTTTTTGAGGTAGGGTCTCACTCTAACCCAGACTGACCTGGAATTCAATATGTAGTCTCGAGGTGGCCTTGAACTCACAGTGATCCTCCTACCTCTGCCTCCCAAGTGCTGGGATTAAAGGTGTGAGCCACCACGTCCAGCTCAAGAAAATATTTTACAGCATGGAGCAGTGTAGAGACCTCCGAATGCAGCTGAGTGGGCAATGCCAGCTGCTTTCTCTTCTTTCCCCTCCCCTGCTGGCCCTGCCCCTTAACAGGACCTGAGAGGACCTGGTCCAGACAGATAGGTTACCTGGTTAGGGGACTCGTAGTCAGACCTGACTTCGTTGTCCTGCTCCTCCATTCCTGCATGGCTCCACTCGCACCTGTCTCTGGGGATGCCATGTCACCCAGTGGACTGCAGGAGTGATAAGCGCCTGTGTGGATGGGATGTGTGCAAGCCTGAGGTGCGTGTCAAGAGTCGTGTGCTCCCTGCATGTGTGAGGGAGTGGATCTGGGGCTACTATGTAGGGATGACAGTGGGGGGGGGGCAGTAGGCAGCACAGATGGGGTGAACAAGGGAAGGGATGTGAAGTAGGGGTGCAAGCAGAAGTCAGGGCTCATGGGGTCTCAGGACAGAGTGAACACAGAGGTCTGAGGCTGGCAGGGTGGTGTGGAAGGGGGGGCCGAGGAGCAAGAATGTGTGAACAGGGTTGAGGGGTCACAGGACAAGGCTGGGGGGGAGAGGCAGTGTGGATGGGCCAGTGGGCCGGGCTGAGCAGGATGGTTGAGGACACAATGGGCCCTTGTCCCATGCCAGGCTCCGGGCGCCTTGAGCAAACACACACCCTGTTCCCACTGTACACCATGTCCCCAACTGGCTGTGGCTTGGGGCCAGTAGCCTGGCCAGGACACGTGCTGAGCCAATCCCTGAGGCCTCCACAGAGTGCTCAGCATGGCACCCAAGGTCACTGTGCTGCCTCACTACATCTAGGCACTTCCGGAGCTCCGTGTGGGAGGGGCCTTGGGACTCCCCGCCAGCCTACAAGGAAGGCTTCCTCCCTTGCAGAACCCAAGAGAGCCAGCCGCAGCCCTGGCCTTTTTCTGGGTACTTTCTTGTAATAGAGACCATGCGGGTCAGGCCTGGCTCCAGGTCCTGCTGAGGCCCTTCCTGAACTCTGGACCTTTTTAGACTGTGATTGGCCACAGCGATGGCCTTGTCAGAAATCCTGCCCACTCCCAGCTCATGCCCAGCTTCAAGTCTGCCCCACAACAGGGTGGATGAGTCCCCAACCTGCCCTGACAGGAGCCCTAGCCAGGGCTGGCGGGGTGGGGGGGGGGGGTTCAGCAGGGACAGGGTGAGGTTCTCCCTCATGAAAGGCTTCTAAGTGGGGCTGGCCGGGACCGTGGATTCTCCTGTGCTGGGGAGAAGCACAGTGCCCAGATGCTGGGGTTGAGAAGGACTCCAACATCACCGTTATCTGTGTACATCTCTCTGGCAGTGGAAGTTTACTATACAATGGGTGATTTCCCTGATACACCTTGCTACTTGCTGACAGGGTAGCTTGAATGGGGCCAGAGGGCATGGGGAGACAGACACCAAAAGGGACAACAGCAGAAAAGCACCTCCTGCCACCTCAGGACACATGTTGAAGGGTCTTGGGAGTCTAGATAGCTTCCTGTAATAGCACATGAGGAGGCCCCACCAGGGAGTTTCTGGAAACCTCAAAGCACAGTATGCTGGAGCTGGGATTCTGGGCACAGAGCAGCTTCTTAGGGGAAGGTCTGCATAGCCCATCTGCTGGGTAGCTCGGTCCCAGAACTACTGGTCCCACAGCTGTCACAGGTTCATAGAACTGCTGGTGGGCTGAGCTGGGCAGCCTCTCAAAGGGCCAGGAACCTGGCGTCTGGGAGCAACCACTGAGCACTTTTGCATCACCTTCCCAAGTGGGCTTTCAGGAGGATGGACACTGTTTGAGGCTTCTCCTTGGGATAACAGGGGCCACCTGGTCCTTCCCACACTGAATATCTGAATATTTTTGGAGACAGGACAGCACACATTGGGTACTCTGTTGGCCCACAGGGGGGAAGAGAGCCTCTGTCACCCATCTAGTGTCCCATTGCTCAGCCACTCTGGCCCCATGTAGCACTTGGGCCCATAGGCCAAGTAATGCTAGCACCAGAGCCCAACTCTGGCCAGGCATAGGCTCCACAGCCAGCTTGGCCACCTGAGTGTGTGCCCCAGTCCTGAGACCATTGCCCTCCCCACTGCACAGAATGCCATGTGGTCATGTTGAGGACAGGGCTAGGCAGCAGACAGGCTGGGCACTGAGGCTATGGTAGCCCCCATTCATCAGCTGGGCAAGTATTAACTCCCAGGCCAGGCCAGGTATGGATTTGGGGGCCTCTCTGTTGAAGGGACGTCCCTCAGCGGGCACCCACTACAGGGAAGAGCCTCATGATGTAGCAGGCCTGGGCCTACCCTAGATAGACAATTGTGAGTCCCAGGGATGCTGGAAGCACCCCAGGAGGTATGACAAGTATGTTCTAAAGCCCTCACACACATCTGCATGGGGTGAGATGTATGCAAGGGGGACCATCCCTGCTCCCCACAGGCTCCGCACCAAACACAGCCTAGCTAGTCCCACCAGTGTCTTCAACTGTCAGAAACCTGTGCCTCACATAGGAATGGCCCCAGGCCCTCAGCCTTGGTGTCCTACACCCCCAACTGAAGATGACCACTGTGGCCCAGCTAGGGCTACAGCCAGGGCCAAGCTCCACTGGTCCCTCAAGTCTCTCCTCTTCTCAAGATCTGTTGGGAGGACCTAGTCCTGGTTCAGTTCAGGGAGAATTGGCATTCCAGCCCCAGGGACTTCACTGCTCAGCACCTCAGTGTCACTGGTAGAGGGTTCTGGAGGACAGCAAGTGTCTGCTGACCAGAGCCAGCACTCTTGGCAGCAGTCCACCTGCTCTGTCCATGACACTGAGCAGCACTCAGGGCCCAGCTCCATCTTGGGTATCCACGAGGCTGTGAGCAGAGACATGGGCTCTGAGCAAGCTCTTAGCTTCCTCCCTCTGGGAGGTTGGGGAAGGGAAGGTGGGAGGGAGGGACAGGATGAACTGGGACCTGAGAAGATGCTGAGAATGAGTCATGTTCAGACACAGGGGTTGGGGAGAATCTGCTTGTATGGGGGAAACCAGTGGGTGCCAAGGCAGGTCAAGGTGAACCTGAGATGTATGGTGGCTGAGGCCTCAGATGAGATGTTGACCCATGGCTACAGCAGGAAAGAATGACCAAGGACATTGCAGAGAGCTTGCTAACATGCTCAAGGACCTGAGTTCTAGCCCCAGCACCAAAGAATCAAAAGCTATGTTTGTTTGTTTTTAGTTTTTCAAGGTAGGGTTTTACTCCAGCCCAAGCTGAGTTGGAATTCACTTTGTAGTCTTAGGGTAGCCTTGAACTCACAGAGATCCTCGTACCTCTGCCACCCAAATGGTGGGATTAAAGGTGTGTGCCACCATGCCTGGCCATTATTTTTTAATTTATGTGTGAGAGGGAGAGAATGGGCATACCAGGGCTGCCAGCTGTTGCAAATGAACTCCAGATGCATGTGAAACCTTGTGCCTCTGGTTTACATGGGTCCTGGGGAATCAAACCTGGGTCCTTTGATTTTGCAGGCAAGTGCCTTAACCATTAAGCCATCTCTTCAGCCTTCTCTTGCTGTTTTCACAAGCCCAGTGATTACCTGGTCTCATGCTCTCCTGTGGGACTGGGATTACAGGAGCAAGTTGTCAGCCCAGCTGTTTAAATGGGATCTAGAGATTCAAACTTGGGCAATTTCAGGTCATCATGCTTGTACAGGAAGCACACTTAGCTGCTGAGCCATCTCTCCAGCCCCATATTTATTTAATTTTTTTGTTACATATGTATGCCAGTTAAATTCTGTTGTCAACTTGATCAGATTAGAAATTAAGTTGTAGACATACCTCCTGGGTGGGTCTGTGAAAATGTTTCCAAGAAGGAGTGATAGAGGGGAAGACCTTTTCCCAGAGTGGGTAGCCTTTCCCAGCGGTGGCCTATACATAAAGACACTGGGAGAACGCCTTGCTTTCTGCCTGGCTGGCTGTGCACCCACCCTGTTGCTGCTGTGCTTTGCAGACTTTGCAGCCCAGCTGCATCACTCTTGCAATGTGGACTGAAGAGCAGCGGCTGTCCAGGAAGCCTGGCCTTCAATGTCAGATTGGGACTGCTGAGGCATCCAGCCTCGTGGACAGAGCAGCTGCCAGATTCTCCAACTCTCCAGCCTGCAGACTGCTATTGTTGGACTGCTCAGCTGATATCCTACAAGCCAGTCTAATAAATCCCCTTTATAATATACATTTATTCATTTATTCTACTGGTTTTATTTTTCTTGAGAATCCTGAATAACGCAGCATGAATGTATGCATGTTCATATGTATATGGTCACACATATATGTGTGTGTGGAGGCCAAAGGTAGACATCAGGTGTCTTCCTCAATCACTCTCCACTTCTATTCTTTGAGAGTCTCTCATTGAACCCAGAGTTTATGGATTAAGTTAGACTGGCTCCCTAGAGAATCTCAGGGATTCTTTGTCTCTGAGTCCCAGCTCCAGAGTTACAGGCACATGCTGCCATGCTCTGAATGTTTTTTCTTTTTTTTCTGAGGTAGGGTCTCACTCTGGCCCAGGCTGACCTGGAATTCACTATGGAGTCTCAGGGTGGCCTCGAACTCATGGTGATCCTCCTACCTCTGCCTCCCGAGTGCTGGGATTAAAGGCATGTGCCACCACACCCGGCTCCATGCTCTGAATTTTATGTAGGTTTTGAGGATCCAGACTCAGGTAGTACTCATGTGTACATAGCAAGCACTTTACTAATTGAGCCATCTCTCTAGCCCTAGCAAGGCAAAATTTAAATGTCAGTGTCAGAGCACACAGATGGCTGAACAGTCTGTTCTTTTTTTTTTTTTTTTTTTAATTTGATAAAGAGAAGAGAGGAGAGGGAGAATGGGCACACCAGGGCACCCTGCTGCTGCAAACAAACTCCGGATGCATGTGTTACTTTGTGCATCTAGCTTTATATGGGTACTGGGGAATCGAGCCCTGCCTGTTAGGCTTTGCAAGCAAGTGTCTTTAACTTCTGAGCCATCTCTCCAGCGCATACATTCTGCTCTTGCCAGACTACTGGAGATAATTGTACCAAACTAACCCGGCTGTTTTGTTTTGACTGTGGTAAATATGAATGGCATAAAGTTGTAATCTTACTGTTACTAAGTCTACAGTTCAGTGACACGAGGCACATTCACACTGCAGACATTTGGTGACCTCAGATATGAACTCTGTTCCCATTAAACAACTCCTGGCCCCAATCCAAGTCTCTGCAATATCATTATGTTTTATGTTCCTATGAATCAGGGACCCCACATGAGTAGAACCCCCAATATTTCCCTCTTGTATTTGGCTTCTCTTACTGAGCACAATGCCTTTAGGGTCCCTTGTGGTATCTCCTGTCCCAGTTCCCTTCCACTTTCAATGGAATCGAATCATATTCCATTGTGTGCATGCACCATGCTTTGCTCACTCATCCATCTACCCTAGCCCATGGCGTTACTTCCATGCTGTGGTAATGTTAGATGATGTGGTGTGAACATAGGGGGCAGGTAAGTTTCTGAGGGGATAGATCCAGGACTGGAATTGCTAAGCCAAACGGCATGTGAGAAACTTGGTCCTCGGTTGGATGTTGTTACTAGGTGGGACCTAAAGTGGGGCCTCAAGGATAGATTCCGTCCCTTCTACTTGCTGGTTTCTGGCTGATCACTATATATCTCATTTCCTCCCTACTCCTCTGTCTTCATTTCTGGTTCTGTCTCTCTTTCTCCTTCTTTTGTTAAAAATATTTATTTATTTATCTGAGAGAGAGAGGAGAGAGAGAGAGAGAATCGGTACAGGTCTACTACCACTGCAAACAAACTCCAGATATAAGTGTCACTCTGTGTATTTGGCTTTATGTGGATACTGGGGAATTTAACTTGGGCCCTCAGGCTTTGCAAACAAGTGCTTTTAACCACTGGACAGTTAAAGGATCTCCAGCCTTCTTCCTTTCTTTTGTCCTTCTCCCCTCATCAGATTCCAGCCTTCAAACTCCCCAGCCTTCAAAATTATGACCCAATAAATCTCTGCTTGTGAATTATCCAATCTAGAGTATTCTGTTACAGCCACACAAATAGTTCCATGGGAGCTCCATGGCTAGCCTTCTGAGCAATTGTGGTGACCCCGCATCCCATGCCCACCAACAAAGGGCAAGGGTTCCAATGTAGGTCTGAGGCCTCTGGTGGGAAGCCATGGACCCTTGCATAGCCTACCCTGTTTTGGGTGCCTTGACACAGTGGTCATGCCCTCAGGATCCCAGGCAGCCTGGCCTCACCTTTTGGGCAGCAGAATTCTGGGGTGCTTCCATGCACCTCAGCCTATGCCAGCTGCCCTCATATCTGCATGGGGCCTTGTAGCAGAGAGCAGCTGCAGCGTTGTGTCCTCAGAAGCAGGAGGCAGTGGCCTCCCAGACACCCGGGTGCAGCCTGCAGTACTAAGTTACATGCTAGGCATGTTGGACCTTTTTGTGTTTCCCACATGGTCTCTGCTGCCTGGGAGGTTGCCCATGGGCTCTATGTATGTGTCCTAGGGTCTGCAGTGATCAGCTGCGGATGGACACACTCTCACACACACCCATACACTCACTCATTCAGATATCACTCACTCACACTGAATATTCACTTTCTCATTCACTTATTCTCATTCACACTCATCACTCACTTCTCCATGGATTCATTTATTTGTTATTCATTCACCCACTCATTCAAGGGATACTCTTTTCCTGGGTATTGACGCTGGCCAACCCCCTTTCTTGCTGTCCTATCCCCGGTGACATGCCCGGTAAGAGCTCCAGGGTCTCTTCTTTCTTCTACTGTAGGTTTCTGACTCTCGTGCCCTTTCCAGCATGCAGGTCTTTGGGCTTCAGTAAGATCTGGAGGGGCTCACAGGGGTCATAGCACATAACACTTGTGCACCTACTAACTTAGTGTGGCTAGTGGGTCCCCTTGGTGAGAAAAGGACACTGTCCTGAAGGGATGTGGGAGCAGGCTGAAAGACCTCTGAGAGCCACGGACTGGACACAGGAACTTCAACACAAGGCTGGGACCACGAACGCTGCACCTGGGCCACAAATACTGGGTGACTTCTGACCTGAGGAGCAGCAGTTCGCCGCAGCATTCAGCTCTCCCAGCCCAGACAGGCCTGAAACCCAGGGCTCTCTGTCCAAGCTGGGCCCATGTGCTCCATTGGCCTTCTGCCCCTCCTTGGATTAGGGCTTTTCTCATAGCCCACCCGTCTCAGAAAATCCCATCAGCTCCCCCATTTCATCTTCCATACAGTGCCAGCCCCAGTCCAGAGTCCACACTACTCATCTCTGCAGCTGCAGTAGGTGCTCAGCTTCAGTTCCAGCCCAAAGGCTGACCTACCTACCATCCACCTGAGGAGCTTGCAGAATTGGGGTGTGTGGGAGGGGCTCGGACAGCCAGGCCTGGATATAGAACTCACCATGGAGCAACGTCCCACCGCTCCACCAGAAGTTCAGCCCTCCAGGATGAGGTACACAGTGGGTGCTCAGCACTGACTGGGCTGGTATGCAGATGGAAAGGAGAGCCAGAGTAGAAGAGCAGCACCTGGGAACCCCAGGAGCCACTTACCCTCCCATGGCAAGTTGGGGAGCTGTTCCCTTGGCAGTTACCCCACACAGCACTACTAGCCTAGCCCCTTCAGTACCAGGCACCACGTGGCACTTCATAGCTGTGTGGGTAGGGTGACCCAGTGGGGAAGCTCTGGCCAGTGCTCCTGTTGGAGGGGCAGCTGCTTGTGAAACAAGTGGGGAGGGGCTACTGAGTGATGACAGGTGACTCTCTGCACTTGTGTATGTGTGCACAAACGTGTGTTGTGTGTGTGCCGAAGTGAGATGGTGAGCATGACTGGGTTCATGTGCGGTGTTGGTACATACATGCATACACTTGCCCATGCTGTGATGGGGTCAGTCAATGAATGAGTAGCATGTGGACTGTGGGTCGCTGTTGGCCTGGATATTTAGGACATTGAGATCACTGACCCAGGATCTACAAGGAGGGCGGGCAGTGCATGGCCTCCCTAGGCCTTTGGCTGCTTCAGCCTCCTGGCTCCTATCTAGCTTGTACACCATCCCCCAACTCTTCTGTGTGAAGCCCCGTTCTGTGCTGGGGTCTTACTCCTTGGCTTAGCTGCCAGGCTGCACTCAGGGCCACCCACGGCTATGGAACCTAGCAGACCCCATCCACACTTACTTCCCAGGCTTGTGGCTGGTCTCTCAGTGGGCTGCTATTCTGCGATGAAGTACTTAGAGGATACTGTGCCTGCCAGGCTCACTACTGTGCCTGAAGCAGGAGCCTTGAGCACACTGTGCAGTGCCTGCCCTCCGATGATAGGGGAGCCTTTCCAGCAGTCCCACACAGGAGCTTTAACAGCTTGGCCTGAAAGCTGGAGTCCTGGCCCAGTCAGAGGATGAACAAAAGAGGACGGAAGCCAGGCGTGGTGGTAGATTCTTTGAATCCCAGCACCTGGGAGGCTGAGGTAGGAGGATCACTGTGAGTTCAAGGCCAACCTGAGATTATTTCTAGGTCAGCCTGGGCTAAAATGAGATTCTACCTTGAAAAACCAAAAGCCAAGAAACAAAGAAAGAAAGAAAGAAGAAAGGAGAAAGAAAGAACTAAAGAAAGAAAGAAAGAAAGAAAGAAAGAAAGAAAGAAAGAAAGAAAGAAAGAAAGATGGACAGACAGGCAGCTGATGGCTGGCAGAGGCTACAAGAATCAGCGGAAGCTGGGGCAGGCGGCCTGCGGGTGGCCTGGCAAGTCCTGGAAATCCTTGCTTCCTGTTTTCCCAACAAAGGACCTCTGTCCCTCCAGGAAGGCCACTGGCCGGTGGCAGTGGACGCGCCTTTTCCGTAAACAGGGTTGTTTTCCTACTTTCCTCTATACACAATACCAATAGTGACAGCCCCCAAGCCCTATCCTGATGATGCCTGCTACCACCAGTTACCAGGGCCCAACAGGCAGGCTGTTCCGGGCCAGGTGGCTACCCTTCACCTGGTCATTGGAGCTCACAGCTTGCTTGTTGTGATGTGGTCTGAAGGGAAACAAGGGACAGGAATTCAGAAGTATCCACTCTACGGGGTAGATGGTAGGCTAGGTCAGCTTTGGAGTTCCTGAGTTGGACAGCTGATCCTGTTCCCCTTGGGACTTGGAGGGAGTCTGTGACTCTCATAGCCTGACGCAGTAGTACCAGAGCAGAAGGCTAGGGTTGGGTCTGTGCAGTGGCTGGACCTGAGAGGGGTCCACAGGTCTTCATCCCAAGTGGTTTTCCTTCCCTTCAGGCTAACTGTGCTTCACGAATGTGGAGCTGGAGGAGATGTTTAGCAGCAGGCTGAGGAGTGAAGGCAGGCCAGCTTTGGCATCAAGGAGGGCCAGTTACCAGACATAGGGCATTGTAGTGACTGACACAGAGACGGTGCATGTCCCTTGGTTATGGGTGGACTGTGAGGGATGTAGGGGAAGATAGAGACTGCTCTTTCTGCAGGCAGATAGAGTGGGTGTGCTCCCTCCATGTGCCTGGCCCTGGAGGGGACAGGAGTGGGCAAGGCGCCCAGGGGAAGACTCTGAGAGGCAGTGTGCAGTGTGTGTGGGTAATTGTGTGCACCCGGGAGGCAGGCGCCTGAATGGGCCTGTGTGAGGGGCTGGGGGCTATTTATAGCTGCTCCTACAGGGAGAGTGTACTATTAATAACTAGGGCCAAGGGTGAGTGGACAATGTGCTTGCCCTGAGCGGTGGGGGTGGGGCCACTCTATGCTGGAGACACCAGTGCCTGGTACCAGCCCCCACTTAGGCAGCGACAAGGGCCACTGTTATCTAGTCAACAGCTGAGCCAGGGGTACAGGGCCCACCTGGGGCTTCAGGCTAAATCATCCAGCTCATTCTCCAGCCACACTTCACTGGGGTGAGGGACACTACGTGGGTTCAGGCAGCTGTGTTGATGACGGACCACATACCTGGATCTCATGCATGGTTGGGACATGAAGGGGGTCCCTGACACTTCACACTCTGATCTCCCAAATCCCTGGGCTCTTTGGGCAACAACTGCTTCTGTAATCGATTGATTTGATGAAGGATCATAGTTGATACAGGTTGTATCCTAGCCCTAAACAGGTGACCCTAGGAGGAAAGTCACCGGGGGACTCTGACCACCAGGGTGATGGGCCAGAAATGGCAGCTGTCACTCCCTGACTGCTTTTTGAAAACTTGAAAGTGATACAGCTGGTAGAAAGATCAGACCATACCCTAAAGATAGTGCTGCCTGAATGGGGATGTGACCCCAATTTTGTTGCTTCACGCGTTTGGGCCTCAAAAGTGGGAAAGCGTGCTCCCCTCTGTCTCTTGAGCCCAGTGAGGCTGCAGACACCCGGCAGACCTGAGCCCAGGAACCCACAGAAAGGCGCGGTGTCCGGGGCCGGGGTCAGAGTTGGTGCGGCCGGGAGGAGGCCGCGGGGCCATGCCAGTGCCCAGGCTGACCAGGGTGACAGCGCCCGCCCACGGTATTTGTCGCCAAGTGCTTTCCAAGAAGGTCGCGGCCTTCGCCCCGAAAGCTAGGGCGTTGCCACCACCGTCACCGCCTTCCTCTTGTTATTCGCGCCCGCGTCCCGAACCCCGCCTAGGTGGGGCGGGTACCCACGGAGGGCAACGCGGCCGGCCCGGCTCGTCCCCGCCCGGGGAAACCCGCGAGACGTCCTTCCCGGGAGCGCCGCTCCCCGCGCCGCCGATCCAACACGCCCGCGTGGCCGGAGGCGGCCGGAGGCGGCGGGGGGCGCCGCCGGGGTCGCGGGGACGCGGAGGGGAGCGTGGAGGGGGCTAGGGCGCCCCGGGCGGGACCGGGTGGTCCGGGCCGACGGCGACACCTCTGGCGGGGCGCAGTAAGGACGGGCGGAGGGACAGGCCCGGCCTGGTCGTGTGGCCTGGGCACCTTTTCTCCAAAGGAGCCGACCTGGCGGCAGAAGGATCCCGCAACAGTGAGCGCTGTGAGAGGGAGACCCACCGTGCCCCGAGCAGAGGGCCCGGCTGACCCGCAGAGCAGGGGCCCCAGCCTAGTTACCCCCAACCACCACCACCGAAAGGGACTGTACTTCTCTGGACCCTAGAACGATGTCCTGTCCTCCAGCCCTGAGGGTCAGTCCTGCCCCTGGGCCCCAGGAGGGGCATGGTCAGCTAGATTCTTTCGGTGCCTGTGGATTTGACAACGGCAGTTGACTTAGCCTCGCAGTCCCTCCACATTGACCACCCTGTCCCAGGTGGTGGGCTGGCTCTAAGGATCAGAGTCCCTCCTCGTCCCAGGAGCAGGGAGGAGGAGGCCAGAGGGACGTCACTCTGGGGTAAGGAGAGCTGGGTATCAGGCCCTAAGTGTCCCCAAGAGCAAACCTTCGGTCGAGTGTGTGGCACACACCTTTAATCCCAGCACTTGAGAGGCCGAGGTAGCAGGATCACCATGAGTTTGAGGTCACCCTGAAGACTACATAGTGAATTCCAGGTTAGCCTGGGCTGGAGTGAAACCCTACCTTGAAACAAACAAACAAACAAACAAAAAAGGCCGGAGATGGCTTAGGGGATAAGCACTTGCCTGTGAAGCCTAAGGACCCCAGTTCGAGGCTTGATTCCCCAGGACCCACGTTAGCCAGATGCACACATCTGGAGTTCGTTTGTAGTGGCTAGAGGCCCTGGTGCACCCATTCTCTTGTCTCTCTATCTGCCTCTTTCTCTCTCTGTCACTCTCAAATAAATAGATAACAATAAACAAAATAAATAAATAAATAAAAAGAGCAAACCTTGGCCTGGATGCAGGTGAAATGTGAGAGGTAAGGAGTGAGGGGGTGGGTGGCCCTGCTGGGGTCTGAGGAGGCAGTGTGTGTGTGTGTGGGGGGGGCTTGTCCGCCCTGCTCAGTCTCTGAGGGCGGGGGCAGTGCCCTAGTACTTCTGGGAACAGGCATCTCGGTTGGTGAGGTCCAATAGTGCAGGTTAAAGGGCTGTGCACTGGCACTGGCTGTAGGGCAGGATTGAGCTGGATTTGGTGAGAATAGGAGGGAGGAACAGCTAAATCCTTTGGTGTAGAGATGGACAGGCAGAACTTTGTCAGCTGGTGGGACCAGATGTGAGTCCCTGCAAAGATGGCCTCTGCTGAAGAGAGCCTCCTGCTCCTTGTCCAACCTCTTCTCTTGAGCTGTCCATAGGGGTCAAAACTTTGCCACAGCTCAGGACACCTCTGAAGGACCACCTTGGCACCTTCACCCACAGCCTTCTCAGAGCTGGCTGTCAAGGAGCAGATGGGTTAAAGGACTGTGCACATGGCAGGACTAACCCTGGGTTGAGAGTTAACAGGAAGGGAACTGTTTTGCTGGACAGGTTAAGAAAGCATACAATGGGCTGGAGAGAAGACGCTTTCCTGCAAAGCCAAAGAACCCAAGTTTGATTCCCCAGGACCCACTTAAGCCAGATGCACAAGGTGGTGCATGCATCTGGAATTGTTTGCAGTGGCTGGAGACCCATTCTGTCTCTTGATTCTCATTCAAATAAAGTGTTTACACACACACACACACACACATATATATATTACATATAGAAAAAGAAAGCAGCTGGGTGTGTTGGCACATGCCTTTAATCCCAGCACTTGGGAGACAGAGGTAGGAGGATCGCAGAGAGTTCCAGGCCACCCTGAGACTACATAGTGAATTCCAGGTCAGCCTGAGCTAGAGACCCTACCTCAGAAAACCAAAACAAACAAACAAACAAACAAATGAAAAAAAAGCATATATCAGTCAGCCTTCCATCATGTCATCGCTTTGCAGGTTTTAGACTGTGTTACTTTTTTATTTTTCAAGGTAGGGTCTCGCTCTAGCCCAGGCTGACCTGGAATTCACTATGTAGTCTCAGGGTGGCCTCAAACTCATGGCGATCCTAACTCTGCCTCCCGAGTGCTGGGATTAAAGGTGTGTGCTACCATGCCTGGCTTCATCTGTGTTACTTTTGGGCCTTTGAAGATAGAACATCCTAGTGGAAATGGGAGAAGGAAAGTGGTGCACCACGTGGTCAAGAAGCAAAACAGGAGGGGACAGGGTCCCACAGTCCCCCTTAAGGGCACACCTCCAGTGACCTGAAACTTCTCCCAAGGCCCCACTTTATTTTGATTATTTTTTTGGGGGGGGGGGCTGTAGCCCAGGCTGACCTGGAATTCATTCTGTAGTCTCAGATTGTTCTCAAACTCACAGTGAGATCCTCCTACCTCAGCCTCCTGAGTGCTTGCTGGGATTAAAGGTAGGCCCCATTTCTTAAAGGCTCCTACACTTCCCAGTAGCACCAAGCTAGGGACCAAGCTCTCGGCACATGCACTTTTGGGGTGTGTGGGGCACTTCAGATGCAAAATATAGCAGAGAATTAAGTATGGAGGTATAATCTTAGGAACAAGGTCATTGTCCCTGTGGCTCCACAAAAGATAATAAAAACAGTGGGCAGAGAACAAGGACTTAGTGGCTTCTAAAAGATAAACACTTAAAAAAATAATTAATAAAAGATAAAAACTCAGTGTATGTTATGCCCAGGTGAGGGGGTGCACAGTGGGGTTTCCAAATCTTGGGTGCTTTGAATCCACATAGAGGGCCACCCTCCATGTGACTTCTGCCTCAGCTGGGAGGCTGCTAAGGACCTGTCCACCTCCCTCCTGGACACTAGACCTACAACTAGCATTAAACCACCATATAACCTGGGAGGGACAAAAGAATTGTACCTCATAGGAGCCTCAGAACCCACCATGTGCTTCAAGAAAAAGCTGCATTGTGGGCTGGAGAGATGGTTCAGTGGTTAAAGGCACTTCCTTGCAAAACCTGACAACCACAGGTTCAGTTCCCTTGTACCCATGTAAAGCCAGATGCACAAAGCAGTGCATGCTTATGAAGTTCATTTGCAGTGACAAGAGGCCCTGGTGCACCCATTCTCTCTTTCAAATAAATTATTATTTTGGGGGGGCATTTTCGAGGTAGAGTTTTGCTCTAGCCCAGGTTGACCTGGAATTCACTATGTAGTCTCAGGGTAGCCACAAATTCATGGTGATCCTCCTACCTGTGCCTCCAAAGTGCTGGAATTAAAGGTGTGCACCACCATGTCTGGCTTTAAATTAATTTAAAAAAAAAAAGCTAGGGCTGGAGAGATGACTTAGCATTTAAAGGTACTTGCTTGCAAATCCTGAGAGCCTGGGTTTGATTCTCCAGTTCCCACAAAAAATCCAGATGCACAAAGTGATACATGCATCCATCTGGAGTTTGTTTGCAGTGGCAGGAGGCATTGAAACACACATATTCTCTGTGCTGTCTCTCTCTCAAATAAAATATTTTAAAAAAATGGCGGTAGCGTGTGTGTGTGAAACTTGGTCATGGAGTCCTCTCCTGCGGTCATGGTGTGGACGTTCCCAGCACAGAAAACACGCAAAGAAGTAAATGTGAGGACACTCAAGAGTACAGACTGCAAGGCCTACAGGGTGGGTGGTCCTGAGAGTGAGTTATCTCACTCCTCTGGAGGGCCAGAGAACACACCACAGACCCATGTCCTAGAGAATACTAGGAAAGGCCACAGCAGCAGGACCCTTGGGAGAAGCTGTCACAGACCTAACCCCGATAGTGACGTGTATGGTGGCACAGGCAGCTGTTCCTGGCTGTCAGAGGCCAGGGGGTATAGCTCTTTGAGCAGAGTTGGTTGGCATGGGACCAAGGGCATGAGCTACACATGGACTGTGGAGAAGGTGAACAGAACACCGTGTTCCTATGGGCAGACAGGCAACCAACCATCCAGAGAGCTCAGCATGCAAGGTGGAAGAGGCCAAGGATGTGTGATGAGGAGGCCAGGGCAATCACTAGTACAGACATGACCCTATGCCATTTCCAAACCTGAGCCAGTTTTCACACTCAAAACCCCTGATGAAGCCGGGCATGGTGGTACATGCCTTTAATCACAGCACTTGGGAGGCAGGGTAGGAGGATCGCTGTGAGTTTGAGGCCAGCCTGGGATTACAGAGTGAATTCCAGGTCAACCTGGGCTAGAGAGAAGCCTTACCTTGAACAATTAAAAAAAAAAAAAACAAAAACAAAAACAAAAAACCAACAATGAAAGGGAAGACTGGGTCCCTGAAAATTGATACACCAGGCAAAGATTCAACAATGGGGCCTAGTCCACTGACTCAGGCTGTAAAGAGAAGTGCTGGACACAGAGCTCCAGCTGACACTCATGTCCTGAGGTGTCACCATGGCTCTCCTGTTGCGGGGCTTTCACATGACAAATGGTTGTTCCTACTCCAACCGCCCAACCGAGAGCATCCATTAGCCAGGCAGCACTCTCCAGACTCAGAGCAGTAAGGCATCTGAACGCACACACTCTGCCCTTGGTCACTGTCACAAGGAATTCCAGGGCAGGCTTCCTACTAGAATAGGAAATCACCAGTGTGACACCCTGAAAATCATCAGGGCCACATTTAAAGACCCCCCCCCCCCGTAATTAAAGAAGGGCAGCTCCGAATAGACCAGGACAGAACTTCAGTGGGCCACATACAAGTACCTGACTGGTGTGGGTAGGAAACATGGTGATCACAGCTGAGTGACCCTCCACACAAACCTAGGGTGCAGAGTGAAGACATCTGTCCTCAGTGGAGGACTGTGTGCCTGCTAGATGATGATGAAATGGCTGGATATGGGCCACCCCATGGCCATACGCCTGGACTGGCCTCTGGCTTGGTTCTTTCACTTTTACTGTCATCAAGTCCAGGGACTGTCATCACCAGGTGATGTGCATCTGGGATGGTGGGACATAGTTTGCCACATGTACACGTGGTCTGTACTTTTTGGGCTTTGTCACATAGTACCCACCAGCCACATACCTTTGCCTGACTCTGGGACTCACACCATGGCCTGATGGGCTCCTATGACCATCTGACATGGTTCATGGATATCTCCAGTGTGTAGGCACAAGTAGACAGTGGTCAGTGGTATGGCAGGTGTAGAAACCACCAGTGCTTCTGTGGTGCCCTCCCACTTGATCAGAAAGACAAATGAACTCATGGGCAAGGGCCTGGAATTTCGAGGAGAGCTGGATACAGAGCTCCAGCTCCAGAAAAGACAAAGGCATTAGGGAGAAGGGTTCTTGAGAGACACAAGGTCTGGGAAGCAGGTGCTGAGGTCCCACCTTAAGCCCCAGGGGATATGCCCACATGGGAGTGCTCCCACAATGGAAATGCACCCACCAGGGGAGTACATCCACCATTGAAACAGTTCACCCTCTATATAAGTGTGCACACTATGAAAGTAGTGAACCCACCATGGGTGTAGAATGCTGTCCTCTGGCAGGGCATGGGCGTTATCATCTTGAAACCAGAGCAGCTGATTTCACAAGACCCTCACATGATCAGGCTATCAACATTCCCTTATGGAAGAAGGGGAGGGGAGGGCCATCACGCCCTCATCTGTGATTCCATCCACTCCCCACTGTAAATCTGTCCAAGCTTCATGAAGTCTTGGGTGGTGCTGGACTATATAGGAGGCTGAAGGTGCCCACCTAAGCTGGGTAGAAACTTTTTCTTTTTGAGGTAGGGTATCATTATATAGCCCAGGCTGACCTGGAATTCACTATGTAGTCTCAGGGTGGCCTTGAAATCACAGTGATCCTCCTACCTCAGTTTCCTGGTGCTGGAATTAAAAGCGTGTACCACCATGCCCAGCTGGGTGGGACTTTTTGGTGACACAGCTGTTTTGTGAGACACTTACAGGAGTGTAAGTACCTTAATAAACTCAATGGTTCTCTAAACTGGGATTGGATGGTGTTTTTTTTTTTTTTTTTTGGTTTTTCGAGGTAGGGTCTCACTCTAGCCCAGCCTAACCTGGAATTCACTATGGAGTCTCAGGGTGGCCTCGAACTCACGGCGATCCTCCTACCTCTGCCTCCCGAGTGCTGGGATTAAAGGCATGCACCACCACACCCGGCTTGGTGTCCCCCATAAACATATGTGTTCTGAATGCTAGGTTCCCAGATGATGGAGATTTGGGAATTAACACCTCCTGGAGGCAGTGATTGTTGGGGGTGGGCTTATGAGTATTATAGCCAGTGTCCCCTTGCCAGTGTTGGGCACTCTCTCCTGTTGCTATTGTCCACTTTGTTGATGTCCACCCCCAGCTCATGCCATCATTTTCCCCTGCCATCGTGGAGCTTCCCCTCGAGTCTGTAAGCCAAAAATAAACCCTTTTACCCAGAAGGTGCTCTTGGTCAGGTGATTTCTGCCAGCAATGCGAACCTGACTGCAACAGATAGAACAGGTACTTTCGTTTGTCACAGATGCCCTGTCTAGTGTGAATAGAAGTTCATGTGTTCCCAGAAGCCAAGCAGCATGTACCAACCATGGAAGAGGCTTTGCACAGTCAGGTATAGAATGTCTTGGCCAGGTAAGTTGAGGCCCAAAATACCCTGTTGGGTCTGAGAACTAATAATAGTGGGAGCCTTTTGGTCCAATAGACCACAGTTGGGCTCCTCACCAGTATGGCAAAGAGCCCCTGGTTGGTCCAGGTCAACAGAGCCCCCGGTCATGCTCCTGGAAATGGTGGACCAAGCAGGGTCTACAAGAAGAGTGGGCACCGAGGGAGGGTCTGCTGTAGGTGGAAGCCCCAGGTCAGGTAAAGGAACATTAGGCATCAGGCCACAGTAGCTCCATGCCAGAGCTGCAACTAGAGGGCTCTGTTTCCATCCCTTATGCAATTTCAAAACCAGAAGTTCCCCAACAAACGCTGGTGGGAGGGAAGACAGGATCCCAAGGCCCACAGGTGGGGTTCTGGGGCAGAGGCATTGTAGTGTGTGGAGGTGCAGAGCCTCTACCCCCCCCCCCCATAGTCATTCACTAGGCCTAGGCACTTAAGAACTCTGGACAGGTCTGCAGTGCCACCTGCTGGCCACTCATCCCCGCAGCCCAAGCCTGGCAGGCCCTCCACAATGGTTCGTTCCTGTTAGTCATCCTACATGGACAGGAGTGCAGGGAGAAGGTGCCCTTGGATGCGTTGGTTAGCTGGGTTCATACAGCAGAGAACACCTGGGCAGAGTAGCCCCTTGTCTCCTCCAGGAGGCTGGTATTGGTGCAGGAGCACCTATGCTCAAGCCCCTGGGTTCACATCTCTTGATTTTGTATGTGGGTGTGGACACCAGACCACTGTGGTCAGGAACCCTCTCCCTACTGAGGCCCATCCACAGTTCCTGCTGACCTTCCCCCCAATCCAGCCCCCTGCCCTGTGTAGGGGTATGGACCCTTGCTTTGTGAGGTCCCAGGTCCCTCCACTGGAAACACCCTCCTCACCTGTGAGGAAGTAGTGATGAGCCCAACTGAGAGGGGAGGTACTGGGCCTGTGGGGTCATCAGTAGGAACAGGGCTCCCACAAAGTTGTTACTTTGACTGACACATCTAGCCTAAGGTCCTGGTACCAACATGTACATGGCCAGTGTCCTACCACCACCCAGGTCCTCAGGTTGCTTGCAGTACCACTTGAGAGCTGGCTCTTACGTGAGTGCAGAGAGCCTCTAGCCATCTTTCTAGGGTATCAGCAGGCAGCTGGCTGACTGGCCTGCACCTACATGTGTATACAGGAGGCTGCAGTGTGTCCTGCATGCCTTTAATCCCAGCACTCGGGAGGCAGAGGTAGGAGCATCGCCGTAAGTTTGAGGCCACCCTGAGACTACACAATGAATTCCATGTCAGTCTGGGCTAGAATGAAACACCTCAAAAAGAAACAACAAAAAACATTGTGAGCTTGTTGACCACCTGGGTACCTCAAACTTCTGACCACAGCTGGAAAAGAGCTCCTAGGAACCAGGAGGGTGGCGTTTCCTTGTTCCCTTCAGGAAACATCAGTCTGCTGGAGAGGGACTGGTGCCTACCTGGCTATATGTGTTGTGGCCACCCCGTCCACCAAGACCCAGCTGGCATAGTGCCAGTTATTGTCAGGGTATTATAGTAGTTGGCCACTCCTTTCATATGCATGCTACAGGGGCACCAAGGCCAGCCTGGGACAGCATGGCACGGGAGAAGACTTAGCACAGGGAACCTAGAGCCCTGGAGGGCTGGAGCAAAAAGGCCACGAGCTACTACCATGTCGCCAGGCAGGTGCAGAAGCCCAGGGTTGGGGCTGCAGAGGTCACGGCCACTTGATCCACAGCTAGGTTCCCAGGAGTTCTTCCTGGCTAGTTAAACCGCCCCTGTAGTTTGGACTGTGCTGTTCTTCTGCATGCTGATGACAACACTGGCTGTAGCAGGCCCACAAGTTGAGTCCCTCAGTGAGTCAGCTGTTACTGATACTGAGATAACCAACTTAGAGGAAGGTTATCCTGGCTCAGAGTTTGAGGTTCCAGTCCATGTGTGACAGGCCCCGTTGCTTTGGGAGGCACACCCACAATAGGATGGAAACTTGCACTTGGCCCAAGTCTTAAAGGCTCCACCACCTCCCAGCAGCATGGCAGCAGGGACCAGGTCTTTACCACAGGGGTCTTCAGAGAACATATCCCAACTCCAGCAGCCTCTGAAGCTGCCCATTACAACTTACTTGCCTGAGGCAATGAGGCTTCAGGTGGGACTGGGACCCTCCTGTCCCCTACCATACCTAGTCCTGCTCAAGGAAAACTCTGGGTGTCCATGGAGTAGGAAGCTCTGCCTGGATCCTCTGCAGACATAGGGATTCTGTCTCCTGCCTCCAGGACTGACAGTGCAAATTGCACAGCATTGAAGGGCCATGTTCTCAATGAGGCAAATCAGTGTGTTCCACTCCTACCTTCAACCACCAGGTTTATTATAAAGAACAGTATCAAAATATACGAATCTGTTAAGAACAGCCAGGAATGCAGCTTTTTCAGGGCCAGGTGAATATCATCCGTTTCAAAGCAGGCAGATTCTCCCTCCAGGGTGCTCCTGGAGAAACAGGCTGATGTCCATGGGCCACTTCCTGCAGGATGTCCTCTCAATAACTTAAAGGGCGAGTCTGGCTTCTGATTCTGGACACCTGTCACAAATCCTCATGAGAGGGTGGCTGTGTGGTGCTTTCCTCTTCAACTTCTGCCGGAAGACACACAGGTCACTAATCCCACTGCTAACAGCCTTGAGGATGGGTTTAGCTGAGATGTCAGCCATGTGTATGCAGGCACTTGTCCCAATGCCCACTGGCTGGCTCATGCCCTGGAGTCGGCACCTTGGCTCCCTCCTACTCAGCAACCTTCTACAGGGGGTGCCTAGGCAAGTACATCAGAGCCTTAACCAGAGACTGGGCAGTGAAAGTAAGATATATTCAAGAGGCAGAGGACAGGGCAGTGACAAGAGACAATCCTGTTCTCAGCTGCTAAGCTCTCGTCTTTGGTGGCTCTGGTGACCACAGTCCTCCTAGGTATAAATATCCTTTCACTTTGTCCTGCTTAGGATGGGGCTTTTTTCTTTTTTGTCTTTTGAGGTAGGATCTCACTCTAGCCCAGGCTGACCTGAAATTCACTATGTAGTAGTCTCAAGGTGGTCTCGAACTCATGGCAATCCTCCTACTTCAGCCTCCCGAGTGCTGGGATTAAAGGTATGCGCCACCATGCCTGGCTAGGATGGGGCTTTTAAGAAGTTCTCACCATTGGCCTCTCTGAATACTGTCTACTCCCACTTTGACTTCCCAGAGCTTCCTGAAGTCTGTCACAGGCTGAACTGTCTTCCAGGGAGAGGGCCTGCAGTTCTGTCTGGTGCTGGTGAACATGCCTGGCTTGGAATACAGTCTTTGCAGGTATCTAATAATATCAGATCACAGGGTGGGCCCTGATTCAATGACTGATGGTGGCATTATGAAAATGGACAAATGAAGCTGGGCGTGGTGGTGCACACCTTTAATCCCAGTACTCGAGAGGTAGGAGGACTGATGTGAGTTTGAGGCCATCCTGAGATTACATAGTGAATTCCAGGTCAGCCTGGGTCACAGTGAAACCCCACCTCGAACCCCCCCCCCAAAAAAAAGACCGCCATATGAAGATTCAGTAAAAGGTTATCCAAAGGCAAGCACAGGGCGATGCACAGACCTACGCCCACACACACAGACTCAGAGGTAGCACCGAGGCACCGATCTTCAGAGCACACTGCTACTGAGAAAGCCCAGAGAGCAGATGGCCCTCAGCCTCAGGACGGTCACTCTGTTCCACCCCCTCTTTTTGTCTTGCAGTGACCCAAAGACCCATCTGAGCCCTCTGACTCCATCTGCCCCTGACCTGATCCACTCCCTGCTGCATTCTCTACCACTTTCTTCAAGTGTGCACTGCACAAGGTTTTACACACCTGACTTTTGTTCAATTACCATCCCACAGCCACAGCCTATGTTAATTTCTTTTCTTTCTTTCTTTCTTTTTTTTTTTTTTTTTGTGTGTTTCGAGGTAGGGTCTCACTCTGGTCCAGGCTGACCTGAAATTAACTCTGTCATCTCAGGGTGGCCATGAACTCATGGTGATCCTCCTACCTCTGCCTCCCAAGTGCTGGGATTAAAGGTGTGTGCCACCACTCCCGGTTCTGTGTTAATTTCTTACTTGGCCGTTCCTAAATCAAGCAGCCAGTATCAGGGAAGCCCCACCCCTGAGGAGGGCAGGCCATAATGCTCACAGCCTTCTCCCACTCACCGCCCTCAACTGTCTGCACACAAGCCTCTTCTGTCTCCTCAAAGCCATCAGGACACACGCAGACAAAGCTTCCTGGAATATTGTAGCAGTTTTCATTTTTCCTCCTACAGGCTTTTTCTGCTAGTGAGCATTCATCTATATCTAAAATAAAAATACTCCATTTCAGTAAATGACTGCAAACACACAGAACGGATTATGAAACTCATTCATTTACACTACATTCACTTGACAAAGCAGTTAGATTATCAATGTCCAACAAAAGAAGGAGTGGAGGAAAAGGAGGCTATGAGAGCTTGGGCCTTAGTGGCCAGCCAACAACTAGAAGAGCAGAAGCACTGGGCAGTGGGATGATGGGATGCCCAGCATTCTGGGTGGTACCCAGAACAGTAGAAGTGACCTCTAGCCACGAGGGCCAAGTCCCCTGGGAGACAATAGGGATGTGGGGGCTTGGACACCTGTGGCTATGGCTGGCACAGTAATACTGTCTTTTCGAGATCAGATGCTACATTCCCAGGGAAGCTTGAGAAGCAGCATCTATGGAAGAGGTTGAGGGGTGCCCACCTACAAGTGCTCCTCAGACAACCAGTGTGACCCCTCTATAAAGTTCTATTTTTTTTTTTTTTTGCAGAAGACATCTTACTGACCTGCACACTGTCCACTCTCCTTTGTATAGCCAGAGACACACTCTTTACAATTTGCTGGGCCTTCCCCTGTGCAGCCCACACAGGTGGAATCACATTCTAGAAACAAAGCAGGAAAGATGATGTCAGACCTCCTTCCACCTGAGCAAGCCAGGGTGGGAAAAGCATACCACAAAGGAGGCTCAGTTTTTCAGCAAGACCACCTACCATATTGCCACACTGTCCCTAAAGCAGCTACACAGAGCAGACTGAGTCACATATGCTAGAGGAAGAGATGGGTCCCAACAGGACTCCTGCTATATGAACCCTTATCTGGCCCACAGAGGACGCTGCCCCAAGACCCATGTCACCTTCACAAGTGTATGAGCCGTTGACATTCTCACAGTACTGTGTATCACTGCAGGGGGGTGTCTCTGCTGCACACTCATCCACATCTGGAACAAAAGAGCCAAGCTGTGAGTGGAGCCCAGGATGGCTGAGTTGAGACAACAACTACATGACAGCCCACTGCCCAACATACCCACAGCCAGGGAAGGAAGTGGGCTTCATATGAATGACCCATCTTAGCCAAAAGTAGGGACAGGTGATGTAACTGGATTGAAGGGCTACTGGGAGGACAATGACAAATGGTCGGCACGTGAGCGCCTGTTCCCTCACAAGCTCACGCCATTCCCAGGCCTCCTACCTTCCCTCCTCAAGGACTGAAACTAGCTTGGGAATGAGCCCCTAATTTACCCAAGACCAAGCAGCTGCAGAGGGGCAGAGAGGGCAAGTGGAAGGCCAGCCCAATGCCAACTCCACCAAGGGGCCACAGGACAGGCTGTGCAGCACCACAGGGCACGGTGGCAGGAAGAGATGCCACAGAATAGGCTAGTAGTCACAGGTAGAGGTTGTGTATCCCTCACTGTGATGTAGTCCAGTGGGTCTACATCAGGCACAATGCCTGCTTCTTGGCCAGCTGCCCAATGGCAGAACCTGGTCCACTTCTCCTGAGTCTCTTAGAGTCAGGGTTGTCACCCCCTAGTCTGCAGCAGCTGCTTGCTGGTTCAGAGCTCCTCAGGGGAGCCTTGTACTGCACACGGGCAGGATGGAGGCTTTTCCTTGTGCGGCCAGGCAAGAAGCACTGCTGGACATGCTCCCAAGGCTTCCCTCAGTGAGCTTCTAGTCAGTCCACTCACCGCCCACCCCCAGCTATGTGGTGAGAACACCTGCCTATTTTAGATCTAAATCCTTCCCCAAACCCACATATGGAAGGGTTACATGCAGGCTGCAAGAACACCAGTGGCCTTCCACAGCCCCATGTGGGAAAGAGATGAAGGGGCACTGAGCAGGCCCCAATCTAGAGAGTACTCCCACCTCCTGCAGGACCCAGCACCACTCCTCACCCACACAGGCGTCCTCTACCAGCACCCAGCCCACTTCACATTCGCCACAGTGTCTGTTGGTCGGGCCTGAGCATGTCTTGCAGGACTCATCACAGGCTGGAAGGCAAAGGCTACTTTAGGAAGGAAATGGGACATGTTCTCCCCCACACAAAAGAAAGCTTACTTCAGAAATGGGGATTAAATTTAACAGAAAAATAATAAAACAGGAAAATTACAGAAAAAAAATCAACAGAAAAATCAATTTGGATGGCTCAATGGTTAAGGCACTTGTTTGCAAAGCCAAACAGCCTGGGTTCGATTCCCCAGTGCCCATGTAAAGCCAGATGCATAAAGTAGTGCATGCATTTTGAGGTAGGAGGATCACTGTGAGTTTGAGGCCAGCCTGAGACTAATTCCAGGTCATCCTGGGCTACAGCAAGACCCTACCCTGAGAAACCAACCAACCAAACAAACAAAAGTCAGTGTAGGGCTGGAGAGATGGCTCAGCAGTTAAAAGTGCTTGTTTTGAGCCGGACATGGTAGCACATGCCTTTAATCCCAGCATTCAGGAGAGAGAGGTAGGAGGATCACCATAAGTTCAAGGCCACCCTGAGACTACATAGTATATTCCAGGTCAGCCTGAGCTAGAGTGAGATCCTACCTTGAAAAACCAAAAAAAAAAAAAAAAAAAGGGGGACTTTGTAAAGCCTGACGGTCCTGGTTCAATACCCATGTAAAGCCAGATGGACAAAGTGGCACAAGTATGTGGAGAGGCCCTGGTGTGCCCATTCTCAAAATTCTGTTGCAAATAAATAAAAAAAATACTTTCTAAGACTACACAGTGAATTCATTCCAGGTCAGCCTGGACTAGAGCAAGACCCTATCTTGAACCGCCCCCCCCCCCAAAAAAAGGTCAGCATACAGCATGCTGTGTGTCAGTGCCAAACGTATTTCCCTCTTGGACTTATAAAATTCCTGTCCTCCTAATGACTGTGAAGCCCCAGAAGGTTGGTAGAGTCCATGCTCCCCGTGTAGAGTCAAACTAAGTCAAAAGAAGAGCCTGGAAGAGCAGGGCTCAGAGATCCTTATTCCCTCTAAGATGCTCTTTGAGTGACTGTGGGCACATCCTAGCCCCTGCACCTCAACCCCAAGGACACCTGGCAGGAAAGAGACAGCAGGAGCAAGTTCTTCCCAGAACATTCCAGGTGATCAGACAGAGTATAACCCACCACTAGGGGTCAGGTACAAAACCAAGGGCATCTATCTAGTGTATGGCTGTGTATTATATACACATCAGACCTTTAAGCCATCCCCAGCAGGGGCTCAGGGGACACGATTTTCCTTCTGGGGTGGTTTAAGGATGGGGCCACATCTCTAGAACAGAACTGCCCTGGAAACCTGGGCTGAGAGGTCAAAGGGCAGCTTGTTCCCAGTTACACAGCTCTAGCAAAGGGCTGCTCCCACAGCCTCACCATGCAGCAGGATGACCGCATGCTGGGCACCACCTCCTACCTGTGCAGATGCTGTGGGTCTCATTCCTCAGTGAGTTGAAGTAGCCGTTCATGCAATCAACACACAGCTGCCCCTTGTACCCTGCATGGCATTGGCAGGACCCATCCCCTTGTCTGCTGCCATCTCCACTGCAGTGGCCGTTCCCGCTACAGGGCCTCTTGGAACCACCCTGACATGCTTGGAGGACAAAGGTATACTCAGAGCATGCCCCAGGGTGGCCAATGAATTTATTACACCCCTCAGCAAGTTCACAGCCTAGAAACTATTGGGAATCTCTCACAAAACTCAAACCTGGCGCTATTTCTGCTGAGGAAGGGTGGCTGGAGACACTGAATACCTAGGACCTGCAGGGGCCAACAAAGCATTGCCTGCATGGAACCAGCCATGGCTCCTGACTTAACTCTGAAGGGACAAGGATGCTTATACATGATGTGGGTGCAAGTACACAGGAGAGAATGTCTGTTCTGTGTTCAGCACACAAGCAAAGAACAAGACAGGCAAAAGGGAGCTACAGACACTGGGTCTGTGTATACACCTGACATTGAAGCTTCTGACACCTGATCCAGGCTTGAGCAACATGACTGGCTTCTGTAACCCCAAACAGTAAGATGTAGCTCAGTCTCATGGGAGGCGACATGGAAGGACCAGCCCGACATACTCAGAACCCTCAACCCCTATAAGCAGGCCAGGTAAGCGCCTCAGTCTGTGATCCCTACATTAAAAACACACTGGGAGGCCAGGCGTGGTGGCGCATACCTTTAACCCCAGCATTTGAGAGGCTGAGGTAGGAGGATTGCTGAGTTTGAGGCCACCCTGAGACTACATAGTGAATTCCAGGTCAGCCTGGGTTAGACCAAGGCCCTACCTCGGGGGGGGGGGGGGGGGCGGCAGACAGGCATGGTAGTATATGCCATTAGTCCTAATATTCCTGAGACTCCTGGGACTATATTGAGTTCCAGGTCAGCCTAGACTAGAGTGAACACCCTGCTTGGGGGAAAAAAAAAAAGTTGAACAAAAGAAATATGCTGGGACTACATGCTCAGAGCTCTACAGCACAAAGGAGCATTTCCCTAAAGCCTGAATTTAGTGGTGGTGTCACAACCTAAGGTACAGGTCTACAGCACAAAGAAGGAGGGCAGTTGTCCCTGTCTGAGGAAGAGGCAAGATCCTCAGTCACAATGGGAACTCAAAGAAGTCTAACAGAATGAGGACCTGAGATTGCCCAAGAAAAACATACCTCGGCAGTCTGGCCCATAGGTGCCCGGAGGACAGCACACTTTCAGCGTGTGGACACAGAACCAATTGAATAGGTCAGGATGTTCCTTTTTCCTGAGGATTTAGAAATGACCATTAAATCCCAAGGACAGCTATCTTTAAAACAAAAATGACAGGCTGGGGGTGTGGCTCAGTGGTCGAGCACATGCCTAGTACACACAGGAACGTAAGTTCAGTTCCCAGCACCAAAACACCAAACAAGAATGCATCATAATGCACACAGTTATTCCTTCTTACCCATAGGGAAACTGGTGTGCCAAGAAACCCAGTGGATACCTGAAGCCTTGGACAATACCAAACCCTACATATACGACAAGCATATCCATGGGAAAGCTTAACTTATACGTTAGGTCCAATAAGAGACCAATGACAACAAACAGCAAAGCAGAATATGATATATTGCAACAAGGCTTGCTTATCTCTAGAATTTTCCACATTAGTATCTTCAGATCCAGGTTCACCACAGGCACTAAAGTGCAGAAGGTGATCTGGGGGTAGTGGGTACTGTCTGGTCGGGAAATAAGAGTCAGGTATGCTAGGACCTTTAGCTTCTTGACTATAAGCACAGAGCTCTGGTTATAAAAGATGCCAGCGCATGGTAAAATGGGACAGGGAGTGACTACCGTTTCTGCAGCTTCTTGAACGGCAAGTAACTACAGAGCTACATCAGAAGGCAAAGTAGCCATGGGTCCTGGGCACTCACAGCTGCAGCCACCAGACCTCCAGCTGCTCCTCCTGCTGCTCCACCATCTGATTGCATTCGAAGTCGTTGCTGTCACACAGGCCCTCCACGATTTCCAGGAACCGAATCTCACTGCAACACAAACTGTCAGCACCCCCAGATACGGCCCCCAAGGACCCCCTGAGATCAGGCAGGGAATACAGCCCATGGAGTGCCTAACCTGGGGTGAGCAGGGAACCCAGGGATGGCAGGTGTCTCCACCAACCCTGGATTCTGGACAGAGTTGGGGAGAGGGCTTACCCACCTACCAAAGAAAGCCAGGGGACCCCATGAGGGCAGGAACCTGCCTGTGTGTGGAATGGCCATCAGGACTGAGGAAGCCTTAGACCAGTGAGAAGGTCACGAGGAGCGGACCAGGGACAAATGAGCATCGTCTAATATCCCCAACCGCGCGTCGGTGTCGGACCAGCGGCTTCTCCGACCGGGTCACCAAGCCGGTGTGCTCGAGGCGCTCACCTGAACTCGTACTTGGACAGCGTCTTCTCTTCCCACGCCGTGTTGCCGCCGCCGAAGTTCTTCTTGGCTGTGTTAGCCATCCCCTGCGGAGAAGGGAGTACCAGCTCGGCGGCCCGCTGCGACCCCCGCCGACCCGGGCCGCGGGCCCGGCGGCTCACCAACCTGCTTGAACTTGTCCACCAGCGTCTGGCACTTCTGACAGGTCGTCGGCTTTCCGGCGGCGACGGGCGCGGGCGGAGGAAGCAGCAGCAGCAGCAGCAGCAGCAGCCCGATCGCGGAGCGGGGCGGCGGGCGCATGGCGGGCCGGCCACCGGCGGCGAACTACAGCGTAGCCCTCGGCCTCCGCCCACCCGGCCCGCGCGCCGGCAGTTCCCGGGGCTACAAGACTGCATCGCTGAGGCCCCGCCCAGCCCGCAGCGAGCACGCCGCTATTGGTCTGTAGGGTCCGCCCCGGTCTGATGTGGCCCAATCCGGGCTCGCCACGAGCAGCGACCAATGGCAAGCCCCCGGGTCAGCATCCCGCGAGAGCAGGGCGGGACTGTAGGCTGCGAGCCCACCCCGGGCCGCGCCCCTCGCGCTTGCCCGCGGCGGCCATCTTTACTTCGGGCGGATGGGGTGCTGCACCTTCGACCGTGGCGGTCCGGTTAAGTTCGGGTAGTGACTTCGCTTCTGTGGCCCGTTTCCGTCGCCCTCTTTCTGCTGAGGGAAGTCCTGGCGGCGGAGCTCCGCGGGGCCTAAGCGAGCGCAGAAGAGGTCAGCGCGTGCCCCCACCCTAGGGCGGTCACACTCGGGGGTTGGGGAGGCCGGGGCTCCTCGGGATGGTCCTGAGCCAGCGCTGGCCGCAGCGTCCTCCGGTCGTGGCGCGCGTGGGCGGCTTTTGGGCTCCTCGCCTAGGAGCTGGACCTCCACCCTGGATGGAGCCTGCTCTCTGTATCTTGGACCGGCTTAGTTTGGCTGATGTGGGCCGTGGGGGGAGCACCAGTCGACTTTTCCACGCAAGCCTGAGGCGCTCACTGACTTAAAGTCGTTTAAATGGCGTTAGTAAAAGGCCATGCATGTACCTTATTGGATCTGTGTGTGAGGTAGGGAAGAAATACTTCATCTAATAGGTTTCATTTGCACCAGAGCAAATTTCCAGCCAAGAGACATATTTTATTTTTTTTATTGACAACTTCCATAGTTGTAAACAATAATCCATGGTAATTCCCTTCCTCCCCTCACTTCCCTCTTTGAAACTCCACTCTGCATCATACCCCTCACCCTCTCAGTCAGTCTCTCTTTTATTTTGATGTCATGATCTTTTCCTCCTATTATGACGGTCTTGGGTAGGTAGTGTCAGGCACTGTGAGGTCATGGATATCCAGGCCATTTTGTGTCTGGAGGAGCTCCTTGTAAGGAGTCCCACCCTTCCTTTGGCTCCTACATTCTTTCTGCCACCTCTTCCTCAATGGACCCTGAGCCTAGGAAGGTGTGATAGAGATATTTCAGTGCTGAGCACTCCTTTGTCACTTCTGAATCATCCCATGGTCACAGCCATCTGAAAAGAGAAGGTTCAATAACCAGAAGTGAGAGTAACAATATAATGGTATGAACATTAAGAGAAGTGCTTACTGGGCAGTTTGGTGAGTATAGTATATACATTTAGCCAGACAGCAGCAGATGTTACACTCCTAGGGTTCATGACTACCCCTGTTGTAGGTTTTCAGTATCAGGGATGTATTCCCTCCCATGGAGCATGCCTCCAGTCAAATTAGAGGGCGATTGGTTTCCCCCATAACAGCTGTGCCACTATTACACCCGTTGGCTCATTTGGCCTAGCTGGCCAAATATAAGGCTTGCAGTGTCCACTGTTGAGTATCTTCACTGGTGATTTTTCTCTCTCCCTCTGAACTGCATGCCTTGTGGCTTTTTCCAGCCTTCTGTCAGCTGGTCTACATGGAGGAGGTTTTTAGCTCAGCTCCAGCAGGATTTCTCAGTGACCTTGCAGCCCAAGTATGTAGAGTCTTCAGCAATAGGGTTGTATCATCTATTCCTGGTGGGAAACCAAGGGCCTCAGCAATGGCCTGTAATGCTTTGGGGGGCATCAGGGACCTCCCTGGCCAACAACTCACTTGAAGTTAGCCCATCCCTGGCACTGAAAATTTTCTAGTAACAATCTATGTCTCCTGAGTGTCCCATTGTCCAAAAAAGTAGGTTTCTATATGACTTATTTGCATCCTTTTAGATTTTGATTAGCCTTCCCTCCACCTTTTCTTTACTCAGTCTCTTCCCCTGACCTCACTTAGGCCTTTTCACCCCCATTAATCTGTTGTTCTACTTACATATATACATTACCATCCTATTAAGTCCTCCCTCCTTCCCTTTCTATGCCCTAGGTCTGGCAAAGAATCAGGTGACTTCTACAGGCACCCAGAAAGCAAAATGTCACATATTATCTCTCATATGTGATTCTAGCTACAAATGATTGGACTTCTGTGTGAGTAGGAAGAAAACTCAGTAGCAGAGACCAGTAAGCTAGAAAGGATCTCTAAAGAGAGAGGCAATTTGAACAAATGATTTGGCCCATTGCAGTAGAGGCATCAACTGACAGGGACAACAGGACCTTTGAAGGCTGTTTCCTAATCCAAGGTGCTTTCTCTGGGAGCCACATGTATTATCTGGTCTGGGTCTGTTTGATTGCTGAAATGCCCCCCCCCCCCCCGCCGCCCTGCTTTTCACATTAACCAGTTGTCCTCCCAGGAGCTGCCCAAAAGGGTCACTCCCCATCCCAGTGGCTTGTGTATCCTCCCCACCCCACCATACTGGCTATGACCCCTTTGTAGCTTCTTGCTTCTGGCTGAACGTCCCAGCTCACCCTGGTCTACTGTTGCATTGGCAAACAGCTGCAGTTAGTGCTCAGCAGGACCCACAGCCCTTTCTGGGTGTGAAGAAATGACCTAGGTCTGGCAAAGAATCAGGTGACTTCTACAGGCACTACTGCTGCCTCATTACTGTCTCAGTGACATGACTTGAGTCATACTTCCTTCCCTTCCTCCTTTTCTTTTGTCTTCCCTTCCTCCCTCCCTAAATATGAATTTCTTCTAAACTCTTATTTTGATACATGTTTAGATTTTGAGGAGTTAAGAAAGCAGTTCAAAGGATTCTGCTTCCTCTCCCCCCAGATCTCACCGAATGAACTGGGTGGCAAGCGTTAATGCTTGGTGCTTCTCATTTTTGGTTTTGCAAAGGTACATGAAGTTTAAAGCTCCACATGGCTGGTAAAAGGTCATCAGGCAGGTGGCCGCAGCTGCTTCTGGGGCTGCTTGTCACAGTAGCTACCATCCACCTCATCGTCTGTCCCTATACCAAGGTGGAGGAGAGCTTCAACCTACAGGCTGCACATGACCTGCTGTACCACCAGCTGGATATGGACAAGGTGAGGCTGTTGCTGATTTGGCCAAGAATCTCCCCCTCTGCTCTTGCCTCTGCTGACCATTCCTTCTCTTTACAGTATGATCACCATGAGTTCCCTGGAGTTGTTCCCAGGACGTTCCTTGGACCACTGTTGATTGCAGTGATCTCCAGCCCCATGATTTATGTGCTTTCGCTGCTGGAAGTGTCCAAGTTTTATTCGCAGCTGACAGGTAAGGGGCCTCACATGGGCCAAGAAGTGTGACAGCATTGTATCATCTCAGGTCAAGCTGATGGAGATCTTGTTCACTCTTACCTGCAATTGGTCACTGTAGCCTTGAAGCCAGACCTAGGACATGTGAGATGTGTCTCAGGCTCACTGAAGTCTAGTGACATGCTTTTTTGCAGGGCTACTGGGAAAGGAGGTGGGGGCATGCCTTCCTGCAGGGCCACTGGGAAAACCTACTTTTGCCTCAGCTAGGGGCTCCCTCCAGTGCACAGAAACAGCACACCCACTGCAGGGAGCTCAGGGTGGCCTCAACCTCAAGGTGATCCTTCTACCTCTGCCTCCAAGTGCTAGGATTAAAGGTATGCGCCACCTTGGTAGATTTTTTATGGTGTCTAAGATAGAAGACTGAATTCCCACTGGTTTGTCCAGCCTGTTTAGAACGCTCTGAGAATCCTATTCTGGGGAGAACACAGCGCACATCTTGGTAGGGCTGACTGGAATGGGGAGCTCTGCCACCACACAGGGCAGTTAGCAAGCTGTTCCCCCATGTATGGGGGCATCAGAAAGCCCAGAAGGAAACCTGCTGTGGCCCTATATTTGGGAGCCAGGTGGGCCAGCTCTGCACAGTGATGGTCCTGTTGCTTGGCTGCACTAAGCCTGGAATTTCTGGCCCCTGTCAGAGGCCAAAATAACTCAAAATATTGATAACTATCTTGAGGTGGAGGTTGTGTCATAAACTGTTCTTGTTCAGAACTCACTCAGACACTGGGGAAGGTGGGAAAGCAGGAGGAACCCCAGGACTCAGGAGAAGGACTCATCTGATGGGGCCTTGAAGGAACTGGTACCATAAACAGATGCCAGTGGGCTCCCTAGTGTCAGGAGTGTATCAATTGAACCTGGGCTCTTCAGACACGAGTTAAAGATGTCCAAAGCGAGACACTTGCAGTCTGGATTTAGCAGCATGCAAAGAGGAAAGCCTGCTGTCTGGGCAGTTCTGCTTTGTGAATGCCCACCATGGCTGGCCTCAAGTCTTCAGCTCCCATCCCAAGATGGCTCGTATGGCTGTCAGTTCCTTGACATGTCACTAGGATGTTCCCATCCTCTGGCCTTCATGGAGATCTGTGAGATCAGCCTAGGAACTCATTCTCCATTTTTTTTCCTCAATTTTTATTAACATTTTCCATGATTATAAAAAATATCCCATGGTAATACCCTCCCTCCCCCCACTCTCCCCTTTGAAATCCCATTCTCCATCATATCCCCTCCCCATCTCAATCAGTCTCTCTTTTATTTTGATGTCATGATCTTTTCCTCCTCTTATGATGGTCTTGTGTACATAGTGTCAGGCACTATGAGGTCATGGATATCCAGGCCATTTTATGTCTGGAGGGAGCACATTGTAATGAGTCCTACCCTTCCTTTGGCTCATACATTCTTTCTGCTACCTCTTCCACATTAGACCCTGAGCCTTGGAAGGTGTGATCGAGATGTTACTCAGTACTCCATCACTATGATACTTTCTGAGTCATCCCAAGGTTACTGCCATCTGAAAAGAGATTCTTTACCCAAAGTGAGAGTAGCATTAATATAAGGGTATAAATATTAAGAGAAGTGCTTACTGGGCAGTTTGATAAGCATAGTATATACATCTTTCCAGACATCAGCAGATGTTATAGCCCTAAGGCTCATGACTACCCCTGTTTTAAGTTTTCAGTATCAGGGATGTATTTCCCCCCATGGAGTGGGCCTCCAGTCCAGTTGGAGGGCAGTTGGTTTCCACCATGACAGATGTGCCACTATTGCACCTGTTAGCTCATTTGTCCTGGCTGGCCAATTATAAGGCTTGCAGTGTCTACTGTTGAGTATCTTCACTGGTGGTATCTCTTTCTCCCATTGAACTGCATGCAGAATGGCTTCTTCCAGCTTTCTGTCAGCTGGTCTACATGGAGGAGGTTATCAGCTCAGTTCCAGCAGGATTTCTCAGTGGCCTTGCAGCCCAAGTATGTGGAGTCTTCAGCAATAGGGTCTTACCATCTATTCCTGGTGGGAAACCAAGGGCCTCGGCAATGGCCTATAATGTTTTGGGGGCATCAGGGACCTCCCTGGCCAACAACTCACTGGTGGTATCCCATCCCTGGCACTGTAAATTTTCTAACAATGATCTATGGCTCCTGAGTGTTCCATTGTCCAAAATCAGAGGATTTCATATGATTTATTTGCATCCTCTTAGATTTTGATTAGCCCTCCCTCCACCTCATTCTCCATTTTTCATGTGTGGCCAGTAGCCAGTAAGGCTCATATACTCTGAAGGTATGTGATCTGGCCTTGTCCTGGGTCAGTCCCACCTCACCTGTTTTCACAAGACCACCAGCCCCTAGGGGTGGTTGTTATGCAACTTCCTGCTCCTGGGGCTGGTAGTCTCCTATTTGTATCACATTCTGACCTGCTCAAGGCTGCCCAGAGCAAGGTCTGAATTGGGCACTGCCCTCCAGAGAAGTTCCTTGGTCACCCTACCATTTCAATACCACCTTCCAGCCCTGTCCAGTGTTCAAGCAGCCAGCCAGGCCTGTGGGACTGATAAGAAGCCACAGGCTTGAATGATGTGGTTCCCAGTGCAAGTGCAGGTCCCAGACCCAGGCTGGTCACTTCTAGTACCAAAGGCAAGTCCTAAGGTGGTTTCCCACCATCTTGTCATTGACTAGCCTGCAGTCACATTGAAAGAACCACTTGCTTCACCATCCTCATACACAGCTGTCGTACATCACTGTCTTTGTACACAGTAATCACCATCGTTGTGCACTGCTGGGCCACACGTCACCATCACCATTTGTTGTAGTCAGCTTCACGCTGCAGGTATGAATTATAAAGCATAACAAGGAGAGACTGGACCAGTGCAAACTCAGTAACTATCAAGCAAACATCAAACATCTGTAGTTCAAGTCTGATATAACCAGTGACTAACAGGCTCCAGATTTTCCAATTCCACCCCTCCAGCTGGGATGAGTAGCTAGGGAGAACTTTCATCCCAAGCCAACAGTGCTCCATGGTAGCCCTTGCACAGTCCTGATATATCCAAAACATCTTCAGGTCTCTACTGCAAAGAACAGTCCATCTTCCAATGGATTTCTAGCCTGTCAGGGTCATCACGCCTGCCTCACTTGCTATGTATCAGTAGTGGCTCCTGGAACCATGTACACTTGATGACCCACTCCATACAGTTTTCATACTTCTGAAACCATTATCTGGTGTGTGGGGCACAGCCATAGTCTTAATTCAGGGATGAAATATTCGTGACCTTGAGGAGGAGCAGGTTCCTTTCTTTCAGTCAACTCCTTTCAAAAGAGTTTGCAGCCAGGAGTGGTGGCACACCCCTTTAATCCCAGCGCTCAGGAGGCAGAGATAGAAGATCTCTGTGAGTTTGAGGTCACCCTGAGACTACATAGTGAATTCCAGGTCAGTCTGGGCCAGAGTGAAACCCTACCTCAAAAAACCAGAAAAAAAAAAAAAAAATGTTTGCATTCAGCCTTTCCTCAGGCGTTTGTTGTTTAAGTGTAAAGCAATTGGGCCTTCCTTAATCATGGTAATAGCTCCTTAACAATAGCAGCTTCACCATCCAGTCTTGGTGCCAGTAATTTTATTTTATTTTATTTTTTTATTTTTTTGGTTTTTCGAGGTAGGCTCTGGTTCAGGCTGACCTGGAATTCACTATGTAGTCTCAGGGTGGCCTTGAACTCACGGCGACCCTCCTACCTCTGCCTCCCGAGTGCTGGGATTAAAGGTGTGTGCCACCACGCCCGGCAGTGCGAGTAATTTTAATCTTGTTTGAGTTTTTCCAACTTTAAATCATAAACTCTTCAGTTCTATCTATCTATCTATCTATCTATTTAAATATTTTATTTAGCCAGGTATGGTGGCACACTCCTTTAATCCCAGCACCTCGGGAGGCAGAGGTAAGAGGGTCGCCGTGAGTTCGAGGCCACCCTGAGACTACATAGTGAATTTCAGGTCAGCCTGAGCCAAACCCTACCTTGAAAAACCAACCCCCCCCCACCAAAAAAAAATTATTTAGGGCTGGACAGATGGCTCAGCAGTTAAGCCAATAGTCTGCAAAACCTAAGGACCCAGGTTTGATTCCCTAGTGTCCACATAAAGCCAGATGCACAAGGTGGTGTGTGTATCTGGAGTTCCTTTGCAGTAGCTAGAGGCCCTGGTGTGCACACACCTTTAATACCAGCATTTGGGAGGCAGAAGTAGGAGGATCGCTGTGAGTTTGAGGCCAGCCTGAGACTACGTAGTGAATTCCAGGCGGCTGGTATAGTGTGAGACTACCTCAAAAAATTTTATTAGAAGGCTGGAGAGATGGCTTAGTGGTTAAGGTGCTTGCCCGTGAAAGCTGAAGACCCAGGTTTGATTCCCCAGTACCCTCATAAGCCAGACGCACAAGGTGGTACATGCATCTGGAATTCATTTGAGGTGGCTAGAGGCCCACTGCACCCATTCTCATTCTCTTTCTCTCAAATAAATAAAAATAAAATATTAAAAAGTTACTTATTAGAGAGAGAGGCAGAGGCAGAGACAGTATAGAGAGAATGGGCGCACTGGGCTTTCCTAGCCACTGAAAATGAACTCCAGGCACATGTGCCACCGGCTTTATATGAGTACTGGGGAATTGAACCTGGGTCCTTTGGCTTGGCTGGCAAGTGCCTTAACTGCTAAGTTGTCTTTCCAGCCCTCAGTTCTATATCTTTAGCCAAGCACATCAGCCCATTAAACATTTAACCTTGCTGGGCATGGTGGCGCACGCCTTTAATCCCAGCACTCGGGAGGCAGAGGTAGGATGATCATGGTGAGTTCAAGGGCCACCCTGAGACTACATAGTAAATTCCAGGTCAGCCTGGGCTAGAATGAAACCGTACCTTGAAAAACCAAAAAAAAAAAAAAAAAATTCAACCTTGATCAAACTTTCTAAGCATGGGCAGCAGAACATAGCCAACCCTTTTGCCAGTAGCCTAGTTTCAACAAAGTTCTCTGCAGTCATTCCTTCCTCTTAGAAAGTTCATAAGCAAAGCCTCCAATACAATTCTCTCTGTAGTTAGCATTTTCAAATTCTCATCAGAATAGTCCAAAAAACTTGGCTTACCACTTTGGAAGACATCTTCAGGTGCAAGTACCAAGTCCATGCCCATTCCGCCAAAACAAAAGTTCCAAAAGAACAAAATTCACATAGTCAGATTTATTGCACATAAGCAACCTACTCTCGAGTACCAATTCTGTCTGATTGAACCTCCAAACCAGACAGAGTTTAAGGAAGGAAGGGATTTCTGGCTTACAGGTCTAGAGCAGTTCCATAATGATGGAAGAAGCTGGCCCCCTTTCACAGGTCCATGCAGAGAAGTGCCACCACCAGCACCACTAACATGCACACCCCAGGAACCCCAGGCAGAGCTCAAGCACTCTGCATATCTTAGGTTAGAATTTAGATCCATTCACATTGACCCCTCTTCCAGCCAGGTGTCTTACAAGCTTTAATAAACTTCTGAATCTATTGGGGGACATATATTTAAACTATCACACCATCCTTATGCACTGCTGAGTCATCCATCACTCTTACCATCTATGGTAGTTTGAATGGGTGTCCCTCAATAGAGTCAGGAGTTTTTTTAACTTACTAGGTTTCTAGCTGCTTGGTTGGAGGAGGTGCCATTGTGGGCGGATCCTAGGGTCCAGCCTTAAGGTACATTTGGTGGGGTGGAGTGGGGCCAAATCTGAATTCCAGCCTAAGGTATGTGGAGTGCTTCAGCTCTGCCAGGCATTCCTGTAGTGCGCTTGCTTATGGTGCTAGTGGTATTTCTTTCAGTGAGGGCCTGTGAAAGGGGGCCAGCTTCTTCTGTCATTGTGGCACTTCCTCTGGATCTGTAAGCTTCACATAAACCTTTCTTTCTATGAACTGTGTCTGGTTTGGAAGTTCACCCCAGTAACAGGGAGCAGTCTACTACAGAATTGGCACCGGGAGTGGAGTGTTGATGGACAACAAAAATGATATGTGAAGCCGGGCGTGGTGGCGCACGCCTTTAATCCCAGCACTCGGGAGGCAGAGGTAGGAGGATTGCCGTGAGTTCGAGGCCACCCTGAGACTCCATAGTAAATTCCAGGTCAGCCTGGGCTAGAGTGAAACCCTACCTCGAAAAAAACCAAAAAAAAAAAAAAAAAAGATATGTGAATTTTGTTCTTTTGGAACTTTCGTTTTGGAGGAATGGGCATGGACTTGGTACTTGCATCTGAAGATGTCTTCCAAAGTGGTAACCCAAGTTTTATGGACTATTCTGATGAGAATTTGAAAATGCTAAGTACAGAGAGAATTGTATTAGAGGCTTTGCTTATGAACTTTCTAAGGGGAAGGAAAGATAACAGAGAACTTTATTGAAACTGGGCTACTAGCATAAGGGATGACCGTGTTCTTTTACCTATGCCCAAGAAGTTTGATTAAAGTTAAATTTGTAATGTACTGATGTTCTTGGATAAAGATATAGAACTGAGAAATTTAAGATTTAAAGTTGGAAAAACTCAAGTAAGGTTAAAATTACTGGGACTGGTTGCTAAAGCTGCTATTGTTAAGGTGATATTAATACAATTAAGGAAGGCCCAACAGCTTTACATGTAAACAATGAAAAGGATGCCTGAGGAAAGACTGAATGGTAGAAATGCAAACTTTTGTTTGTTTGTTTTTTCAAGGTAGGGTTTCACTCTAGCTCAGGCTGACCTGAAATTCACTCTGTAGTCTCAGAGTAGCCTTGAACTCATGGCGATCCTCCTACCTCTGCTTCCTGAGTGCTGGGATTCAAGGCATGCGCCACCATGCCTGGAAAATTGCAGACTTTTTTTTTAAATTTATTTATTTGAGAATGACAGAGAGAAAGTGGCAGATAGAGAGAGAGAGAGAGAGAGAGAGAGAGAATGGGCATACCAGGGCCTCCAGCCACTGCAAACGAACTCCAGATGCGTGCACCCTCTTGTGCATCTGGCTAACGTGGGTCCTGGGGAGTCGAGCCTTGAACCGGGGTCCTTAGGCTTCACAGGCAAGCGCTTAACCACTAAGCCATCTCTCCAGCCCAAATTGCAAACTTTTTTGAAAGGAGTTGACTAAAAGTTAGCAACCTGGTCTTCAAGGTCATAATTTATTTCATCCCTGAATTAAGAATATGGCTGTGGGCTGGGCATGGTGGTGCATGCCTTTGATCCCAACACTTGGGAGGCTGGGTTAGGAGGATTGATGTGAGTTCGAGGCCACCCTGAGATGAATTCCCATGTGAGCCTGGGCTAGAATGAAACCCTACCTCAAAAAAAAAAAAAAAAACAAGAAAAGGCCAGGTGTGGTGTTGCACGCCTTTAATCCTAGCACTCGGGAGGCAGAGGTAGGAAGATCACCGTAAGTTCGAGGCCACCCTGAGACTACATAGTGAATTTCAGGTCAGCCTGGACAAAAAAAAAAAAAAAAAAAACATGGCTATGATTGGGTGTGGTGGCGCACGTCTTTAATCTCAGCACTCAGGAGGCAGAGATAGGAGGATTGCCATGAGTTCAAGGCCACCCTGAGACTACATAGTGAATTCCAGGTCAGCCTGAACTAGAATGAAACCCTACCTCGAAAAAAAAAACAAAATAAAATTAGAATTAAAAAAAAAACCAATATGGCTGTGTCCTGCATACCTGGGATTGGTTTCAGAAATATGAAAAGTGCATGGAGTGGGTCATCAAGTGTACATGGTTCCAGGAGCCACTACTGATACACAGCAAGTGAGGCAGGCGTGATGACCCTGACAGGCTAGTGAATCCGTTGGAAGATGGACTGTTCTTTGCAGTAGAGACCTGAAGATGTTTTGGATATATCAGGACTGTGCAAGGGCTACCATGGAGCACTGTTGGCTCGGGATGAAAGTTCTCCCTAGCTACTCATCCCAGCTGGAGGGGTGGAATTGGAAAATCTGGAGACTGTTAGTCACTGGTTATATCAGACTTGAACTACAGATGTTTGATGTTTGCTTGATAGTTACTGAGTTTGCACTGGTGCATTCTCTCCTTGTTATACCTTATAGCAGTTGGAAATGTTTACTCTGAGCCTTTATATGTTGAAAATATATAACTTGTTTTGATTTTTTTCTTTTTTAATATTTATTTATTTATTTATTTGATACAGAGAAAGAGGCAGAGAGAGAGAGAGAGAGAGAGAGAGAGAGAGAATGGGCACGCCAGGGCTTTCAGCCACTGTAAACGAACTCCAGATGCATGCACCTCCTTGTGCATCTGGCTTATGTGGTCCTGGAGAATCAAACCTGGATCCTTTGGCTTTGTAGGCAAATGCCTTAACCTCTAAGCCATCTCTCCAGCCCACTTGTTTTGATTTTACAGGGCTCACAATTAGAGGCAGTCTTAAATCTCAGATGAGACTTAGGACTTTGGAACTATTTTAAGTTGGTAATGACTATGGGACCTTTGAATTTGGACTGGAAACAGTATACAATTTACAATGTGAGATGGTTATGAATCTTTGGGGGCTAGGGGCAGAAAGTGGTAGTTTGAATGGATGTTCCCCAGTAGAGTCAGGAATTTATTAAAGCTCGTAACTTAGTAGATTTCAAGCTCCCTAGCTAGAGAAGGTGTCACTGTAGGCAGATCCTAGAGTCCAGCCCTAAGGTGTGTTGGTTGGGAGAGTGGATCTGAATTCCAGCCTAAGGTATGCAGAGTGCTTGAGCTCTGCCTGAGGCTTCTGGAGTGTGCTTGCTTATGGTGCTGCTGATGCTATTTCTCTCTGTGTGGACTTGTGAAAGAGGGCCAGTTTATAGTGCCATTATGGAACTTCCCCTGGATTTGTAAGCTTCAAATAAACCCTCCTATAAAATGTCTGGTTTGGAAGTTCACCATAGCAATGTGAAGCTGTCTACTACACTGTCCTTCTCCACTGCTGGTCACACGTTACATCTCCATCCTTTTGCCCATCATTTTTATTTATTTGTTTAGTCAGAGGAATCCTTGGGCTTGGTGTGATTTTTGGACTCTGGACATTACAAAAAGAAGTAAGACGACAATTTGGGGCCACAGTGGCCGCCATGTTCTGCTGGATAACAGCCACACAATTTCACGTCATGTTCTACTGTACGCGGATGCTTCCCAATGTGCTGGCCCTGGCCATAGGTACGTAGCTCCAGGTTGTCCCTGCTTACCCCCACTTTAGCTAGACAAGCACGCATCTTACTCCCATGATAGTTTTCCCCATTTGCACGTGTACCTGTGGCTCTGATCAGTTGCTACTTGTGGAATGATTTTCTGTGGTTTTTATAATAGGCAATCACATGGTCCTAATGTGCTCTGAACTGATCTTACCTGAGCATTCTTATTTTTATTATTAAGAACATACTTTGTATGCATACATCATTTGTTGGTACCATCCTTTCCCTTCTCCCTGTCCCCATTCCACAGGGGCCCCTCCTTAGTGGGGTTGCAGGTATTCCCCATGGGCCTGTGGGTTATGCATTGTGGGAGCAGCAGTCAATTATTGGGGGGAGGTAGTGCCTCTGGGCATAACATCCCAACCTGTGACTCTTAAAATCTTTCTCCCCTCTTCCACAAAATTTCCTAAGCCTTGGTGGGTGTTTTTTGAGTCTACTTCAGTGATGAGCTCTTAGGAGCCTCTGGATTTCTGCTTCAGTAGGTGTTGAGTGTCCTTAGCGTCTGTCTCCTTCACCCTGGTGCTGCTTGTCAGGCTCCCCATGGGAGCAGCACTTTGTGTCTCCTCACTTCCTCTGTGGTTTTGCCTGGGCCTTGACAGAGATGCGAGGGGTGGTTTATCTCAGGTCTCACTACCTTCCGAAAAAGAAAAAGAGGTTCTCCAGTGGAGAGTGAAGTCAGCATGGGTTAAATTAGATAAGCATTATTAATTTGGGGACAGTTAGAGGGATATAGCCCCTCTTTTAGCCAAAGACTAGTGGGAGCTTGATGTTGGAGGGCATAATCTTTGTCTCCATAGGATTCAGACCTGGTTCTCAGTTCCAGATATGGGTTCCTTTCCACTGAGCAGATCTTAGCCAATCAAAAGCCATTGGTTACCCTCCAAGGCTGTGTTCCACCATTGCACTGGGGTGTACTTCTTGTTAGGCTGGTTGTTTCTGAGTAGCTTAACCCCTGCTTGCTCATGCTGTTGTTGGCCACTTTCCCCCAGTAGCTCATGTAGCAGTTTCCAGCACTAGGCGAGCTGGCTGGGGACTGACTTTCTTCTGGATTCCAGCCAGGTCTCTCCATGTTCTGTGTGGGCACCATATGGTGTCTTCAGCAATAGGGTCTTACCTTCTACCTCAGGCAGGTAATCAAGTGCTTTGACAGAAGGCTGTCATGTTTTGGGGATCTCGTAGGTCTCTCCGGTCAACGGTTCAGTGTGGTTAGCACCTATTTCTGGTACTGTGAGTTACAGGTGAGAGCCAAACTTTTTAAGGTAGGTTTCACCCCACCCTCTCCAGGGCCCTTCTTTTTGGGCTGTTGAGGGTTATATCTTTTAGTTTACCATTAAGGAGAAAGGTTTCTGTGGTACCAGTTTATTTTGGGTTTAGTTTGTGTTTATAACCCCCCCCCCCCCCCCCGCAAACTCTTCCATCCCTATTGTCTGGGTCTCAAGTTGCCTATCAGGTATACCAGCAACTCAAGCTCATGTATCACTTGAGCATTCTTAAGGTTCCCACCATGTGTTCTTACCCATCCTGCCTGTCTTGCAGTACTGCCGGCCTTCACAGCCTGGCTGCAGCACAGATGGGCCCGCTTCATCTGGCTCTCAGCCTTCGCCATCATCGTCTTTAGGGCTGAGCTATGCCTGCTACTGGGCCTCATGCTGCTGCTGACTTTGTGCCAACGAAGGGTGTCTGTGGCCAGACTGTTCCAGCACGCCATCCCAGCGGGGATTCTCTGTCTAGGCAAGTCAGCTGCATTGGGGTTTATCTATGTGGGTTTTTTGTTTATTTCTGGTGTTTGAATTTTTTAAAAATTTATTTACAAGAGAGAGACCATGTGTATGGATGTGCCAGGGGCCTCTTGCTGCTACAAATGAACTCCAGACACAAGCCCCACTTTGTGCATCTGGCTTTACATGGGTGCTAGGGAATTGAACCCCAGACTGGCAGGCAAGCACCTTTAACCACTGAACCATCTCCCCACCCTGTTTCTGGTGTTTTATTGATACAAGATCTCTAGGCAGCCTAGGCTGGTCTTGAACTCATGATACTCCTACCTTGACTTCCACAGGGCTGAGAGAACAAGTATGTGCTACCACACCAGTTTAAAATTGTTTTTTTTTTTTTTTTTAGTATCTATTTATTTATTTGGCATAGAGAGGGAGAGAGAGAACGGGTGCGCCAGGGCCTCCAGCCACTGCAAACGAACTCCAGACGCTTGCACCCCTTGTGCATCTGGCTAACGTGGATCCTTTGGCTTTGCAGGCAAACACCTTAACCACTAAGCAATCCCTCCAGCTTTTCTTAATTAAAATTTTTTTTTGAGAGAGAGAGAATGGGTGCACCAGGGGCTTTCAGCTGCTGTGAACTGTAGATATGTGTGCCCCCTTGTGGGCATGTGTGGCATTGCACACTTGCATCACTTGGGTCTGGCTATATGTGGTATCTAGAAGATTTGAAAAGGAATTCTTAGGCTTCGCAGGCAAGCTCCTAACCACTGAGCAATCTCTCTAGCCACTTAGCAGTTAACGTGCTTGCCTGAAAAGCCAAAGGACCTAGGTTCGATTCCCCAGTATCCACACAAAGCCAGATGCACAAGTGGCACACGCGTCTCGGAGTTTGTTTGCAGTGGCTGAGAGGCCCCGGGTGTGCCCATTCTTTTTTTCTCTCTCTCTCTACCTGCCTTTGCCTCTCTTCCTCTCTCAAATAGATAGATAAAATATTTTAAATTGTTTTTTAAGAAGTAAATAAGGTGCCCACAACTTCTGGCTTTAGTAAGACGTGGTGGCTTCCACCTCTGGTCTTCTACCCAGCTGCTTTCCTTTGAGCTTCTTGGCCAGGCAGGAAGGGGGGTGCAGTGTGTTCTGCATCAAGGAAGATGCTTGCTAGTAAGCGGTGTCATACGCTGCCAGTTCCTTTTATGGGAAGCTGCTGGCAGTTTTTGTAGCCATGTGGCCACTTCAAGAGGACCATTTACCTTCAGGCCAGGACACAGGTCAAGGCCTGTACTTGTCTGGCAGCCATTGTTTGTAACTGAGGAACTTTTTGTTCTGTTGTTAGGACTGACGGTTGCTGTGGACTCCTATTTCTGGCGATACCTTGTATGGCCAGAGGGAGAGGTGCTTTGGTACAACACCATCCTGAACAAAAGTTCCAATTGGGGTGTATCCTTTCATTGCGAGAGTAGGGTGGTGTGAGCTGGTCAGCTCCACACTCCTGGCTCCCCTCCTATTTCCCTCCCAACCCAGTGGCCCTGGCACAAGTGGAGTGGCTTCCAGAGGGACAGGACTGGACCTGGGACTTGTTAGCTCTGCACATCACAGTCATCCCTGCTGCCTTCTTTTTTTTTTTTTTTTCTTTCAAGGTAGGATCTTGGTATAGCCCAGGCTATCCTGGAATTCACTATGTAGTCTCAAGGTGGCCTCAAACTCATGGCAATCCTTCTACCTCTGCCTCTCAAATGCTGGGATAGAGGCATGAGCCACCATGCCTGGCTCCTGCTGCCTTCTTTCCACCCTGTGGAAACATTTTTCCATCTCATCTCCCAACCTCCCTTTAGTTTTCATGATCATCTGATTTTTAAAACATTTTTTTTTTCGAGGTAGGGTCTCACTCTAGCACAGGCTGACCTGGAATTCACTATATAGTCTCAAGGTGGCTTCAAACTCACGGCAATCCTCCTACCTCTGCCTCCCAAGTGCTGAGACGAAAGGCGTGCGCCACCACACCCAACATTTTAAAACATTTTCTCTGGAGTATTTCAAATGTATACATGATCAGAAAGGACAGAATAACTGTGACTCCCAGGCATACCAATTGTCATCTTTTTTTTTTTTTTTTTTTTGAGTCAGGATCTTACTGTAGTCCAGGCTGACCTGGAACTCACTGACTGTATAGCCCAGGCTGGCCTCCAACTCATGGCATGTGCCACCCTGCCCAACTTCATTGTCATAATTTTTACTGTGAAGAAAGGATGGAAAAGGATGGAAAGACAAAGAAGTTCCCCTAGCCCTCCATGGGGCCTCAGCTGTCCTCAATACAGAAAAAGTATGTCGCAGCATGGCCTCTCCTGCCTGTGGCCTGAGCATCAGTCAGTTCTTGAGAAGCTCTATACTGTGTGTCTTTTGACACAGCTGTTTTTGGTTTTTCGAGGTAGGTTCTTACTTTGGCCCAGGCTGATCTGGGATTTACTATGTAGTCTCAGGCTGGCCTCGAACTCACGGCCATCCTCCTACCTCTGCCTCCCAAGTGCTGGGATTAAAGGCATGTGTTACTACGCCTGGCGACACAGCTGTTTTGGGGGACACTTCAGTCTTGATCCTTTCACCACCATGGTTCCATTAAGTGGACAGTGTTTAAATCTGTGATTTGTACGTGTGGCCTCCTTAACCTCTGATCTGAAGACCTCCCCACTCCTGTGGTATTTCTACTCGGCTCTGCCCCGGGGCCTGGGCTGCAGCCTTCTCTTCATACCCCTGGGTGCAGTGGACAGAAGGATGCGTGCACTAACCCTGCCATGCCTGGGCTTCATAGCTCTGTACTCACTGCTTCCACACAAGGAGCTGCGCTTCATCATCTACACCTTCCCCATGCTCAACATTGCGGCCGCCAGAGGCTGTGTCTTTGTGTGAGTACCTTGTCCTTAAGGTATTTGTCTGCTTTAAAAAAAAAATTTCAAAGCTGGGCATGGTGGTGCATGCCTTTAATCCCAGCACTCGGAAGGCAGAGGTAGGAGGATTGCTGTGAGTTCAAGGCCACCCTGAGACTCCATAGTGAATTCCAGGTCAGCCTGGGCTAGAGTGAGACCCTACCTCGAAAAACCTGGGGGAAAAAAAAGCATGAGATTTTTTGGGGAAAAGATAATGCTTGCTTGAATTTAATCACTGGCGTTGAGAGAGTGACTCTAAAACAAGGACAATAGTACCATCCTGGGGTGGATGTGGGTCTCTTAATTAGAGTCTCCTGGGCAGATGGGATGTCTGTGGTCCTTAGTGTACCACGAGGCCTTGCTCCCTTCTGCACCCAGCACCTCACTGATTGCCCCAGAGCTGGTCATAGGGAAAGAGATGCTTCATGGTGACCAAGACAGGTCGGTGAGGCTCTGAAGTGCTTGGTTAGGGAGAAGAGAGTGCTTTTGGCTCCTGTCTAACCCTATCCCCTCCTCCATTCTGGACAAACACCCTCCACTTGGAGTCCACACTTCATTAGTCATCAAGACAGATGCTGAAGCCGGGCGTGGTGGCGCACGCCTTTAATCCCAGCACTCGGGAGGCGGGTAGGAGGATCGCTGTGAGTTCAAGGCCACCCTGAGACTCCATAGTGAATTCCAGGTCAGCCTGGGCTAGAGTGAGACCCTACCTCAAAAAACCAAAAAAGAAAAACCAAAAACAAAACAAAACAACAACAACAAAAAAAAAAAAAACAGAGCCTGTCCCAGCAATCCCCACATCACCCAAACCGCAGCCTCAATGGCGGACAGCTGGCAAGCAGGTGATGGAGGGGGCAGAGGTGATTGGGGTATAGAGAGAAACAGGTCAGCTGGCTGTGGAGGAAAAAAGGAGACAGTTGGTGAAGCAAGTGGTGGGGAGCAGCAGGTGATGGAGAGCTTAGCAAGGTAGGAGGAGGGTTGTCTGGGCCTAGGGCAAGGTGGTCTGAATGGCTCACAGTGCTGCAGCTCTGCAGACCCAGGGAGATTGCACTGTTTCTTTCTTTCTTTAAATACATTTTATTTATTTATTTGAGAGAGAGAAATGGGCTTGCCAGGCACTCCAGCCACTGCAAACAAACTCCAGATGCATGTGCCCCCGGCTTACGTGGGTCTTGGGGAATCGAACCTGGCTCCTTTGGCTTTGTAGGCTAAAGCCTTAACTGCTAAGCCATCTCTCCAGCTCCACATTCAGGACTTATCACTTTGGTGGGATCAGAGGACCAATGGATTAGAATACCGAGGGGCAGAGCCAGGGTCTCAGGAGAGCTGGGTGCGCCCAGGTAAGCCAGGATACAGAGAAGCTCAGAGACAGTGTGGAGAAGCCTTGCCATGTCACCCTCTGTGGGGGCATTTGAGCCCTCCATTGGGGACCCATCAGTCTAGGCAAAAGTGTCCTTGCTGCCTCCTCTTCCTTTCCCCTTTCCTCTTTCTCCTCCTTCTTTCACCATTAGGTGAGAGGCCAGTCCACTGTGTTACCTGTGGACCAGCTTTCAGCTCGTGGCTTAGCCTCTCAAGTGCTCACATGTGTGTCCCAAGTTAAGCAGATTTCAACAAGACCATATAGTAGACTTTTTTTTTTTTTTTTTTTTTGGTTTTTCGAGGTAGGGTCTCACTCTAACCAGGCTGACTGGAATTCACTATGGAGTCTCAGGGTGGCCTTGAACTCACAGCAATCCTCCTACCTCTGCCTCCCTAGTGCTGGGATTAAAGGTGTGCACCACCACGCCCGGCTTTATAGCAGACTTTTTTATAGCTATGACCAGACACCTGAGAGAAGCACCTTGCTGGGAGGCGCTCCTCATCTCAGTCCAGGGAACTAACTGGCTCTGGCGCAGCAGAACACTGTAGCAGTAAGAACACGTGTGGCAGAAGCTGCTCAACTCAGTAGTCCAGAAAAAGCAGGACCAAGCACAGCTGTTAGAAACACCTTTCTCCCAGGTGGCTAGTTAGGCTTCACCCCTCACTTTTCAGAGCCTCTCAAAATGGACATGTGAGCCTGTGGGGACACTTCCCACTTAGCTAACAATATGTCAATTGCTTTTTTTCCCCCTTTGGCTGTTTTTTGTCTAGGGTCAGCTCAGAGCTCAAAGGAAGGTGTAAACCTAGGCCAGAGTCCCGACAAAAACCTGGGTCTGGGAAAGCACAGGTCAAACTGGATGCTAGTTAGTGTGGCAGGAACAGAATTTGTGGACTTTTTTTTTTTAACTTTGAAATTTAATTTAGTTTGTTTGAGAGAAAGAGAGAGAGATAGAGAGAGAGAGGAAGAATGGGCGCGCCAGGGCCTTCAGCTGCTGCAAATGAACTCTAGATGTGTGTGCCCCCTTGTGCATCTGGCTTACATGGGCCCTGGGAAATTGAACCTGGGTCCTTTGGCTTTGCTGGCAAGTGCCTTCACCACTAAGCTATCTCTCCAGCCCCCGGACTTTTCTTTTTGACATGGGGTCTTACTGTGCAGTCTGGCTTTTTTATTTGTTTTGATTTTTGTTTTTAAATTTTATTTATTTATTTGAGAGAAAGAGGCAGATAGAATGGGCCTGCAAGGGCCTCCAGCCTTAACCTCTAAGCCATCTCTCCAGCCCTATTATTATTTTTTAGCATTTAAGTAATCTTTTAAAAAATATATTTTATTTATTTATTTGAGAGGGAGAAAGAGGCAGAGAGAGAGAATGGGCACACCAGGGCCTCCAACCACTGCAAACGCACTCCAGATGCATGCGCCCCCTTGTGCATCTGGCTTACATGGGTTCTGGAGAGTCGAACTGGAGTCCTTTGGCTTTAGGCAAATGCCTTAACCACTAAGCCATCTTAAGTAATCTTAAAGACAGGGCAGCAGCTAGGAGAAGTTGGAAGTGACATATTTTTGTTTGTCTTTGGGAAGACTGACACTGATGGAACATTGTAACTCAGGTGAAGGCTTTGTGATACTCACTTTCTCTATCCATTAGGGAGTTGTCAATATCAACTGGTGAGAGTCTTGTGATCCTCCTTTTCTCTATCTGCTAGGGAGTTGTCAATAATTCTATTGCCATTATTACCTTGTATCATTGTATTGTTTGTTTCAAAGTTGTAGTTACCTGGCCAAGGTAATTTTTGTTTTGTTTTGTTTTGTTTTTCAAGGTAGGGTCTCGCTCTGGCCCAGGCTGACCTGGAATTCACTATGTAGTCTCAGGGTGGCCTTGAACTCACGGAGATCCTCCTACCCTTGCCTCCCGAGTGCTGGGATTAAAGGCGTGCACCACCATGCCCGGCGTAATTTTTTTTTTTTTTTTTTAATCTCAAGATGGCTTTATGATATGCCCAAAGGAAAAAGATGTCACACAGTCCCCCCAGGTGAGGCCATTTGTCTATGAGGGAGAGAATAAAGTCTTTGAAACAGGAACCATCATGTTCTGAGGGCCAATCTAAGCAGTAAAGACTTTTTGTAAAACTAGAATTGAGACAGTAACTTTAAAAGATACGACCTAATAGAAATAAAACAGAAAATTTAGATCTTAAGCAAAACTGTTTTGAAGGAGGAAAGCACAGATAAACAGGCAATAATTTTTATGGTTTTAAAAATTTTTTATTCATTTATTTGCAACAAGAGGGAGAATAGGCACACCAGGGCCTCCAGCTGCTGCAAACAAACTCCAGAAGCATGTGTCACTTAGTGCATCCGGCTTTACATGGGCACTGGGGAATTGAACCCAGGGTCATTAAGTTTTGCAGACAAGTTCTTTAACTGCTCAGCCATCTCCAGCCCAATTTTTATCTCTTAATATTATTTCATAAGTTTAATTTTTATGTAAAAATATAAGACATTAGTCTAATACTTAACAACAAGGCCATCTTTTTTATTTGTTGTTGTTGTTCGAGGTAGGGTCTCACTCTAGCCCAGGCTGACCTGGAATTCACTGTGGAGTCTCAGGGTGGCCTCGAACTCACGGCGATCCTCCTACCTCTGCCTCCCGAGTGCTGGGATTAAAGGTGTGTGCCACCACGCCTGGCTGAAGGCCATCTTTTAAAAAAAATTTATGTATTTATTTGAGTGTGACAGACAGAGAAAGAGGGAGGTACAGAATGGGCGCGCCAGGGCCTTCAGCCACTGCAGATGAACTCCAGATGCGTGTGCCCCCTTGTGCATTTGGCTTACGTGGGTCCTGGGGAATCGAGCCTCGAACTGGGGTCCTTAGACTTCACAGGCAAGTGCTTAATTGCTAAGCCATCTCTCCAGCCCAAGGCCATCTTTTTTATATACTAGTAGGCCAACCCAGACTTTGAATGTCATTGCTTTTTTGGGGTGGCAACTTTTGTAACCTCCAGTGTGGAAAGGAAATTTAACATAAAAATCCCCAATAAGCACATAAAACTTTACATGTTACTTGAATGTCATCCTGGAAAAGAAATCCCTTGTGATCAATCTAATTAAAGGGCCCTTAGCATATAGTTAGAGGCATTTGGATATTTTATTTTTATTACCTATGACCACTGAAAAATGGAATGGAATTGTTGTGAAACCTGTTTTGAAAAGAAATCATTATCAAAATTTATGCATCTACTGTTAACCTCAGTAGCCTAATGAAACTTGTCTTATTCCAATGACTATTACATCACCCAAACAAATAGCATTTATGGTTTCATGAATCTTTTAGTAAATCAAAAAATAACATTTTCTGGGCATGGTGGCACGCGCCTTTAATCCCAGCACTTGGGATGCTGAGGTAGGAGAATTGTGAGTTCGAGGCCAGCGTGGGACTTCATAGTGAATTCCAAGTCAGCATAGGCTAGAGCAAGACCCTACCTCAAGTCCCCCCCCCAAAAAATATTTTTATAGGTTTTAAGAAGTTAAGATTACATATATACTTATAAGACCTTTTAATTTATCACCAAAACATTCAAATTCATACACATTCATACTTTTAGTTGGTATACCAAATATATATTAAAAACAAAACTAAGAATAATGAAAAATTGGGGCTGGAGAAATGGTTTAGTGGTTAAGGCCTTTGCCTGCAAAGCCAAAGGATCCTGATTCAACTCTCCAGGACCCACATAAGCCAGGTGTACAAGGGGGCACATGCCTCTGGAGTTTGTTTCCAGTGGCTGGAGGCCCTGGCATACCCATTCTCTCTCCCCCTCTCTGCCTCTCTCTCTCTCTGATAAAGTTAAAAATAAAAGTCTTAAAAAATAATGGGCCCTAGCGTGCCCATTCTCTCTTTAAAAAAAAATAATAATGAAAAATTGAGGTGGCCACAAGTTTTATATATTTTGAATTTTATTTATTTATTTATTTATTTATTTTTCTTTATTAGTTTTGTATTCAGCAAATACAGTCAGTTTGGTACCACTATTGGGCTCATCCGTGACCTGCCCCCCCCCTGGCCCCTCCTTGTTGAGGTATACAGGTCATGCATTGTGGAGTTAGCCCACAGTTATGGGTAAGCTAAATGTCTCTGCATATCATGACCCAACATGTGGCTCTATTTTGAATTTTATGTTGGTATTCTCTCTCTCTCTCTCTTTGGCAAGACAACCTACAAAAACAAACATGAAGGCTGGGGAGATGGTTAGTAGTTAAGGCACTTGCCTGTGAAGCCTAAGGACCTAGGCTTAATTTCCCAATACCCATGTAAGCCAGATGCACTAAGTAGTACATGCAGCTGGAGTTTATTTGCAGTGCCTAGAGGCTATGGTATGCCCATTCTCTCTTTCTGTCTCCTTCCCTCTCTCCCTCTCTCTCTCTCTCTGCCTCTTTCTTAAATAAATAAAATAGAAAAAATAGGGCAAATGTCCCTTTAAAAAAAGCACACATGAAAGCATCATGGACACACATGACATAAATACATGAATCCTAGGTGTACCTTATAAAATGAAGTTTACCAGGCCATGGTGGTGCACGCCTTTAATCCCAGCACTTGGGAGGCAAAAGTAGGAGGATTGCCGTGAGTTCAAGGCCACCCTGAGACTACATAGTGAATTTCAGGTCAGCCTGAGCTAGAGTGAGACCCTACCTCAAAAAACCAAAAAAAAGAAAATTAAGTTTAAACTCTCTTTCTTTCCATACACATACACACACACATATGGTTTTTCAAGGTAGGGTCTCATTCTGTAGTCTCAGTGTGGCCTCAAACTCACATAGATTCTCCTACCACTGCCTCCTGAGTGCTAGGATTAAACGCATGTGCCACTATACCCAGCACCAGCAAACTGTTTTTTTTTGTTTTTGTTTTTGTTTTTTTTTTTGAGATTAAAACTCAATAACATAAAAGATCATTAGTGAAGTTACTTATGTAGATCTATAGCAGATAATTTTCTATATATTTTTGAGAGCTAAACAGCAGAGAGGGAGAAGTCCTTACAGATGAAAATATCTTTATTTTGTTTTATATATTTATTTGACAGAAAAAAAAAAGGAAGGGAGAGAGAGAGAGAATGGGCGCGCCAGGGCCTCCATCCACTGTAAACGAATTCCAGATGGTTGTGCCCCCTTGTGCATCTGGCTAATGTGGGCCCTGGGGAATCGAACCTGGGTCCTTTGGCTTTGCAGGCAAACTCCTTAACTGTTAAGCCATCCCTAGAGCCCAAAAATATCATTTTAAACACTTTAGGTCAAAGCTTTATATTCTTTTATTCGGTCCATATATTTTGCCCTTGAAGCTAGGGAAACTCAGACACCTAGTGAGAATCCAGATTTAAAAACTTATCAGACTGGCAAAGAAAGTTTAGAAGAAAGTCAATTTTTTAATATTTTGAATCCAGAATGTACTGCTTTATGAGTAGCTCTCCCACGGCGTTTCTAGTTGCTCTCTGGAGGGTTAGGAGAGTGGTTAGAATATCTTGGGAATCAGCCTGTATATGATGTCCCATCAGAAAAGCCATGCACTATAGAAAGAGGTAAGCAAAATTATCCAACACATGTTTGAAAGAGAGAGAGAGACTGATATTCGCTGTGGCACAGTGAAAGAGGGCAAGGTCACCTCCTTGGGCCCAGGCAAGGTGGGTGGTCCTGGCTACTAGTAACTGTTTAATGGGAAGAAGAGAAGGTTGTTCTCCCAGGATGAGGACCTGGGCCTGAGAGCAGAACTGACAGAGGAGGTCGCCCTCCTCATGAGCCCATTTCATACTGCCTGTACTTGAGCCCACAGTGCCAGACCCACTGTGCCATTGTCAGGAAAGCAAGGATTAGTATCAATTACTGTCTGCTATAGCTTCAAAAGTTGTTCCTCTAAGACTTGAACACCTAGGGATTTTCAAAAATGTCAAAAAAAAAAAAAAACCTTAATATGTTTCTTTTCTGTGGAAGATTATTCCTTTGTGTTACCCTGACTAAATCAGTCCCTGGGACAGGCAGAAATTCCCTGTTACTTATGGTTCCGCTGTGGAGTTCCCTGTTTTCTTTTCCTCAGTCTCCTAGGCTTCTCCTGCAGGTATAATGTCCCTGTTCAAGTGCCACTTGTATACACTGTCCAGTAATGATTGGATGAATGCAAAATGAACATACAGGGCTGGAGAGATGGCTCAGCAGTTAAGGTGCTTGCCTACAAGCCTAAGGACCCATGTTTGATCTCTCCAGATCCCACATAAACCAGACACACAAAAGGTCAGGCAAGCACAAGTTCACACATGTCTACTAGGTGGTGCAAATGTCTGGAGTTTGATTTCAGTAGCTAAGGCCCTAGCGTGTTAGTTCTCTCTCTCTCTCTCTCTCATCTCTCTCTCTTAAAAAAAAAAAAAAGAACATATGACATGCAAAATATGATTTAGTAGAGGGCCAGGGAGATGCACCTCGAATGCTCCCAGAACTGACTGTACTTGCACTTGCAGCTTTTACTCAGTTTCAGGCATGCAAAGCTATGGAGAGTCTGACCATCAGGCAGATCAAGAGTTTGTATCATGTCAGATCAAATCATGAGTTACTACATCAAGAAATCTCTGGAGAAGCTGAGTTTCTGCCTTCAAGAAGCTCCACCCAACGTGCATAGCCTTCCATGTCCTCAGGCTTAGCTTATGTAAAGATTACCCTGTTATGAATTAGCTTGATAGCCACACTTCCCACCCTGTGGATCTTACATTCTATCCACCCCCTCTTTCCACAATGCTCCCTGAGCCTTGGAGGGCCAGATGGAGATGTCTTCTTCAATGTTCAGCTCTCAGTAGCCTTTATTTTGAGCTTTGTTGAGATTTGAGTCTCCTCAGTGTCTACCACCATCTCCATAGAGAAACTTCTCTGGGAATCCCTGAGAACAGCACTAATGTTCTTCCCCACTTCCTCTGAGTGAAGTAGCACTCGTTCTTCCCCACCTCCTCCTCTGAGGGAGAGCAGCCCTCGTGTTCTTCCCCATTTCCTCTGAGGGAGAGCAGCACTCATGTTCTTCCCCACTTCCTGTGAGTGAGAACAGCATTTATCTTTCCATCACCTTCCTTGCAGAGCTTAAAGTTTTATTGGAGGAAGACTTGGGGAAAGGGGGTGAGAGGCTTGCATGGTTAAGCTTCTTGGTCACAGTGTGTCTATTCCATTATTATCTCAGTTCTAGTTCTACAAGGTTTGAAGACATAATTATTAGTGGGTCATGGAATCTATCTGTAAGGCTCTGATATTTATGGATTTCAGGGTGACTAGGTTTAGATTAATGACAGGACCTTCAGGCACCTTTGGGAGTGGTCTGGAGCAGGACACTGTAAAAGGTGACAGTAAGATACCTTAGTTACTCCTCCTATCTTTGTATCTTCAGCCTTGAAATTGGGGTGTGTTGGGTTAGGTTTGCCAGTTTTAGATAGTACTTTATGAATGACTGACATACCTATGTGCAGAATTAAGCAGGTGAGTAATACAGAAGAGACATGCAGGATGAACTGAGGGATGCTAGGCTTCTGTCCTGTGTTTAGTTACTGTCAGTCAGCTTCATGCTGCTGGGATGAATCTCCAAACCAGACACGATTTGGGATGCTAGGCTTCTGTCCTGTGTTTAGTTACCGTCATAGTCTGCTTCATGCTGCTGGGATGAATCTCCAAACCAGACACAATTTATGGGAGGAATGGGATTTATTGAAGCTTACAGATCCAGAGAAAGTTCCATAATGGCAGAAGAAGGTGGCCCCCTTTCACAGGTCCACACGAAGGGAAATACCACCACCAGCACCATAAGCAAGCACACTCTAGGAACCCCAGCCAGAGCTCAAGCACTCTGTGCCTTTAGGCTGGAATTTCAGATCCACCTCCCCGCTTTAGGGCTGGACCCTAGGATCCGCCCATAGTGACCTCTTCCAGTAAGGTAGCTGGAACTCCAAGAAGCTTTAATAAAATTGAATCTATTGGGGGCGGCATTTACTCAAACTACCACAGTTACTTTATGGACCCAGCTTAGGGGTTGGTGCTTTTAATAGCAGTTTCAAAATAAATTATCTGTTGGCTGGAGACAAGATGTCTACTACTCATCCATCTGTCTCCATCTAGCTAACTAGCTAGCTTTTCTGCTGATAATGATTTGGTGACATTTCAAGCAGGCAGATGTTCGTGACATGGTTCCTAGATCTGGTGGGTGGTTGTGCACACATGTGCTTGCATGTGGAGGCTAGAGGTTGACACCAGGTGACTTCCTTGGTCACTTCCTACCTCTTTTACGGAGGAGGGACTTTCACTTGAACCCAGGGCTCACTGAATCAGCTGGTCTAATGAGCCAAATTTCCCTGAGAATCCCATCTCTACCTCTGATGTGCTGAGATTACAGACGGCCACCATGCCTGCCTGGCATTTATGTAGGGGGCGGGGATCTGAACTCTGGTTCATTTTGAGACAAATGTATTACCAACTGTGCCATCTCCCCAGTCTAGTACCTTAGTTTTCTTGCTGCCGTTTTTTTTTTTTTTTCCCCCATGGGATATTGTCATTCTTCTTTCAGGCTGAATAATTATAAGAAGTCTTGGCTGTACAAGGCGGGCACTCTGCTGGTAATAGGACACCTCATGGTAAATGCGGCGTACTCAGCTGTGTCCCTCCGTGTGTCCCATTTCAACTATCCTGGTGGTGTTGCAATGCAGCGGCTCCATGAGCTGGTGCCCCCCTGGACAGGTTGGTGCCGTGGATGCTGCTGGGACCAGCCTGGCCCTAGCTGAGGTATGTGCTGGCTTTAACTGAGATGTGCTTTTCCTAGATGTCCTTCTGCACATTGATGTGGCTGCTGCCCAGACAGGTGTATCGCGGTTTCTACAGGTCAACAGCAACTGGAGGTCTGTGTGTGGGATGCTGTAGCTGCAGGTGGAGCTGCTCCCCCATGAGTCTCCTCAGTGGCACCCAGGTGGTGGGGACAGGTGGCGTAAGACACAGGCAAGGATGAGTGTGGTGGGGACCGGTGGCTCTTCTCTCCCAGGTATGACAAGAAGGAAGACATACGGCCTGGGACGGCAGGCATGCTGGACTACACACACATCCTCATGGAGGCGGTCCCCCAGCACCTGGCCCTCTACAAGGACACACACCGGGTCCTGGCCAGCATCACAGGCACCACAGGTGTGAGTGTAAACATGAACAAACTGCCTCCCTTTGACATCACCCTGAAGACAAAGTTAGTGCTCCTAGAGAGACTGCACAGGTCAGCCTGAGGGGATCAAGGCCGTCTTGCTGTACCAGTGTCCTGCAGCACTGAGCACAGCCCTTTCTCCAGCACCATGGGCTTGATATAGGAAAACAGACCAAAGGGCCACCATGCTACCAGCATTCACCCCTGAAACAGGCAGGGCCTTGTCATATCCACCCCCAGGGCACATGGCTAAAAGAATGAGGACGTTGGGACTGGAGAGATGGCTTAGCGGTTAAGGCACATGCTTGTGAAGCCTAAGGACTCAGGTTCGATTTTCCAGGTCCCACGTAAGACAGATGCACATGGTGGCGCATGTGTCTGGAGTTCGTTTGCAGTGGCTAGAGGCCCTGGTGCGCCCGTGGCCTCTATCTCCCTCTGTCTCTAATAAGTAAATGTAGATAAATCTTATTTAAAAAAATGAGGACTTGGGTCTTACTGGCACCCCAGGAGCCAACATCCAGGGTGACAGTGGCCCACCTAGACCTATCTGGCATGGCTGGGTGGCCAGCAGGATCACTTATATCCAGACTGAGCAACATTCCTAACCAAAGGGAATAATGAGCCAGGCTGTGCAGTGGCCCCTACCATGTGCTGCCCACCCATGAGCCAAGCTTCCTGCCCATGGCCTAAGGGAGACCGCAGTACATGCCAGAGCTGCTTCTAATTGCTGTAGCCTCTGTTCAAAGGCACATCAGCTCCATTTTATAAAACGTTTAGGAGATACCATGTTCATAAAGGGGCAAGAATAAAAACTGTAAATGTTTTCTTATGCAGTGTCTTGTGATTCGTGGTTACTTCTGGAGACAGCCTCTGCCCAGGTGTCACATTAGGCATTGCCAGACACTTATGAAATGTGACAAGAGGCAATGCAGATGACAGGCATTGTACACATGTGGATTACTACTTGACTTCTGTGGTCTGAGTCATTCCTAACTCTTACGTTCCCATCGTGGGGTCCCATCAAGCTCCTGACCTTGTAACATGTTCCTTTTGAGTACTTCCTAACTTCCAGCATACCCAGGTGTCCTGGCCTCTAGGATAAGCCATGTCTCATGGGCTGTGGCTCTTTTTGGTAGAGGGTGGTTGTAGATCAAGATCAGGGGGCTGGGAATCCTTGCTCTTGTGTGTCTGCTTTTAGGCTCCTCCCATGGGCAGACTAGGAAGCACAGGTGTGCCTCCATGTGTATACATGCGCGCTGCGCGCGCACACACACACACGCATGTGTATGAGATGTCATGGGCTATACCTATACCTCTAATGCATCCTATTTCTCTCCATGCAACAACCATATCCCTCTTCCACAGCGAGAATCCTGGCTCCTGGTAGCATCCATGCCTTTGCTACTTTGCTAAACAATAAATATGCACCAAGTAGCTTCAGAGTGGCTGTGACCTGTACACAGGACCACCATCAGAAAGCAGTCAGGTCTGCCTGCAGTTCACCGCCCTGGGCATGACTGGGTGTGCAGTCATACACAGTGGACAAGTCCCTCAAGGGGGCTCTCGCCCCACCTCAGCACAGCTACTTTCCCTTCGAAATAATTGTGTGCATCTGCTTTCATGCTGAGGGCCCTCTACCAGCTGCCATCCTTTCCATCCTTCTGTGGAGCATGAGCATTCTTCTAGAGATCATGCTGCTCCTGATGGTGAACGGGAGCTCAAGGAGGGCCTTCCTTCTGCACTGAACCCCCTCTTTTGCAACTACATCACTTTTCTGTGATTATTTTGTGAAGACACACAGATACTTACATCTTACTTCCTTTTTTAAGCATCACACACACACTATTCACTTTGCTTCTTTTTTAAGAAATATTTTTAAGTTAGAGACAGGGGGGAGATGGGGTAAGACAATGGGCATGCCAGGGCCTCTAGCCACTGCAAATGAACTCCAGACGCATGCGCCACCATGTCATCTGGTTTACATGGGACCTGGAGAATCGCACCTAGGTGATTAAGCTTCAACCAGTAAGCCATCTCTCCAGCCCCTTTGCTTTTTGTCACTCGCCAACTTCTAGACATCTTGTGTTTGAGCAGAGACCTTGCACCAAACTCTGTTACTTGGACATGCCATGTGTGGTAGTTTGAATGTGTGTCCCCCCATAGACTTAGGTGTTTAATTATTATTTATTAAAGATTGTAACTTGGATTTCCAGCCTCCTGGCTGGAAGATCACTGGGGACAGATCCTGGGGTCCAGCCCTAAGGTGTGTTTGGAGCAGTCTGAATTCTAGCCTAATGGTATGCAGAGTAGTCTGAGCTCTGCCTGGTTTCCTGCTATTTACTTCCCTGTTGTGGGCTTGCTTTTGGTGTGTGCTGGCTGCTGGTGGTTGCTCTCTGCTTGGATCTGTGGAAGGGGGCCAGCCTCTTCCACCAGCCTGGAACTTCCCCTGTATCTCTAAACTGAAACAATCCCTTCCTCCTATAAACAGTACCTGGTTTGGATGTCTATCCCAGCAATGTGAAGCTGACTACACACCATGGCTTACATAGCTGCTCCTCTGGCCACTTAGCTTATTTCCATTATTTCTTAAATTCAAACAATGCCTTAAAGAATAACATTGCAGGCCAGGAAGTGAGGAAGGTCCTACCCTGTGTAACCAGAACAGGAAGACCCTCTGCTGCTCCCTGGCACATTATCTCGATTCTAAGATGACATATGGAGGACAGAGGTCGTCACCATTGAGATGCGTACCTTCAAAGATGGATTCATGAATGACATCAAAATAAGAGAGAGACTGATTGAGAGGGGGAGAGGATATGATGGAGAGTGGAGTTTCAAAGGGGAAAGTGGTGGGGAGGAGGGCATTACCATGGGATATTGTTTACAACCATGGAAGTTGTTAATAAAATTTTTTTAAAAAGATGGATTCATGAATCCTACAGGGAGAAGTGTCTGCTGGGCTGATTTTGCATGCCTGTTGAACTAGATCTCATAGAAATGAGCTGCAGTGGGGCCCAGAACCCATCAGTGAGACTCTTCCCACTTACCTCCTCATTGACACAGTGCCAGTTGGCAGATGGCTCCACTTTTTTCAGTCCTGCTTCGGGCACTGAGGACGCTTTCCCTGCACCCTTCCTTCCTTCCATGCACACTTCCTTTGCTCCTGTGTACAATTTTAAACTTACATTGTTTACCCCTCCTCAAAATCTTGATTCCTAAAACTTCCCCACTGCTCAGTCACCTGAACACATAGCAGAACCCTGCTAACTGGCCAGAGGGGACAGGTGGCACACTGAGTGGGTCTTTAAACTACTACCATCTAAGAAGAGAATATACAACCTTGGATGTACAACCTTGTCCTCAGATCTTATTACATGCAGGGCAGAATTGTTGTGCCTGTCATCAGTGTCTGTTCTGTGAGGTTCTTTGTTCACAAATTTTGGGGTGCTAAATGACTCTCATAGTTTTTTAAATTGAGAGCGACAGAGAGAGAAAGAGGCAGAGAGAGAGAGAGAATGGGTGCACCAAGGCTTCCAGCCATTGCAAACGAACTCCAGACGCATGCGCCCCCTTGTGCATCTGGCTAACGTGGGTCCTTAGGCTTCACAAGCAAGCCATCTTAACCGCTAAGCCATCTCTCCAGCCCATGACTCCCATGTTACTCAGCTGCACCCGGAGCGTGAGGTCACTGAACATGCATTAGCTCTTTAGGGGATGGTAAAGAACTGTCAAAGGCTTTCTGAAAGGAAGGAGGACAGGGCATTGTATGCTGGAACTTGCTCAGTTTGCTTCTGAGCTTCAGAATAGGGGTTTCAAATTATGAATTTCGGGACTCTAAAGTTTAGTTGGAGAATGAGACCTAATAAAAATATCACATACATGGATACCTAATTTTTAGCACTTAAAATAGCAGGGAGCTGGAGAGAGTGTCTGGCAGTTAAGGTGCTTGTCTGCAAAGCCACAGGACCCAAGTTCGATTCCCCAGGACCTGTGTAAGCCAGATGCACAAAGTGGCATATGTGTCTGGAGTTCATTTGCAGCAGCTGAAAGCTCTGGTGCACCCATTCTCTATCTGCCACTTACTTTCAATCTCTCTCTCTCTCTCAAATTTAGCAGGTAAGGGCTGGAGAGGTGGTTCAGCAGTTAAAAGCACTTGCCTGCAAAGCCCAAGAACCTGAGTTTGATTCTCCAGTACCCACGTAATGCCAGATGTACGAGGTGGCACATGCACTGGAGTTCATTTTCTAGAGGCCCTGGTGCACCCATTCTCTCCTCCAATCCTCCTACTTCTCTGCCTCCCAAGTGCTGGGATTGAAGGTTTGAACCACTGCACCCAACTAAAATTATTTGAGAGGCAAATAGAGAAGGCGTGCTAGGGCCTCTAGCCACTGCAAACTCCAGAGGCATGCCCCAGCTACCTTTTGCAGTTGGGTTCACGTGGTCCTGGGGATTCAAACCTGGGTCCTTAGGCTTCCCAGGCAAGCGCCTTAACTGCTAAGCCATCTCTTCAGCCCCCAAAAATTTTTAAAAATATTTTTTTGAGAGAGAAAATGGATGCATCAGAGCCTCTAGCCACTGTAAATGAACTTCAGACACATGCACCACCTTATGCATCTGGCTTACGTGGGTCCTGGGGAATTGAACCTGGGTCTTTATCGCAGGCAAGTGCCTTAATTGCTAAGTCACCTCTCCAGCCCTAAAAACTTTTTTTTTTTTTGGTAAGCTTGGCATGGTGGTGCATGCCTTTTAGCCCAGCACTTGGGAGGCAGAGGTAGGAGATGCCTGTTCAATTTGAGGCCAGCCTGAGAAACTGCATAGGAAATTCCACACCAGCTTAGGCTAGCGCAAGACCCTACCTCGAAAAAAAAAAAAATTGTATGTGTATGTCATGGTGCATACGTGGAGACCAGAGGACATCTTCTTTGAGACAGGGTATCTTAGTGCTGCAAATGAATTGCCATGCTGCCAAGGAATGTGATTATCTGGACCCCAAAATTCATTCTGGATCCATCTTTTCATTGTAAGCACGCTGGGATCACAGATGCATGCATCACCTTGAATATGGCTTTATGCGGGTGTTGGGAAATTGAACCTGGGCCATCAGGCTTTACAAGCAAGTATCTTTAACTGCTGAGCTCTCTCCCCAGTTCCTGGAGAATTTCTGATTACTGATTTGATCACTTCAGCAGTTATCTGTTTCTTCATGGTTTAGTCTTGGGAAGTTTTATTTCTAGGAATCTGTTCACTTAGATTCTATCATTTGTGGGTGTACAATTTCTCACAGCACAGCTTATAACCCTTTTTGTTTCTTAGAATTGACAGTAAGATCCCAATTGTTTATTTTTGGTTTTTTGAGATAGGGACACACATTGGCCAAGGCTGACCCAGAATTCACTATGTAGTCTCAAGATGGCCTTGAACTCACGGTGATCCTAATACCTCTGCCTCCCAAGTGCTGGGATTAAGGCATGCACCACCACACCCAGCCTCCCAATTTATTATTATTTTTTAATTATTTATTTGCAAGCAGAGAGAAGACAGAATGGGTACACCAGGACCTCTAGCTGTGTAGCACTGCCAGGCACAGCTAAGGACCCCTGGGCTACAGGAGACCACTCCCTCTCCAAGCCTAGCACACCTGAATTTATGCTTTGCCCTGTGACCTTTGGCCAGTTGCCTAGAAATCTCATCAGCCAGCAGCCTTCACACAGCCCATCCCCCTGCCACCCTCTTCCCACCACTATGTAGGTCACCTGACCCTACATGCTGGAATGAACGTCCCTAGGCATCAGCTAGCAACCTTTGAATCCACAAATCCCTTAGGACCTTCTTCCCACTCTCAACTGCTTACAAACCCATGTCCCTGACAAATAAAACGAGCTGTTCACAGAGACTGCCTCCCAAAAGTGGTTCTTTCGTCATGCTCACAGCCACTCAAGACCCTGCTCTCCACGGTTGCCTGGACACCTTCGGGGAACCACGGCCCCGAGGATTACAGGACCCACAGCTAGTCACTGCAAACTCCAGATGCATGCACCACTTCATGCATCTGGGTTTATGTGAGTACTGGGAAATCAAAGCCTGGTCATTAGGCTTTGGAGGTAAGTGCCTTAATCCCTGAGACATCTCTCCAGCAGCCCCTCCCCCAATTTCATTTCCTTTTTTTTTTCTTCTTTTTCAAGGTAGGGTCTCAGTCTAGCCCAGGCTGACCTGGAATTCACTATGTAGTCTCAGGATGGCCTCAAACTCACAGCAAACCTACCTCTGCCTCCCAAGTGCTGGGATTAAAGGTGTGCACCATCACACCTGGCATCAATTTTGATCTTTTAAAAAAATACACATTTTGGGCACTGGAGAGGTGGCTTAGCAGGTTAAGGTGCTTGCTTGCAAAGCCAAAGGACCCTGGTTCAACTCTCCAGGACCCACATAAGCCAGAGCACAAGGTGCCCCATGCATCTGGAGTTCGTCTCCAGTGGCTGGAGGCCCTGGTGCACCCATTCTCTCTCTCAAATAAATAAAATATATTAAAAAATACTTTTTGGGACTGGAAGATGGCTCAGTGGGTAAAGTGCTTGTCATATAAGCATGAAAAAACGACCTGAGTTTGAGTTTCCAGCACCTACAGGAAATACTGGGCGTGGTGACTCATGACTTTAATTCCATCACTGGAGAGGTAGAGACAAAATCCCTAGGGTTTGAAGCCTAGCTAAGTTGAACCTGTAGGCTCCAGGATCAGTGAGGCTCTATCTTACAGAAAAGATGGAGAGCAACTGAGAAAGACACCTAATGTTAATCTCCGGCCTCCATATATGCACACACATGTATACCCATACTCATGTTTACTCGAGTAAGTGTACACACACACAAAATACAAACTTTTTTAAAAAAAATCTTTTTTAGAAAATATATTTTATTTGAAAGGAGGGAGAGAGAATGAGCATGCCAGGACCTCAAGCCACTGCAAACGAACACCAGATGCATGTATCCCCTTGTACATCTGGCTTACGTGGATCCTGGAGAATCGAACCGGGATCCTTTGGCTTTGCAGGCAAATGCCTTAACTGCTAAGCCATCTCTCCAGCTCCAAATACAAACTTTTAAGTTTTGTAATTTTTCTTTATTTTTTTTCAACTCTACCACCTTTCATTAGCTTGAGATTTCAGTTCTTTTTGAGTGCACATGTGTGAGAATGAGAATGCACCTGTGCACATGCACGTGGAGGCCAGAGGTTAAATTTGGGCATCTTTAATTGCCCTCTCCTATTGAGATAAGGTCTCACTTGAACCCAAAGCTTGCCAATTAAGCTTGTCCTGGGGATCCCACCTCTACCTCCTGAGCCCTGGAATTACAAAGCCACCATGCCCATTTATGTGAATTCTAGTGACCCAAATTCAGGTCTCACACTTGTGCACGTGCTTTACCCACTGAGCCATATTACCAGCCTAAATTCCTTAAAAAAATTTTTCAAGGTAGGTCTCACTCTGTAGTTCCAGGCTGGCCTTGAACTCAGTGATCCTATCTGAATGCTGGGATTAAAGACGTGCACCACTGTGCCGGTTTTTTTTGTCCTCCCCCCCCCCCCATGTAGGGTTTCACTGTAGCCCAGACTGGCCTTGCTATCTTCCTATCTGCTATCTTCCTACCTCTACCTCCTGAGTGCTAGAGCTAAAGGTATGTGCCACTACGCCAAGTTTATGCTGGTCTCTTTGAAGGAAGAGGAATAAAGCATAGAAGTTTTCATATTAAAAATATAAGCCAAGCTGGGTGTGGTGGCACATGCCTTTAATTCCAGCACTCGGGAGGCAGAGGTAGGAGGATCGCTGTGAGTTCAAGGTCACCCTGAGACTGCATAACGAATTCCAGGTCAGCCTGGGCTAAAGTAAACCCTACCTCGAAAAACAAAAAACGAACTATATATATCTATATCTGTATCTCAGGCGTGGTGGCACATGCCTTTCATCCCAGCAGTTGGGAGGCAGAAGTAGGAGGATGGCCAGAAATCTAAGGCCAACCTGGGACTACACAGTGGACTCTGGGTCAGCCTGGGCTAGAGCAAGACCCTACCTTGAAATCCCCCCCCCCAATTTTTTTTTTCTTTTGAATAATGGTAAGAACTAGAAGGGTTTTTCCTGGGTGCTCAGGTAGAAAGGGAATTGAGCCATAAATGAAGTCTCATCTTTGCTACCACTCAGTCTAGACCTGGGGGTCAGCTGAGGGCCTGACAAAGGTCAGTTGTCGATAAATTTGTGTTCACTTTGGGTGTTTCCTTTTGTGTGCCAGAAGCCACTGTTAACCACATTTAGCATCATGGCCTGTGGACCAAGCAGATTCTCATTTGCACCAGATTCCCTTTCTGCTCCAGAGATGGCTGAGGGGCATCCTCCATGTGTCAGAGTGTTGAAGAGCAAATTGCACTAGAATGCTGGGGGATAACTGCCCCTCAGTGTTTGCAGGAACTGCCAAGCTGTGAACCACAATGCAGAAGGGAGAGGCTGTGCAGATTGACTCATCCACTTGACTTGCATTCAGTTTTCAGTCCTGCTGGCAGCAAACCTTACGTGGCAAGGAGACAGCTCCAGACAGCAGACTTTCTCCAGCTTTCTAGGTTCTCATTGTCTATCTGCTCTGCATAGGAGCTCAGGAGGCATCTGCTCAAGAGGAATCAGGGGAAGGTATGCACAGGTTGTATGGTCCACACCAAGACATCCTCTTCTCCAAGACCTTGGCTTCTAGAGTCTTGGATATGACAGCTCTTGGATCTCAGTACCCTACCATAAGCTATCACAACACCTGCTAGGTCTCACAGGGATATCAGCAACTGTCCCAAAAGGAAGAAGCAAAACACAAGATTTGCTTTCATGCCTGTCTCTTGGCTTTAAACTTAAGTGTTCCTGTGATGGTCTGAATCAGATGTACCCCATAAACTCATGTGTTTTAAATGCTTGGTCCCCAGCTGATGGCATCTTGGGAGGTGGAGACTTGCTCGAGGTGGGCCTTGTGGTTATTAGCCCCTAGCTTGCCAGTGTTAGTTTCATTCACTCTCCTGCTGTTTTCCACCTGCTGTGCCAAGGAGGTGATGTCCAGCCTCCGCTCTACCATCTTTTCCTTGCCATCATGAAGCTTCCCCTCAAGACTGTAAGCCAAAATAAAATCTTCCTTCTATCATCTCCTTCTAGTTCAGTGCTTTATCCCAACAGTAAGATAGCTACAAGTTTGTCTTGCCTCTGCCTCTGGAGTGCTGGGATTATGGGCACATGCCATCACCCCAGCTCAGAAAACTCTTTTTTAATTATTTGAGAGCAAAAAAAAAACCTGATAGAATGGGTGTGCTAGGGCCTCTAACCACTGCCAACAAACTCCAGATGCAGGCACCACCTTGTACATCTGGCTTTACGTGGGTATTGGGGAAATTGAACCAGGGTCCTTTGGCTTTGCCAGCAAGCAATCTCTCCATCCCCAAAAGCTCTTTGTAAAAGTAAGTTTGGGCTGGAGAGATGCCTTAGCGGTTAAGGCACTTGCCAGTAAAGCCAAAGAACCCAGGTTTGATTTCCACAGTACCCACATAAAGCCAGAAGCACAAGGGGGCACACGTGTCTGGAGTTTATTTACAGAGCTAGAGGCCCTAGTGTGCCCATTCTCTCTCTCAAATAAAGTATTTCTTTAAAAATTTAAACTAGGGCCGGGTGTGGTGGCACATGCCTTTAATCTGAAGTAGGAAGATCACCTTTAGTTCAAGGCCACCCTGAGAATACATAGTGAATTTCAGGTCAGCCTGAGCTAGAGCGAGACCTTACCTTGAAAAACAAAACAAAACAAAAAAACCCCTGTAAACTAAAAGTAAGTTTATAGGGGCTGACAGACGGCTCAGGTTAAAGACGCTTGCTTGCAAAACCTGCCACCTGGGTTCAATTCCCCAGTACCCACATAAAGCCAGATGCATCTGGAATCTGTTTTGCAAGAGATCTTGATATGCCTATACACACTCTCTCAAATACATTTTAAAAAGCTGGGCGTGGTGGCGCACGCCTTTAATCCCAGCACTTGGGAGGCAGAGGTAGGAGGATCGCCAAGAGTTCGAGACCACCCTGAGAATTCCAGGTCAGCCTGAGCTGCAGTGGAACCCTACCTTGAAAAACAAAAAACAAAAATATAAATATTTTAAAGTTTGTGACTGACAATTTTGTGGGGAGCAGTTGGCATGAACTAGCTGCTGCCGTCTACGGCCATATCACCCTGAATGCAGCAGATCTTGTCTGAACTAGCTGCTGCCTTATGTTCAAAGGTATTTTAGCTTCAAGTGAAGTTGTGCTTTATTTTAGAGCCATTGGTGGTTTTATTCCCTATAACAAGGGTTCTGAGGCTTACACATAGGGCTATTTACTACCAAGGGAGTAAAGGGGAGATCTACGAAAACCAGAAGCCTTCCTTGAATGTCATCTGCAAGCAGGAAACAAAGAGCACAGGGGAATAAACCCAAGTTCTAGGGAGACCCATAATCTCTACTGGAGTACTTGTCTATGCAAGTGACAAGCTCTGAGAGCCGCCTGCCAATGTTGAGCCTGCAGGGCTATCAGCAACAGAGGACAGGGGTCGCTCAACTACGGATGGGTGTAATGATCAAGGTAAAGGTGCTTTCACTGTTGCACGAGAGGATGTATTTCTGCTGAGACAGCCAGTACCTCTGACTCCAAGTAGAAAACAGTAGCATGAGGTTGAAAATTTGACACAATGACAGAACAGCAGCTACACCAGGACATGTGTCACCTGCCTCTCTGGAGAGGATAGCAGAACAGGTGTTTTGAAGGGCTCACTGGGGCATCTCCAGCCTGTGGGCCTATGTCACCATCACCACTGTTCCATTGCCTCTGAAGTCTGATGATGGCCTTTGGACAATATGCAAACACACGGATTGTGCCTGAGCTCCAACACAGCCTGACCTGGAAAAGCACACAGTATACCAGGGTACTGCAGTCTTCGGAGAAGGACGTGTCAGGTGAACTGGTGCCGTCACCCAGGAGCTGGCCCAGGTCTTGGTGAAAGGAGGGCACTTAGGCACTGTTGAGCCAGGAAACTGAATGCCATCCTGTCAGTTACTTAAGCTGAACTGGTGTTTTGTTTTGAGACAGGATATCACTCTGTAGCCCAGGCTGGCTTCAAACTTGAGATCCTCCGGCCTCTGCTTCTAAGTGATCACAGGTGAGCACCAAACACACCTGATAGGAATGACTTATTTTAGAGAGAATATCCAGGAAGCTACATATCACCAAATCTAAGAGCATTATCATTCAAAATACAATTCTAAGAAAAACAGGAAGGCAGTGGCTATGGAAAGAACTGAGAAGGCACTACCAAACTGCCCCTCCTCTGCTTCTGCTCATAGCCCCTTTCACACCAGTAGAGTGTGTTGGATTATGGAACCATGTCCCAGACCAAAAGCCCCATGACCCTCTAGAAACAAGGCTGGTGTCCAGGTATGAGTGTGGGGACATCATGTGAGATGGCAAAGCAAGGTACAAACCAAGGATTCAGCCAAGTTCCAACACTGTCATCTGAATCACACTTCCTCTCCTTAGTGTCCTAGCAGTAACTAAGACGTCATTTCAAACACTGTCCAAATGTAGTAGCTAAACGTTGGCCTACAAAAGCCATGTCTGTCTGATTATCCTACAAATAAAAAACCAGTATCCGCCAGTAATAGAAAACTGCAAATAAAGTTTAATTTCAGAATCCAAGTTCACCATTTATAAATACACTATAGTCCACTCAAATTTAGACTAGATTGAGCCTAGATACAGTATCTCAACAAAAGGACAGCTTTTCTAAAAGTCCATATGCAAATGAGTGATTTGTCTCACCCAGAATGTTTAAATTGATTTGAAAGGAGAAAATGAAGACCTTTTTTAAAAGATGTTAAAGCAAAAACTTTGGAGGCATATTGTGAAAGGAATCTGACAACTGCTATTTCATTCTGATGTCTTTGGGATTCTATAGTACCCCAGTGATGGCTGAATTTTCCCTGTCATAGAAATACATCTAAACGCCTAAGGCTTTTCTCATGGCTGCAATAAAACAAGCTATTTCCTCAAAGAATCTTGGCTATGGTCTTATCAAATTGGGGTCAGTGCACATATCTTAAGAGATAGCTTCATAGCGCAGAGACGCTAAATCAGAGGCATGGAGATTTGATCAACAGGCCATCTGCTGTAAACGTGTTGTATTATGCAATGACTAACGTAAATATGGATTTATAACTTGGATCCAATTTCAAGGAGCACATGATAAATGGGATATCTCTGAGTTAACTGACCATCTAAAACCTGAATGCAATCACCTGGAATGAGAAAGTTCTTGTGACTAATTAACCACTGACACTCCATGATATGTTTACGTTCAGTTCTGCTCTCAAATGACTGGTTTCTGCCATAGTAATCAGCTTTCAGAACAGTCTCTCAACATACTTTAAAGTCTGCAGTTAAAAACTGCTCAGTCAGGATGGCTTAACCTTTACTTCCTATTTACAGGTTTCATCTGACAGTCACAAAAGCCATTTTGTTGCAATTAAAGCAACATTTAATTAAAATACAGCACCTGATTTGTGGTTTTTACACAACTGAATAAAAAAGCTACACATAAAATTGTTTACATCTTCTCTCCATTCTAGGAAAACAAATTACACCCCTAACTTTTAAAAACCTTTACAGTTAGGAATTAAACCTGATCACCCTATTTCATAACTGACAAGACAGGCTGTTTCTAGTGGACTTCTAAAACACGCCACAATACCTGGCCAGAAGGAGTAAGGCACATGTGGACATATGGTGAGAGCTGGCAAGTGGCCCCAGATGCCTGATCTGGTGTCCTACATGGCCCTGCCAGGCAAGTCAGCCCTGGCACAACAGTCAGCACTTGCGGTCTGTCGTGTGCTAGTACTGAAAGTATATCAAGGGAAGATTAACTTTCAAGAAAATCAGCTTTTCAAAATGCTCTGTGGTGAGCCTGGGCTGGAAGCTGCCAGCTTCTGTGGGTGTGCTAAAGAGCTTTTCTGAGGGGACTGTACTTGGGGGGCAGCCCAAAAACCTGACTGCCAAGGTAGAAAGCCCCGGCCAGGAGGACCGCTTCAGGTTCCAGTAGGTAAGCGGGTCACAGCTGTGCTCCAGCACCTCTTCCTCCAGATACGCGAGCACCATGTCTTCAGGCAGCTTCTCTCTCTGACTTCTTCTCTTCACCGGTGCCACAAGTGACCACAGGCTCTCCTCTGCACCAGAGTCTTTCGATGGGGACCCTGAGTCACAGCCATTGGAGGTGGCCATGTCCTCTGAGGTAGAATTCAGTATTTCTAGCTCCCTGATTAAGTCTTGCCTGTACTGCTCCACCTCCTCCTCTGTGAACAGGGAGGCTTTGTAGCGAGGGTCCAGCAGTGTGGCAAAGATGTACCTGGGGTCATGGAGGGTGGCGGACAGGCGGCTCGCCATGGCTTCCTTCAGTGACTTCAGCATGGTGTCAATGCCCATCGTCTCCCCAAAGAGCATCTCGACTTTCCTGCTGAGGATGTGGATCATGGGGATAACCTGGCTCAGAGTGGACATGTGGGCGCTCATCTCCCTACTTGCAGCGTCAAAGGGTCTCAGCACATGACATACAGACTGCATGACCTCCCACTGGTCACAGCTGATCAGTTCTCTGAAGTTACACTCAATGGACACCTCATTAACTGCTCTCTTTTGCTCGATGAGCCGTTCAAGCATGTGGAATGATGTGCTCCACTTGGACGGCACGTCCTGGATCAGCTGGTGCTGTGGCAGTTCATACTCCTTCTGCAGCTCAGCAAGCTTCTCTCTGGCTCTGGGCGACCGATGGACCCGCTCGCACAGCTTCCGAGCAATGCTCAGTAAGTTCTGCACCATCCTCTGGCTCTTAAGGGCCTCACTCACGATCAGGTCCACTGTGTGGCTGAAGCACTGCACACTTGAGCGTTCCCCCTCACTCAGTGTCTCCCCTATGCTTGGGTTGTCAGTGACTGTGATGCCAACCTGAAGGCCAATGGAGGTCACCCAGGCTTCCCACCAGCATTCCAGCTGCTTCTGAATGCTGTTGCCGCTATAGTCACAGTCAATCTGTGATACGTCTAAAAGTGCTGAACAATGGTGGTCCTCACAATGTGGTCGGACAGAGGACGCGAAGGTGACCCAGTGAGCTGTGAGGGTCAGGTACTCACGGGTCTGGCTACTCATCCATATTCCAGAGGTGAAATGGACCACACCACTCTCAGCTTCCTTCAGATGTGACATAATTATTTGTTTCACATTGTCATACATACCTGGTATAGCTGTCCTAGAGAAGTAGGAAGGGGAGGGTAAAGAGTACTGAGGTTTCAAGTATTCGAGCAGCCTGTTAAAGCCAACATTGTCTACAAAAGAGTATGGCTGAAGGTCAAGTGCAATCATTTCAGCTATGAGACTTGTGATTTTTTTGGCAACGGGGTGAGAGTCATAGAACTTTTCCGTGGTGTCATGGAAAGAGGAAGCTCCTGACGTCTCCATGCTCGGTGGCCCATGGATGCCTGGAGAGCACGGCGCTGTGGCCTCTGAGACATCGGTCTTGAGCACATGGCCATGGAACCGCTGTAGATGTCTCAGGAGGCAGCTGGTGCCCAGATTGGTGGGTTTCTTGCCACGGCTAATGGTCCGGCCGCAGTGCAAACACACTACCTTAGTGGAGTCTGCAGAGCAGATAGAAAAGTGGTTCCATAGCTTTGAGGTCTTCTTGCTGTTTGCAGGGAACATGCCTTGATGTCTTTTTCTGACTACTGCTGGCAAGTCAGTTAATTTGGAGGAACTTTCTGCAGAAGCCAAAGTGGCATAAGGAGAATTTGCCAAACTTGTACCAAGAAAGCCCTTCTGGCTCCCAACAACCTCAGGGTGGCGTCTGTAGAGATGCCGCATCAAACAGCTAGTGCCCACATCTCCCTTCTTCCCCCGACTGATGACACAGTTACAGTACCGACACACTGCCTTCAGACTGTCCATGGGGGCCAGAGAAAAGTGATGCCAGACTTCTGACTTCAGTCTTTTCATGACCTTTTTGTTCTGCTGGAAAACAGTCCCTGATTCAAACCTTGGACTTGCCATGTTTCCCGGCTGCTTCTCTGGAGAGGATACCACAGAGGCCTCACCTGGATCATCGGAAGATGACAACATGGACATGTTTTCCTGGGACATGATGTCCCCAGGATTTGAATGTGACGGTATGTCACTGCCCTGGCGGTCTGGGGATGAGGAAGCAGAAGGAAACTCTTTGGCTGGCTTCCCTGGAGATGATGATACAGAGTTTGGATCCCCCTCTGGGGTCAGCAGGGCAGGTAGCAGAGTTGGGGGTGTGGGGTACAAGGGTGGGATACCCATACTGCCTCCATTCTCCTGCAGCACAATGGAGCGGTGTGCTCTCCACATGTGTCTGATGAGGCAGCTTGTGCCCAGGTCCTTCCCATTCTTCCCTCTGCTGAACTCGTTCATGCAGTGCACACAGACGGCCTTGGAGCTGTCAAGTGGTGACAGATAGAAGTGCTTCCAGACAGCTGACCTCCTCCTTGACCCAGATGTGCTCTTGGGAAGGGGAAGGTTTCTCTCTGTCATACTCTCTGCAGTGTCATCATAATGGATCATGGGAAGGTGGGGGGACAAGCTCACCAGGGCCTCTTCTCTGCTATACTTCTCGCTAACAGACATGTCTGAGGACACCTCTTCAGAAGAGACCACGGTTACAGACTCTTCCATTATCCGGTCAGGGGATGGGATCTTAGGAGCCATTTTCTGAACAAGTCTGATGGGTGAGAGTGCAGTACTGAGGTCCCCTACATCTGCAGGCTGTGGTGGAAGCAAGAGCGATGGGGCAGGAAAGGAAGACCCTGCTGACATACTTCCATCTTCTTGAATGAGCTTGGTGGGATGGGCCCGCCTCACGTGTCTCATGAGGCAGCTTGTACTTAAGTCCTTTTCATTTTTGCCCCTACTGAACTCCTTCATGCAGTATGTGCATATTGCTTTAGTGCTGTCTCGGGGCGAGATGAAAAAATGCTTCCAAGCAGGAGACTTCTTCCTGGAGCTTATATGTCGGCTGGAAAGAAGGCTCTGAGTCACAGCTTCCATGGCTACGTTGTACAGTGTGCTGCTATACTGGGAGAAAAGCGATCCATAGTCATCCTCACTCTCAGCAGGTAAGTATTTCCCAGGGGCCTGACAGGGACAGCTGGCCGCCCTGATTTCTGCCTGCTCATCACCACTGTCTGTCTGTCTCATGTCCTCTGGCTCACTCTTAAAGTCCACTCTTTCCAAACTGTGAGTAGGGATTTGGTCATCTTCCTTCTCTATTTTGAAATTTACTTTGTCGGAACTAAAATCACTGTCCCCTTTGGGACAAGCTTCCTGCTTATCCTCCATGGCCAACCATAACTATCCTGGCTGCTTCATCATCCCGACATTTCTGGTTAATAAAATTGCCCCAAATGCTCACTGGTGGCCCAAATGCAGATTCCTTCACTTTTTCATAATAATTCCATCTTTGAGGTGTTTCTATTCATATGGCTGGTCACGAATGTACTGGAAACAAAGTGTGCACTGCACATGGGCACCCTGTCACAGGCACAGAGTATTCTCTTCAGTGGTGCTCCTACTCAACGCTTCCCAGTCAGTGTGGACACCAGTGTGTGGAGCAAAGATTTGCTTCTGGTCTCAGACAGGAGACCCACCATGCTGACAGCCCACACATGATCCTTCTACACTTCCTGTAAAAGACAACATCAAATTAAACACAGAACTAAATCAGACATTGTAAATCTATACAACGGCTGGAGAGATGGTGTGGTGGTTTGATTCAGGTGACCCCCATAAACTTAGGTGTTTTGGATGCTAGGTTCACCAGCTAATGGCAATTGGAAACTAAAGCCTCCTGGAAGTAGTGTATTGTTGGGGACGGGCTAATGGGTGTTATAGCCTGCTTCCTTTTTTTTTTTTTTTTTTTTTTTGGTGGTTTTTCGAGTTAGGGTCTCACTCAAGCTCAGGCTGACCTAGACTTCACTATGGAGTCTCAGGGTGGCCTCGAACTCACGGCAATCCTACCTCTGCCTCCCAAGTGCTGGGATTAAAGGCGTGCACCACCACGCCCGGCAGCCTGCTTCCTCTTGCCAGTGTTTGGCACACTCTTCTGTTCCTGTTGTCCATCTGATGTGGGCCAGAGGATGATGTCCACCCTCTGCTCATGCCATCGTTTTCCCTGCCACCATGGAGCTTCCCCTAGAGCCTGTGAGCCAAAATAAACCTCTTTTTCCCACAAGTTGCTCTTGGTTGGATGAGTTATGCTGGCAATGCAAACCTGACTGCAACAGATGGCTTAGTAGTTAAGGCACTTGCCTGCAAAGCTAAAGTTCCTTCCCCAGGACCCACATAAGCCAGCTACACAAGGTGGCACATGTGCCTGGAGTTCATTTGCAGTGGCTGATGGCCCCGGTACACCCATTTTCTCTCCCTTTATCTGCCTCTCTCTCTCTCTAATAAATAAATAATGTTCCTTTAAAAAAATTAAATCTATATAGTCATAGGCATATTAGTCTAAATAGGGTTAGGAGGAAATTCCAAAATAAGAGAGTTGAAGCGTAAAACTTGTTGCTAACATTTTGCAATCCATCCAAATTAAAATGTTCTACTAGCAAAGGATCAGGGAACATTTGTAAAAAGTCAGACTGGGACTGCAGAGTGAGCTCCAAGTCAGTTTGGGCTACAGCAAGACCCTACCTCAAATAAGCAACAAAAATATAAAATAAGAGTTAAAAAAAATTAGAAGAACTAAAGAGATGGCTTAGCAGTTAAGGCGCTTGCCTGCAAAGGCAAAGGACCCATGTTCAATTCCCCAGGACCATTGTAAGCCAGATGCATGTACAAGGTGGTACATGTGTCTGGATGACCTGGTGAGCCCATTCTCTTTCTCCCTCAAATAAATAAATAAATAAATTTTAAAAGAGTTAAAAAAAAAAAACCCTCCAGGGCTGGAGAGATGGCTTAGCAGTTAAGCGCTTGCCTGTCAAGCCTAAGGACCCCAGTTCGAGGCTCGAATCCCCAGGACCCACGTTAGCCAGATGCACAAGGGGCACATGCGTCTGGAGGTCCTTTGCAGTGGCTAGAGGCCCTGGAGTGCCCATTCTCTACCTATCTGCCTCTTTCTCTGTCTGTCGCTCTCAAACAAATTAAAAAAAAAAAACCCTCCAGAGCTGAAGAGTACTTCCTATGAAGCATGAGGAGGAGTTCTGAGAAACCACTTAAGTTTGATCCCTAGGACCCACGTAAAAACACAACTGGGCATGGTTGTGCATGTCTGTAATCCCAGTCCAGTATGGGAAGCTGTCGCAGGAAACTTTTCCCCTGGGGGGACACAGACACATGTCTCCACCCCAGGGGAAAAGATTCCCACAACACTTGGTGCCCAACGTGGGCATGGCAAAACCAAAGATGAGTTTCCGAGGAGCAGTGGCATGGTCCTGGCTGTGGTCAGTAAGGCATGCAGTAGAGGCTGGGGAGGGAGTTTACACAGGGGAAATCCCAAGGTGGCTGTCCTTCCCCACATGCTGTGGGCCGGTATGCTTTCTTGTGGTGGTGGTAGCCTGGGTCTTGCCCTGGGTAGTAAGACAGGTAACTCAGGCTGAGCCACCAGGAGGAAGAGTGTCTGGGGAAGGAATCCCAGGGTGGCGGTCTTCTATGTGCCATGGTGTCACATGCATGTTTGATGAATGGGACCCACCATGGAAATGCGGGGATGCCCTGAAGATAGCAAAAGGATGAGAGAATGTGTTGAAGTCTTTGAGTGTGGTACCTAAGACGCCAGAGTGTTGGCAAGCGACTGCAGAGGTGGCCTGGCCATTGTTGGGGTAATAAGGCATACAGGTGAAGCACAGACAACTGCAGAGAGACCATGTGAGCCTCAAAGAGGAGTTACGAGACAAAGGCAGGCTGCTAGCTATGTTGACCACAGCTCTGACAGGTAAGTTAGATAACAAGAGACGATGAGACAGAGGTGCTGGCTCATCGTCTTTTGGAGCTAGCAGACCAAAAGGGAAACAATGCACAAACTAGATCAGAGGTAAAGAACTCCTTCGTAGGATCCAAAAATGTGAAACCCATGGGAGGAGTCGGATGAGGCAGGACAGAATAATGGGAAGGTGACAGAACGTACCCCTCAGATCCAACTTTTGCTACAGAGAAAGGGAAGGCCCATGATCCAGCATGTGAATCAGGTCCATAAAATGATAGAACAATCTAGAGATGAGAGGCAAAGCAGACAGAAAAGGTGTACCAGGTCACCCAAAAGCAAATGTGCAAGATTTGTGTTGAGCTGGATGGAGTTGCTAAGGATAAAGCTCACAGAAAGCTGGGGGCTAGAGAGATGGTTTAGAGATTAAGGCGCTAGCCTGGAAAGCCAAAGGACTCAGGTTCGATTCCCCAGGACCCACGTTAGCCAGATGCACAAGGAGGCACATGCATCTGGAGTTCATTTGCAGTGGCTGGAGGCCCTGGCATGCCCATTCTCTTTCTCTCTCTCTCTCCCCCTCCCTCTGTCAAATAAATAAAAATAAAATATTAAAAAGCCAAATGTGGTGTTAGCTAGCCTCTGGAAAGCTTTAAGACCTGAAGAACAGTTCTCAGAGGGTATAAATGACAGGGTACTTCAGGTGAAAAGAACTAAACTTGATGCACAGGTGGGCAATTATGCCTCCGAGAAAGCCTGTATATTTCTCTAAGGCAAGAAGATATGCTGGGGGTGGAAACCGCTCACCTCACTAGAGGCCATTACAGCAGCCAGGTATGGCTGAGGCAGAGACAATAGCCTAGACTACAGCCTTGGTGCTGGGCCCCTGCCCAAGGGCAGGTACCCCACCCAGCAGGCTACAGAGGAGCCTCACTCTGCTTTGGCCCCAGGCCAAATGGGCCCCTCTGAGCACTTCAGGGATATGGAGATACAAGGCAGACCCATGGAAACATGCTAGGGTGAGAAAGCAGGACGGCTCACATAAAATGTCTACAGATCATGGAAAGCTAGGTGGGGTGGTGACACCCATCTGTGGTGCTGTCCCCGGTATTATGCTTTTAAAGAAACAGCTGACACAGGCAGTGAAATCTCTTCATGCTATGGTGGACCTTGGTGTTGTTCTCCTGTAGTATTTATTCCCTTAGCTGCTAACTCCTGAGACCAACAGGTGCCTGCTTGGAAATGTCATAGTGCTAACCTCTGAGTATCTTACATGTCTGCTAAAGTGTCAGGGAGAACAATAAAGACAGCACTTACAGTGTTTGAAAGAAAAGGGCACTCTTATAAGCCATGAGATTGTTAAATAAAGATCGTAGTGTCAGGGACGGGCCACCTCCCTAAGAGCTGTTGGCCAGGGAGGCACAAGAGGCCCCCAAAATGATAAAGGTTATTGCCACTGCTGTTGGTTGTGTGCCAGAATTAGATGATAAGATCCTACTACTGGCGAAGACACCGCATGATGTGGCTATTGAACATGGAAAAATCAGGTTAGAACTGAGCTGGAAGCTTCCCCCATACTGGCTGGCTTTCACAGTGCCAGAGCGTGCTAAGCAGGCTGCTGGGGGAGAACTATCTCCAACAATCTTGGTAAGTCATGGACCCCCACGCATTGCATTACCAACAGGCCAGGTAAGCAGTACCTGCGGGTGCAATAGTGGCATGACTATTGTGGGTGTAGCCAACAGTTTTCCAATTGGATGCATGGCCTGCTCCACAGGAGGGAGCTCATGTCTGGTACTATAAACTTGGTCAAAAGCCTTTGGCTGGGCATGGGGGCACACACTTTTTTTTTTCAAATTTTTATTAACAACTTCTATGATTATAAAAAATATCCCATGGTAATACCCTCCCTCCTCCCATTTTCCCCTTTGAAACTCCACTCTCCATCATATCCCCTTCCCATCTCAATCAGTCTCTCTTTTATTTTGATGCCATGATCTTATGATGGTCTTGTGTAGGTAGTGTCAGGCACTGCTCCACAGGAGGGAGCTCATGTCTGGTACTGTAAACCTGGTCAAAAGCCTTTGGCTGGGTGTGGTGGTGCACAATTCCAGCACTGGGGAGGCAGAGGTAGGAGGATCACTGTGATTTCAAGACCACCTTGAGACTACATAGTGAATTCCGGGTCAGCCTGAGCTGGTAGACAGACCCTACCTCAACCCCCCCCCCAAAAAAAAACATAGTCAGGTATGGTGGTGCATACCCTTAATCAAAGGGAGACCTAGGCCTAGGCTTGGGTGAGACCCTACCTCGAAAAGACCAAAAACAACAATTAAAAAGCCTTTGGCTGGAGAGGTCACAGGCCCCAGTGGAAAGACTACCACTACTGTTTTGTTGGATGGATATGATGATCCTGTCACACTGCCTGCTAAACATCTGTGCTTGCACCCATAGAGTATCATCGTTATTTCTACCGCTGTCAGCTTTGGTTGGAGAACTTCTTGCAGTCAATATTGCAGGTGCTGCTGGAAAGATGCAACTGGCCAAGATCCTGAGACTAGTGACTGTTGCTGTGGCATGCTGTTCCAATGCTTAGCCACAGATGGACATCCATCTTGCCCTGAGGCTCAGGGAACATCATGGAAGAGGGGGGCGGAAAGAATGTAAGAGCCTCAAGAGGGAGCGGAGTGTTGTACAGCGAATTTCCTCTGTATTGAAAGTGTAAATTATTTCTGCTTTATGAAAAGCAGCTGAGTCAAGTCACAAAAGATGGTGTGAGGAGGGCCATCAGACCCGCACCTGAATTTTAGGGGGACCCCGCGCACCAGCTGTATACAACAACGCACAAGATCTTGTGACCTGAGAGGGGGAAGACACAGCATATAGAGAAGAAAAAAAATCTAGGACCAAGGAGCTCCAATGAGGGCCATTGAGATAACGCCTCTGGAGTCTCCATGCCCTGTAAACCAGCCTTCAACCCAACGCTGAGGGAGGAGCATCGTGGGGGTAATCCTGGTATAGTAAGCCCCACTGCAGTGCTGCTTTGGGCCTCAGGCGCTGTGAGCAAGTCCTTACCCCCAGGCTGAGGGAGGAGCACAGTGACCCCACCTAAGTACCACTCTGGGGTCTTACATCACACTCCAAGTATCTAGAAGTTGTCACAGGGAAGATGTCATTCAGGGTGGAATGAGACTTCTCTGTGGTGCAACTCCTCTGGGGTACCAATGCTCTGAGGCTGAGGGAGAAGCATCCAAGGAGTACTTTTGACACAGCAATCTCCAAAGTGGCTGCTTCGTGGGCCCCACTTTCCTATAAGTAACCTCTCTTTTTGTTCTATAAATGACCCCCCAAATAAACTAACTCATTGGTTCACTGAACTGGCTTTCTGGTTTTCGTGTGTGTGTGTGTGTGTGTGTGTGTGTGTATGGTTTTTGTTTTGTTTTGTTTTTGTTTTGAGGTAGGGTTTCACTCTAGCCTAGGCTGGCCTGGAATTCACTATGCAGTCTCAGGGTGGCCTCGAACTCATGACGATCCTCCTACCTCTGCCTCTTGAGTGCTGGGATTAAAACAAATGCACCACCATGCCTGACATGATTCACTGAACTGGTATTGGTGTAATCATACTTTGATCTGCCATCTGAGCCTATTTGGGATGAAGATGTGTGCCTGCATCTTCTCAGGGGAAAGGTTTCCCATGACAGAAGCAGAGACCCAAAAATCACTGGAGCTGACAAAAAGGCAGGCTCCAGGATTTGTAAGACTCTAGCTCAAAAAAGAAAGGGCAAAAGAGTGACGGAGGGGAACACCTGATATTCACTCTGGCCACAAGAGGCAAGCGCATGTGGCACCACACAGGCACTTACTCATACACTATACACATCTGTTGCAGTCAGGTTCACACCGCTGGCAGAAAACACCCAACTAAGAGCAGCTTATGGGGGGAAAAATTTTATTTTTGGCTTACAGACTTGAGGGGAAGCTCCATGATGGCAGGGGGAAACAATGGCATGAGCAGAAGGTAGACATCACCTCCTGGACAACATCAGATGGATAACAGCAACAGGAGAGTGTACCAAACACTGGTAAGAGGAAGCTGGCTATAATTCCCATATTCCCGCCCCCAATAATGCACTGCCTCCAGGAGGCTTCAATTCCCAAACTGCCACCAGCTTAGGACCTAGAATTCAGAACACATTAAGTTTATGGGGGACACCCGAATTAAACCACAACATCACATCATGTATACCACATAAGGAAAAAATCTGGTTAACCCTATAGAAATAATTCAGAGTAGATTACGTTGAAATTCAAAGGAAAATGAAGTAAAGCAGTTTTAAAAAGCAACATTGGCAATAGGGCTGCATACATGTCAGGACAAACACTGTCACCATAATAAACTGGCTTTGTAAGGCATCACTGGGCACTAGCAAGTGGAAGACTCTACAGGTGTCTAATAGGATGAACTGGGCCACAAAAGCAAGCAGTTGGAGGCTGTTGTGGTCGGTGTCTGACCTATACTAGGCAACCAGGTAGAGGGACTAAACCTGACATTTCTGAATTTGTAAGACCTAAAGCGGTAGATTCATCACTAATTTTCCAAACCAAAGCATTTCTGAGAGTGAAACTGGACAACAGGCTTAACCCAAACCTGTCTGCAGCAAGGAAGAATGGCCCAGGTTAATAAGACTGCCAGCTTCAACAAAAACAAACACAGGTTGTTTCTGAAAGAAGACATTCCCAAAAATGGATGCCTCAAAGCTCAGCACTTCCACCTGGGGGTGGGGGGGATCACAGTAAGGCCTGGAGATGTTCAGTGGTAGAAAATCCCCAATACCACATTTAAAAACACAAGAAAGACTCCAAGTAAGCACTGTGGCTCACACCTTTAATCCTACCAACTCAGTAGGCTGATGTAGGAGGATCTCCACCACAGCAGGCCTAGACTACAAAATGAATTCCAGGTCACCCTGGCCCAAGGGAGACTCTGCCTCAAACAACAACAAAAACCGACCATATAAATAAACAATCCAACACTGGAAAACTGCTACAGGAGGATCATTGTGAGTTCTAGACCATCCTGAGGCTATAGAGTGAATTCTAGGTCATCCTGGGCTAGAGTGAGACCCTGTCTCAAAAAAATAAAAAATAAAACAAAAAAAAAAAGGTCAGGCGAGGTGCTGCACACCTGCACACCTTTAATCCCAACCCTCGGGAGGCAGAGATAGGAGGATCACCATGAGTTCAAGACCACCCTGAGACTACAAGGTGAATTCCAGGCCAGCCTGGGCTACCTTGAAAAACCAAATAATAGAAGCCGGGCGTGGTGGCGCACGCCTTTAATCCCAACACTCAGGAGGCAGAGGTAGGAGGATCGCCGTGAGTTCGAGGCCACCCTGAGACTCCATAGTGAATTCCAGGTCAGCCTGGGCTAGAGTGAGACCCTACCTCGAAAAACCAAAAAAAAAAAAAAAGAAAAACCAAATAATAATAATAATAAAATACACAAAAAATAACCGGGCATAGTGGCACATGCCTTTAATCCTAGCACTCAGGAGGCAGGGGCAGAGGCAGGAGGATCGCGGTGAGTTCAAGGCCACCCTGAGACTACATAGTGAATTCCAGGTCAGCCTGGGCTAGAGTGAGACCCTACCTAGAAAAACCAAAAAACCAAAACAAACAAACAAAAAAAAAAAACATACATACACACACAAAACATAAAAGAAGAAAAGAGCAGGAGAGATGGTTCAGTGGTTAAAGGTACTTGCTTGCAAAAACCTGACAGCCCTGGGTTCACAGTTTCCCAGTACCCACGCCAGATGCAAAAAAATGGCACTAGCATCTGGAGTTTGTCTGCAGCGGCAAGCAGCCCTGGCACAACCATTCTCATATTGTATATTCTATCACTCAAATAAATAAAAATGTATTTTAGGATCGGACAGAGGGCTTAGCAGTTAAGGCACTTGCATGCGAAGCCTAAGTACCCAGGTCTGAGTCCCCAGTACCCACATAAGCAAGATGACAAGGTGGCACATGCATCTGGAGTTCTTTTGCAATAGCTAGAGGCCCTGGCATGACCATTCTCTCGTAAAGAAACAACTCATCGCTGGGCATAGTGGCACACACCTTTAATCCCAGCACTCGGGAGGCAAAGGTAGGATTGCCATGAGTGTCGAGGCCACCCTGAGACTACATAGTGAACTCCAGGTCAGCCTGGACTAGAAGACCCTACCTCAAAAACCAATGAATAATAAACAAGTAAAAACACAGCTACGATAACCACTAATTCTAGAGCATGCAACAACATGGACAAGCCTCGGCGTCAAGTGAAATGAAGGAAGCCAGATTTGATCTCTAACTACAAGAAGGGATTAAATGAACACTTAACAATGAAATGCTATCTGAAATAATTAAAAATATTTTTAATACCTAACACTTTAAACATTTTTAATATTTTATTTACTTACTTGAGAAGGAGACAGAGAGAGAGAGAGAGAATGGGTGCACCAGGGCTTCCAGCCGCTGCAAATGAATTCCATATGCATATGCCACCTTGTGCATCATGCTTACATGGGTCCTGGGCAACTGAACCTGGGTCCTTAGGCTTCACAAGCAAGTGCCTTAACCACTAAGACCTCTCTCCACCCAATACCTAACACTTTTTTTTTTTTTTTTAGTTTTTCGAGGTAGGGTCTCACTCTAGCCCAGGATGACCTGGAATTCACTAGAGTCTCAGGGTGGCCTCGAACTCACAGCGATCCTCCTACCTCTGCCTCCCGAGTGCTGGGATTAAAGGCGTGCGCCACCACGCCCGGCTAATACCTAACACTTTTATATTAAAGCAAATGTTAGCTGGGTGTGGTGGCACATGCCTTTAATCTCAGTACTCAGAGGTAGGATCACTATGATTTGGAGGCTAGCTTGGAACTATAAAGTAAGTGACAGGTTAGCCTGGGCTAGAGTAAGACTTTACCTAAAAAAAAAACCTGAGGACAGAAATAGTAAAATATGTGAAGCTTGGGCTGGAGAAAAAGCTCAGTGGTTAAAGTCGCTTGTTTGTAAAGCCTGACTACCCAGGGTCGATTCCCCAGTACCCAGATGCACAGTAGTGCATGCATCTGGAGTTCGTTTGCAGTGGCTAGAGGCCCTGGCATACCCACTCTCTCAGCAATAAAAAAGTATTTTATAGTTTTTTTTAAAAAATATGTAAAGCAAATGATAAAAAAAATCAGTGAAACCAAATAGGTTCTTTGGGAAAAATATGTCTACAGGCTAATTAGATAAAAAATTTAGACAGAAATTACCAATATCTTGGATGAGAAGGGAAGTCTTTATAGATCCTTCACATGTAAAGGAACAGAAGAAAATTCTTCAAAAGATGTTGTTGTAGTCAGCTTCATGTTGCTGGCAGAAAACACCTGACCAACATCAGCTTGTGGGAAGAGTTTATCTTGGCTTACAGACTCAAGGGGGAGCTCCATGATGGAAGGGGAAACCGATGGCATAAGGTGGACATCACCCCCTGGCCAACATCAGGTGGACAATAAGAACAGGAGAGTATGCCAAACAATGGCAAGAGGAAGCTGGTTATAACACCCATAAGCCCACCTCTAGGAGGATCCAATTCCTAAATTGCCACCATCTGAGGACTGAGCATTCACGACATGTAAGTTTATGGAGGACACCTGAATCAAACTACCACAGAAGTAAACTGCAGAAATAACACCCAGCACTTTTTAGCACCATGGAGGGGGGCATATACCTATAAAATTCTAGCACTTGGGGGAGAGGGAGTAGAAGGATCACAAATACCAGGCCAACCTTGGCAACAGAGTAAGACCCTGTCTCACTACAAAACCTCTGAACTTGTTAAAATGTTTTTACAAAGAAACTTCCAATTGGACATAGTGGTACAGACCTATAATTTCAGCACTTGGAAGGCTGAGATAGGAGGACTGCCATAAGTTCAAGGCCAGCATGTTCTACAAAGTGAGTTTCAGATTAGACTGGGCTAGAGTGAGGCCGTACCTCAAAAAACCAAAAAGAGGGCTGGAGAAATGGCTTAGCAGTTAAGGAATTTGCCTGCAAAGCCAAAGGACCCAGGTTCGATTCCCCAGGACCCATGTTAGCCAGATGCACAAGGGGCAGGCACACACATCTGGAGATAGTTAGCAACGGTTGGAGGCCCTGGCATGCCCATTCTCTCGCTCTCTCTTTCTGTCAAATAAATAAAAATAAATAAATAAATAGAAAGACTTCCGGTCAAGATGGCAGTGTAGGAACCACTCCAAAGCAGCCTACGAGAGAAAAAGCCCCCCCCCAAAAAAAACCAACAAAATACACTCTTCTACTAAATAGTGAGGTGTATAAGAAATTACCAACAGCAGCAGAGAAGTAGGAGAGATCCAGAGCATTTAGAGCCCACATAGGCAGGCAGAAGGGGCTCCAGCGGCAAGTCAGGTGAGGGGATTTTCCACTCTCACTGGAGATCTTTGCAAACTCAAGAAACATGCAGAACCGCAGAGAACAACGGAGGAGCAGATCACGAGGTAGAGGATAATGTGGACCTGCGGGAGAACTAGACTCACCATCCACAGCCTCCCCTCCCCATCGCCAGTGCAAGTGCCAGGAAGCAGAGACCAGGGGAAGGGAGATCACAGCACCTAGCACCTGCGACCAGAGCAGTGATCCAGCGACCCAGCTACCCTCCTTGAACCCACAGTGCACCAAAGAGGGACCCAAGCAGGAGTGCAGCACAACTGAGACCAAAATCATCCCAAAAGGAAACTGGGATTACACCAGGTCAGTACTCACCAAATAAGCCTAGTATATAGGCCTGAACCGGAAGTGCTAACTGTACCTTCCATATCAGGATAAATTATAGGTTAAATCTGATGGATGGTCGGCTTTGACATTCTTAAATAAGCTATACTTTGAGCCTGTTATTTGCTGCTTCTTGATTTATAGTGACTTTGCTTCCTCTTCTATATATTACGGAAGGGTCTCACTTGGTCACAAGCTGACTTGGAACCCTCAACAAACCAGAAATCTTAGCCTCCTAGTTGACAGGATTAAGGGTTTGGGTCAACACACATGATAAGGGACTGTGACTTTGTTTCAGGATGTGGTTGTCATAATACCCACTCTTGCATAAATACTCTGTGCTGTTTTTCATTGAAAGTGTACATTGTTCAGTTAAATTTTAGAATCTGTCTCTATTTTGTTCCACTCAGTCTACTTGAATACTCCCATAGCAGGCAAACACAACACCTAGGGCCACTTCTGTAGATACTCTGAGAGTCTTGAGAGCCACACCTAGCATCTTAAGCTCCTACCCTGAAAATATTTAACATCAGATTGATTGATACATCTAATAATACTGCAGCTAACTAGAAAATCCAAGCATTAAATTAATCCAAGATGCAAAAATATATACATTATAACACAACAAACACCAAAAATCAAGACAATATAAATACACCAAAAAGTATTAATGCATCAGAAATGACCTCCAGTGAGAATGAGTTAAAGGAAAGGCCTGAGAAAGATTTCAAAAGAATGATTATAAATATACTCAAAGAAGTCAAAGAGGAAATCAAAGGAATGAAAGAGGAAATCAAAGGAATCAAAGAAGACAAAGGACACCAATTTAATGAAATAAAGAGGTCAATACAAGACATAGATAAGGAAACAGAAATAATAAAGAAAAACCAGTCAGAATTACTAGCAATGAAGAACACAGTTAATGAAATAAAAGAATTCTGTAGAAAATCTCACCAGTAGAATGGATGAAGGAGAGGACAGAGTATCAAAGCTACAAGACCAGGTAGCAGATCTAATACAGTCCAACAAAGAAAAAAACAAACTAATAGGAAAGTATGAATGGGAATTTCAAGATACTCAGGACACTAAGAAAAGATCACACGTAAGAATTCAGGGTATAGTAGAAGGAGAAGAATTTCATTCCAAAGGCACAGTAGACTTCTTCAACAAAATCAAAGAAAACTTCCCCCAAACTAAGACAGAGGTGCCAATGCAGATACAGGAATCCTTTAGAACACCAACCAGACAAAACCTGGAAAAAACCTCTCCTTCCCATATTATAATCAAACTACCAAACAACACTATCCAAAGAAAAAATATAGTCAGAGAGAAAAATCAAGTTACTTACAAAGGCAAGCCAATCAGGATCACAGCAGATTACTCAACACAAACCTTAAAAGCCAGAAGGGCTTGGAATGATGTATTCCAAGTTCTGAAAGATAACAACTGTCAACAAATGTTACTTTATCCTGCAAAGCTATCCATTCTAATAGAGGGAGAAATAAGGATATTCCACAACAAAAGCAGGCTAAAGGAATATTTGAAGACAAAAGCAGCTCTATGGAAAATACTTGAAAGAATCCTCCATGCTGAAGAGAAAGAAAAGCACACATAGAAGGAGCCTGGAAAAAAACAATACTCAAATACTAGTTAACACAAGATAGCAAAGGTAAAATTGGAAGAACTACCAAAAAAGAAAAAAAAAGGCAAAAATAAATACATGCCTTTCAATAATCTCTCTTAATATCAACAACCTCAATGCCCCAACCAAAAGACATAGGTTTGCAGACAGTGTTAAAAAGCAGGATCCTTCAATTTGTTGACTCCAAGAAACTCACCTTTCTACAAAGAATGCATAGTATTTTAGGGTGAAAGGTTGGAAAACGGTGTTTCAAGCAAATGGGCCTAGAAAACAAGCAGGGGTTGCTATCCTAATATCTGACAAGGTAGACTTCAGTCCAACAAGAAAGATAAGGAAGGTCACTTTATATTGATTAAAGGCACACTCCAACAATCGTAAACATACATGTACTTAATATGGGGGCTCCCAAACTCATCAAACAAATGCTATTAGAACTAAGGTCACAGATAACACCAAACACAGTGGTAGTGCAACACCCCACTCTCATCAATTGACAGGTCATCCCGGGAAAAAATAAACAGAGAGGCATCTGGTCTAAATGAGGTTATAGAAGAAATGCACCTAACAGATTTATACGGGACATTTCAATCAAATGCAGCAGAATATACATTCTTTTCTGCAACACATGGAACATTCTCTAAAATAGACCACATAGTAGCACAAAAAACAAATCTTAATAAATACAGGAAAACTGAAATAATTTCTTGCATCTATCTGACCACAATGGAATCAAACTACAAAAGCTATAGAAAACTGGGTGTGGTGGCGCACGCCTTCAATCCCAGCACTCAGGAGGCAGAGATAGGAGGATCACCATGAGCTTGAGGCCACCCTGAGACTACACAGTGAATTCCAGGTCAGCCTGAGCTAGAGTGAGACCCTACCTCAAAAAAAAAAAAAAAAAAAAAAAAAAAGCTATAGAGCATACAAAAAATCACGGAAACTAAACAATATACTACTAAATGATGAATGGGTCAATAAAGAAATCAAGAAGGAAATCAAAAAAATTCATACAGTCAAACGATAATGAGAACACAACATACCAAAATCTCTGGGACACAAGGAAGGCAGCCCTAAGAGGGAAATTTATAGTTTAAAGTGCCTATATTAAGATATTAGAAAGAAGCCAGGCGTGGTGGCGCACGCCTTTAATCCCAGCACTCGGGAGGCAGAGGTAGGAGGATTGCCGTGAGTTCGAGGCCACCCTGAGACTCCATAGTGAATTCCAGGTCAGCCTGAGCTAGAGTGAGACCCTACCTCAAAAAACAAAAAAAAAAAAAAAAAAAAAAAGATATTAGAAAGGTCGCAAGTAAACGACCTAATGCTTCACCTTAAAGCCTTGGAAAAAGAAGAACAAGGCAAACCAAAAATCAGTAGATGGAAGAAATAATAAAGATTAGGGCAGAAATTAATGAAATAGAAACCAAAAAAAGAATCCAAAGAATCAATGAAACAAAGAGTTGGTTCTTTGAAAGGATAAACAAGATTGATAAACCCTTAGCAAAAAAAGAGAGAAGACACAAATTAATAAAATTAGAGATGAAAAAGGCAACATCACAACAGATACCAGAGAAATTCAAATCATAGGGACATACTATAAAAACATATACTCCACTCAATATGAAAATATGAAAGAAATGGATGATTTCCTTCATTTATGTGACCTACCTAAATTAAATCAAGATGAAATTAATAACTTAAATAGACCTATAACAAGTATGGAGATCCAAGCAGTTATCAGAAATCTCCCAAATAAAAAAAGTCCAGGCCCAGATGGACTCACTGCTGAATTTTATCAGACCTTCAGGGAAGAACTAATACCAATGCTTCTTAAACTTTTCCATAAAATAGAAAAAGAAGGAATCCTACCAAACTCCTTCTACGAAGCCAGAATCACCCTGATACAAAAACCAGGCAATGATAGAACAAAAAAAGAAAATTACAGACCAATCTCCCTCATGAACATAGATGCAAAAATTCTCAACAAAATATTGGCAAACAGAATACAAGAATATATCAGAAAGATCATTCACCCGGACCAAGTAGGCTTTATCCCAGAGATGTAGGGCTGGTTCAACATACGCAAATCAATAAATTTAATACATTATATAAATGGACTGAAGGACAAAATTCACATGATCATTTCATTAGACGCAGAAAAAGCATTTGACAAAATCCAACATCCCTTCATGATAAAAGTCCTACAGAGACTAGGAATAGAAGGATCATATCTCAATATAATAAAGGCTATTTATGACAAGCCTACAGCCAACATATTACTAAATGGGGAAAAACTGGAAGCTTTCCCACTAAAATCAGGAACAAGACAAGGGTGTCTACTGTCCCCACTTTTATTTAATATAGTACTGGAAGTCTTAGCCACAGCAATAAGGCAAGAGATGCACATAAAAGGGGTACAAATTGGAAAGGTGATGACATGATTCTATATAAAGGAAGCTAAAGACTCTACCAGCAAACTGTTAGAGCTGATAAATACCTACAGCCATGTAGCAGGATACAAAATAAATACACAGAAATCAGTAGCATTCCTATATGCTAACAACAAACACACAGAAAATGGAATCAAAGAATCACTCCCATTCACAATTGCATCAAAGAAAATAAAGTACCTTGGAATAAACCTAACCAAGGAAGTGAAGGATCTCTACAATGAAAACTTTAAAACACTCAAGTGAGAAATTGCAGAAGACACTAAGAAATGGAAAAACATCCCTTGTTCCTGGATTGGAAGAATCAATATTGTGAAAATGGCAATCTTACCAAAAGCAATCTATACATTTAATGCAATCCCCATCAAAATTCCAACGGCAGTCTTCACAGAAATAGAAAAAACAATCCAAAAATTCATTTGGAATCACAAAAAACCTCGAATATCTAAAATAAAGCTGAGCAACAAAAATAAGGCTGGTGGTATCACCATACCTGATTTTATTTTATTTTTTTATTTATTTCTTTTTAATTTTTTGTTCATTTTTATTTATTCATTTGAGAGTGACAGAGAGAGAAATAGTCAGATAGAAGGGGGGGGGGAGAATGGGCGCACCAGGGCTTCCAGCCACTGCAAACAAACTCTAGATGTGTGCGCCCCCTTGTGCATCTGGCTAATGTGGGTCCTGGAGAATCGAGCCTCGAACTGGGGTCCTTAGGCTTCACAGGCAAGAGCTTAACCGCTAAGCCATCTCTCCAGCCCACCATACCTGATTTTAACCTATACTAAAGAGCCATAGTAACAAAAACAGCATGGTACTGCCACAAAAGCAGACATGTTGATCAATGGAACAGAATAGAGGACCCCGATGTAAGTCCAGGTAGCTATACCCACCTGATATTCAATAAAAATGCCAAAAATACTCATTGGAGAAACAACAGCCTCTTCAGTAAATGGTGCTGGGAAAACTGGGTATTTATCTGTAGAAGGATGAAAATAGATTCTTCTCTCTCTCCATGCACAAGAATTAAGTCCAAATGGATTAAAGACCTTAACATCAGACCTGAAACTCTGAAACTGCTAGAGGAAAAAGTAGGGGAAACCCTTCAACATATTGGTCTTGGCAAAGACTTTCTGAATATAACCCCAATTTCTCAGGCAATAAAACCACAGATTAACTGCTGGGACCTCATGAAATTACAAATATTTTGTACAGCAAAGGACACTGTGAATAAAGCAAAGAGGCAACCTACAGAATGGGAAAAAATCTTTGCCAGCTATACATCTGATAGAGGATTAATATCTAGGATATACAAAGAACTCAAAAAATTAAATAATAAGAAATCAAACAAGCCAATTAAAAAATGGGCTATGGAACTAAATAGAGAGTTCTCAAAAGAAGAAATACGAATGGTGTATAAGCATCTAAAAACTGTTCTACATCCCTTGTCATCAGGGAAATGCAGATTAAAACTATGTTGAGATTCCATCTCACTCCTATCAGATTGGCTACCATCATAAAAACAAATGACCATAAATGCTGGCGACGATGTGGAAAAAGGGGAACCCTTCTACACTGTTGGTGGGAATGTAATCTGGTCCAACCATTGTGGAAATCACTGTGAAGGGTTCTAAGACAGATAAAAATTGATCTACCATATGACCCAGCTATAGCACTCCTAGGCATATATCCTAAGGACTGTTCTCATTTCCTTAGAAGTACGTGCTCTAACATATTTATTGCTGCTCAATTCACAATGACTGGGAAATGGAACCAGCCTAGATGTCCCTCAACTGATGAATGAATAATGAAGATATGGCACAATTATACAATGGATTTCAACTCAGCAGTAAAGAAAAATGAAGTTATGAAATTTGAAGGAAAATGGATGGATCTGGAAAGGATTATACTAAGTGAGGTAACCCAGGCCCAGAAAGCCCAGCATCGCATGTTCTCTCTCATATGTGGATCCTAGCTACAAGACTGGGCTTCTGTATGAGAAGGAAAAAACTCAATAGCAAAGGCCAGAAAGGTAGAAAAGAGATTTAAAGAGAACAGAAAGGAAGGGAGGGGGTACTTAATAGGATGGTATTGTATATATGTAAGTAGAAGAACAGATTAATGGTGGTGAAAAGGTCCAAAATGAGGTCTGGGGAAGAGATTAAGTAAAGGAAAGGTGCAGGGACAGCTAATCAAAATCTAAGAGGATATAAATAAATCATATGTAATCCTACTTTTTGGACAATGGAACACTCAGGAGCCGTAGAGATTGTAGCTAGAAAATTTTCAGTGCCAGGGATGGGATACCTTCCAGTGAGTTGTTGGCCAGGGAGGTCCCTGATGCCCCCAAAACATTATAAGCCATTGCCAAGGCCCTTGGTTTCCCACTAGGAATAGATGGTAAGACCCTATTGCTAAGACCCTATTGCTGAAGACTCCATATACTTGGGCTGTAAGACCACTGAGAAATCCTGCTGGATCTGAGCTGATAACCTCCTCCATGTAGACCAGCTGGAAGAAGCCATTCTGCACGCAGTTCAATGGGAGAAAGAGAAATCATCAGTGAATACTCAACAGTGGACACTGCAAGCCTTGTATTTGGCCAGCCAGGCCAAATGAGCCAATGGGTGCAATAGTGGCATGTCTGTCATGGTGGAAACCAGCTGCCCTCCAATTGGACTGGAGGGCCACTCCATGGGAGGGAATACATCCCTGATACTGAAAACTTAAAACAGGGGTAGTCATGAGCCCTAGGGGTGTAACATCTGCTGCTGTCTGGATAAATGTATATACTATGCTTATCAAACTGCCCATTAAGCACTTCTCTTAATGTTCACACCCTTATGTTAATGCTACTCTCGCTTTTGGTAGAGAATCTTCTCTTTTCAGATGGCAGTGACCTTGGGACGACTCAGAAGGTATCATGGTGATGGAAAGAAATGACCGCAGTGCTTAGTACTGCAATATCTCTATCACACCTTCTAGGCTCAGGGTCTAATGCAGAAGAGGTAGCAGGAAGAATGTAAGAGCCAAAGGAAGGGCAGGACTCCATACAACATGCTCCCTCCAGACACAAAATGGCCTGGATATCCATGGCCTCACAGTGCCTGACACTACCTGCATAAGACCATCATAAGAGGAGGAAAAGATCATGACATCAAAAGTAAGAGAGAGACTGATTGAGATGGGGAGGGGGTATGATGGAGAATGGAGTTTCAAAGGGGTAAGTGGGGGGAGGAAGGGTATTACCATGGGGTGTTTTTCATAATCATGGAAGTTGTTAATAAAAAAATTTTTAAAAATAAAAAGTGTTGGGCTGGTGAAATGGGTTAGCAGTTAAGACACTTGTCTGTGAAGCCTAAGGACCCAGGTTCGACTATCCAGTAAGATCTCAAAGTGGCACATGCATCTGGAGTTCATTTGCAGTGGCTGGAGGCCCTATTGTGCCCATTCTCTCTCTCATATGCCTCCTTCTGTCTGTCTCTCTCAAATTAAAATAAATAGCCAGGTGTGGTGGTGTACTCCTTTAATCCCAGCACTTGGGAGGTAGGGGTAGGAGGATCACCTTGAGTTCAAGACCACCCTGAGACCACCTAGTGAATTCCAGGTTAGCCTGGGCTAGAGTGAGACCCTACCTCGAAAAACCAAAAAATAGGGCTGGAGAGATGACTCAGCAATTGAGCACTTGCCTATGAAACCTAAGGACCCTGGTTTGAGGCTTGATTCCCCAGTACCCACGTAAGCCAGATGCACAAAGTGGCACATGCAATCTAGAGTTTGCTTGCAGTGGCTGGAGGCTCTGGTGCGCTGATTCTCTCTATCTGCCTTTCTCTCTCTCTCAAATAAAAAAAAAAATTCTAATTTAAAAAAAAAATATTTTTAAAAAGTGTTGAGTATGCACAAGGTGGCACATGCGTCTGGAGTTCATCTCAATGGATAGGCGGTCCTGACATACCCAAATTCACTCCCTTCCCCCTCCCTCTCTTGTTTAAGAAAGAAGTGTTGAATTTTGTGAGGAGTGATAGTATATGCTACATGTAACATACAATCATACTTTTATTAAGTTTTTTTTCTTTAGGTTTTTCAAGATAAGGTCTCCCTCTAGTACAGGCTGACCTGGAATTCACTATGTAGTCTCAGGGTGGCCTCGAACTCATGGCAATCCTCCTAAAGGCATGCGCCACCACACCTGGCTTTGTTTTTATTATTTTTTGAAATATTTTGTTTATCATAGAAAGAGAGAGAATGGGCAAATTGGGGCCTCTAGCCACTGCAAACAAACTCTATACACACGCTCCACCTTGTACATTTGGCTTATATGGGTACTGGGTCCTTAGGCTTCATAGGCAAGCACCTTAACCGCTAAGCCATCTCTCCAGCCCTGAAATTATTTTTTTTCTTTCAGTTTTTTTGAATTTTTTTCCTGTCAATTGCTTTTGGTTTATTAGTTTAAAATAAGCAAGCCATGCATAAAATGAATACATTACATAAGTACATGAAACTCCCTCATCATTACTAAAGGTAAAAAGAGAATGGACACGACAGGACTTCCAGCCACTGCAAACAAATTCCAGAGGCATGAGCCACCATGTGCATCTGGGTTTATGTGGGTTCTGGGGTGTTGAACCTGTGTCCTTAGGTTTCGCAGGCTAGCACCTTCACCACAAACCGTATCTCCAGCCCTAGTACAACTGTTTTTTGTTTTTTTTTTTTAAGAGAGAGAGAGGAGGGGGGTGGGGGAGGGAGGCAGAAAGAATTAGTGTGCCAGAACCTCAGCCACTGAAATCGAACTCCACAGGCTTGCCCCACCTAGAGGGCAAGTGCGACCTTGCACTTACCTCACCTTTGTGCTTCTGGCTTATGTGACATCTGTAGAGTTGAATGTGGGTCCCTAGGCTTCAGAAGAAAAGATGATGACATCAAAATAAAAGGGAGACTAATTGAGAGGGGGAGAGGATATGATGGAGAGTGGAGTTTCAAAGGGGAAAGTGGGGGGGAGGGAGGGAAATACATGAGATATTGTCTACAATTATGGAAGTTGTCAATTAAAAAAAAACTAGTAGTAGTATCTTCAGAGAATCTTGTTCAGAGACCAGGGATATGTCACAATCAGAGTGTGGTTATGCTAGGCATGGTGGTGCTTGCCCATAATCACAGCGAGGCTGAAGAAAGACTGGGTCTCCAGGCCCAGAAAGCCAAGCGTCGCATGTTCTCTCTCATATGTGGATCCTAGCTACAGATGATTGGACTTCTGTGTGAGTAGGAAGAAAACTCAGTAGCAAAGGCCAGTAAGCTAGAAAAGAAATATTAAGGGGAGAGAAAGGAAGGGAGGGGAGTACTTAATAGGATGGAATTGTATATATGTTCAGTAGAAGAATAGATTAATGGGGGTGAAAAGGCCCAAGTGAGGTCAGGGGAAGAGACTGAGTAAAAGAAAGGTGGAGGGAGAGCTAATCAAAATCTAAGAGAATATAAATAAATCATATGGAAACCTACTTTTTTGGACAATGGAACACTCAAGAGCTGTAGATTGTTACTAGAAAATTTTCAGTGCCAGGAATGGGATACCTTCCAGTGAGTTGTTGGCCATGGAAGTCCCTGATGCCCCCAAAATATTACAGGTCATTGCCAAGGCCCTTGCTTTCCCGCCAGAAATAGATGATACACCCCTATTGCTGAAGATTCCACATACTTGGGCTGCAAGGCCACTGAGAAATCCTGCTGGAACTGAGCTGATAACTTCCTCCACATAGACCAGCCAACAGAAAATTGGAAAAAGCCACACTGCATGCAGTTCAATGGGAGAGACAAATCACCAGTGAAGATAGTCTAAGTGGACATTGCAAGCCTTATATTTTGACAGTCAGGCCAGATGAGCCAATGGGTGCAATAGTGGCATGTCTGTCATGGTGGAAACCAAATGCCCTCTAATTAGACTGGAGGCCCACTCCATGGGAGGAAATACATCCCTGATACTGAAAACCTACAACAGGGGTAGTCATGAGCCCTAGGGGTGTAACATCTGCTGCTGTCTGGCTAAATGTATATACTATGCTTTTCAAAATGCCCAGTAAGCACTTCTCTTAATATTCATACCCTTATATTAATGCTACTCTCATTTTTGGTTGAGAACCTTCTCTTTTCAGAGGGCAGTGTCCTTGGGATGACTCAGAAGGCATCATGGTGCTGGAAAGAAGTGACAGGAGTGCTCAGCACTGCAATAGCTCTATGACACCTTCCAAGGCTCAGGATCCATTGTGGAAGAGGTAGCAGAAAGAATATAAGAGCCAAAGGAAGGGTAGGACTCCTTACAACGTGATCCTCCATACACAAAATGGACTGGATATCCATGACCTCACAGTGCCTAATACCACCTACACAAGACCATCACAATAGGAGGAAAAGATGGTATCAAAATAAAAGAGAGACTGATTGAGAGGAGGAGGGGATATGATGGAGAACGTAGTTTCATAGGGGGAAGTGGGGGGAGGGGGCATTACCATGGAATATTGTTTATAATCATGAGGTTTGTTAATGAATGAATGAATGAAGCTAAGAAAGAAAGACTGGGTCTCAAAGTCAACAAGATAGGGGTCACTTGTGCTAGCCCTCCCCAAAGTAACTAAAGTCAAGAAGCTATGGAGCAATTATTCTTTTATGCATGGTTACTTGATACTATGTTTGTGGGTGGTGTGTGTGTGTGGTGTTTCGAGGTAGGGTCTCTAGCCCAGGCTGATCTGGAATTCACTATGTAGTCTCAGGGTGGCCTTGGATTCATATGATCCTCCTACCTCTGCCTCCCAGTGCTGGGATTAAAGGCATGCGCCACAACCCCCGGCTACTTGATACTTTGTTTTAACCTTGGCTCCTACTTGAGTTGTTTATATTTGTTTCAGACACTGGCATATTTCATTAACAGATTGACATGCAGGGGCCTGAGGAGATGGTTCAAGGAGAAAAGCACTTGCTGTGTAAGCCGGAGGATCTCCATCACCCACTAAAAGCCAGGCATGGCAACAAATTCCTATGATCCAGGTGCTGGGGAGGCAGACAGGAGAATTCCTGGTGCTTACTGGCTAGGGACTCTAGTTGAATGGATGAGCTCACGGTGAGATCTTGTCTCAAAAAATATGGTGGAGGGACTGGAGGAATGGCTTAGTGGTTAAGGCATTTGCCTGCAAAGCCAAAGGACCCAGGTTCAATTCCCCAGTACCCACATAAACCAGATGTACAAGGGGGTACATGCATCTGGAGTTTGTTTGCAGTGGCTGGAGGCCCTGGAGTGCCCATTCTCTATCTCCTCTCTCTCTGCTTGTAAACCTCTCTCTCTCTCTCTCTGCTTGCATATATATACATATATATAGTGGAGATATATATATATATATATGAGACTGAAAAGAAAAGAAAGAAAAAGAGCCAGGTGTGGTGGTGCACACCTTTAATCTCAGCACTCGGAGGCAGAGGTAGGAGGATCAACAAGATGAGTTCAAGGCCACCCTGAGCTAGAGTGAAACCTTACCTCGAAAAACAAAAAAAAAATGGTGGAGGGAGATTAAGGAAGATACCTGATGTCAACTATCAACTTCTGGCTTCCACATGCATACATCTACATATATGATCATACACACATGTATGGAAAAAAGACAGGTGTAAAAATAGAGTGGGAAATGTACCCATTCTGATAGGCATGAAGACATTGTACCCCTCCCCTTAGTAATCAAACTGGTAACAGTGCTGCAGAGCACTGAGGAAAGAGGATGTTCTACATGGGTTCTGCAGCACTGCTGTCTGTTCTTTGACACTCATGTTGGAATTTAATCCCCATTATGGTTATTATGAAATGGAACCAGGTGGTGTTGCTGAGAAGTGATTAGTTCTCTGTCCTCATGAATGAGTTAATCCATTCAAACTAACTGATTAAGGGGTTATCTGCCATGTGTCTGCTATAAAAGCCAGTTTGGCCAGGGATCCTTCACCATGCGATGCTGTCTCTCCAGACTCTGACAAGAAAGTCACCAACAGAAGTAGCCCCTGACTTTGAACTAGAGCTGGGAGCAAAAATAAGTCTCTTACCACACCTGTATTCCCACCTACATCAAAATAAATAATTAATTAATTAGAAATAAACAAGAGGCAGTTATTTCTCATGATTTTGGAGAATTAAAAATTCAAGATCATGGGGCTGGAACATTTGGTGTCCAGTGGTCTGCTTCTTGGTTTACAGATGGAACCTCCTCATTGTATTCTCACATGGTGAAAGGGTTGATGGTTCTTCTCTGAGGTCTCTTGGGACATCAATTCCAGCATGAAGTTTCAACCCCACAGCTTAATCACCTCTCAAAGGTGTTATTTTCTAATGCCAAGACATTTTGTTAGGTTCCAGACTGAGTGGAAGGATTACCAACATTCAGTCTATAGCAGCCACTCATAGATGTATATGCCCAAGATAAATTCTTACACACTTGCTGCAAGACAAACACAATTTTACAACCTATGACACATATTAACATAAAATAATTATGCCAACTGTATAGTCAATATCTAGAAGTGGTTCCAGAGTAGCATCACAGTCCATACCTACAGACAAAATATCTGCATATAACCTATGCATAGCCACCTATACTTTCAATCATTTCTAGACTAGTTACATGATTCCATGTAAACAGTTGTTATGTTTAGGAATTAATGACAAGGTTAAATATGTATGTATGTATGTATGTATGTACGTACGTACGTGTGTGTGTGTGTATATATATATATTATTCCCCCCAAACTCATAGCAACTCTCCTACCTCTAACTCCCAAGTGCTAGGATTAAAGATGTGCACCACCACACTCAGTTCATGCATTCTTTCTCTCTTCTGGTAAATAAATAAAAATATGTGGAAAAAAAAAAAGAATCAAAAGAACTAAGTAAAATCATGTAGTCTTTAAGTTGTACTGAAAATGTCAGTATGAATCCATGATTTGTTTATGTGCTTGCTTTCATTGTTTTGTGGTGCTGGGGATCAAACCCAGACTCACACATGCTAGGCAAGGGTTCTCACAATGGGCTGCACTCCAGCTTAAACTCAGGTTCTAAGTTTGCATTTCTGCCAGACATGAAAAAATAAACAAACATGCATTTCCTAGCTCTGTCCACCAAAATGCTATAAACAGTAATATATAAATGTGAGTTGGTAGTGTAATTCAGAGGAAAAGCACTTGTTTCACATTTTGAATTGGGGACTGGAGAAATTGCTCAGTGGTTAAGGCGCTTGCCTGCAAAACATGATGAACCGGGTTCAATTCCCCAGTGACTACCTAATGCCAGATGCACAAAGTGGGGCAGTATGAAGTTTGTTTGCAGAGACTTTAAGGCCTTGGCATGCCCAGTCTCTCTCTCTCTCTTTTAAGTTTTTCAAGGTAGGGTCTCACACTAGCCCAGCTGGCCTCGAAATCAGTGATCCTCCTACCTCTGCTTCCTGAGTGCTGGGATTTAAGGGGTGCACCACCACACCTGGCTCTACTCTTTCTCTCTTTGCTTGCAAATGAATATACATACATAAATATGTGTGTGTATGTATATATATATATATATATATATATATACACACACACACACACACACACACACACACACACACACCTCTGTCACCCGAGTGCTGGGATTAAACGCGTGCACTACCACACCAGCCACAAGCAAGCAATTTAATCATCACTAAGGCATTTCTCTAGTCCAGCAAAAGACTTTTAATGAAGTATAGTATAGTGAACAAGTTAAAATCTATTTGTAACAAGCCAGGCGGTTCAACGCCACCCTGAGACTACATAGTGAATTCCAGGTTAGTGTAGGCTAGAGTGAGACCCTACCTTGAAAAAACAAGCAAAAAAATCTATTCGTGCTGGGTGTGGTGGCATACACCTTGAATCTCAGTACTTTGGAGGTAAGAGGATTGTTATGAGTTTGAGGTCAGTGTGGGGCTACAGTTTCAGGTCAGCCTGGCCTAGAGTAAGACCCTGCCTTGAAAAAGACAAAACAAAACCAAAATTCATATGCAAAGAAAAAGGAAAAATAAAAACACCTGTGCCACAACAGAGGGAACTATCCTAACCAAAGCTTCAAGTAAGTATTTGCCTCCCAAGGTGGCAGTTTGGGGAGCAGGTGTAAGATAAAGGCACTGGGAAGCGCACATGTTGCTGCCCTGATTCTGCAAAGGACCACAATCACTGAGTGCAGGCTGCATTGACTATCAGGAGGAGGGGGATGAGGAGAGCTGTGAACCAAGTTGCACTCACTTCTGTGGGACAGCCTCCAAGGACCACAACCTCACCTATGAAACTGTGTCCAAAACAGACTGCCTAGATCTACTTGAGCCTCCCATGGCTACGACAGACAACACTCACCATGATGCACATTTTGCATGGGGATTTCTGGGAGGGATACAGCTGTAGCCTGGTCACAGACTCTAGTGGGAAAGCTACTGCCACTGTCTTGCTAAAAGGACAAGATGTGCCTCTCATATAGCTCTCTAAATACTTGTCTAGGCTCATAGGTTAGGGCTGCTCTCAGCTTTGGTCAGAGAAGCAATGGGCAGCATTTATTGCAAAGCTCCTAACTGGTCAAAATGACTTTTGAATGCTCAGTCCTAAATGAGATAACCATTTCACCCTAAGGCTCAGGGAACACTGTGGATAAGGAGGCAGAAAGGATGTAAAAGCCAAAGGGGTGGAATGCTGTGGATGTTCCAGGAATGATGTGGCCACTGCACTTGAACACAACAGCAGTGACTACCTGCACAATACTGGGCATGTCAACATTCCATCACGGTGGGAGAGGACTCATGAGACCCTGCCCCTCCCTGAGGAACTATTAATGGTGTGGCCACTGGTAAGTTGCTCATTCTCTTGTGAAGAACCCCTCACCCATGCTCCTATAAGCAACCCTAATTAAACTCATGAGAAGAGGGGAGTACACAGTGATTAAAAGTGCTTGCTTGCAAAGCATGCTGCTGGGGGTTCAATTTCCCAGCCACCCATATAAAGCTAGACAGGCATTTGATTGCAGAGGCCTGAGACCCTGACAAATTCATACACACACATACAAACAAATAAACAAGCAAACTATTGGGTCACACATTAAAAGGACATAGAAGTAGTAAGGGAATTAGTTGAGAAAAGGAAAGGAATCACTAGTAGACAAGAGTGGTTAGTAGGGGTAGGGAGTGGGTATGATCAAAATATATTATATACATGTATAAAAATGTCACAAAGGGGGCCGGAGAGATGGCGTAGCGGTTAAGGGCTTGCCTGTGAAGCCTAAGGACCCTGGTTCGAGGCTCGATTCCCCAGGACCCATGTAAACCAGATGGACAAAGGGGTGCATGCATCTGGAGTTCGTTTACAATGGCTTGAGGCCCTTGTGCACCCATTTTCTCTCTCTCTCTACCTCTTCTCTCTCTGTCGCTCTCAAATAAATAAATAAAAATAAATAAACAAAAAAAATGCCACAAAGGAGCCCATCATTATGTATAATATATGGCAATAACCCCCCCAAAAAAACTAAAAAAACAAAAAAGTCAAGAGCCAGGCGTGGTGGCTCACACCTTTAATCCCAGCACTCAGGAGGCAGAGGTAGGAGGATCGCTGTGAGTTCGAGGCTACCCTGAGACTACACAGTGAATTCCAGGTCAGCCTGGGCTAGTGTGAAACGCCACCTCAAAAAAAAAAAAAAAGTTAGGGGGACAATAGGGAACTCTAACTGGATGGCCACTAGATGACAACAGGACTTTTTTTTCCCTTTTCTTAAATAGGCGGGGTAGGGCAGGGAGAGAATGGATGCACCAGGACCTCCAGCTGCAAAAGAGGTCCAGATGAGTGCGCCCCCTTGTGAATCTGGTTTATGTGGGTCCTGGGGAACTGAACCTGGGTCATTTAGCTTTGCAGGCAAGTCCCTTATGGGCTAAACCATCTCTCCAGCCCAACACCACAACTTTTTGTTTCAATGACAGATGCGAGGTAGAAAGTGGAATGTTCTGATATCCACAATTTCCTCCACGAAGTGTAAGCTCCCAGTAAAGACAGCTGACAGTCATGGGCCCCATCTGGGCTGGGGCACTGAAGATCACCAACTCTGTAGGTTAGAAACTCCAACACAACTTCTAAAAAAACTAGAGTTTCTCAGCCTTCAACTGGTAGCTGTCAAGAAATCCAGGGGCTCCTGGAGCTCAAGGTCTGAGAATAACAGTTTCTTTCTCCTTCTGAAGATGTAAATTACAGCTTGGTCTACACCTGAGGGCAACCTTAACTTCCTAGGAGACATATGCATAACTAACACATTCAGAAGGTAGCAATACCATCAACAGTTGTGAAGGGTTAAACTTCAGAAACCTAGAACCAGAGCTATTTCCATAGGAGACCGTGCTCAGAAACCCCGATAAGGCTGCCTTGGAAACAAAGCACATTCCAAAGCAAGCAAACAGACCATATTAAGGTCACTTGGTCCCTGTTCGGTCCCTGAAATGTTCTGGGTCACATGCCACAGCCTGGATTGTTCTGCTTGCTCTTTTTATGTTTACCATGGACTTAACACCAGCACCATCACTGCCCACCCTTTTCTCTAGGGTCTGTGCAGTCCCACCAGTGACAGGCCTGAAACCCTAGCTGTGGCTAAGAGGCCCTCCACTCACAGGATGTGGAGTGAGGCTTCTATGATATGGTGGCCAAACAAGGCATTCCCTAAACACCACACAAACCGTACTCTGCTATCCCTGTGGCAGGCAGGTGGAATAAAGACCACAAGGTGAGCCTCAATTAGCAGCCACCAAGGCTATTTTAGATAAAAATGCAGCCCCTCACAACAACTGTCTGCACAGATGGTCAAGACTAGGGGCTGCTGGTCTACTAGACCCACCCTAGACCAGGAAGCTGATGGTGTAGCAATCACATAAGAACACCCTTGTAGGCCAGCAGAGATGGCCATCCCCTGCCCAGCCCCAGCCGCTGCTGTTGTACACAGACCAGGGCCACAGCTTCTGGGACGCCTTCAACTGGATGAAGAGGCCAGAAGCAGAACTCACACCTTGGTGGACTCTGGGCCCAGCATTTCCAATCCATGTTATTTAAGCTATGTGTCCACTGAATCACCAAACTATATCCCTAAAGAGTTGCAGGCTGCAGCAGATGAGGGCCTGTGCTCTGTGGCCCCAGACTTCTCAGATGTTCCCCCCTTCCTGTCAAACATTCTAGAGCATACTTCTCAGAGAGACACTTAGCAACTTCTCTCAATTGCCCTTACTTGCCAATTTTTCCTTGAAACAATACTTGGGAATTGGCTTTCTTTTCTTTTTTTGGAGACAGAGTCATGTTGCTCAGGCTGGCCTTGAATTCCTAGGGTCAAGCAATCCTCCAGCAGCAGCCTCCTGAATAGCTGGGATCCTTTCTTCTAGTTCACACTGATTCACACCACCATTAGTAAGTTTTGTTACAGCAGGGATTTATGAAGACACCGCTGCCCTAGAAAATAGTACAGTGCCAGGTACAAACTAGAGGTGAGAATGGCTCCAGGAAAGCAGGGCACGGTGGCACACACCTTTAATCTCAGCACTCGGGAGGCAGATGGAGGAGGATTGCTGTTCGAGGCCACCCTGAGACTACACAGTGAATTCCAGGTCAACCTGGGCTAGAGGGAGACTCTACCTCAAAAAACCAAACAACAACTTGGGTTATTAACAAGTAGTTTGAAACTGCTATTGCTAGAAGCACCTAACCCTCTCCTGGGCCAACCAGCAAGGTAACTAAAGGCAAGATAAAAAGCCCTGAGTTCAACTTGCATGTTTCCTTTGTCTTAAAATGTATCACTAGCCGGGTGTGGTGGCGCACGCCTTTAATCCCAGCACTAGGGAGGTAGAGGTAGGAGGATGGCCATGAGTTCAAGGCCACCCTGAGAGTACAGTGAATTCCAGGTCAGCCTGAGCTAGAGACCCTACCTTGAAAAAACAAAGCAAACAAACAAAAAGAAAAACAACTGACAATACTTGACAGGTCTCACTCCTCAACGCCAAAGGCACAAAGATAGGAATAACTAAGGCATCTGTCAGGTTTTCTTTTTTCTTTTTTTGGTTTTTCAAGATAGAGTCTCACTCTAGCTCAGGCTGACCTGGAATTCACTATATAGTCTCGGACTGGCCTCCAACTCACAGTGATCCTCCTACCTCTGCCTCCTACCTCCTGGGTACTGGGATTAACGGCATGTGCTGTGTGCCACCAAGGCTGGCTTTCCTGTCAACTTTTACAATCCAGTCAGTCCTACACTTAGTCACCTTTGATTCCTTGAACAACAGAGCCCCACAGGTAGATAAACCCATGATGACACCACCCTCCAGCAGTAGCAATCATTTCACTGTCCCCTCAAGCAATGAGGACTTCTTCGAACCTTGCAGAACCAGAGCTGAGATAATGATCACCCAGACAGCACTGTGACCAAGACTGCTGAATTATGCATGTCTCTTGCCCCTGCTAGCTTCTTTCTCTACTAAAACCTAAAGCTTCTGCCAGTGACTTGAAGATGGACTGAAATGTTCACTTTCCATCCCTCCCAAGCGGCTATTTTAAACTTCTTTTCCTGCCTTCTCATACTTTGCTTTCTTTGGGGTGATTGAGTGACTATATGTTGAAATCCCTGGACTTAGGCCTCGGGTCCAGTTATAGTATTCCAAGATGAAGACAAATCTAGGCACTGAAAGGTAGGGCAAGAAGGGTCTGAAAAATTGGGGTGCTAAAGACAGAGCCCAGAGGAGGACGGTGAGCCTAGCAAGCTGCTACACTCCACAGATGCAAGTGAAGACCACAGGTAAGAAATTCAGGCAAGGTAAGGACTCTTGCAGTAAAATTCAGTGATACACAAAACAGCTGCAAGAAACACCAAACCCTTGTGACTTGAAAATTACAGAAGAATGACAGTGATGACTGTTTTGTGCAGATGCTAAGAAAACAATGCTGGTAGGAAGACCCTGAGGCTTGGCCTTTAACTCCAGGGGGAGCCACCACAGGGCTAAAGCAAGTCAGCGGCCAAGGAGTCACTGACCTGCTGCGTCCTCTCACAAAGCTAGGAGAAGTAGAAGTTAATGTAAACCCAGGTACAGAAAAAATGCAGACATCACCTGACATGGTGGCACACACCTTTAGTCCCAGCACTTGGGAAGCAGAGGTAAGGGGATAGCCATGAGTTTGAGGCCAGGCTGGGACTACTGTGTAAGTGGGCTAGAGTGAGACCCTACCTTGAAAAAGGAAAAGAAAAAGAAAAAAAAAGCAGACGCAAAAACAATACAATGGCCATGGTTGTTTACTGTCTTCATGCTTCTAGAGTTGTTTTCCAGTTCTCTGCACTCCCCAAAGTCTAGGCCAAACAGAGAGCTGAGGCACACACGCATGCTTCTCCCATACATCAGCTCCTTTCTGCATTCACCGAATTTATCAACTCTCTCATAATTTACTTAACACCTCAGGCTGGGTGTGGTAGCACACGTCTTTAATCCCAGAACTGAGGAGGTAGAGGTAGGATGGTAGGAAGTTCAAGGCCAGCCTGAGACTAGGTAGTGAATTCCAGGAAAGCCTGAACTACAGCAAGACCCTATCTCAAAAAAACAGGGCTGGAGGCATGGCTTAGCAGTTAAAGACGCTTGTTTGCAAAGCCGAAGGACTCAGGTTCGATTTACGAAGATCCATGTAAGCCAGATAATCACGGTGGCACATGCGTTTGGAGTTCATCTGTAGTGGCTGAAGGCATGTCCATTCTATCTGCCTCTTTCTCAAATAAATAAGTTTTTAAAAAATTAAAAAAAGGCGTGCGTGGGTGTGGTGGAGCACACTTTTAATCCCAGCACCTGGGAGGCAGAGGTAGGAGGATTTCCGTGAGTTTGAGGCCACCCTGAGACTACAGAGTGAATTCCAGGTCAGCCTGGACTAGAGTGAGACCATAAGTCGAAAAACCAAAAAAAAAAAAAAAAAAGACTCTGGGGCTGGAGAGATGGCTTAGTGGTTACAAGAACTTGCTTGTGCCGGGCGTGGTGGGGCATGCCTTTAATCCCAGCACTTCGGAGGCAGAGAGAGGTAGGAGGATTATCATGAGTTCCAGGCTACCCTGAGACTATGAAGTTAATTGCAGGTCAGCCTGAGCTAGAGTGAGACCCTACCTTGAAACAAACAAACAAACAAACAAACAAAGTGCTTGCTTGCAAAGACTGACCGAGTGGGTTCCCATGTAAAACCAGATGCACAAAGTGGCACATGCATCTGGAATTCGTTTTTATTGGCAGGAAATGGCATGCCCATTTTCTCTCAAATAAATGAATAAAAATGAATTTTTTTTTTTTTTTTTTTTGGTTTTTCGAGGTAGGGTCTCACTCTAGCTCAGGCTGACCTGGAATTCACTCTGTAGTCTCAGGGTGGCCTCGAACTCTCAGCGATCCTCCTACCTCTGCCTCCCAAGTGCTGGGATTAAAGGCGTGCGCCACCACGCCCGGCTCAAAAATGAATATTTTTTAAGAACTTAAGAGAGGGCTGGAGAGATGGTTCAACAGTTAAGACGCTTGCCTGCAAAACCTAACGACCGGAGTTTGATTCCCCAGTACCCACATAAAGCCAGATGCACAAAATAAGAGCAAGCATCTGGAATTCACTTGCAGTGGCTGAAAGCCCTGGTGTGCCCATTCTCTCCCTCTCTCTCTTTCTCTCTGTATGTGTGTGTGTGTCTATGCTTGCAACTAAATAAATAAAAATGTTTTTTAAAAGCTTAAGAGAACGTGATTTGTGCTCAGAGTAGCTTTCCCATTCAAACACACCAGCCACTGAATTCAAGGGTTAGAAGGAAGGGAACGCTGTAATCGCTGTCAAATGAACTAAGTCTCAGCTTTTTTTCAACATAGGAGAGTGTGTTGTTAAAAGACCAAGACTAAAACTTATTGCAGATTCACAAAGTCACACTTAACTTACACTCGATCTTTTCCTGAGAAAAAGCAACTCATCAAGGGTAGATAACTATTTATAGGTTTCAGGAAGTGGGGGCATTCTTCATAGACAGCCCACTAGTAACCCTCCAGCACAGAATCACACGTGTAAAAAGTTTCCTCTCACAAGACAATTCTGGCTGGTATGGAATGAGCACTGTCTGAAACCTGACGTATTCATGGTAGTTTAAAAAGCTGACCCAAATCCTTCCCTAGTCTCTTAATTTTATTAACACGATACACCGGAGGGTTGGGGATGATCATCAAAAATTTCCTAGCACAAAGTTAAATGGATGCCTTTGCATTACCAGACTGGCCTTATAAACCTTGGGAGGCTTTAAAAGAAAACAAAACCTATGCACTTAACGTGACCCTAGCAAACTTCAAAACAAATAACTTCCCTTTTTACCAACACCAGGGCAGCAAGCCCGAGGTTCCTCCAGAGGCTGAGCGCGCGGGGACTCGCTCCAGGGAAGCGCACGAGCCTCGTGAGAAACACCCCAGCCCGAGCGCGGACCGGCAGGGTGGCCGGTGGTGGCGAGAGGGCTGCACCCAGGACAAAAGGAGCAAACGCGAGGGCAGGTACCGCGACGGGGGGGACTCGTCGTGGGACGAAGACGTGCGGCGCAAGTGTGTGCGCGTGAGGCCGCGGGTCAGACGCACAGGCACTCGGCGGAGCCGGCCGCCGCAGGCGTGTGACACGGACCCGGGACGCCCAGCCAGGCTGCCGGAGCCCCTTTCCGGACGCGCGCAGCCCAGCCCTCGCCGGCCGGCACCCGGCGCCCGAGGGGAGAGCCGGCGGGGCGGCCCCTCTCCGCGCCCTCGGACAGCTGTCAGCCGGCCGGGGCTCGGGCACACTCCGGACGCCGCCTGGGGTCGGGCCCGCCGCCCGCGCGGACAATGGCGCGGTCCCCGACCCCGGCGCGGCACCGGCCGTCGGCGGACGCGGCCGAGGCGTCCCGCGCGCACTCACCTGGGGCGTCGGCTCGGCGCAGCGCGGGCCCGCGGGCTGCGGACGACGCGGCGGGCGCGCCCATTCATTAGCCGCTTTGTCTGCCCCGCCGCCCCTCCCGCCGCCCCGGCCCCGCCGCCTGCGACGCCGGACGCTGCGCCCCTCCCAGGGCCCCGTGCGGCTCGGGGGCGGGGCCCGGGCCGGGGCGGGACCGCCGCGCGCAGGCGCAGGCGCAGTGCTCGCGCACAGCCCCGCCCAGCTCCGGCCGGGAGGAAGGCTAGCCGGGTGCCGGCGCAGCGGACGGGGCGGACCCGGGAAGATTACGCACGCGTACTCATACGCCTTCGCCACGCCCCGTCAGGCTGTCAGACCGGAGCGCGCAAGTGCAGGCCTGCGCGCTCGCCCCATCGCTCAGCTGGGCCGTCAAACTACGCAAGCGCAGTCTCGCGCGCTTTCCCCGGGGGGCTGGGCCCTCAAAGTACGCCGGCGCAGTTCCGGCTGCGGGTGGCGAGGTGGATCGCGCTTTAGGTCAGCGCGCGGGTGCGGGACGGTTGGTCGTGCGTCGCGCGCGCTCGGTGGCTGGCGGCGGGTTTCCGGGCGTGTGGTCCGGTCGGGCCCGGCCGTGGCGCGGCGCGCGTGTCCGGCCTTGTGGCCGGCTGGGCTCGTCCCACTCCCCAGGCGCCGCGGGCCGTCTCGGGCGTTGCCTAGCGCTCCCGGCAGCCCGTGCACTGCAGGCCACTGGCGGCAGGTGCTGGCCGCGGAATGAGAACTCCCTAATTCAAATTCCTGTGCCAACCAAGTAAGTTCTGCAGGTGGAATTTGGCCCGAAAGTCCCGCTCTTAATGACGCAATGTAGACCTCAGCTAGTTGTTACAGGAAAATGAAATTTATGCACTTTGAGTCTTAACTGTGATTATTAGAAGTCGTCTATTCAACAGCTGCAGGTCGGGTTCAGGAAGTTCGTTAGGGTGTGTCTCCTCCGGAGGCAGTCCTCCCAAGGGTCCTCCCCCTGTACCCCAATCTTGGCCGACCTGCCCTTCTCTCCCACTCAACCTGCTCCAGACCCAGTAACCTGGCTATACCAACTCTTAATGTTCTGCTTTTTCTTTTTTTTTTTTTTTTACTATCCTGAGCAAACAAACAAACAAAAAATATTTCTACTTTAAAAAATATTTTAGGGCTGGAGAGATGGCATAGCGCTTAAGGCGTTTGCCTGCAAACCCAAAGGACCTGGGATCGATTCCCCTGGACCCATGTAAGCCAGATGCAAAAGGTGGTACATGGGTCTGGAGTTCGTTTGCAGTGACTGGAAGCTCTGGCACGCTTTTTCTCTCTCCCTTTCTCTTTTTGTCCTCTCAAATAAAAATATTGTTAAAGATACTTTATTTATTTGAGAGAGTAAGAGGCCAAAGGAGAGAATGGCCATGCCAGGGCCTCTAGTCACTGCAAAGGAATCCCAGACGTGTGGGCCACTAAGTGCATCTGGCTTATGTGGGTACTGGGTCCTTAAGCTTCTTAATCGCTGAGCCATCTCTCCATCTCCCCCATTAAAAAAAAAATTATTTATTTGAGATAAATAATATAGAGATAGAGAGCTTTTCTCCTTTTAAAGCCAAGCATGGTGATGCATGCCTTTAGTCCCAGCACTCAGGAGGCAGAGGTAGGAGGATCACCATAAGTTCGAAGCCACCCTGAGACTATAGAGTGAATTCCAGGTCAGCCTGAGCTAGAGTGAGACCCTACCTCGAAAAACAACAGCAAAAAAAAAAGGGGGGGGGCTGGAAGAGATGGTTTATCAGTTAAGGGGCTTGCCTGCAAAGCCTAAGGACCCAGGTTGGATTCCCCAGAACCCAGGTAAAGCCAGATGCACATGGTGGTGCATGCATCTGGAATTTGTTTGCAGTGGCTAGAGGCCCTGGTGCACCCATTCTCTCCCTCTCTGTCTTGCTGTAATAAACAAATAAATAAGAATAAAATATTGGGCCAGGCACAGTGGCACACACTTTAAAAAAATGGTCCAACCTGGGTTCAGTGCCCCAGGACCTGTGTTAGCCAGATGCACAAGGGGCCATACGTGCCTGGAGTTCGTTTGCAGTGGCTGGAGGCCCTGGCATGTCCATTCTCTCTCCCTCTTTCTCTGTCAAATAAATAAATAATTAAATATCAAAACATTTTTAAAAATGGTCCAAGGCCGGGGGTGGTGGCGCACGCCTTTAATCCCAGCACTTAGGAGGCAGAGGTAGGAGAATCACTGAGTTCAAGGCTACCCTGAGACCACATACTGAATTCCAGGTCAATCTAAACTTAAAGTGAGACCCTACCTCCAAAAACAAACAAACAAAAAAAGTCCAACGCTAGAGAGATGGCTTAGTGGTTAAGGTGCTTGCCTGTGAAGCTTAGGGACATGAGGTTCAATTCCCTAGTACCCATGTAAACCAGAGGCATAAGGTGGCACATGCTTCTGGAGTTCATTTGCAGTGGCTAGAAGCCCTGTTGCTCCCATTCTCTATCTTCCTATTCCTTTCTCTGTCTCTCTCCTTCCCACGCCCTCACTCTCTTTCAAGTAAATAAATATTTTTTTTAAAAAATGGTTGGATGTGGTGGTACACACCTTTAATCCCAGCACTTGGGAGGCAGAGGTAGGAGGATCTCATGAGTTTGAAGCCACTCTGAGACTACATAGTGAATTCCAGGTCAGCTTGGACTAAAGTGATACAGTACCTTGAAAAAAAAAAAAAAAAAGAAAGAAAGAAAGAAAGAAAAAAAAGTGGTTTGAGGAGGATGAAAGTAGTTTAGCTTGCACAATACCCTGCATTCTGCCAATTTTGCAAAAATAAAAATGGTTCATGACAAATTAGGTAGTTTATAACACTTGAAAATTAAATGAGCCAGGCATGTTATTGCATGCTTTTAATCCCAGCACTCAGGAGGCAAAGGTAGGAGGATTGCTATGAGTTCAAGGCCACTCTGAGACTATGTAGTGAATTCCAGGTCAGCCTGGACTAGCGCAAAACCCTACCTTGAAAAACCAAAAAAAATTAAATGCAGTCCCTATGTCATTTTGCAACATAAAATTTCACTCTTGTATTCCCTGTCTACAGGTGCTCTGGCCTAACAGGTCAAAATTGACCTGAGAGGCTGGGAACATTTATGGTCTAGGCCCTTTACAGAAAATGTTTTCTGGATTGAGAGTGTAGCAGCTCAAGGGCAGAGCACTTGCATAGCATGTGCAAGATCCAGCCCCGTATAAAACAAAACCAAAACAGAAAGTCACATTGTGCTAACAGCTCAATGGCCAATCTACTGGTACTCATAGGGGCTAGATTCATTGAGAGAGAAAGTCAGGCTTCCATCATCTTGCACCTGCATCCCTGACTTCCTTGATAACCTACCTCAGGTCTTTTGCACTGGCTAGGTTGCTACCTGGAATCTCTTCCCCAAATATTTGATAGTTCATGTCCCTCCCCAGATCTTTAACCAAATGTCACTGCATTGGGAACAGTCTACCCCAGCATTCTGTACAGGGTAGCACTTAGCCCTTCTAGTCACCCCCACCCAGGGTTCATCTTCCTTTGAATGCAGGAGGGCAGGATGTCTGGTGGCTCTTGGCCCTGTGACAAGCATGCCTGCCTTGGTGATGTGGAATAGGTTGGTGGAGCCCCATAGCTACCTACCACAGAGTGGAGATTCGAGAGCCAGAGACCAACAACTTACTAGAGGGATATACTGTGTGCTTTCCTGGGGAGGGCAAACTGACAGATCGCCCCTGCCCTTCTCAATGGCAGACCCACCCACTGTGGCCTATCACCTGGCTCCTCACAGGAAGAATCTTGTGTTTCATGGAAGGATGACAATATAACTTCATGTCCAAATGGGACACTTTGGAGCAGGACTGTAGCAGACAGCTTCAGGTTCACTGAGATGAACTTTCAGACAAGGCACAGTTATGGAGGAAGGGATGTTTATTGAAGCTTACAGATCCAGGGGAGGTTCCATAATAGCAGAAGTTGGCCTGCCTTCACAGGACCAAGCAGAGAAAAAGAAGGACAAGCCAAAAGCCACACAGCACAGCACACTTCAGGAACTCCAGCTAGGCACACTTTGTATATCTTTAAATTGGAATCTGAAACCCACCATCACACCTTAAGATCCACACAATGGCACTGACTGACTGCAGCCAGGTGGCTGCAGATGCAAACTACAAACAAACAACTGAATATATTGGGGGCCATCTATTCTATTCAAACCACCACAAGGACCCAGCAGAAATGGACAGCAGTGGCAGGGTGACCTATTAGAATGACATAGTGTCCAAGAGGTGATACTTTTCCTTTTACCTGGATCAAAATATATAGTCTGGGGACCTGGCACTTTCCCCAGGAAAACAGAAAGAAGCTACTAGGATAGCTGGTGGCAGTGTGTGGATGGGCCGCCAGTCAGCAAGGAGAGGAGGGGCCTCTCCCTGCCTCTCTGTCATCCTGCAGCATCCTCTGATCTGAAGTTTGGGGTCACTGTGGCCCTTAGAATATTATGCCCTATCCTTGTCTTCCCAAATTGTCATTTGGGGTGAGTTTCTTCTGTGGTTTAGATTATGAAGCCAGCTTGGGTTTGGTGAGTTAATGTCACAGGTAGAAGCAGCTTGATCACTCTGATGAGGCTGCTAGTCACTTGGGGTGGTTTGTATCTCTCTGTGCCAAACCTGGTGAGGCCTAATGGGAGGTTGGCTTGGCCACAGGGCCCTGCACCTGCTGGACACCTAGGGTAGCTGCACTGGCAAGTGGAGCCTAAACCTTTGGTTTAGGACCTTGAGCCTGGTGGGCCTCTGTCATCTCCCTGCCTTCCTTTCAAGACAGCTAGACTGCTGGGTGGACAGAGAATATGAATGAGAATGAAAGTGTGTGAGAGAGATGGGAGGTGGAAGTTCTATGGCAGGCTGGTTGGGAAAGACTCTAAGCAGTCCTGGCTGGAGGTTCTAAGGGTGCTTTGGGGTATAGAAGAGGGCTCTCCCCATTCACCCATCTCATCATGTTTGTCCCCTCATGCATATCAACCTATGCAGAAGGTAAAGGGAATTAACCTGTGATCATACAGCCCTAAGTACAAAGCTATGTTCATGTGGGAGTTCAGAAGCCCACTCTCTGATCCTACGAGAAAGTTCTAGATATGGAACCTTGAGGCGTAAAACTAAGGGCTGAAACTAGAACAGAGTGACACAGTGAGAAGGGAGTGTGCACCTTTGTCCAAGGTCTCTGGGTTCAGATCAGGGTCTCAGATGTTTGGGGCCAGGGAGGAGATTGGAAGGGGACACCATCATCTCACCTGACCTCCTTCATCCTGCAGCACCTGGGGATGGCCCTTCAGGGCCTAGCCAGGATTTCCCCCAGCCCTCCTAGCCCTGAGACAGAGAAGGGTGGTAGCAGAGGCCAATGGGGCTGCCTGCTCTTTGGGCAGGGAGCAGGACCCCATGCCTCTAGGATTGCTGAGGGCTGGGATGTTCTCAGGGTTTGAGTAGCTGGAGCACAGGTAACCCTACTTGGCCTGTGGACCCCTCAGAACATGTCCATTAGGGGAACTCTACAAGTGGGTGCAGCTCCCACAGCTGCAGGACATTGACTACACCATGAGACCAGTGCTGACTGGAATGAATTGGAACAGCTCCATCCCCAAGACCACTCCAGACAAAAGACTATTGATGACAAAATTATTTGTAATCCTACCTGGCTTGTATTTGTGGTGCTAGAGTGGGGCAGAGGACTTGGCAGAGAGGAAGTGAGTGTGGCTGCAGACAGAGTGTTTGCCCTTCAAGAGTGATTGCCAATGGAAGAAGGGAACACCTGAAACTGACTTATTTGGGAGGTCTGCTATTCTCACACCATTTCCTGAAAGGCTGCAGCCTCTGCACAGGGACCCCCTTGGCCCTGTGGATCCTAGAGGAAGAGTCCACCAGTGACCTCCACCAACCTTCACACCCCAGGGTCTGTTGCATCTCTACGCTCCTAGAACCACCCCAAAGAGGAGGGTCTGCAGCCCTGACCAGCCTTCCTACCCTGTCTTAGGGGTCTGCCTACTTCATGCTCAGAGACAGATGTTCAGGCCCCTGTTTCCAGATATGAAAACACCCCCGAAGGTGTCCAGGCAGAAGGGCCTGCAGACTGCTCCAGGATGGCACCCTCATGCCTGAGACCTCAGGGATGTACCATGATCACCGAGTCTGTGGGCACACTGATGACAAACATTGACACGTAGGGGAGTCACACAGGTGCTAACAGATTGTAGCTTCTGTGGGGAAGGTGTGCAGTGAGCACTGGTCAGTTGCTGACCCCATCAGACAGGATCTTAGCTTACCCACGTCCCCAGTCTCAGCTACGCTGCTGAGATCCACGGAGGATCTCATTTCTGGGGGGATGCTGCATCCACTAGAGCCCCACCGCCAATTGTATACTCCTACATAGGTGGGCCACCAGGGAGGAGCCACTCAGATAACCAACTTTCCTTAAATAATGGTGTGAGAAAAGGTGCTGGGAACTGGGCATGGTGGTGCACACCTTTAATCCCAGCACTTAGGAGGCTGAGGTAGGAAGATGACTGTGAACTCAAGGTTAGACTGAGCTAGAGTAAGACCCTACCTTAAAAAAAAATGAAAGGTGCTGGGGAGATGGTTCAGTAGTTAAAGTTATTTGCTTGCAAAGCCTGACAGCCTGGGTTCAGTTCCCCAGTGCCCACATAAAACCTGATGCACAAAGTGGCACATGTGTCTGGAGTTGGTTTGCAGAAGGCCCTGGTGCACCATATTCTCTCAAAAATATATTTTTAATAATCCCAGCACTTGGGAGGCAGAGGTAGGATCACCAAGAGTTCAAGGCCACCCTGAGACTACATAGTGAATTCTAGGTCAGCCTGGGCCAGAGTGAGACCCTACCTTGAAAAACAAAAACAAAAACAAACAAACAAACAAAATCAGGTCCAACTCCAAGAGAAGACACTGGAGGAGAGCCAAGCTGGGACTGAAGAAGCCGGGCATGGTGGCACATGCCTTTAATCCCAGCACTCAGGAGGCAGAGGTAGGAGTATCCCTGTGAGTTCGGGACCACCCTGAGACTACATAGTGAATTCCAGGTCAGCCTGAGCTAACTTGAGACCGTAGCTCAGAAAACCAAACCAAAAAAAAAAAAAAGAATAGGCACGCCAGGGCCTCTAGCCACTACAAACAAACTCCAGATACATCCACTACCATGTGTTGCTGGCTTATGTGGGTACTGGGGAATCAAGCCTGGGTCTTAGGTTTAGCAGGCAAGTGCCTTAACTGCAGTCAGGTTCGCATTGCTGGCAGAAATCACCCAACCAAGAGCAGCTTATGGGCAAAAAAGGATTTATTTTAGCTTACAGACTCGAGGGAAAGCTCCATGATGGCAGGGGAAAATGATGGCATGAGCGGAGAGTGGACATCACATCCTGGCCAACATCTGATGGACAATAGCAACAGGAGAGTGTGCTAAACACTGGCAAGGGGAAACTAGCTATAATACCCATAAGCCCATCCCCAACAACACATTGCCCACAGGAGGCTTTAATTTTCAAATTGCCATCATCTGGGGACCTAGCATTCAAAACACATAAGTTTATGGGGGACACCTGAATCAAACCACCACATTCCACCTGGCCCCCATAAACTGATAACTATCCATTATATAAAATGCAATGTATTCAGTATAACTTTAAAAGTCCCCATAGTTTTTATCAATCCTAATTATGTTCAAACATTCCCATAGTCTGAGATCTTTTTTTTTTTGGGGGGGTGGGGGGGTTGGAGCTTCACTCTGGTCCAGGCTGACCTGGAATTCACTATATAGTCTCAGGGTGGGCTCGAACTCACGGTGATCCTCCTACCTCTGCCTCCTGAGTGCTAGGATTAAAGGTGTGCACCACCACATCAGGCTTAGTCCAAGATCTTTGAACTGAGCCATAATACCAATAATAATAATGGCACAGAATAAACATTCGCACTGCAAAATATGGCACTGAAAGTGGGGGGAGGGAGGGAATTACCATGGGATATTGTTTACAATTATGGAAGTTGTCAACAAAAAAATGATGGTACAAGGCATAGCAAAGAAATATTCAACAAATACAAGATATAAACAGGGCAAACAGCAAACTCTGTAACTCTAAGTCCAACAACTCTAGCCAGTGACAAATCTCCAAGTCCGATAATTCTAACCAGCAACAAGTCTCTGTAGTTCCAATTCCGCCCCTCCAGCTAGGCTACTCACAGTCCTGGAAAACTTCATCGGGGCCAGCCGCTTTTCTTAGCAGCCATCTCATGGTCTCAGCATCTCCACTGGGTCTCCACTGTAATCTATGGTTCATCCTCACAGCTCCTTGGGGTCTCCATGCAGGCAATCCTGCTTCACACTGCCCATGGCCATTTCCAAAACACAAGACCACATTGCAAACTCAATGACCCTCTCTTTCTTGCATTTCTTATACTCCATAATTCCAGGTGAGGTGCCAGTTTATTAATCCAGGAGGGAATAAAGCAGACTTTGATGAACAGGACACTCTTTTAGCATTCAGGCTCCTTCAAAAGATTGCATTCTTTCTGTTGTCCCAATGCAGGTCAGCTGGCCCAATCTCAATGTTTGTAATCTTGCATACAGTTATAGATTAGCGGGCAGCAGTTTTGGCCCAAAGATTTCATTTCTGTGCCATATCCCTCTGCTCACACCAGTCCATTTCTATGCAAAGCAACACTGTAAAAGTTCTCAGGACATGGGCATAACAGCAAGCCTCTCACACAAACTGCTTCTAGCCCAGTCCAGGCAAAGCTCTTTATCAACCTCATAAGCCAAACCTCACAGTCCATACTTCCTTCTGCATTCAGGTCTTTCAACTCTGACCAGAATAGTCCATTGAGCTGTACTTACATCACTGTAAGACATCTCTTAGGCCAAGGTTTCAAATACTTCCACATTCCTCTTGAAAATCGGTTCCAAAAGACCAAAACCACACAGTCAGGTCTAGCAGCAAATGACACCACTCCTTGGTACCAACTATACTGTTATAGTGAGATTCACATTGGTGGCAGAAATCACCCAACCAAGAGCAGCTTATGTGAAAAAAAAAAAAAAAAAGGATTTATTTTGACTTACAGACTCAAGGGAAAGTTCCATGATGGCAGGGGAAAATGATGGCATGAGCAGAGGGTGGACATTACTTCCTGGCCAACATCAGATGGACAATAGCAACAGGAGTGTGTGCCAAACACTGGCAAGGGGAAACTGGCTATAATACTAATAAGCCTGTCCCCAACAATACTCTGCCTCCAGGAGGCTTTAATTTTCAAATTGCCAGCAGCTGGGCACCTAGCATTCAAAACATGTAAGTTTATGGCGGACACCCGAATCAAGCCACCACAACTGCTACGCCATCTCTCTAGACCTCTTTTTTTTTTTTTTTTTTTTTCCTCTTCGAGGTAGGATATCACTAACTCAGGCTATCCTGGAACTCTTTTTGTTGTTGTTGCTGTTGTTTTTCAAGGTAGGGTTTCACTCTAACTCAGGCTGACCTGGAATTCATTATGTAGTCTCAGGGTAGCCTTAAATTCACAGTGATCCTCCTATTTCTGCCTCCCGAGTGCTGGGATTAAAGGTGTGCTCCACCACGCCTGACATGGGATGCACTTATATATATATATTTTTTTTTTTGGTTTTTCAAGGTAGGGTCTCACTCTAGCCCAGGCTGACCTGGAATTCACTATGTAGCCTCAGGGTGGCCTCAAACTCACTGTGATCCACTTGCTTCTGTCTCCCAAGTATTAAAGGTGTGCACCACCATGCCCTACATTTTGTTGTTGTTGTTTAAAAGAACTGTTTTTTTTAATATGTTTTCACTTATTTTTATTTATTTGAAAGTGACAGAGAGAGAAAGAGGCAGATAAATATATAAAGAGAATGGGCGTGCCAGGACCTCCAGCCACTGCAAACAAACTCCAGATGCATGTGCCACCTTGTACATCTGGCTTATGTGGGTCCTGGGGAATCAAGCCTCGAACTGGGGTCCTTAGGCTTCACCAGCGCTTAACTGCTAAACTGTCTCTCCAGCTCTACATTTTTATTTTATTTATTTACTTATTTTGAGAGAGAGAGGCAGATAGAGAATGGGCATGCCAGGGCCTCCAGCCACCACAAACAGACAACAGACACATGTGCCACCTTGTGCATCTGTCTTATGTGGGTACTGGGGAATCAAACCTGGGTCCTTTGGCTTTGAAGGTAAGTGCCTTAAATGCTAAGCCATTTGTCCAGTCCTATTATTTATTTAGTTTTTGTTTTTCGAGGTAGGGTCTCACTCTAGCCCAGGGTGACCTAGAATTCATTTGGTAGTCTCAGGGTGGCCTTGAACTCATGGTGATCCTCCTACCTCTGCCTCCCAAGTGCTGGGATTAAATAGGTTTTTTATTTTTGTCAAGGAAGGATCTTACTCTAGTCCATGCTAGCCTTGAACTCATGGTTATCCTCCTACCTCTGCCACAACTGACTCCACTTGTTAATTCTTTTTTTTAAAGACATTTATGCTGGGTGTGGTGGCACACCCCTTTAATCCCAGCACTCGGGAGGCAGAGATAGGAGGATCGCCGTGACTTCGAGACCACCCCGAGACTCCATAGTGAATTCCAGGTCAGCCTGGGCTAGAGTGGGACCCTACCTCGAAAAACCAAAAAAAAAAAAAAAAAGACTTATTTATGTGTTTTTATTTATTTATGAGAGAGAGAGAGAGAGTGTGTGTGTGTGAGAGAGAGAGAGAGAGAATGGGTGCACCAGGGCCTCTAGTCACTGCGAACTCCAGATGCATGTGCCACTGTGTTCATCTGGCTTATGTGGGACTGGAGAATTGAACCTGAGTCCTTAGGCCTCAACTGATAGGAACAACAGGACCTTTGGAAGCTATTTCCTAATCCAAGTTGCTTTCTCTAGGAGCTACATGTATTACCTGGTCTGGGTCTGTTTGATCGTTTAGATGCCCTCCTTACCCCCACTTTTTACATTAACCAGTTGTCTTCCCAGGAGCTGCCCAAAAGGGTCATGCCCCCTCCCAGTGACTTGTGTATCACCCCTCAACACCACCATACTGGCTATGACCCCTTTGTAGCTTCTTTTTAAAAATATTTTATTTATTTATTTATTTGAGAGAGAAAGAGGGAGAGAGGAATGGGTGCGCCAGGGCCTCCAGCCACTGCAGACGAACTCCAGATGCATGTGCCCCGTTGTGCATCTCACATGGGCCATGGAGAATTGAACCGGGGTCCTTAGGCTTTGCAGGCAAGCACCTTAACCGCTGAGCCATCTGTCCAAACCTCTTTTGTAGCTTCTTGCTTCTGGTTGAGCATCCCAGCTTACCCTGGTCTACTGTTGTGTTGGTAAACAGCTGCAGTTAGTGCTCAGCAGGACCCACTGCTCTAGCTCAGGCTGACCTGGAATTCACTATGTAGTCTCAGGGTTGCCTCAAACTCACAGTGATCCTCCTACCTCTGCCTCCCGAGTTCTGGGTTTAAAGTGTGCATTACCACACCCAGCTCAAATTTTTTGCTTTTTTTTTTTTTTTTTTTTTTTGAGATAGGGTCTCACTCCAGCCCAGACTGGAATTCACTATGGAGTCTCAGGGTTGCCTCGAACTCACGGCGATTCTCCTACCTCTGCCTCCTGAGTGCTGGGATTAAAGGCGTGTGCCACCACAGCCGGCAAATTTTTTGCTTTTTGAGGTAGGGTCTTGCTGTAGACCAGGCTGACCTGGAATTTACTATGTAGTCCTAGGCTGGCCTCAAACTCATAACAATTCTCCTACCTCAGCTCCCCCCACCACCAGGTGCTGGGGTTAAAGTTATGTGCCACCATGCCCCGCACAAATTCATAATTTTTTTTTTTTTTGGTTTTTCAAGGTAGGGTCTTACTCTAGCTCAGGCTGACCTGGAATTAAGTCTGTATTCTCAGGGTGGCCTCAAACTCATGGCAATCCTCCTACCTCTGCCTCCCGAGTGCTGGGATTAAAGGTGTGCATCACCACGCTCAGCAAATTCATAATTTTTAAAATATTTTTATTTATTTGACAGAGAGAGAGAGAGAATGGGCACGCCAGGGTCTTTAGCTGTTGCCAATGAACTCCAGATGCATGTTTCACCTTGTGCATCTGGCATATGTGGGTCCTGGGGAATCGAACCTGAGACCTTTGGCTTTGTGGGCTGACCTGGAATTCACTATGTAGTCTCAGGGTAGCCTCGAACTTATGGCAATCCTCCTACTTCTGACTCCCAAGTGCTGGTATTAAAGCGTGCTCCACTACTTATTAAATATATTTTTATGTTATATATTTATTTGAGAGAGAGAGAGAGAGAGAGGTAGAGAAAGAGAGAATGGGTGCACCAGGACCTTCAGCTGCTGCAAATAAATTCCAGATGTATGTGCCACCTTGTACATCTGGCTTACGAGGGTCCTAGGGAATCAAACCTGGGTCCTTTGGCTTTGCAGGAAAACGCTTTAACCGCTAAGCCATCTCTCCAGTCCAAGAAAGATTTTTAAATTTCTATTTATTTATTTGCAAGCAGAGACAGAGATAGAGAGAAGAGAGACAGACAGAGAGAGAATGGGCATGCCAGGGCCTGTAGCCATTGCAAACGAACTCCAGATGCATGTGCCCCTTGTGCATCTGACTTATGTGGGTCCTGGGGAATTGAACCTGAGTCCTTTGGCTTCGCAGGCAAATGGCTTAACTGCTAAGCCATCTCTCCAGGCTCCAAGATTTTTTAAAAAATATTTATGAGAGAGAGAGAGAGAGAGAGAGAGAATGGGCACACCAGGGCCTCTAGCTACTGCAAACAAACTTGAGATGTATGTTCCACATTGTGCATCTGGCTTTACATGGGTACTGTGGAATCAAACCTGGGTCCTTAGGCTTTGCAAAAGCCTTAACCGCTACACCATCTCTCCAACCCTCAGAAAATATTTTTTATGCTGAGGACTGGGCCCAGGGCCTTGTTCATGCTAAGTGCATGTTCCACCACTTAGCTACATCCCCAGCTAGATAGATTTGTTTCAAGGAATTGCCCTTTGCAATTATGGAGACTTGGTGAGTCCAGAATTGGATGAGAGAGGCCAAGAGGCTAGAAGCTCAGGAAAGAGTTGAATGGAGTTTTCGTTCAAACACTTTTGCTACAGAACCCAGTGAAGCTTATGCTAAACATGAAGGTTAAGGGCAGTTGGCCAGAGATTCCCTTCTGCTCTGGGAATATGGCCTTTTGTTCTGTTCAGACCTTCAGTGGATCCACTGAGGCCTGCACATGCTGGGGGAGGCAATCTGCTTTCCTCAAAGTCCACTAATTTAAATGGAGATCACATCAAAAACATCCTCACTGAAACACACAGAATAGTGTCTGACAAGATCTGGGTACTGTGGCCCAGGCTCATTAACCTGAAATTAACCATTGTGGTTTCTGTCTGACACTTCTTTTTTTGGGGGGGGTATTTTATTTTTATTTATTTATTTATTTGTTGCAGTTAACAATATCATTTTTTAAAATTTTGCTTATTTTTATTTATTTATTTGAGAGAGACAGACAAAGACAGAGAGATAATGGGTGCATCAGGGCCTTCAGTCACTGCAAACGAACTCCAAATGCATGTGCCATCTGGCTTATGTGGGTACTGGGGAATGGAGCCTCAAACTGGGTTCCTTAGGCTTCATAGGCAAGCGCTTAACCGCTAAGCCATCTCTCCAACATTTATCTATCTATCTATCTATCTATTTATTTATTTATTTATTTATTTGAGGCAATGTCTTACTCTAGCTCAGGCTGACCTGGAACTCACTCTGTAGCCTCAAGCTGGCCTTGAACTTAGGGGTTCCTGGTACTCCACCCTCCCTAGTGGTGGGATTAAAGGCACATGCCACCACTGCCAACCCATTTATGTTTTTTTTTTGGGGGGGGGTTTCGAGGAAGGGTCTCGCTCTAGCCCAGGCTTACCTGAAATTCACCATGTAGTCTCAGGGTGGCCTCAAACTCATGGCAATCCTCCTACCTCTGCCTCCCGAGAGCTGGGATTAAAGGTGTGCACCACCACACCCAGCTTTTGTTGTTGTTGTTGTTGTTGTTGTTGTTTTGAGGTAAGGTGTCACTCTAGCCCAGGATGACCTGGAATTCACTATGTAGTCTCAGGGTGGCCTCGAACTCATGGTGATCCTCCTACCCCTGCCTCCCCGCCTCCCAAGTGTTGGATTTATAGGTGTGTGCCACAATGCCTGGCTGTTTAAAAATATGTAATTTTATTTATTTACTTTCAAGTAGAGAGACAGAGAATGAGAATGGGCACACCATTACTAGAACCAGTGCCACTGCAAATGAACTCCATACACATGTGCTACTTTGTGCATCTGGCTTTACGTATTCTGGGGAGTCGAACCCAGGCCTTTAGACTTTGTAAGTAAGTGCCTTTAACCACTGAATCATCTCTCCAGATTATCTTTTCTTTTATCTTTTTTTTTTTTTTTTTACAAATTTTTCATTGATTTATTTAAAAGGTAGAGAGAGAGAGAGGCAGAGAAAATGGACTCACCAGGGCCTCCAGCCACTGCAAACTAACTCCAGATGCAAGTGCCACCTTGTGCATCTGGCTTACGTAGGTACTGGGGAATCAAACCTGTGTCCATAGACTTTACAGATAAACACCTTAAAAGCTAAGCCATCTCTCCTGCCCTGTTTTTTCTTTTCTTTTTATTTTTGGTTTCTCGAGGTAGAGTTTCACTCTACCTTAGGCTGATAGTCTGACCTGGAACTCACTATGTTGTCTCAGGGTGTCCTTGAACTCACAGTGATCCTCCTACCTCTACCTCCTGAATACTGGGATTAAAGGCGTGTGCCACTATGCCCTGCTGTTTTTTGTTTTTAATGGAAAAGAAAATTGATTGTTTCTTCTCATTTAAGTTGTAAGTTCTTAGTGTAGGTAATGTGACATGATCTGGACAGTTTGGATATTATGTTAGCATATCCAACTAAAACTTAGCACTTCCTTACATTCACCTAGGTGATTTTGTGTACAGGGCCTTCACTCCTCAGTGGGGCAGGGGTTGGGTTTCCATGGTGACCTAGTTTTCTGAGCCTTTTCCGTCCTATTCTAATTTGTTTTATTCAAAAGTAAATAAGTAAGTATTAAAAATTGGGACTGAAGAGTGAGTTCCAGGTATGCCTAGGTTAGAGTGAGTCCCTGTCTAGATAAAAAATGAAATTAATTAACAGGGCTAGAGAGATGGCTTTAGCAGTTAAGGCACTTGCCTGCAAAGCCAAAGGACCCAGGGTTGATTCCCAAGTACCCACATAAGCCAGATGCATATGATGGCACATGCGTCTGGAGTTAGTTTCCAATTGCTATCTGGCCCTGGTGTGACCATTCTCTCTCTGTCTCTCAAATAGATAAAGAAATTAAATTTTAAAAAAACTAATCTATTTCATTAATCTGGTGCTATGGAGGCATTACTTAATTCTGTAGGTGTTGCCTGTGAGGTGGTGCTTTACATACACCCAGAGCTGCTGGGTGAGAGGGGAAGAGGCCAACTGTGAGGTGTGCACCTATCTAGAGGCCCTTGCCACTTGCTGCAGGGTCAGAATTGCTGGGCCTGGGCTCCTATCCTCTGCTGGATAGGAGCGACAGCCTTCAGACTGTGTGTTTCCCAGTCCTCAGCCCCTGTCCAACCTGCTTCCATCCTCTCATTGTTCAGAGTTCTATACTTGTCTCCTTTGTCATTTAAAAGTTGTACTTACAGCCTGGGCTAGAGCGAAACCCTACCTTGAAAAACAAAGAAACAAACAAAAATTGTATTTAGGGGGGAAAAAGAAAATGTTATGGGGCTAGAGAGATGGCTTAGCAATTAAGGCACTTGCCCATAAAGCCTAAGGACCCAGGTTTAATTCCCAAGTACCCACATAAGCCAGATGTGTATGATGGCACATGCATCTGGAGTTTGCAGTGACTGGAGGCCCTGGCACACCAATTTTCTCTCTTTCTCTCTCTGCCTCTGTCTGTCTGTCTCTCTCTCAAATAAATTAGTTAAATTGAATAGCAACGTTGTATTTAGGTCTGGGAGATAGTTTGTCAAGTAGCTAAAGGCGCTTGATTGCATAATCTGTCAACTGGGTTCGATTCCCTAACACTCATGTAAGGCTGGATGCAAATGATGCATGTGGATCCGGGCGTGGTGGCGCATGCCTTTAATCCCAGCACTCAGGAGGCAGAGGTAGGAGGATTGCTGTGAATTCAAGGCCACCCTGAGACTACATAGTGAATTCCAGGTCAGCCTGGGCTAGAGTGAGACCCTACCTCAAAAAAAAAAAAAAAAAAGTAATGCATGTGGCACACACATGAGCCTATATATACACACACACATGAATAATTTTTTTTAAAAAAAATTGTATTTAGTAGGACTTGGTGGCACATACCTTTAGTCCCAGCACTTGGGAGGCTGAAGTAGGATGATGGCTGTGAGTTCAAGGCCAACCTAGTGCTACAGAGTGAGTTCCAGGTCAGCCTGGGCTAACCTGAGATTTCCTGTCTTGGAAAAAAAAAGTTGTATTTAGCTGAAGGAGCAGAAAGGTTTGTCCACACTATCTGTTCCTGACTAGAAGTCTCTGGCTTTGTTTGTTTGTTTGTTTGTTTTTGAGACAGGATCTCACTGTGGCCCAGACTGACTCACTATGTGGTCCAGGCTGGACTTGAACTCATGGCAATTTTCCTAACCTCATCTCTCAAATGCTGGAATTATAGGCACAAGCCACCATACTCAGCTTTATTCATTTACTTATTTTTAGTTTTTATTTTTTGGTTTTTTGAGGTAGGGTTTCACTCTAGTCCAGGCTGACCTGGAATTCACTATGTAGTCTTAGGGTGGCCTTGAACTCACAGTGATCCTCCTACCTCAGCCTCCCAAGTGCTGGGACTAAAGGTGTGCACCACCACGCCCAGCTCTATTCATTTTTGAGACAGGGTCTTACCAGGTAGCCCCTGTCAGCTTTAAATGCTGGGATTACGTGGTAAACTTTAGTCAGTTTAGATCAGTTTCTTACATATTGGCACACTCTTCATTTCTTCCTCCTGGAATTGCAGGCAACCAAACCTGTTTTCTGTCTTTGCGGATTTGCCTATTCTGGACATATCTCTAAGTGTGGTCATATAGTGTATGTCCTTTTGTGTTTGGTGGTTCTCACCAAGAGTTATGTTTTATAGGTTCATCCATGTTGAGCATGTGTCATTAAATTTTTATTTTCAAAAATATTCTAGGGCTGGAGAGATGGCTTAGCAGTTAAGCGCTTGCCTGTGAAGCCTAAGGACCCTGGTTCAAGGCTCAGTTCCCCAGGACCCACATTAGCCAGATGCACAAGGGGGTGCCCGCATCTGGAGTTCGTTTACAGAGGCTGGAGGCTCTGGCGCACCCATTCTCTCTCTCTCTCTCTTCCCCTCCTCCTCTCTGTTGCTCTCAAATAAATAAATAAACAAAAAAAATTTTTTTTAATATTCTAAAGCCGGGCATGGTGGCACACGCCTTTAATCCCAGCACTCGGGAGGCAGAGGTAGGAGGACTGCCGTGAGTTCGAGGCCACCCTGAGACTCCATAATGAATTCCAGGTCTGTTTTTTTTTTTTCTTTTTCTTTTTAGTTCATGGTGGTTCTTAATTCTCAGCATCCTTGTCTCTGGCAGCATCTTCCAATCTTTGTCCCACTGTGCCAGTGTCACTAGGCACTGGAGTAGGGCCTGGCCCAATGGCCTGATCTCGATTACACATCCAGGCCATCAGGCCATAGTTCAGAACGATGACTGAAGACATCACAGTGTCTTTCTGGGGAAACACTTCTTCTCCTAACAGAGGGAAACAACAGAGTAGTCTGGGGATGAGGGCTGGAGCCCAGCCTCAGAGGGGTTGGGAGAGATTGACCCATTAGGCATTCTGAAAAGTGTGTTGAGGAGGTAACCAGATATAGGAGCTATGGAAGCATAATTTTCAAAATGTAAAAACATGACTCATAGAACTCTAAAGTGAGGATGTGTCAAAGATTTATTTAATCATTAATGAGAAAAGCCAGCACAATGGCAAAGCCGACTGTACAGAGGTATTTGTAAGGACTGACAAAAGGTTTGCTTGAGTAAGTTTGCTAATCTAGATTAAAAATAAAACTTGGCTGATGCTTTCCAAGGCCATACTGGGGTAGCTCTTTCTTACTATTACCTTTTCCCACACACAGGAATAATTTTTTTTTGTTGTTGTTATTTTTATTTATTTACTTGAGAGCGACAGAGAGAGAAAGAGGCAGATAGAGAGAGGAAGAGAGAATGGGTGCGCCAGAGCCTCCAGCCACTGCAAACGAATTCCAGACACGTGCACCAGGGTCCTTAGGCTTCACAGGCAAGCGCTTAACCACTAAGCCATCTCTCCAGCCCCACAGGAATAATTTTTGTTATTTACTACTGACCAAAATTCATTTGTATGACAATCAGACAAGAATTGCTGTTTTTGTCTTGTTTTGTTTTTTCAGGCTGACATGGAACTCACTCTATAGCCCAGGCTGGCCTCAAAGTCATGGCAATTCTTCTTCCTCAGCCTCCTGAGTTCTGGGATTATAGATGTGAGCTCCCATGCCTACCTACATAGTCACCTGCTTTCTACAAATTGAAGTCTACCTTTACTGACTTGTAAAATACTTCAGTCAATAGCACATAGCAAGGAACATACCTCAGGAATCAGACCTCTTGGAAGGCCTACTGGCCACACTCAGCCTACTGCTGAAATGACAGGTACATCTCTTTGGCCTGGTCCTAAATTCTGGAAAGATTTTCATACTAGTTTTCTCTTGTGATGATAAGCATCTCCCAGGGGTTTCGTCGTCCCAGGAAAACTAGTTTTCTTGTATGCTGACCTGATTGATGTACACATATGAGAAATGGTAATTAACAGGTCAAGCCTCCTTGTTAGGTGGCACAAGTAAGGTTACACAAGACCAGGGCCGGAAAATCAGCTCTGTCTGGAGATGTCATCATGAGGAATGTAGGACTGAGCCTCAATTATACCTAAGGTGTATTCTCATTGGCTGCTCTATTTTGTGTTAGGAAACTGAGCCAAACAAGTCTTCCTTAAGTTTGCCTGTAGTTCTTGTGTGTATAGTAAGCTCCCATCTTCTTTGGAGCCTGTGTCTGCTATGGCTCTTGATTTCCTGGCTGCATCTTTCTTCTACCTGTAGGGCTGAGACCATGTCTGGACAGACGTGTGGGTCTGAGCATGGTGTGGAGACTGGTTCACCTCATGTGCTCCAGCCCCTGCTCATTCATGGTGGGTGTATCATGCTAGCTCAACTAGGATCCTCACATAAGGTCTTGCTTGTACAATCTGATTTCCTTGTGAAAATGAAGACCAATTTCTTCTCCTTTTTAAAATTCCATTTATTGGGCTGGAGAGATGGCTTAGCGGTTAAGGCACTTGCTGGCAAAGCCAAAGGACCCAGGTTCAATTCCCCAGGACCCACATAAGCCAGATGCACAAGGGGGACATGCATCTGGAGTTCGTTTGAAGTGGCTGGAGGCCCCGGTGCGCCCATTCACTTTCTCTCTCTCTCCCTGCCTATTTCTTTATCTCTCTCTCAAATAAATTAAAAAAAAAAACATTTATTTATTTATTTGATAGAGAGGGGCAGATAGAGAATGGGTGCACCAGGGCCTCTAACCACTGCAAACAAGACTCCAGATGCATGAGCCACCTTGTGCATCTGGTTTTATATGTGTACTGGGGACTCAAACCTGGGTCCTTTGACTTTGCCAGCAAGTGCCTTAACTGATAAGCCATATCTCAACCCTTTTCCTATTTTTTAGGCACAGTCTCACAGTAGTCCAGGCTGACCTTGAATTCATTGTAATCTTTCTACCTCAACCTCCCAAGTGCTGGGATTAAAGGCGTGTGCTACCTCAGTCAGTCAGGAAGACCAAATTCTATCACAACTATGCAAATTACTAATTTTCAGTCAGAATAAAAGTCATGGGTGCTATGGCTCATGGTCAATGACACATATTTGCAAAGCCTGCTGGCCTGGGTTCAATTGCCAAGCCACCCATATAAGCCATATGTAAACTGGAACTGTGTCTGGCATTCATTTGCAGCAGCAAGGGCCTATGCTACCCCTCTTCCCCTACAGACATGTGCAGATAACTAAACTTAAAATGTCATAATCAAGGCACAGTGGCATACTTCTATGATACAAACACTTGGGAGGCTGAGGCTGGAGGAATGCTATGAGTTTGAGGTCAGCCTAGGTTATATAGTGAGTTACAAGCCAGCCTGAGCCACATAGCTAGACCCTGTCTCCAAACACAAATGAATGAATGAACAAATTGATAAACAAATAGACAAAGAGACCAAGAAACGTACTGCTTTCCATTCCGTGGTTCTTGTATTCTCTCCCCTTCTCTTCCTCAGTGTTCCCTGCACCTTGGAGGATATGAAAGAGATGTCTCCTTTAGTGTTGAGCTCACTTTGGCTGAGGCTGACCTCACTCTGTAGTCCCAAATTGGCCTCAAACTCAAGGTGATCCTTCTACCTCTGCCTCCCCAGTACTGGGATTAAAGGCTTTTATTTTCAGCTTTTTTGAGTTTTAATTAATTAATTAATTTATTTATTTATTTATTTGAGAGTGACAGAGAGAGAGAGAGAGATGGGCGCATCAGGGCCTCCAGACACTGCAAACAAACTCCAGATGCATGCACCCCCTTGTGCATCTGGCTTACATGGGTCCTGGGGAATCGAGCCTTGAACTGGGGTTCTTAGGCTTCATAGGCAAGCACTTAACCATAAAACCACCTCTCCAGCCCCATTTGTTGAGTTTTGAATCTCTTCAATATATGCCCTTAACACTAGTGAGACAGCAAAACAGAGGACTAGCTGGGCATGGTGGCACACACCTTTAACTATCCCAGAGGCAGAGGTAGGAAGATCGCTGTCAATTTGAGGCCAGCCTGGGACTACAGAGTGAGTTCCAGGTCATCCTGGGCTAGAGTGGCACCCCAACATGAAAAAAAGTCAGAAACAAAAACAAAACAAGCTGGGCATAGTGACTCATAACTTTAATCCCAGCATTCAGGAGGCAGAGGTAGGAGAATTGCCATGAGTTTGAGGCCACTCTGAGACTATATAGTGAATTCCAGATCAACCTGGGCTAGAGTGAAACCCTACCCCCAAAAGAACAAAACAAAATAAACACACAAAACACAGAAAAGCCAGGGTGGGGGTCATAGTGGCATATGCCTTTAATCTCAGCACTTGGGAGACAGAGATAGGATCACTGAGAGTTTGAGGCCACCTTGAAACTACATAGAGCATTCCAGGTCAGCCTGGGTTAGAGCGAGACCCTACCTCGAAAAACAAAACAAAACAAAACAAAACAAAACAAAACAAAACAAAACAAAAAATCACAGAGGACTGAGGCTGGAGAGATGGCTCAGCAGTTAAAGGCACTTGCTTGAAAAAGCCTAACAGCCCAGGTTTGATTCCTCCAGTACCCATGTAAAACCCAATGTACAAGGTGGCACATGTGTCTGGAGTTCATTTGTAGTGGCAGGTGGTCCTGGCACACCCGTACTCATTCTCTGTCTGTCTGTTTCTTTCTCTGTCTCTCTCAAATAAATAAATAAATAAAATTCCACCCCCCTAAAAAAAAAAAAAAACAGCTGGGCATGGTGTTGCACGCCTTTAATCTCAGTACACTGGAGGCAGAGATAGGAGGATGGTTGTGAGTTCAAGGCCACCCTAAGACTACATAATGAATTCCAGGTCAGCCTTGGCCATAGTGAAATCCTACCTTGAAATCCCCCCCCCCCAAAAAAAAACCCAACCGGAAGGACTACTTGAAAAGAAAAAGGTTCTGGGTGCTCAATGGAATTGGGTCGGGAGGGGGACAAAATAGGATAATAGGATGGGAATAAAATCAAATTGCAGTATGTGCATGTATTAAAATTTTCAATAAGAACATAAAAAGAAAAAGAAACTAAGAGTAAACATCCTAACAACTATTTTCCCCAATTCTGAGGTAAGAAACACTACTTAAAGCATGTTTCAGCTGATTGTGGTGGCTCAGGTTTATAATCCCAGCACTTTGGAAGCTGAAGTAGGAGATCATTATTGAGTTTGAAGACAGCCTGGGCTACAGAGTGAGTACCAGGTCAGCCTGGGATAGATGAAACCATGCCTTCAAAAGAAGAAAAGGAGCCGGGCGTGGTGGCTCACGCCTTTTAATGCCAGCACTTGGGAAGCAGAGGTAGGAGGATCACCATGAGTTTGAGGCCACCCTGAGACTGCATAGTGAATTCCAGGCTAGCCTGAGCTAGAGTAAAACCCTACCTCGAAAAAAATCAAAGAAAGGGTTGGAGAGATGGCTTAGCAGTTAAGACATTTGCCTGCGAAGCCAAAGAACCCAGGTTCGATTCTCCAGGACCCACGTAAGCCAGATGCACAAAGGGCACATGCATCTGGAGTTTGTTTGCAGTGGTTAGAGGCCCTGGCATGCCCATCCTCTCTCTCTCTCTGCTTGCAAATAAATAAATAAAATTAAAAAATATATATTAAAAGGGGGGGCTGGAGGGATGGCTTAGCAGTTAAGGCATTTGCCTACAAAGCCAAAGGACCCAGGTTCAATTCCCCAACCCACGTTAGCCAGATGCACTAGGGGGCGCATGTGTCTGGAGTTTGTTTGCACGTGTCTGGAGGCCCTGGCACACCCATTCTCTCTCTCTCTCTCCCTCTTTCTCTGTCAAATAAATAAATGAATAAATATTTTTTTTTAAAAAAAAGGGGAGCCGGGCGTGGTGGCGCACGCCTTTAATCCCAGCACTCGGGAGGCAGAGGTAGGAGGATCGCCGTGAGTTCAAGGCCACCCTGAGACTCCATAGTGAATTCCAGGTCAGCCTGGGCTAGAGTGAGACCCTACCTCGAAAAACCAAAAAAAAAAAAAAAAAAAAAAAGGGGGGGGGGTAGGGGTAGGGATGAAATTAACTACGTATTAGACTAGAATGGGTAGTATAGATTAAAGGTTAAGAGATAGCAAAAAAGAACTGAGCATAGTTGTACAGAATTGTAATCCACACACTGTGGAGACCGAGGCAGGAGTATCATGAGTTTAAGGACAGCAATGAGTTCCTAGGGCTAGCTTGGTCTAGAGAGTAAAATCTTGCTTCTAAAAAACAAAACAATAGTCCCAGCACTTGGGAGGCAGAGATAGGAGGATTGTTTTGAGTTCAAGGTCAGCCTGGAACTATAGAGTGAGTTCCAGGTCAGTCTGGGCTAGAGTGAGACCTTGTCTCCGAAAAAAACAAAACAAACAAAAAACACAAACAAACAAAACAAGTTGGGTGTGGTGGCACACACCTTTAGTTCTAGCACTTCGGAGGCTGAAGTAGGAGGATCACCATGAGTTTGAGGCCAGTCTGTGACTACAGTATGAGTTCCAGGTCAGCCTGGGCTGGAGTGAGACTCATCCTGGGGAGAAGAAAAAAAACGAAGCAAAAACAAACAGCAACAATAAAAAATGAATAAATAAAAGCTGGTATGTGTGTTTGTGTGTGTGTGGGGGGGTTGATGAAGAGATTGCTCAATGGTTAAGTTGCTTGCCTACAAAGCCTAATAACCAAGTTTGATTCCACAAGACCCATCTAAAAGCCAGATGCGCCAAAATTGTCCATGCATCTGCAGTCCATCTGCAGTGGCAAAAGGCCCTTGTATGCCTATTCTGTTTGTTTCTCTCTCTTCTGTCTCTCTCTGCTTGCAAATAAGTAAACTAAATATCCTTAAAGGGCTGTAGAGATGGCTTACCTTTAAGGCACTTGCTTGCCAGGGATGACAACTCAGGTTTGATTCTCCAGTACCCACATAAACCAGAAGCACAAAGTGGCACATGCATCTGGAGTCGTTTGCAGGTGCAAGAGGCCCTGGCATGCCCATTCATATTCTCTTTCTCTCCTTGCAACTAAATATATATACATATATATGTATGTGTGTATATATATTTCAAGGTAGGGTCTCACTCTAGCCCAGGGTCTCAGGGTGGCCTTGAACTCAAGGCAATCCTACCTTTGCCTCCCATGTGCTGGTCTTAAAGGCATGCACCAACACACCCGGCTCTAAAAAATATGTTTTTTTTTTTTTTTTTTTTTTTTTTTGAAGCTGGGTTTGCTCTCACATGCCTACAATCCCAGCACTCAGGAGGTAGGAGCAAGAGGATCAGGATTTCAAAGTCATCCTCTGCTTTATAGGGAGTTCCAGGAATGCTTGGGCTAGAGACTCTATTTCAAAAACAACCTCCCATTCATAGTTCTCTGATTATTTGAACTTATTCCTGCCATCTCATGCCATTTTCTTGTCTTTTTTTTTTTTTAATTTGTGTATGCAGGCGTATGTGTATGGATACGTCAGGGTCTCTTGCTGCTGCAACTGAATACCTCTCTGCTTTTATGTGGCTGTTGGTAAATTGAACCCCAGGTGGGCAGGCTTTGCAAGCAAGTGACTTTAACAGTGGTTAGAATCATCTTTAGTGGTTAGAGTCATAGAGTCATCTCCTCAGTTCCTGAAGGCTCTCCAGCTGGTCTCATCTTTGAAATTCCAGAATGTCTCTCCAACATTGTCTACATATGGAACCTTTTTTTTTTTTTTTTAACCCCCTGAATATCACTTTCATTCTTTGAGAAGCCACTGGCTCAGTTCCTTCTGTTCTGGGAAGGGTCTCATGTTTTTTCATCTTCTCTTTTAGGAGACTGTCTTACTTTTCTCTGTGTTGTAGAAGACCTTCATTTGTTGATTTGCATTTGATTTCCCCCTACGTGGAGAGCAGGGTGAGAGCTGTTCTGGCATGCTTAGACACAGATAAGTAAGTAGACGTTTGTAGAGAAGAAGTGACATTTCAGCTCCTGGGTTTGCTGCTGATGTGCTCAGGACTCCAGGACCAGATGGTGTGCTAGCTAAAGGTAGGACCTTGGTCAGGACTGACCACAGAGTGATCTTGGTTGTGACATTTACCCAACCTCTAAGTCTATTTCCTAGCCCACACTTTAAGTGCAGTGGATCACAGGTGCTGGTCAGAAAACAGCTTGTGTGGCTTCAGCCCTAACCTGGAATGCTTGAGTGAACAAGGTTGCCCACTCCCAATAAAGTTTTTCTTTACAGCCGGGTGTGGTGGCTCAGGCCTTTAATCCCAGTAAATGAGGAGGCAGAGGTAGGAGGATCGCTGAATTGAAGGCTACCCTGAGACTACATATTCCAGGTCAGCCTGGACTAGTGAAACATTACCTGGAAATAACAAAAAAAAAAAAAAAAAAAAGTTTTTCTTTTCTTTTTTATTTTTTAAAATTGTATTTTTATTTTTGACAACTTTCATAATTATAAGCAATAAACCATGATAATTCTCTACCCCCCTCACTTTTCCCTTTACAGCTCCACTCTCCATATCCCCTCCCCCTCTCAATCAGGTTCTCTTTTATTTTGATGTCATCATCATCTTTTCCTCCTATTATAATGGTTCTTTTTGGTTTTTCAAGGTAGGGTCTCACTCTAGCCCAGGCTGACCTGGAATTCACTAGGTAGTCTCAGGGTGGCCTTGAACTCAAGATCCTCCTGCCTCAGCCTCCCAAATACTGGGGTTAAAGGAATGTTGGCCACACTTGGCCTGAGGGGTCTGTTCTAATGCCACAGGCACACCGCTAGGGTTCTTTGACACCGTAGTACCAATCATAATTCTCAAAGGAAGCCAAAGAGCACTACAGGCTTCAGCCTTGTCTCTAAATAGTTAGGGTTTTAAAAAAATTAAAAATTTTTATTTATTTGAAAGAGGCAGAGAGAGACTGAGAAAGAATGGGCATGCCAAGGCCTCCAGCCTCTGGAGACAAATTCCAGATGCATGCACCACCTTGTGCATCTGGTTTACATGGGTCCTGGGGAGTTGAATCTGGTCCTTTGGTATTGCAGGCAAGCACCTTAACCACTATGCCATCTCTCCAGCCCATCTGAATATTTATGTTTTAATGTTAGACTATAAAAACTCAGAAGACCATTAAATTTTAGAATTTAAGCTTCAGGCCAAAGTGAATATGAAAAAAAAAAAAAGACAGGCATGGTAGTGCACACTTTTAATCATAGCACTCAAGAGGCTGCAGAAGCAGGATCACAATGAGTTGAACTGCAGAGTGAGCCCAGGTCAGCCTGGGCTACAGTGAGACCCTGCTTAAAAAGAAAAAAAAAAAAAAAAAAAGATGGGTGTGGTAGCGTACACCTTTAATCACAGCACTCGGAGGCAGAGGTTAGAGGATGGCAGAGAGTTTGAGGCCACCCTGAGATTACATAGTGAATTCCAGGTCAGCCTGAGCTAGAGTGAGACCCTACCTTGGAAAACCAAAAACAAAAACAAAAACAAAAAATAAATAATGCCATGTGTGGAGGCAGAGATAGGTGGATCTTGGTGAGTTCGAGGCCACCCTGAGACTACATAGTGAATTCCAAGTCAGCCTGGGCTAGAGACCCTATCTCATAAAACAAACAAAAAACCATAACTGTATAGGCCAAAGTCGCCAGCTCTCTCCAGAGAGTAAGGCTCAGGCCTTTCAGGTACTACCCGCAGGGTCTGATCTTGAAATCTTCAAACTCTCCATGGGATCCGGGCCTAATTAACTATGTCCGTAATAGCTGTATAATGCTTCAAAGAGGAAGGTCTGAGCTAGGGCATGTGTTCCAGACTGCCTGCCCCATACCTGAGGCCTCCACACTTGTCAGGGGGGCTTTCTTTCAGTTACCCCCATTTCCTGTCCACATCCAGCTCCACCCAACCAGTGACTCCTAACCTCCCTGGCTAGCTAGCTTCCCCACACTCTGTCTAGTGTTATCTTTGGGCTTCCCACTTCTAGTCTCCTCCCCCACACACTGAGGCACCACTCCTGGTCTGGTGACCATCCCTCTAGGTCCCTGCTCTGGCCTTTACTCTGCCCCTGGGGAACCACCCGGGTCACCTGACACTATGGGAACCCCCACCTGTCTCCCAAGGAGCTCCCCTCCTGCTCTGCATAGGACCATTGCTTCCCTCAGCAACCTCTCCTAGGCACCCAGGTCTCTCCTCTTAACTGACACACACACCCAGGATTCTTTCTGGGGTTCTCTCAGGGAAGCTCCTGGTTACCTGGGTTTCTCAGAAAAAACGGTCCCTCTTGCTCCTCACCCACCCAGAATCCCCACTCTGGCTCCCTTTGGAGCTGCCCTCCTTCCTCACCCAGGCAGGGTCACCCCTCTCCCGACTCTGTCTCAGAACCCCACTTTCCCATCCTTTCCCACTCCCCTCACCTTCTCTCCCTGCCCTCCCCTTCCTCTCCCTCCCTTTTTTCTTCCCTTCCCCCTCCCCGCCCTCCTCCCCTCCATCTCTTCTCCTTTTCCTCCCTCTTCTCTCCACTTCCCTTCCCCTCTTCCCTCCCTCTCCCCTTCCCAACCCCCCTCGCCTCCTTTTCCGCTCCACTTCCCTTCCCTTCCCCCTTCCTTCCCTCTCCCCTCCCCTCCCCTCCCCTCCCCCCTCTCCCCTCCCCCTTCTCTCCTCTCCTCTCCCCTCCCTCAGTACTCCCTCCTTCCTTTTCCTCTCCCCTCTTCCCCGTCTCTCCTCTCCCCTCCTCCCGCCCCCCTCCTTCCCCTCCCCCGCAGCGCGTCATGGCGGCGGCGGCGGCGGGCGGGGCGCGTCCTGCACGCAGCGCGCCGGGCGGAGCGCTCGCCGCATTGTTTGCTTCGCTGGGGAGCGAGCGGCGCCTCGGCAGGCGTCCGAGCAGCCCCGCGTCCGCGTCCTCCGCCCGGCCGGGCCCCGAGCCCGCCGACCCCGCCCGAGCCGCGGCGCCCTGCAGGGCCCGGAGCCGCCGGCCGAGCGCGCCCCGGAGCCCGGCGGGGACCCGGCTGCGCGGCCGTTGGCGGAGGAGCCGCGGCGCCATTAACGCCGCCCGGGCCGCGCCGGCCCCCGCGCCTGCCCGCCCGCCGGGCTCCCGCGGCCGGGGCGCCCCGAAGGTGAGTGTCGGTCCGGCGCTCCCCGCCCGCCGCCACCGCCCGCTCGCCGGCCCGGGGCGGAGGTGCCGGCGCCATGTTTGGCGGCGGCGGCGGCGGCGGCGGCTCCGCATTGTCCGCGGGCGGAGAGGCCGAGAGGCCGTGTGGGCGCGGGGCCCGGGGGAGCGGGGCGGCCGGGCGGCGGGGAGGGCCTGGCCCGACGCGGGGAGGCCGAGTCGGGCGGCGGGGCCGGGCACGGAGGTGAGCGCAGACGGAGAAGCGGGCCGCAGAGGGACCGGGATCGGGACCCGGGACGCGGACGGACAGGCTGTGGCCGAGTCGGGGAGACGCAGGCCGAGGCCGCCGGCGCGTTGGGAGGCGCGGCCGAGGGAAGGGAGCGGTAGGCGGGGAAGCCGGAATTGAGCTCGTGGCTCGGCGTGAGGACGTCGGGCCTGGCAGCGGCGGCCCGGCCGAGGCGGCGGGAGGCCCGGGGTCCCGGCCGGAGCGCTGGCCGTGCGGTACGGGCGGTCCCTTATGTAACAGATCGGCCCGATCTGCTCTGCCAAGACGGGAACCTCCCTCGAAGAGGGACGTGCTATTGAAGATATTCTAAGGCCAGCGCGGCCGGGGGCTCCAGAGCGAACCCGCACCGGCCTGGCTCCTTGGACGCTTGCAGGAAGCGTCGGGATGAACGGGGTGCGCGGGATTCACCCGTGCCCTTTTGGGAGAAGGTCATAATTTCATCGCAAACACAACTCTTCTGGATGTCCCTGACATACTTAAACACACCCAGGAAACCGCCCCCTTAATGGACGTTCCCTTCACCCTGCTTGGTCTGTTTTTGAGTGCCTGTCATCTGGTAACATGCATAGCTACAGAATTTGGGTAACATTTGCTTACCTGTCGTGATACCTGCTATGCCCAGCGCTGTCTGGAGTCTGTGTGTTCACCCTTTCGATGGTCGCAGCACCCTGAGACTCAGACCATACTTCCCTGTGTGCTGTGTGAGCCACAGAGCCATGGAGGTTGGGAGTTTCAGTGGCTTGTCCAAAGCCAGGCAGGAAATGGTTCTGAGTATAGATCTTTTCTCCCCCTCCTATCTTTTTTTTCTTCCTTCTCTCTCGCGCTCTCTCTCTCTCTCTCTCTTTCTTTCTTTCTTTTTTTTTTTTCTTGGCCAGCAAAGCTTTTTAAGTTCTTTCAGAAGAAGCATGCTTGCTGCCTCTGCTGATCCCTTCCCATGGAAATCTTTGTTCTGCACAGTGGTAAAGGGCGAAGAGCAAGAGCAGCAGCACTGGGTATAGGAAGTGGTGAAGCAGATGAGGTTGTTGGTCACTGCTGGGCAGTGATGCCCTCTTCCACTGGTGGGTGATATTTTTCAGATCACAGAGCTGCTGTAACCTTTAAGTATAAGGTTCACTAGTTAAAGAGCTCCAGTGCTCACTGGGAGAGAGTGGGTTTTGAAGGGCTGCTCATGTGGTGCTTTGCTATAGAGGAGACAATTATACATTTGTCTTTAATCTTGGAGTGACCAACTGTTGCTTCTGCCTTGCTTTAGTAATGACATACGACACTGTCTATGGGTGTGCAAGGGTTCTCCTGCAGACTGGAGCCGTACCCAGCCCATTCCAGAAAGGATGACAGAGACTTCTGTGAGAGGCCATGGCCTGTTAGGGTGGCTTTGCTGACAGCTCCAAGGCATCGAGGTTTGAGTGGGTAACCGGAGGCCTCTTAGATTCAGGAGTATTGGGATCTGACTGAACCCACAGTCAGTGTTTCTGTCTTAATTTCAACATAAAATGTAGGTTTTCAGACAAACTGAAAGGTCTTGTCTTTAAAAATGCGTTTTTAGGCTTGCAGGTTTCCTGTATGCCTGTCCTTTACTTTTCCTGAAGACAAGTGAGGCTTGAAGTGTGGCTTCTGAGGAGCCCTGATATTGGCCATAACATGGGCTTGGGCCTCTTAAAGATTATTTCTTTAGAAATCATACCCCGTCCTGTTATGCAGTGAAGTGGGCTAGAGGGAGGAGCTCAGTAGTCCTTGTCCTTCTTGCCCAATGTTCTTGCCCTGCTTGGCAGTGGTGGTCCAAAGTGCCTAGACACCAAATCATAGCAGTGAATACTGGAAGTAGATGCAGCCTGCCACAGTTGGGTGGAGGTGGAGGCTGTTTGCTGACTGGTTTTGACCACCTCTGAGAAGAGGAAATTCTCCTGAGTCTCTGCAGTGAAGCTTATGGACCCTCGCTGTGGGGCCTCGGCCAGTCAGCGTGGGGTCTGGGGGTATCCAGCCTTGATGTGGGCTAAGAGCTGAGCATCTTAGAGGATAAGTCTTAAAGTGATAGGTAGAGAACAGAGATGCCCTATAGCAAGTTGTAGATAGCTGGATTTACTTGAAGAGGAGGATGTAGCCTAGCACTTGGCCCTGCCCTGGCCTGTCTGGAAGGGGCAAGCTGCTGCGGTCCACGTGGGTCTCCATACTGATCACTGCTGATGATCAGTGGAAGTTGGGTTGGGCCACTTGGGGTGAAGATGTTCTCTGCGTATGTATATGTGTGTAGAATATGTTCGGAGAGGATGGACTGCCTTATGCTATTGAGTCACAGAAACATCTAGTCCACAGCAGGAAAGAGAACTACAGTACACCTGGGCTCACATGGGAATTATTCTTGGCAGCTGTAGCTGGGGGGTGGGGGGAAGGGAACCTGAGGACTAGGTAAACACTTAGCTTTGTGGTCACAGGTCACATTCTCCATCCCCTGCTGTGGTTGTTCTGTACTTGTGGGGAAAGGCCAGGATCCAGCTTTGGAGGGCATGATGCTGTCCCATCTTCCCGGTGACCTATTTGTGTGGTCTAAAAAGGTGACTGGCGCATGGTATGAACCTATGCCCTGACTGTTGACCAGGAGCCCTTGAAGGCTGCCTTCTACCTGCTGCCAGTGCTCTCTGTTCCGGTGCTTAGGCGCCCCTTGGGCCTGGCAGGGGCTGTCATTGAAGGCTTGTTGAAGTGTGGTCTCTCACTCATCTTGGAAGTAGTAGTTTGGAAGCCTTAGAAATCTGCTAGCTGTGAGCTTCATGTTGGGGTGTTGAGTTGATTAATTGGCTCTGCCCAAACATGTTTCAGTGGTTTTCTCAAGTCTTTTTTCATTCTACATGGAATTAATTTCTTTTTCTTTCTTTCTTTCTTTTAATGAGAATGGGTGTGCCAGGGCATCCAGCCACTGCAAACGAATTCTGGATGCATACACCACCATGTACATCTGGCTTACATGGGTACTGGGGAATCAAACCTGGGTCCTTAGGCTTCCCAGGCAAGCAACTTAACTGCTAAGCCATGTCTCCAGCCCGGAATTAACTTTTCTTTTAACTTTGTTTTAGATAGTCATTGCCAAATGAGGAGGAAAGGACGATGTCATCGAGGCTCTGCAGCGAGGCATCCTTCTTCCCCGTGCAGTATTAAACACTCCCCTACGCGAGAAACATTGACGTACGCTCAAGCTCAAAGGATGGTGGAGATAGAGATTGAAGGGCGCTTGCATCGGATCAGTATTTTTGATCCCTTGGAGATCATATTAGAAGATGACCTTACAGCTCAAGAAATGAGTGAATGCAACAGTAATAAAGAAAATAGTGAAAGGCCTCCCGTTTGCTTAAGAACTAAGCGTCATAAAAACAACAGAGTCAGAAAGAAAAATGAAGCCCTCCCCAGCACCCATGGCACTCCAGCTTCTGCCAGTGCTCTTCCTGAGCCCAAGGTGCGGATTGTGGAGTATAGCCCTCCTTCTGCACCCAGGCGGCCCCCTGTGTACTACAAGTTTATTGAGAAATCAGCTGAGGAGCTGGACAATGAGGTGGAATATGACATGGATGAGGAAGATTACGCCTGGCTGGAGATCATAAATGAGAAGCGGAAGGTCGACTGCGTTTCTGCTGTGTCACAGAACATGTTTGAGTTCTTAATGGACCGCTTTGAAAAGGAGTCCTACTGTGAGAACCAGAAGCAGGGTGAGCAGCAGTCCTTGATCGATGAGGATGCTGTTTGCTGCATTTGCATGGATGGGGAGTGTCAGAACAGCAATGTGATCCTCTTTTGTGACTTGTGCAACCTGGCTGTGCACCAGGAATGCTACGGGGTGCCCTACATCCCCGAGGGCCAGTGGCTTTGCCGCCACTGCCTGCAGTCCCGGGCCCGTCCTGCTGACTGCGTACTGTGTCCAAATAAGGGTGGTGCCTTCAAAAAGACGGACGATGACCGCTGGGGCCATGTAGTATGTGCCCTGTGGATCCCAGAGGTTGGCTTTGCCAACACGGTGTTTATTGAGCCCATCGATGGTGTGAGGAACATTCCCCCTGCCCGGTGGAAACTGACATGCTACCTCTGTAAGCAGAAGGGTGTGGGTGCCTGCATTCAGTGCCACAAAGCAAATTGCTACACAGCATTCCATGTGACATGTGCCCAGAAGGCTGGCCTGTACATGAAGATGGAGCCAGTGAAGGAGCTGACTGGCGGCAGTACCACATTCTCTGTCAGAAAGACTGCTTACTGTGATGTTCACACACCTCCAGGCTGTACCCGGAGGCCTTTGAACATTTATGGGGATGTTGAGATGAAAAATGGTGTCTGTCGAAAAGAGAGCTCAGTCAAAACAGTCAGGTCCACGTCCAAGGTCAGAAAGAAAGCAAAAAAAGCTAAGAAAACACTGGCAGAGCCCTGTGCGGTCTTGCCAACTGTGTGTGCTCCTTATATCCCCCCTCAAAGGTAAGTGCATCTGAACATTGGCTGGTGGATGTGCCTGGAGTGAAGGAATTGATGGGGGACATGAGTTTATGGCCTGCAGGGAGTCCTGCCACACACTCATTGCACCTCTTGACAGTCCCCTTAGTTTGGGCTCTGTTCATTTGCCGTTCTTTCAGGAGGCATAGATGTAATGACTTTATTGACTTGGGGTGTTTTTTGTGACTAGTTGCCCTGCAGTAAGCTGGACATAGTCATGGTAACCACAGCCACACTTTAAAGTATTCACTTTAACCCTGGGTCTCTGGTCTCATAGTTAAAAAAATTTTTTTTTTTTTTTTTTGAGGTAAGGTCTCTAGCATAGGCTGACCTGGAATTCACTATGTAATCTCAGGGTGGCCTCGGGGGCACAGCAGTCCTCCTATCTCTGCCTCCCAAATGCTGGGATTAAAGGTGTGTGCCACCACGCCTGGCTGGTCTCATAGTTTTTGTTTCTTCTTTTAACACATTTTTACCAGCAGATTTTGGAAACTTGTAATATTGAAAAAATAATTGTTTGGAAAAGTGAAACAGTATAGCAGTCCCTGAAGTGGAGACTGGAATGGGAGCTGTAGTTGGGAGGACATCTGTAGGGAAGGTTAGGAAGTATAGATCTTCAAACTGGTCAGGTATGTAAAGCCCCAAGATGATGGGGTATAGATGAAGTGGGCAGCTGTTCCTGAGAGCAGCTTCCATGGTATCTTGTTACAGAGACTGCCTTGTCATTCAGAAGTAGTGCACATATGACAAAGCTGCACTTAATCTATAAGTGAGTGGGCAATAGGTTTTCAAGATATTACTGAAGGATGGAAACTCTTTAATGCATTGGATATCACCCTTTGTGGGATTTTCCTGTGTCTCTGACCTTACTAGATTGAGTTGGGTATGAACTGTGCCATCCAGTCACAGTGAGCTTGCCAGTGGAGCTGGGAGCACCGATTTCACCTTGAGAGGGTTAGCACTACCTTTGCATTAGCAGAAGCTTGAAAGTTATTTTCACAAATATTATTGTCTTGTGTTTTCACAGAGCTATATCTATAATGGTCAGTAATTTCTAGGGCTTCACTTTAGCCCAGGTCGATCTGGCACTCACTCTGTAGTCGCAGGCTGGCCTCAAACTCACACGACCCTCCTCCTCTGTCTTCCAAGTGCTGGGATTAAAAACCTGCACCATAGCTGGGCGTGGTGGCGAACGGCTTCAATTCCAGCACTTGGGAGGCAGAGGTGGGACGGTCACTGTAAGTTCAAGGCCCCCTGAGACTACATAGTGAATTCCAGGTCAGCCTGGGCTGCAGTGAAACCCTACCTCAGAAAACAAAACCAAAACAAAACAAAAAAACCTCCACCAACATACCCAACCTTTCTATTTCTTTTACTTCCCTTTTGATAGAGCTGTTAAGATGCTTGCCTGTGAAGCCTAAGGACCCAAGTTTGATTCCCTAGTACCCACGTAAGCCAGGTGCAAAAGGTGGCACATGTGTCTGGAGTACGTTTGCAGTGGTTGGAGGCCTTGGTGTACCCATTCTCTCTAGACTCTCTCTTAAATAAAATGCATATACATACATACATACATATATATACATACACATATATATATATGTATGCACACATACATATATATATGTATACATACGTATATATACATACATGTGTGTATACATATATATATATACACACACACACACACACACTGTCCAGCCATGTTTTTTGTTTTGTTTTGCTTTACAAGGTATGGTTTCACTCTTTTTTTTGGGGGGGGGGGGTTTCGAGGTAGGGTCCCACTCTAGCCCAGGCTGACCTGGAATTCACTGTGTAGTCTTAGCATGGCCTCAAACTCATTGACGATCCTTCTACCTCTGCCTCCTGAGTGCTGGGATTAAAGGGAGACCGGGGTCTTATACTGTAGCCCAAACTGACCTATAACTTAACTGTGTGTGCCAGGCTGGCCTCAAATTTGAACAAGTGCTGACCATGTCCTTTTATGTTTTGTTCTAATTATTATTATTTATTTATTTGGGCGGGGGGGGGAGAGTATAGAGGTGTGCCAGGACCTGTTGCTACTACAAATGAACTTCTGACACTTGTGTTACTTTGTGAGTCTGGCTTTATGTGGGTACTGGGGAATTGAACCCTGGGCTGGCCGACTTTGCAAGCAAGCACTTTTAACCACTGAGTCATCTCCCTTTCAATTTGTTTGTTTGCTTTTCAAGGTAGGGTCTTGCTCAGGGTGGCCTCAAATTCACAGCAATCCTCCTACCTTTGCTTCCTAAGTGTTGGGATTTAAGGTGTATGCCATCATGCCCAGCCTTTCTATTTCTTTTTATTCTGTTGGTTTTTTTTTTTTTTTTTTTTTTTTTTGAAGGAGGGACTCATTCTAGCCTAAACTGATCTGGAATTCACTCAGTAGTCAGGCTGGCCTTGAACTCCTGGTGATCCTCCTGCCCTAGCCTTCTGTGTGCTGGGATGAAAGGTGTGTACTACTATGCCCAGCTTGGTTTGATTTTGAGACTGGATTTCACAGTGTATCTCAGACTAACGTAGAACTTATTGTATAGCCCAGATTGGCTTCTTACCCAGGGCAGTTCTTGTACTTCAGTGCCTCCTGGATGCTGTAATTGCTAGTGTGAACCACCGTGCTTGGGTCTGGTTTTTATTTGTCTGATTTAGGAGCAAAGTTATTTCAGCTTTGAGTAGAGATAAAAAAGCATACCTGACTGGGGCTGGTGGCTTAATGCCTGTAATCCCAGTACCTGGAGGCTGAAGCGGGAGAGTCCACATGGATTCGAAGCCAGCCTTAGCTACAGAGTGGGACCCTGTCTCAAAAAACAAAACCAAAAGATAAAAATAAAACCAAATGACCAAAAAACACCCGAAAAAGTATTTTGCAGTCCCAAGTCTTTAGTGTTTCAGACCACTTTACCATCCCTGGGACAGCTCCCATTGCCTTCATTTGCTTGGCTGTGTGGGATTGGACCTGCCTCGCAGAGTGTAATGGGCAGGCCCTGTCCTCAGTGTGTGTGGGGGAAGTGCATTTGGAGGCTGGGGCTTTTTGGCTGATGCCTGAATTTTGAGTTTGCAGCTGATCTGACATCTCTGTTCTTAGGCCACATGTGCTACCATGATGTGTGTGTTTAGCCCTTGGTAGGGATGCTCTGGGTTCCCGCAGTGTCTGGTAAGGACCAAGCTAGAGTGCTTGTCATATCATGTCATGACACTCCAGGCCAGCTCAGTGGCATGCTTGACCTTCCATGAAGAGGAGAGACATGGGCCTGTCCAGACAGTTGTTGAGAAGATCTAGAAAAAGATCTCTCTTTTAAATTTTTATTTTATTCATTATTGAGAGACAGAAAGAGACATATATAGAGAGAATAGGTGCTCCAGGACCTCTAGCCACTGCAGACGAATTTCAGGTGTATGTGCCACCATGTGCATTTGGCTTTTGTGGGTACTGGGGAATCGAACCTAGGTCCTCAGGCTCACAGGCATGCACCTTAACTGCTAAACCATATCTCCAGTCCCTAAAAGATCTCTTTTATTTCATTTAATTTTTTTTTTTTTTTTTTTTTTTTTGGTTTTCAAGGTAGGGTTTCATTCTAGCCCAGGCTGACCTGGAATTCACTATGTAGTCTCAGGGTGTCCTTGAACTCACCATGATCCTCCTACCTCTGCCTCCCCAGTGCTGGGATTAAAGGCGTGTGTCACCACGCCTGGCTAAAACTATTTATCTTTATTAATCTGAGAGAGAGAAAGAGGCAGATAAAGACAGAGAATGGGCACGGCAGGGCCTCTGGTGACTGCAAACGAACTCCAGATGCAGCATCACCTTGTGCATCTGGCTTACGTGGATCCTGGGGAGTTGCACCAAGGTCCTTTGGCTTTGCAGGCACACAACTTAGCTGCTAAGCCATCTCTCTAGCCCTTATTTCATTTTTTAAAGAATTGTGTTTTTTTTCTATTTTTTAAAATATATTTTATGTATTTGATAAAGAGAGAGAATGGGTGCAGCATGGCCGCTACAAATGAACTCTAGATGCATGTGCCACCTTGTGCATCTGGCTTATGTGGGTCCTGGAGAATCGAACCGGGATCCTTTGGGTCTGCATGCAAATGCCTTAACCACTAAGCCATCTCTCCAGTCCTAAAAGATTATTATTTAGCCTTTCTAGACTAGAAAAATTACTTTTTGTTCCCCTCCAAGGTAGGTCTTGCTCTAGCCTAGGCTAACCTAGAGTTAGTCTCAGGCTAGCCTTGACTTAAACAGCGATCCTTCTACCTCAGGGATTAAAGGCGTTGCACCATCACGACCTAGCAAGATTCCTTTTTTTTTTTTTTAAGGCATGCACCACCACACTAGGTTTAAATTTTTATTTATTTATTATTTGTTTATGAGAGACAGAGAGAGGGAGAGAGTGAGAATGGGCGCACCAGGGCCTCTAGCCACCGCAAACTGTAGATGCATGCGCCTCCATATGCATCTGGCTTATGTGGGTCCTGGAGAATTGAACCTGGGTTCTGAGTCTTTGCAGGCAAGTGCTTTAACCGTTAAGACACCTCTCCGGCCCAAGATTACTTTTTAAAAATTTATTTTTTAGTTTTTTGAGGTAGTGTCTTGCTGTATAGCCCAGGCTGACTTGGAGTTCACTGTGTCGTGTCACAAGTGCTGGGATTAAAGGTGTGTACCACCACACCCAGCTATTTATTTTTTGAGGCAAGTCTAACAGACTGCCGTGTGTGTGTGTGTGTGTGTGTGTGTGTGTGTGTGTGTATGTTAGAGAAAGAATTGGTGTGCCAAGGTCTCCAGCCACTGTAATTGAACTCCAGAAGCATGTGCTCCCTTGTGCACATGTGCGACCTTGAGTACTGTGTCGCTGTGTGTCTGGCTTATGTGGTACCTGGAGAGTCAAACATGAGTCCTTAGGCTTTGCAGGCAAGTGCCTTAACCACTAAGCTATCTCTCTAGGCCAACATTACTTTTTATTAGCATAAGACATAGGCTCTGGAAATCAGATACAAATAATTCTGACTTTGCCTACCCACTGAAGAATTTCCTATGGAGCTCCCTAGTAACAATGCACTGGTCCTAACTGTGGAGCTGCTTGGCTCTCCTCATGTTTGGTGTGGGGCCCAGTGCACACCAGTTGCTGCTGGTGGGTGCCTTCTCTGGCTATGGGATAAGGACCAAAATGGAGTATGAGCATTTGGTAGCAACTTCAGTGGCTCAAGTAAATCTTTTTTTTTTTTTTAATTTTAAAATTTTTATTTGTGTGTATATGTGTATATTGTCAAGCCAGGATCACTTGTGGCTGCAAATGAATGCCCATCCCCTTTACATGGATGGTTGGGGAGTTGAACCCTGGGCCAACAGTCTTTGCAAGCTAAGCACCTTTAATTCCTGAGCCATCTCTAGCTCCTGGACCAAGTAATTTTTGCCTTTTTTTTCCCCCAAGGTAGGGTCTCTCCTTAGTCCAGGCTGACCTGGAATTTACTATATAGTCTGACTGGCCTCAAACTCACAGAGATCCTCCACCCTCGGCCACTTGAGTGCTGGAATTAAAGGTGTGCACAGGATGGCCGGCCAATTTTTGCTTTTTTTGGTTTTTCAAAGTAGGGTCTTGCTCTAGCTTGGGTTGACCTGGAATTCATTATGTAGTCTCAGGGTGGCCCTGAACTCATGGCAATCCTCCTATCTCTGCCTCCCTAGTGCTGGGATTAAAGGTGTGTGCTGCCACGACCGGCTAAGTTTTGCTTTTTTTTTTTTTTTTTAAAAGAAATTATTTGAGAGAGAGAGAGAGAGAGAGAGAGAGAGGGGCAGAGAATGGACGCGCCAGTGCCCCTAGCCACTGCAAATGTTCGAACTCCAGATGCATGCACCACCTTGTGCATCTGGTCTACGTGGGTACTAGGGAATCAAACTTGAGTCCTTAGGCTTCACAGGCAAGCACCTAACCATCTCTCCAGCCCAATTTTTGCTTTTGAGTATAGCAATAAATATAACTTGGGTGTTTTTTTTTTTTTTTGTTTGTTTGGTTGGTTTTTCGAGGTAGGGTCTCACTGTAGCTCAGGCTGACCTGGAATTTACTAGTCTCAGGGTGGCCTCGAACTTATGGTGATCCTCCTACCTCTGACTCCTGAGTGCTATGATTAAAGGTGTGCGCCACCATGCCTGGCTCTAACTTGGGTGTTTTAAAAAAGTTTTTATATTTATTTATTAGAGAAAGAGGCAGAGAGAGAGAGAGGGAGGGAGGGAGGGAGGGAATGAATATGGCTGTGCCAGGGCGTCTAGTCTCTGCAAACGAACTCCAGATGCTTGTGCCACCTTGGGTATTGGGCTTACATGGGTCCTGGGCAATTGAACCTGGGTCCTTTGACTTTGCAGGCAAGCACCTTAGCAGCTAAGCCATCTCTCCATCCTGTAACTTGGGTGTTTTGTACATATTTTTTCCCTCCATGTTTCTGGCAGTTAGTTGTATAAACAGTCTCTGATTTACAGTGGTTTGATTTATGATTTTTCCTTTGTGTATGTTTGTTTGAGGCAGGATTTCACACTAGCCCAGACTGACCTGGAATTCACTCTGTAGTCTAGGCTGACCTTGAACTTGTGGCTATCCTACCTCAACCTCCCGAGTTCTGGGATCATAGTAGTGAGCCATAATGCCCAGCTGATTTATGATTTTTGAAAAACAATGCTTGTAAACATGCTGTGCATTCAGTAGAAACTATACTTTGAATTTTGCTTCCTTTCTGGCTTAATATGTATTATGATACCCTCAAGAGAGGCTGGTTAGCACAAGCAAGCCACAGCTTCCAGTGAGCAGCAGTTAGAGTGAGGGAAAATACTCCATAGGGAGTTAGGTTTCTCAGCTAGGGTAGATATAGATGAACTTTTGACCTACAGTGCATGTCATTAGCATGTGTCCCCACCACATGTATAAGGATCTATATTTTACAGAAGTTTCCATCTGCTGTGGATGGGGAAATTGAGATGCTGGCTTCATCCACCCTGGGCGGGCACTTTGCCCTGGGTCTTTTGAGCATGCTGCTGTGGATGGGCTCCTGGAAGGCAAGCAAATGGGTCAACAGAATTGCTACTTGGGAAGAAGCTCTGTAACTACAAACTGAAATGGAAAGTGACAAGCCATGGGGTAGACAGCAGGGAGTCACCCTGACATTGAGGTACTTATAGTAGTGTGCCTCGGATGGATTAGTTCATTCCTGTAAAAGTATGTGTGTTTTTTTTCGAGGTAGTGTCTCACTCTATTCCTGGCTGACCTGGGACTCACTCTGTAGCCTAGGCTGACCTCAAACTCACAGCAATCCTCTTAACTCAGCCTCCCTAGTGCTGGGACTAAAGGGGTGCACCACCATGTCCGGCTAAAGTCATGTGTTTATTGAGCTGGAATCAGTGTATACATGCTGATTCTGCTCCTGTCATCTAGATTGCCTCACCTAGTGGGCCTGGTTCCTCAGTCACATATAGCAGGCACTCGACAGAGGGGTGCATCCCTCTGTGGCTTTCTCCCACCTTTCACTCTAGTCTCAGGCTGGCCTCAAACTTACAGTGATCCTCCTACCTCTGCCTCCGAAGTGCTGGGAATGTTTTTTTTTTTTTTTGAGGTAGGGTCTCACTGTAGCCCAGGCTGACCTGGAATTCACTATGTAGTCTCAGAGTGGCCTCGAACTCATGGCGCAGTCCTCCTGCCTCTTTCTCCTGAGTGCTGAGATTAAAGGTGTGTGCTGCCACAACCAGCTAGTGCTGGAATCTTTAAGCCACCTCATCCAGCTTCTCTGTGCGTGCATGCGTGCGTGCTTGTGTGTGTGTATATATATTCTAAATGTTTTTATTTATTTGCAAGCAGATGGACAGAACGGTTGCACCAGAACCTCTTGCCACTGCAAACAATCTCTAGATATGTGCACCACTTTTGTGTATCTGACTTTATGTGGGTACTGGGGAATTGAACCCAGGCCAGCAGGCTTTGTAAACATCTTTAACTGCTGAGCCATCTCTCTAGTCCCCCCCCCTCCTTTTTTTGAGGCAGAATTTCACTTGTAGCCTCGGCTGGCCTCGCACTCACAGCCATCCTTATACGGCTGCCTCCTTAGTATTGGGATTAAAGATGTGTGCTACCACCCAGCATGACTGATTGTCTCTCTTCATTTTCACTGTAGTTACTGAGCTTTGGCAGAGGTAGGGTTGGACATCTATCTGAATTTTTTTCTACCAGTAGGGACAGATTATTGTTGTAGTTTCACCATTGCTCCTATCTGAGTGACCTGCATGGTTTGAGTTTTCCTGGAGTTGACAGGGGGATGAACCTGGTGCTAGAGCTGCCCAAGGTGCCTTTCTCTGGGACCCTGGTGGGCAGCAAGGGAGCCTCCATAGGCACTAAGGATGTTTATTTTAAAATTTTGGATACATGACCTTAAATTTACAAAAGTTTCAAAAATGGGGAGAACAAAGAAGACCCAGGCAGTTTGCCAGTTAGTTACTGGTTGCTGGTATTGTACTCTGTGTGCTCTGTACACTTTGACTCATGAGAGAGGGTCTTTACACAGTCCTTTATGTTGCTGATCAGGTGTGTGCCTTGCCTTGCAGTGCACAGATCCCAACTTGTACCTTAAGTAATCTTCTCTGCTCAGAACCTTAGTTTGAGGCTCCAGAGTCTCCACAACCTTCTTAGATTTGACACCCCCCCACCCGAGGTAGGGTCTTATTCTTAGCTCAGGCTGATCTGGAATTCACTATGTAGTCTCAGGGTGGCCTTGAAAGGTGATCCTCCTACCTCTGCCTCCCGAGTGCTGGGATTAAAGGCGTATGCCACCACGCCTGGCTCCTTCTTAGATTTGAATGTTTCCACAGCTTTTCTTTGTTATGGTTTCTTCAATAATGCTTTTTTTTTTCTTTTTCGGTGTTTAAAAATATTTTATATTTATTTATTTGGCAGAGAGAGAGAGAGAGGAAGAGAGAGAGAGAGAGGGAGGGAGAGAATGGGCATGCCAGAGCCTCCAGACACTGCAAACGAATTCCAGATGCGTGCGCTCCCTTGTGCATCTAGCTAATGTGGGTCCTGGGGAATTGAACCTGGGTTCTTTGGTTTTGCAGGCAAACGCCTTAACTGCTAAGCCATCCCTCTATCCCAAGAATGCTTTTTTTTTTCTTCCCAAGTTAGGGTCACACTGTGGCCCAGGCTGACCTGGAATTAACTATATAGTCTCAGGGTGGCCTTGAACTCAGGGCACTCCTCCTACCTCTGCCTCCCGAGTGCTGGGATTAAAGGTGTGCACCAGCACTCCCAGCTCAAGAATGCTTTTTTAAAAAATATTTTTATATTTATTTATTTATTTATTTGTTTGACAGAGAAAGAGGGAGAGAGAGAGAGAGAGAGAGAGAAAATGGGCACGCCAGGGCCTCTAGCCACTGCAGATGAACTCCAGACACATGTGCCCTCTTGTATATCTGGCTAATGTGAGTCCTGGAGAATCAAACCTGGGTCCTTTGGATTTGCAGGCAAATGCCTTAACTGCTAAGCCATCCCTCCAGCCCCAAGAATAGTTTTGGTTTTGATCTTGTTTAGTGTTTGTTTCTAGGCACACTGAGATTGTGTCAAGATGTGGGGTAGGGTCCTAACAGGTTGGAAGGACCCTCTCTCTCTGCCTCTTCCTCTCATTTCCCATCTCCCTTTAAAAAAATATTTTATTTTTATTTACTAATTTGAGAGAGAGAGATGCAGAAATAGGCAGTTAGAGAGAATGGGTGCAGCAGGGCTTCCAGCCACTGCAGATGAACTCCAGATACATGTACCCCCTTGTGCATCTGGCTTATGTGGGCCCTAGGGAGTTGAACCTGGGTCCTTTGGCTTTGCAGGCAAGTATCTTAACCACTAAGCCATCTCTCCAGCCCCCCTCTCTCATAAATAAATAAGTAAATAAGATATTAAAAAACATGGATGATGAGATTGAGAATTGCTGATAGTTTTTGCTTGGTCAGCCTTTCCTGCCCTTTGAGGTCTGGAAATTCATCTCCAGCTGGTCCTCTGACTTCCCTGTCTATGCTCTTTTCCTTCTTTCACCTTTATGTTGCTTTGTCAGTTATCTGAGTGAGCTGAGCAGTCACCCAGCACAGCAGGACATGAACATGGTGAGAAGACCTGGGCCATCTGGGAGCAGTCACTTCTCTCACCACCTTGGCCATTCACAGGATTTGTAATAGAATTGGATTCTGGGGGGTGAAAGGCATGCTTAGCTGACTGCTGATGAGTAGACTCCATCATAAATTCAGAAAGAGCCGGGCGTGATGGCGCATGCCTATAATCCCAGTACTTGGGAGGCAGAGGTAGGAGGATTGTTGTGAGTTTGAGGCCACCCTGAGAATACATAGTGAATTCCAGGTCAGCTTGAGCTAGAGTGAGACCCTACCTCGAAAAACCAAAAAAGGAAGTTAATATATGTATTTTTTTAGAGGTAGGGTCTCACTGTATCCCAGGCTAACCTGGGCTAACCTGGAACTTACTGTATGCCCAGGCTGTCTTTGAACTCACAGTGATCCTCCCCAGCCTCCTGAGTACTGGAATTAAAGGTGTGCAGCACCACACCAGGCCTAAGTTTTAAAGTCAGGAAAAAACTAGAGACCTAACCTAGTCTGAAATGCCAGTGTGACACTGAATCCCATGAAGTCACTTTGGGAAACTTGCAGTCTTGACTGCCAGTCCTGATACCAATGAATACCTCTGAATTGACAGGGCTTGAATTTGTCTTGTGTCTTCACTGAAACCTGTGTGTGGCTGTACTTTTCCACTTGCATGCTGTTTGCTGCCATCTTAGTGGCACCCTGGGTCTCTCTGACTGATGCTTGAGAATCCAGAATGAAGGCCATTCCTTAGTGATGGGTGGGTGGGCTGTGTGCTACTGAGTGTGGATTCGAGGCTGTCTTGAGGTGGATTCGAGGGTGGATTTGTTGTCACATATGCTTGCATTGTGAGTAGGTTACTGGTATTGTCCAGGTATCTACCTGGGTGAAGTTTACTTACATGTCTTGCCCTGTGTTGAGCCTGCTTCTGTTTCCCTGTAGTAGGCCATGTGCATGCTAGCCATGGTATCTTGTACCCCCTGGCTTGGTTTATTTTCTTTTATTCCTCTCCCCTCCCTCCCCTCCCCCCTTTCCTTTCCTTTTTCTTTCAGTAGGGTCTCATCCTATTCACTCTGTAGTCCCTGACTGGCCTGAATTCAGAGGGTCACTCTTACCTGTCCTTCCGAGTGCTGGGGTTAAAGACGTGCCCCACCATGCCTAGCTATATTTTTTATCTGTCTATCTGGGTGTGTGTGTGTTGGGGGGGGGAGAGAATGGGTGTGCCAGAGCTTTCTGCCACTGCAAATGAACTCCAGACACATGTGTCACTTTGTGCATGGCTTATCTGGGTACTGGGGACTTGAGCCTGGGCTGTCAGGCTTTGCAAGCAAGCACCTTTAGCAGCTAAGCTAAGCCATCTCTCCATCCACCCCTATGTTCTCTCTGGCTGTGGTAATATAGCTGGTCGTTTGCATCTATCTTAATTTGGGAACCTTTAAAGTAGAAATGAACAGCCTGTTCTGCAGCTTAACTTCAAAAGCTCTTGTAATTGTCCAGTCTTCCGTCACTTATATCTCCCTTTGCATTAGTTAGAAGCAAGTCCCAGTCACATAATTCTGTTCATGACGTTGCTGTGTAAAGATTCTTCATCCCATAGCTGTAGATTTATGGTATTGGATGAAGCAAATTTAGTCACATGTCAGTCCTTTTCATATAGTGTGTGCTTTTTGGGTTTGGCTTAAAAAGGATGCCACTCCCATAAGATCAGAAAGCTCTCCAGTTTCTCCAGGACTCCTTTGGGGTCCTGGGATTGATTGTGCAAGATGGTATGAGAGAATCTGGTTTTATTTCTCCCTCATCCCCTTGTAGTTCTTGCTTGCTATGAGCCATCCTGATGGGTCCACTTGGTCTGCAGGGCCCATTGTTGCTGCAGGCCCTACAGCTGCCTCTTGGAGCTTGGGCCTGAGGTTGGGTAAGCTGCTTTCCTTGCTGTTGTCCTGGCCATGTCCCTTCTACTCTTCTGTGTGCAGTGTGTAGTCGTACTTAACATCTCCCAACAGGTGTGTGTGGCTTACCTCGCCTCTCACATAGGGCTACTTTAACATCACAGTGAAAATCTGGGATCTTCTACTTAAAAATGTACTAGGCTTATTTCTAGGCTACTATTTTTTTTTCTTTAAAATTAAAAAAAATTATTATTTGCGAGAGAGAGAAAGAGACAGATAGAGAATGGGCACACTAGGACCTCCAGCCACTGCAAACAAACTCCAGACACATGCATCACCTTGTGCATCTGGCTTACATTGTTCCTAGGGAATTGAACTTGGGTCCTTTGGCTTTGCATGCAAATGCCTTAACCACTAAGCCATCTCTCCGGCCCTGTTATTTTCTTTTTTTTAAAAATATTATTTACTTATTTTTTATATTTTTAAAATATATTTCTTTTTATTTATTTGCAAGAAGAGAGAGAGAAGAGACAGAGAGAGAGAGAATGGACACACCAGCGCCTCCAGGTGCTACAAATGAACTCCAGAGGCATGTGCCACCTTGTGCATCTGGCTTCTTGTGGGTACTGGGGAATTGAACCTGGGTCCATAGGCTTTATGGGCAAGTACCTTAACCCCTGAGTCATCTCTCCAGCCCCTTTGTTATTATTTTGAAGCAGAGTCTCACTCTAGCTCAGGCTATCCTTGAACTCACAGTGATCATCTTACCTCAGCCACCTCTTTATTGCTGGGATTAAAGGTGTGCACTATCACGTCCAATTCAGTTTTTCTTTTTTTTGGTTTTTCAAGGTAGGGTCTCACTCTAGCCCAGGGTGACCTGGATCTCACTATGTACTCTCAGGGTGGCCTTGAACTCAACAGCGATCCTCCTACCTCTACCTCCTAAGTGCTGGGATTAAAAGTGTGAGCCACCATGCCCGGTGGTTTAAATATTTAAAAAAAATTAAAAAAAATTAAAAAAAAAACTTTTATTTATTTGCAAGCAGAGAGGTAGGACGAGAATGGACACATCAGGGCATTCTGCCTCTGCAAAATGAACTCCGGATATATGCACCTCTTTGTGCATCTGGCTTTCCATAGGAGCTGGGGAATTGAACCTGGGCCATCAGGCTTTTTTGTTTGTTTATTTTGAGGTAGGGTCTCACTGTAGCTCAGGCTGACCTGGAATTTACTATGTAGTCTCAGGGTTGCCTCGAACTCATGGCCATCTTCCTACCTCGGCCTCCTGAATGCTGGGATTAAAGGTGTGTGCCACTTTGTCCATCTGGCTTTACATGAGTACTGGGGAGTCAGACTTGTGGTGTTAGGTTTTACCAGTAAGCATCTTACTTGCTGAGCAATCTCTCTAGCCTTTGTAAAAAAAAAAAAAAAAAAGTATTTTCTTTATTTGCAAGCAGTGAGTGAGTGTGTGTGTGTGTGTGGGGGGGGTGCAGGAGGCGCAGGGAAATAGGGAGGAAGGAAGAGAGCAAATATGGTCATGCCAGGTCCTCTAGCCCTGCTGCAAATGAATTCTAGATGCATGTACCACTTTGTTCATCTGGCTTTTTACGCGAGTACTAGAAATTTGAACTTGGGTCATCAGACTTTGCAACTGAGCACGTTTTACCACTGATCCATATCTCCAGCACCTTTATTTATAAATATAGCAAGTTGCCAACCTGTATGTCTTTACATGGGTACTGGGGAATTGAACTATGGTTGTTAGGCTTTGCAGGCAAGTGCCTTAACCGATGAGCCATCTTTCTAGCCGTCTTCTAACCTTTACTAGTAATATAGGTTATGCCTCTGTCAAATGTGATAAAAACAGAAACTGTTACCAAACAGAGTTCATGAAGAACTATGGCCTGAGCTCAGGTGCCAGCACTTGCCTTTTCTTGAAGCCTGCTCTTGCTTCCATCTGTAGAACTTGGAATCGTGTGCTTTAGCATAAAAGTGCCACACTTCTGAGTTGCATTCTTTAAAAAACACAAAATTCTTTCATGTCTGTCTGGAAATTCTGGTATATGGTATACAATTGAGGAAATCTGTTGCCTTGTTCCGTTGGCGGTTTGGTTTGTGAAAGAATTTGCTGTTTTTCTGTGTCCTTGTGAAGTACATGGATGAGTTTTTACTTTAGCATCAAAATGATAAGGGGCAGGAAAGTTCTCTGATCAGGCTTTGAAAGTCTGTAAGGGGTTTTTGTTGCCCTCCTGCCCAGATGTTTGCTACTTGGATGTTTTTGTTTTTGTCTTTGAGGTAGGTTCTTGCTTAGCCCAGGAATTCACTATGTAGTCTCAGGGTGGCCTCAAACTCATTGCGATCCTCCTACCTTTGCCTCTAAAGGTGTGCATTCCCTTGCTTGACTTTGCTACTTGCATTTATAGTTGGTATGGAAAGAGGAGATTTCTCAGAAGACTTGGAGGTTCTGTGGTCATTTTTGGAGAACAGCCCTGGTTAGTCTGCTCCCTCCCCCACCCTGTGTGCTTGTTATGTCTCTTCAAATGTTTGAATGAGACTAGGGTCTATGGTGCCATCTGTGATCTTGGGGTTTAGCCACCAGCATCTAGTTTGTGTGGAGATAGGACAGACAGCACACAGAATTAACAGCTCAGCTGTGTTTCTTTTTAGATGTTTAATCTTTTGGTGGATAAAACCAGGCAGCTGGAGGTTGTGAACTATTTTGTGCTACCAGGGATGGTAGAAGTTACGTGTGTCATGGCTCAGGGAGAACTGAAGTGTTATTGAAAGTAACATTGTCATTTCTAGCTTCATTGATGCAAACATTTTTAATGTGCTTCTTCAAAGCTAAACTCTTAAGTTTTTCCATATTTTAGATTAAATAGGATTGCGAATCAGGTGGCCATTCAGCGGAAGAAGCAGTTTGTGGAGCGAGCCCACAGCTACTGGTTACTCAAAAGGCTGTCTAGGAATGGTGCTCCCCTGCTGCGGCGGCTCCAGTCCAGCCTGCAGTCCCAGAGAAACACGCAGCAGGTATGTGTACCCATCCTTGTGCGCCTTTCAGTGTCTCTGGCCTCCAGCACACTGATTAGACCAGTTCTCTAGGACAGGGCACCTGGTTCAGGCTGGACATGGTGCTGATCCTTAGTCCCTTAGCTGCAAAGCTGTGCATTCTGAAGGTGACTCATGTATCCTAGTGGCTTGGTGTGATGTCATATTGAATTGCTCTTCCTTCTCTCACTCTGCACACACTGGAGTGCCTGCTTTGTGTCTAGCGCTCTGCCAGTTCTGGGTAAAGAAGGGATTGCCCAGGGAAGCTGCTACCATGTGGCCACCTGGATATTTAGGATAGGGATAGCAGGAAGAAGGCCTGATGAGAGTCTGAATCTGATGGGTCTGTGTGCTGAGCCTTCAAAGCATTACACAAGTAGTGATTTATTTAAAGGCCTTGCATTAAAGGTAGGTAAAGCAGAGAGGGGAGGGGGAGGGAGGGAGGAAGAGGGGGAGGAGGGAAAGGGAGAGGGAGGAGAGACGGAAAGACAGACAGACAATAGGTGTGCATCAGGGCCTCTTGCCACTGCAACCAAACTCCAGCTAAATGCGTGTTCCATTTTATGCTTCTGGCTTTATGTGGGTACTGGGGAATTGAACTTGGGGCTGAAAGACTTTGTAAGCAAGCACCTTTAGCTATTGAGCCATCTCCGCAGCCCTGAAACTAGAAATAGATGCTAAAATTTAAAAAATTTATTAGTTTTTTTTTTTACGTGTGGGAGAGAATAGGTGTGCCTCCAGATGCTTGTGCCCTCTTGTGCGCTTGTGTCACTGGGTGTCTGGCTTATGTGAGACCTGGAGAATTGAACATGGGTCCTTAGGCTTCTCAGGCAAGCATCTTAATGGCTAAGGCATCTCTCTAGGCCAGATTCTATTTTTTTTTTCTTCCTGAGTTAGGCTCTCATTCTAGCTCAGGCTGACCTGGAATTCATGTAGTCTCAGTCTGACCCTGAACTCAAAGGGATCCTTGTGCCTTTGCTTATCCCAAGTGCTGGGTTTAAAGGCATGTGCCACCACACCCGGCTTAAATTTTGATTTGTTTTGGTTGTCTGACCTTGGGAGAGGACAGTCAAGGTCCTCTGCTGTGGCTGACCTTCCTGGGGGAGATGGTAGACAGAATGGGATGAGCTGCTCTGAGATGGGAGATCACTGACGTTACTAGTGTACTGCACCTGGGCCAGCTAGTATCAGGGTTGGGAAGATTTCTCCCTGGCAGTGTGCTGAGGCCCCCCCCCCCCCCAATAGGCCCTGGTCTGGTGGAAAAGCAGGTCCTAAGAGGCCTTAGACTACTTGTTGAGGCAGTGTTGTGGTTAGAAGAAGGAGCAGGGTGGTTGCTTTAGTCCAGCAGTTTGTCTGTTGTTTGCACTAAGGCCAGCCTCCATCCTGTTTTCTGATCCTTGTTTTCCCGTAACTTCCTGGTGTCCTCTGCCCCTCCTGCCCTCTTGCTTGTGGTACCCTGGAAGCCTGAGACCTGGGCCTGGTTGTCCTTGGGGTTATAGTTGTGTCAGATGAGAGCCCTTGCTGCAGAGATGGCCTTTGCGTCACAGCTGCACTGACTGTCCCCCAGCATGTGAAGAAGCCTTGCCTGATTGCTGAGCTGCTCCTTGTGAGGTGGGTTCTGGTCGTTTTCCCTCATGATAGTGCTGGGGTGCTTGCTTATCTTCCTGGCAGTGAGCTTTCCCTTCTCAGAAATCACCTCATGCAGTCCTACTGTGGAGGCTTCAGGAATTGACTTCTGTGTCACAAGGTAGACTGCTTTAGAGCAGCGCAAGGAGAGTTGGGATTTTCAGATGAGGCTGTCCTTCTGCTTTTATAAAGTCTTCATGAACCTGTGGTATTTAGGAGTGTGGGCCACTATGCTTGATTACCATGTTAATCTTTTTAAAATTAATGGGCTAGTAAGATGGCTCCGTGTATAGAGAACTTGTGTAAGTGTGAGAACCTGAGTTTGGATCCCCAGAACACGTGTAAACCTGGATGCTATGGCAGCTGCCTAATCTTAGCACATGTATTGCAGGAAAGGCGGTGGAGACAGGAGAGTCTGCCACAAGCTTGAGGACCAGCTAGGTTAGTGAACACAGTGGTGAATAAGGCTGCCCAAATAAGGTTGGCGGTGAGGACCTATACCTAAGGTTGCCCTGTGACCTTCACATATGCACCATGGCATGTGTGTGCCTGCGATCACCTCAACACTCAAGCACACATATAAACATGTCATGCATATACATACTAAAACAAACAAACAAAAAAACAGGTTATAAACAAGCCACTACAAAGTACATTTTGCTTGCCTCTAACTGTACCAGCATAAGTCTGCTGGTAATCAGATTTCTTTAACTTCACAGGGGTTACCAGGTCAAGTGTCCTTTCGTTGCTCTTCTGAGAACTATAAGCAGGATGTTTTTCAGATGCTCTTGGGCCCCAAATTCACCTTTTTTAAAAATTTTTTTTTATTATTTTTTGGTTTTTCAAGGTAGGGTTTGGCTTTGGCTCAGGCTGACCTGGAATTAACTATAGTCTCAGGGTGGCCTCAAACTCAGGGCGATCGTCCTACCTCTGCCTCCTGAGTGCTGGGATTAAAGGCGTGAGCCACCATGCCCGGCTCCCAAATTCACCTTTTAATGTACTTACTGGCTTTGTTCATGTGGATGATTCATTATTAACCTTGATTAAATGCTTGAGAATTTTCAGTAACACTAAAATATACTTGCAGTCTGCACTGCCTGGGTGCTGATGTTGCGCAGGTGGAGACAGCTTGTGCCCCCAGTGTTCCAGTTCTGTGTTTGCACGTTATTTTCATGCTGGGAAGAGTGGCAGTCTATATAGCTTAGTCACTAACTCTTTGCCCTCAGATTCTATATCCTTAACCAGTGTGCTGGCTGGTTTTGGATTGTGGAATCTCAGTTCTGTGACCTCTGGGTGGGCATGTGAGGGCCAGAGACATCCAGGGGGAGGAGGGGTTTCATGGCTCATGGTTGGCAGGAATGGTGTTTCAGGGGGAACTGTCCTGCAGCAGTACAGAAGGACAGACATCCGAAGTGGGCCATGACCTCTTCCTCCATGATAGGGTCAGGGCATGTGAGTTTTTCTGAGGAGGTGGCCCCAGACATTAGCTGTATTCCTTGTGGTTCTGCATGTTGGGAATAGTGTCCCTGCCTTGCCTCTCCACCATATGGCAGAGGATAGGTGTTGGCTTTGGTTGGTAACTGCTGTGGGGCTGCATGAGGACCCAGTGTCTTGGATGGTCCTTTACAGGAAGGGCTCTCTGGTTGTTCTGTTAGGTTCTTTGATGGTAGCTGGAGGGATGTGTGTTTTCCTTTTGGCAGCAGCTCCTGTCTGACACCTCTGTGAGGTGGTGAGGCTGAGGCTGCCCTCTGTTCTTGAGAGGCTCTGCAAAGGCCTTGGGGCCATTTGGGAGAGCTGTGGCTCCTTACCCTGCTTGAAGCTCTGAGTAGCTCAAAGGATGGCCAGGCAGAGCCCCCTGCTTTCCTGCCACCATCGGTCCTTGCCTTCCAGTGCTACAGTTTAATTTTGTTAGCTGGGGTGGAAAAGGGCTGATGGCTGATGTAGGCTGTAGGTGTTGTCAGGATATGTACTGTCTGGTGCACTCTTCTGTCCCCTGAGAAAACAGTTGATGATTGGGGACTGTAGTGTCCACTCCAGTCTATAAGAGGCTAAAAGTGCTCCTCACATCTTACCTGCTAAGCCCAGAATGTGAACCTGTGTCACACTCCATTGCAGGTCAGGTTGGCTCAGCCCTGTGTATATTTTGCTTCCCTGTGCTCCTACCATTACCATTCCCAGCTCCTGGACATCAAGCCAGGGCCCCATGGTACCCTGGGCTTATATTAGCATCTCCTGTCCTTTCACCATAGAACATTCATAGGGACTATCTAGGAAGGGTAGGTCCCAGGTCTTGGGCAAGTCTGGGGGATCCCCGGAGTCTCCTTTGTGTAGGCACCTGAAGCCCTTGGCAGGAAAAGGTTATAGATTTGACTAATGGGAAGTTTCACTGTATTTTTTTCAGAGAGAAAATGATGAAGAGATGAAAGCTGCCAAAGAGAAGCTGAAGTACTGGCAGCGGCTACGCCATGACCTGGAACGCGCGCGCCTGCTGATTGAGCTATTGCGCAAGAGGGAGAAACTCAAGCGTGAGCAGGTGAGGCTGGGGCTCTGCTCCAGGGCTGTTGTAGAGTATCCTGGGGACACTAGCACCTCCTGTTGTCCTTGTGGGATGTTGGTGGAAATGCTCTGGAACAGCAACCCTTGTACATCTGTTGGTCCTGTGTTGCTTGTTCCCACCTCCCACCATGTCCCCACCCTGTAGCTCATGGTAGTGCTTCCTTATTGCCAGATTGTTTGGCAGTTCCAATTAAGGGGCCCCTGGGGGGCCTTGCTGACTTCTGCCTTGGAGAAGTGCGTGGTCCTTGTGCAAAGAGGGCATAGCAGGGTAAGGGTGGTGGCCTACGTGTGGTTTGCTCTGGTGGTGGTTGTAGTGTTGCTTACGTGGTTGGGCAGTGTGTGAGGTGCCATGTTCCCCAAAGAGAGGCATGCCCACAGTCTTGTAGAGACAGCGTGTGCTGTTGTTGCCAGGTGAAAGTGGAGCAGATGGCTATGGAGCTGCGGCTGACCCCACTGACCGTGCTTCTTCGATCGGTCCTGGAACAGTTGCAGGAGAAGGACCCTGCGAAGATCTTCGCCCAGCCCGTGAGTCTAAAGGAGGTGCGTGTCACCATGGTTCATTGTTCTGGCTCATGTGTAACTGGATCTGCACTGCTATTTTATTAGTAAACAGGTAGCTCAGGAGAGCAGGTTACTTGTGTTGTTATTATTTTAAAAATTTTATTCATTTATTTGAGAGAGAGAGAAAGAGTGGGTGTGCCAGGGGCCTCCAGCCACTGCAAATGAACTCCAGATGCATGCACCACTTTGTGCATCTGACTTATATGGGTCCTGGGGATTGAACCTGGGTCCTTTGGCTTCATAGGCAAGCACCTTACTGCTAAGCCATTTCTCCAGCCCCAACTTGTCCTTTTTTTCCTTTTGTTTTTTATTTTTGAGGTTGGGTTTTACTGTAGCCCAGGCTGACCTGGAATTCACTGTGTAATCTCAGAGTGGCTTTGAACTCACAATGATCCTCCTACCTCTGCCTTAAAGGTGTGCACCACCACACCCAGCTGTATTCTTAATTATTATGCAATTATGTATTTTAATTATAAAACACTATGTTTTATTGAAAGTGGCCATGTGAGCATCTGTTCAGAACTGAGTTGTTGGCAGTGTTGGCCCTGCTGGTTGCCCCACTGAAAGATGTACTTTTAGCCCAGAGAACTTGGATTGGGAAGGTCTCTGGAAGAATTGGGCTAAGATTAGCTTAGTGTTAACCTGTTAGCTACATGCAAACCATCTGGGAGGGGTTGTGTGTCTCAGGTGTGATTGGTTTTATAGACAACATAGAATAAGTTGGCAATTCTGTTTTGGTTTATAAATGATTATTTTTTTCCCTAAAACTAGGTACCAGATTATCTGGATCATATTAAACATCCCATGGACTTTGCCACAATGAGGAAACGACTAGAAGCTCAAGGGTATAAAAACCTCCATGCGTTTGAGGAGGATTTTAATCTCATTGTAGATAACTGCATGAAGTACAATGCCAAGGACACCGTGTTTTATAGAGCCGCAGTGAGGCTGCGAGATCAGGGAGGTGTTGTTCTGAGGCAGGCCCGGCGTGAGGTGGACAGCATCGGCCTAGAAGAGGCCTCGGGAATGCACCTGCCTGAGCGGCCTGTCGCGGCCCCTCGGAGGCCTTTCTCCTGGGAAGATGGTAAGAACCAGACGCCACATCCAGGAAGACGGGAGGATGTTCTTTCCAGCAGATTGTGCAAAGTATTAGGATTCTAACATGTCATCAGTGTAGACTTTACCAAGGGTACTTCTGCTCACTTTTATCCTCTGCCACCTATTGTGTGTTGCATACTCTGCACATTTTACTGGGTCCCTGCCACATTGCAAATGCCCACTCCAGAGACAGAGACAGCCAGTGGAGCCCAGGGATAGATGATACAGGCCAAGAATATAGTGCAGTTGGGTATATCTTATCTGTAGGCACCTGGCCTGGCTACCAGATCTTGGAGTGAGAAGGTAGCTGTTGGTAGTTGTATTTCAACTAGAGGCAGGAGCTGTTGTTAGATTTGTTGCTGGCCTACCTCTTGATGGCTTGTACATGTTCAGAGAGGGCCTGGCTCCCCAGGATAATACTGTGAGCCTCTACTTCTCTGGACACACTAGACACATACAGATGGTGCTGTCACTCATCAGCCTCTTTCTCCAAGCAATTCATGGAAATCTCCTTGCCCTTTGCTTGAGAAGCCAAGTAAGCATTTGTTCATGCGGGTTGGTGGGCCACCTTGAAGCATGGTTTTCCTGTATTTTAAACTTCTTGCTAAAACCCAAGAAGAGCCTGTATTCTGGTTCAGCCTACCCTTTCTCTTGCTCCTCACTGACCACCGTTGGCTATGCTTTGACCTGGATTTCTCCCTCCCTTTCATGGCAGCATTTCATTGTGTCATGTTTCCCTCTGCTACGGCATGGGGCTATAGTTGTAGCTTGGTGAAGAGGCAGGGTGCTTGCAGGCCTGGCTGCTGGCCTCCTGTGTCTGGCTAAGGGTGACTGTCTCTTTCACACTTGGATATCTGCAGGGCATGTGGGATAGGTGGAACTTTTTATTTTTTTTTTTTAATTTCTTGAGGTAGGGTCTCACTCTAGCCCAGGCTAACCTGGATTTCACTATGTAGTCTCAGGATGGCTTCGAACTCACGACAGTCCTCCTACCTCTGCCTCCCAAGTGCTGGGATTAAAGGCGTGCACCGACACAGGTGGAACTTTTTATTTTTTATTTTATTTATTTATTTATTTATTTGAGAGAGACAGACAGAGAAAGAAAGAGGCAGATAGAGGGAGAGAGATTGGGCGTGCCAGGGCCTCCAGCCACTGCAAATGAATTCCAGACGTGTGCGCCCCCCTGTGCATCTGGCTAACGTGGGTCTTGGGGAGTCGAGCCTCGAACCAGGGTCCTTAGGCTTCACAGGCAAGCACTTAACTGCTAAGCCATCTCTCCAGCCCAGGTGGAACTTTTTAAAGAAAATATTTATTTATTTAATAGCTCGAGAAAGCAGCACATAGAATGGATGCTCCAGGGCCTCTAGCCACTGCAAACAAACACCAGACTCATACGTCACCTTGTGCATCTGGCTCATGTGGATATTAGGGAATCAAACCTCGCCACCATCTTCAGCGCTCTGTAATGGAGGATGTGCTTAACCCTCTGTTTACAAAGAAGCAGACAAGCCAGGCATGGTGGCTCATGCCTGTAATTACAGCATTCAGGAGGCCGAGGCAGGAGGACCACAAATTTGATGTCAGTTTGGGCTACATAGTGAGACCCCTGACTCCAAAATCCCATCATCTATCCACCCACTTAACCAACCAAAAGAAATAAGTCTTGCTGCTTGGGGCCTTCACATGATAAGGTTTTCGTTTACCTAAATGTGTTTGAGCATATTTGTAAGATTTTGTTTGAAGTGGTGTGAATATGAGCCTTGGGCTGACAGGTTGTAGGTGTTTTCGCTGAGTTCCCAGTGCTGGTGGTTCCTCCATAAACAAGGTGCTTCTGCAGGATTTTAGTTTCTGGAGGGCGCTGTTTCACGGAGTCTGGGCGGATCTGCTTTATTTCGTCCTTCCTGTTGCTCTTGCTCCTCCTCTGGTTTTGTTTTCAGATGACTAAAGAATATCTTATTTTCTTGGTTGTTTTACTCATTTAAGCTAACTTGTGCTTTGTAAGTTTTGGTAAAATTGAAACTGTGTTTAATAAAGCATGTAGTGATTTATGTGGGAAGGCTTCAGCTAGTACTGCATCTGTGATGTGCAAACAAACCTATGCTAACATGTTAGTACACTGTCTCTTTAGTAGGCAGTCCATTTAGTGTTGGTGGAGCATGTGTGTCTCTGGTAGTCTTTGCAGTCACTTGGAACAGGCTGTCTGCACAGGAGGACCGGGTTGGGTCCTGTATCAGGAGAGGTCATACCTCTCCTGTGACCATCGCGTCTCCTTCAGGAGTGTCCTCTGTCCTGTAGCAGCATCCCTCTCAGGTTTAGGAACTGTGCATTGCTTTAATTGGCCACTTTGGGGCTTTGGTCACTGGCAGAGAAAGGACGATTGGGACAATGCCTTGTTTTAGAGGTGCCCAAAGGTGTGATGGCTCATGATGCATGTCTTTGGTTCAGTGGACAGGTTGCTGGACCCGGCCAACAGGGCCCACATGAACCTGGAGGAGCAGCTGAGAGAGCTACTGGATAAGCTGGACCTCACCTGCTCCATGAAGTCCAGCGGCTCACGAAGTAAACGGGCAAAGCTGCTCAAAAAAGAGATTGCGCTCCTTCGAAACAAGCTGAGCCAGCAGCACAGTCCGTCCCCACCTGTGGGACCTGGTACAGGAGGCTTTGAAGAAGATGCTGCTCCATTGGGGCCTGACACGGGAGAGGAAGGTAAGCATGGTGGGGTGGGAGAGCTTCACCTATGGACATGGGTGTCTCTCGTCAGTCTTAAATGATACTCTGTAATTAACCACAGTTTGTAAGACCTGACATTCATAAAGCTTTTGCCACTGGATATTCCCTTTACGTTCCTATTTCCTTTGTAAAGCCCTTTACAGTTTTATGCTGCCTGTGCTACATGCATGGAATGAGATTTTTTCCCCCCCTTAACTTGAGCCTGAAAAACTTTAAAAAGAATAGTTTAGATCTGGCACTGTGTTGAATAAAAGTTGACTTGTATGGTAAAAATAAGAAATATTTTTGTTGTGTTTTGTAACGGTTTAATTATGCACTAAATGATCAGACAATTTCTATGAAAAGGCTTTAAAAATACCACTACTACTGAAGCATTCCCCACATCATGTTGTGAAGGAGACTAAGGTGCTTCCTGCCAACTCTGGTCTCCTCAGTACCCTGTAGCCCTTCCTGTGAGTGACCATCATCAGTGGGTATCCACTTGTCCTCACAGCATTGGTCTCAGGAAAGAGCTGGACTGCAGGGACGTTAGGATGGGTAGGAGGGAAATGCAGGAGAAGAGACCTGTCTGCCTAGGGGGAGCCATGCACTACGGGAGGTTGGAGGTGAAACTTGTGTGACTATTCTTGATTGTGGGGAAGTTTGCAGCTCCTCTCATGCCTTGCCTTACAGTCACCACATTGCATTTCCATGAAGTGGAAAGTAAAGTAAGACCTGCTCCTCCCACTGTTAGCAATTTGACTTCTGATCCCCCTGTGTGTTTTTCCTGGCCTCTTCAAATAAGAAAAGGAGAACATTAAAACACCCAAAGGCACAACTGTAGTAATTTGCTTTTTGATCTTTTTGGCTATGTCAATAGGTGCAGCCGTGCTCTGCTCCTTGTAAGACATGGCGTCAGTGTGTACTTAGGTCATGCTTCATCCAGTCCACAGATTGACAGTTGTGACAAACTTCTAACCCTCCTTTTCCTCTTGTGACTACTTTTACTCTTGTGGTAAGCAAGCAGTGGAAATCAGGGCTGGTGCCTCTCAGTTCTGGCCTTAGAAACTTACCTCCAGTACGTCCAGCTGCAAATTGCTCACACACCTGTTGTCTTACTGCTGGGTGACGGAAGGTGTGATTGGTTCACACAGTAAAGTCTCTTCAGTGTATGACACACTTTCCTCTGTGCTCTCTGAAAGCTCGCTCACCAGCATGTGGCACTCTTCTGCTGTGCTTTTCTTCCAGGAGCCTTTGCTCACAGGGCTTTTCACACTGTTGCCCTTTTGTGGCCTGTTGAATTTCAGAGGTCACCATCTCCTGATTCCTATGATAGCCCTTACCAGGCTCATTTTCCACTGCTAGATCTGGTCCACTAGCAAGGACATGTGGGTCCAGTCACTCTGTCCTGAACAGTCAGTTGGGGAGGAGTTTTAATTAGCAGAGCAGCTCACTACGTTGGAATATCTTGATCTTGAAGAAGACTCAGCCTCTCCTGTACAGTTGTGCACTACCTCTTAGTTCTGCCTTCACCAGTGCTGAAAAGGGTACCCTCTACTATGTATGTGGCTCCTCAAGTCCCCTGACTTTGAGCAGGAGCCAGCTGGTACCATTGAAAGATCACATCTGCTGCTTTTTGCACTGTGGGGTCTTTGTAAGGAGAGCACACAGGTGATGCCCGAGACAGATCCCTGGAGCTGCTGCTAGGCCTGTTTAAAATGACAAAACTTGGGAAAGGGCTGTTTTCCTCATGCTGCGAGGAAACGGGGATGAAGAAACAAATAGGTCAGTACTCCAGTCTAAAGCAGAGCCATCAGGGTAGGGGGTAGGGGTCCCCTTAGAGAGATAGGATTTCCCATGCAGAGCCAGGCACTGAGGATGTAAAATGATGGTATAGACATCAGAAACATTCCTGTGAAATTGCATACATGTCCTGGAATCAGACAATTAACACAGCATGTTCTTCCAAAAGATAAACTATCTGTCATTTTCTTGAAGATGACCACAGCATTTCTACATGTTAATTACTTAATATAAAATACAATCTTACTTAAACTGTAATTAAACAATACTTGGGTGACATTTCTTTTGTTTGCATTTAAAGAAACATGAGCAGGGTAGCTGCTGGGAGCCAGGCCCAGGAGATAGCATCTGAGGAAGGAAATGCATCCTGGCTGGCTGGGGTGGTAGCTATGACTTGGTATGCTGGTGCAAAGAACAGGTTGTTTGTCAGATGGCCCTCCATGATGACTCTATTGTGATAGACTGAGGGACATGTGGGATTTGGTCATAAATCTGTGGTATAAACTTGACCTGTTAGATTTTTTTTAAGATTTATTTTTACTTATTTATTAGAGACAGAGACAGAGACAGACAGAGACAGGGAGAGGGAGGGAGGGAAGGAGGGAGAATGGGTACCTAGGGTCTCTAGCCACTGCAAATGAACTCCAGATGCGTGCGCCACCTGGAGGGTGGCACCTGGAGAATCAAATCTGGATCTTTAGGCTTCACAGGCAAGGGTCTTAACTGCTAAGCCATCTCTCCAGCCCGAGCTGTTAGATTTTTATACCCAGGTTGATTGATGGGGTCTTTGGGAAGCTCAGAGTCCACAGTGCATGCTGGTGAATGGGGCTGGCACCTTGTCCATGGCTAGTCAGGTGGTACACCTCTCTCTTGCTGAAGGCCCTGGGGCTGGATTGGTACAATCATGGGTCACCGCTGTTCACATAGCAGCCATGTGCCCCTTACTGCTGTATGCTCCTCATATTGTGGTAAGAGGGGACAGGTGTGTTTATAGAACTCAGTATAGAATGCACATTGTGGGCACTGCTCCTTCAGGCTCACAGAGGAAGGGAGTAGGGTGCACACATGCTGGTGGGGACAGTGTAGTTGCCAAGCACGAGTTGGAATTCCCCACAGGCTGTGCTGTGGTTTCCAAAGTTGCTTGTGACTTTGGTGAAGCATTTCATTGGTTTGGTGGCTGGCAAAGTGGCCATGTATCATAGGTACAGCGGAGGTATTTTAATATTCAGGGAGTAGCTGGTCCTAAGTAGACATCCTGTGTGTGAGGCAGCATGATAATTGTTAGTTGTGCGTGTTGGGAGTCCTGAACGGGGGATATTTTGTGTTGATATTTCCTCATACTCACACCTGAGACTCACATTCCAGTTGTGTGGAATTTATTCAGAAGTTATTTCTTACATGCAGTTAAATAATGTGTAGTTAATAATAGCCTATGAGCCTTTTGAAGAATTTTTGCACTTGTGTATTAACTGCCAGTAAGATTTCTGTGAGAGAGACCTGATGAGGTGTTAGACTTAGGGGCTAGAGCTATGTGTCGGGACTGGTGTGGGGTTTCATCCTCTGTGGGACCCAACAGGTCTAGGTGCTGCTAGCTCTTACCTCATGGTGAGGATACTGAGGCTCACAGAGATCAGTGGCCCATGTGGACTCCATGGCTGCCAGAAGTGGCTTTTCACCGGAGTCACATATACAGGCTCCTGTCTTCAGTGCAAACCTTTTTGTTAGCACCCCAGGAGTGTGTCCAGTGAACCATGAGGTGGTGGTGGTGATTGGGAACCTGTGTTCTTCACTCAGGGCTAGCCACAGAGTATGGTGGGAGAAGGTAATGGCTGAGGATAGAGGGACATGGGTGAGCGTGAGTCATGCAGTGCCTTGAGGGTGGCCAGCTTTATGGTAGATGTGAATTGGGAGGGGTGGACAGTGTTGGAAGTTTTGTGTGCAGGGGCAAGACCATGTCCCCTTGCTTCCCAGGCTGGGACTCCCTTTAGAGTTTTAAATGGAGGTGGGCAGTGGGTCTCTTGTGCATCTCATCTGTGGAGAGGATGGGTGGGAGCTCAGTGCAGTGCCTGAAGCTGGGATCAGGGGGGTCCCCTGGCACCATCTCTGCTGGGCCCCTGCTGCCTGGGACTGACCATTAGTCTTAGCCCTGAAGAGGGCCATAGATAGAGATTGCAGTGTTGTCAGGGTCACAGTCAGGATGAGAGCCTGTTATACGGGATAGAGACTAGGGGAGGAAGAGGAGGCAGGTGGCAAGCTGAAGTATGCAGCAGACATGAGCTGGTAGTTTCTTTGTGCTCCTGGCAACACCGGCCTGTGATACCTGTCAGCCTGAGACTTGTCTGTCCTGTGTATATATACCAAGGATGCTAAGCGGGGCAGCACTGTATTAACTCTTACCTACTCAGTGTTCCTGTGTGGGTTGCAAGTGCTGTCCTCCAAAGCTGTTAGTGACCTTTGGCCCCCAGCATGCCTTTGCAATTCAGGATTGGCATTTCCAGTTCATTGACATTAATCTTCAGATACAGAGAGAAAACTTGGACCCTGTGGTAGGTCTCTTGACCTTTAAACAACAGGCTTTTTGTTGAGGCTTTGCCTTACCTTGATTGTAAGGTTGTCTTGTAACAGGCTCCCACAGACCACATGCTTCAGCCCCAAATCACTGCAAATGTTTTTTACGATGAGAAAAACCATTTCAGGTTTAGTGTCTACTCTCAGACTTACTTTGCTGATTTGAGTACTTAGAAGAACCTTTTTTCCCCCCTCCCAAGTTAGGGTCTCACTTTATCCTAGGCTGACTCACTATATAGTCTCAGGGTAGCCTCAAATTCACAGTGATCCTCCTACCTCTGCTTCCCAAGTGCTGGGATTAAAGGCATGCACCACCATAGTTGGCTCTTTATTTCTTATTTTTAAAAATATTTTTATTAGCCAGGCATGGTGGCTCACGCCTTTAATCCCAGCACTCGGAGGCAGAGGCAGGAGGATCGCCGTGAGTTCAAGGCCACCCTGAGACTCCATAGTAAATTCCAGGTCAGCCTGGGCTAGAGTGAGACCCTACCTTGAAAAACCAAAAAAAAAAAAAAAAAAATTTATTTGCAAGGAGAGAAAGAGATGAGCACACCAGGGCCCATAGCCACTGCAAACAAATTCCAGATGCATGTGTGACTTTGTGCATCCAGCTTTAGACTGGTACTGGAGAATTGAATCCTAATGGTTAGGCTTTGCAGGCAAGCACCTTAACCGCTAAACCATCTCTTCAGCCGTACGAGGACATTTTTGATACCATACTCCGAACCTTTGCTCTGAGTTATTGAGTGAAAGGTCCAGAGACATAAGTGAAGATTATGAGTTGTATAACTTTTCATTTTCAAAGTGACTTCTGGATTTAAAATACTAACCTGACATATTGCAAGTGTTTTGTGGGAAATTTGCAGGTTTAATGAAATAAAAACCGTGCCTAGTGATAATATATACTACCTTGGATCATTTAAATCGATAATCATGTTTTAAAAAAATATGTCTTATAGTCAGAATCTCAGAAGCAGTCTTGCTCCAAAGCAGCCCTAAACATTTAACACTGTAATTTCATGCTGGAAACTTCCTGAGCTTTTTACGTGTGCAGCCAGTCTGATACGCTTCCCCAGGGCTGAACCAAATTTTTTAAAAAAGATTTTATTTTTATTTATTTATTAGAGACAGAGAGGAAGGGAGGGAGAGAAAGAGAAAGAGAATGGGCATGCCAGGGCCTCTAGCCACTGCAAACTCCAGGCGCATGCACCCCCTTGTGCATTTGGCTTATGTGGGACCAGGAGAATTGAACTGGGATCCTTTGGCTTTGCAGGCAAACTCTTTAGCCGCTAAGCCATCTTTCCAGCCCCTGAGCCTAATTAAAATTTTTTTTTAATTTATTTATTTGAGAGAGAGAAAAAAAGGAAGACAGATAGAAAGGGCCTCCAGCGACTGCAAACAAATTCCACATGCATGCACCACCTTGTGCATGTGGCTAACATGGGTCCTGGGGAATCAAACCTGTGTCCTTAGGCTTTGCAGGTAGGCGCTTTAACCACTAAGCCATCTCTCTAGCCCTGAACCTGTTTTTTTTTTTTTTTTTTTTTTTGGATTTTCAAGGTAGGGTCTCACTCTAGTCCAGGCTGAACTGGAATTCACTATATAGTCTCAGGGTGGCCTCGAACTCACAGCGATCCTCCTACTTCTGCCTCCCAAGTGCTGGGATTAAAGGCATGTACCACCACACCTGGCACCTGAACCTAATTTTTAAACACCTCTTTAAAGAGGTTGAAATAATTTTCACAACTTTTTTTTTTGAATCAGATATGTATATATGATAAAGCTCTCAGATGGCATTTAGGAATACCCCTTAGATGTGTATTTATAGGGAACAGGAAACTGACCTGTCCCCATGAGAGTCCTCTGCACCCATTCCTCTGTTTGAGCTTTGACTAAGAAAGTCCTGGCCTGATGATGCAGCATTGGTTTCTTTCTCCTCACCCACGTCTACACTGTGGTGAGGTGTAGAGTGCTATGGGAGTCATTTAAGGCTACCTTAGTTCTCTATCTTGTCTTCCTCAAGGTAAGTGAATGTTGATTAAAAAAATTGTCATGAGCACAGATATTATATGTGTGTGTGTGTATATATATATATATATATATACACACACACGTATATGTATATATATAAAAATATAAAATACGGCTGTGAGTGAAATTCTCTTTCACAGTTTTTTTTTTTCCAGAAAATAACTTGTGCACCTGGGCCTAGGACAACAGGCTCCCAGTCTTTGGTTAGGGAAACACACACAGTGTGACCCGATGGGCCTCTGGGGCTGCTCACAGCTCAGCAGACAGTTGTGTGTGATGTTTTGTTTCCTTAATTGAATTAGTGTTTTGGTGGACTTCACATTTATAGTAAGTTTTATGACAGATTTTATAACCTTCAGTTTTCAAAAATCACTTTATTTATAATTTTTTCAGGAGATAAATCTCCCCCTAAACTTGAACCATCAGATGCATTACCTCTTCCTTCAAACTCGGAGACTAATTCAGAACCACCAACCCTCAAACCAGTAGAACTCAACCCCGAGCAGAGTAAACTTTTCAAAAGAGTCACATTTGATAATGAATCACATAGCACTTGCACTCAGAGCGCACTGGTAAGCGGACACCCTCCAGAGCCCACCCTCGCCAGTAGTGGCGATGTGCCGGCGGCGGCGGCCTCCGCAGTGGCGGAGCCATCAAGCGATGTAAACAGACGCACTTCTGTTCTCTTCTGCAAATCGAAAAGTGTAAGCCCCCCAAAGTCTGCCAAGAACACTGAAACCCAGCCAACTTCTCCTCAGCTAGGGACCAAAACCTTTTTGTCTGTAGTCCTTCCGAGGTTGGAGACTCTACTGCAGCCGAGGAAAAGGTCGCGGAGCACTTGTGGAGACTCCGAGGTGGAGGAGGAGTCCCCGGGAAAGCGCCTGGACACAGGTAATTGTTGGGGTGACTGCCTCTCTGTAAAGCTGTGGTGTTGAGCCTTTTCTTTGTAGTATTCTCTTCTTTGCCAGTAGTGACAACAGATAGTATGGGCTTTGTTCTAAAAGCTGTGAGCAGTAGGTCTGGGGTTGGTATCCCTCGTGGGCAAGTGTCCATTCAGCTTTTTGGCAGTAGGGCAACAGCAATGTGTGGGGAGATCCTCTGCCTGTCCTCATCCCCTTTCTCCATTCCCCCTTTCTTTTTTAATTTTTAAAATTTATTTTAATTTTAATATTTATATTTATATTTATTTATTTGAGAGAGGGAAAGGGGGAGAGAGAGAATATGGGCATGCCCGGGCTTCTAGCCACTGCAAACGAACTCCAGATGCATGTGCCACCTTGTGCATCTGGCTTACATGAGTCCTAGGTAATCGAACTGAGGTCCTTTGGTTTCGTAGGCAAGTGCCTTAACCGCTAAGCCATCTATCTCTCCAGCCCACTTTTTAATTAAAAAAAAATTACTGATTTATTTATTTATTTGAGGGGGGACCCAGAGAGAGGGAATGGGTATGCCAGGCCCTCTAGGCACTGCAAACAAACCCCAAATCACGTGCCATATTATGCATCTGGCTTTTGTTGGTACTAGAGAATTGAACCTGGGTCCTTAGGCTTTGTAGTCAAGTCTTAACCACTAACCCATCTCTCCATCAAGAGCAGCTTTAGATGTGGCTTGATTTAGCACCTTGAATATGGTGTGTGTGCCTATGCAAACCTGTGAGTGGTTATGCTTGGTACTTCCCAGCCCTTAGGAGGGTTCCCACCAGTTCAAGACCCCAGATTTGAACATGAGTCTTCTTCCTGAAGATAGCTTTGCTCCTGGGTCCTTTGAACAGATTCTGTCATGCTCCTCTTTGCAGCACTTTGTATAGTCATGATCAGTTTAAAGAACATTTTGATGTTTTTTTATGTTCTTTGTGGCTTGCTAGCATACATGCATTGCTTTATGGTGACCTGTTAAAAGGATGCTTGGAAGTATTTCTAATTTACTGCTAGGCTTTCATTACTTAGATGGGCTTAATTTCCTACATCCATGGCATCTCTAACAAAACTTTCTTGGCTATCTTGCAGCTTCCTGTCCTAACCCTCAGATGAACCTCAAGGTCGCAAGCCCCCCCCAACCCCACCCCCCAGGTAGGGTCTTGCTCTAGCTCAGGCTGACTTGGAATTCACTGTGCAGTCTCAGGGTGGCCTCGAACTCATCAAGATTCTCCTACCTCTGCCTCTCTAGTGCTGTGATTAAAGGCGTGCGCCACCACGCACCACACCTGGCTCCCAGCTTATGTTCTTTAATGTATATTTTATTGTTGGAGGCAGATAGAGAATGGGTGTGCCAGGGCCTTCTGCTGCACATGAACTCGAGATGAATGTGCCACCTTGTACATCTGGCTTATGTGGGTTCTGGGGAATCAAACCTGGGTCTTTTAGCTTTGCAGGAAAGCGTGTTAACTTTGAAGCCATTTCTCCAGCCCTTATGTTCTTTAAGAATAGCTGTCATCCTAGCACTTGGGAGGCTGAGGTAGGAGAATTGTTGTGAGTTCAAAGCTAGACTAGGCTACAGAGTCCAGATCAGCTTGGGCTATGTGAGACTGTGACTTAAAAAAAAAAAAAAAAAAAAAAGTAAAACCACAACAGTAAAGATGGCCGTCATCCTTTACATTGCTAGATCAGATCTCCAACATGTGCTTTCTAGATGTGTTTGTGATAAGTTGTGGGGGCTTTCTCTCCTGCATGTCAGTAGTGAGAACTCATGGCTGGTGTTAGGTTTTTACTTTACTGCTTAGAGTGCTAATGAGTGACTTCGTGTCCTGGAGGATGGCCAGGTGGTCAGATGGATTGGGGGTGGGCAAGGCTGACTTGGCATCCTCAGTGGGCTGCTGGCAACTTTTCTTCCCTTTCTTTGTCCATCTGTCAGTCTCCTGGCCTGAAGCACCACACAGATTTTTCACTGAGAAGACCATTTCCTGTCGTGAGCAATAAATAGATCTAAATTTTTGTCAACAAAATAATTTCTTGTTTATTTTGGTGTTTCTTTTTTTGTCCTGGAAATTGAACCCCCAGGGCTGTGTGCACACATACATACTAGGCAAGTGCTGTTATCACAGAGCTATACCTCCAGACCTTTTCTTGTTTGTTTGTTTGTTTGTTTGTTTTTTGAGGTAGGGTTTCACTCTGGTCCAGGCTGACCTGGAATTAACTATGTAGTCTCAGGGTAGCCTCGAATTCTCGATGATCCTCCCACCTCTGCCTCCCAAGTGCTGGGATTGAAGGCGTGCTCCACCATGCCTGGCTAGACCTTTTTTTAAAAATATGTATTTTATTTATTTATTTGAGAGAGAGAGAGAGAGAGAGAGAGAGAGAGGGGGAGGGAGGGAGGGAGGGAGGGATTGGGCACATCAGGGCTTTCAGCCACTGCAAACGAATTCCAGATGCATGTGCCCTCTTGTGCATCTGGCTTACATGGGTCCTGGAGAATTGAACTGGGATCCTTTGGCTTTTCAGGCAAACGCCTTAACCGCTAAACCATCCAGCCCTGTTTTATTTTTTATTTTGAGACAAGGCTTCATTTCTTTCCCAGGCTACGCTTGTATTTGCTCTCCGTAGCCTTAGCCGTTATAGCTCCCTCCCCCCAACGTAGGATTTCGCTTTAGCCCAGGCTGGCCAGGAATTCACTCTGTAGTCCCGGCTGGCCTCTTAACTCATGGCAATTCTCCTACCTCTGCCTCTATAGAGTGCTGGGATTAGCAACGTGTGCCACCACGCCTGGCTGGGTTTATAGGCTTGTGGCAATGTGCCTGGCTCATTTCATTTTTATTGTGCACATATAATTAATTTCATAGAACTTTTCTTCCCATGTCCTTTTATTTTGATAGACTGATAATGTATTTTAAAATCTGATAAAACTTTTGGTTACTGTGAATCAGTTTAAATATTCCATAGAAAGTAGATGAAGATTGAAATTGAAGTTGTTTCCCTCCTTGTGAGGCTCTTGTGCCTACGTGCGTGCTTTCTTTCTTTCTATTTGAGAATGGGGGAGGGGAGAAGAGGCAGAGAGAAAGAAAGTGGGTGTGCCAGGGCCTCCGGTTACTGCAAACAAACTCCAGACACATGAACCGCCTTGTACATCTGGCTTATATGGGTACTGAGGAATTGAACATGGGTCCTTTGGCTTTGTACGCAAGCACCTTAACCGCTAAGCCATCTTTCCAGTCCTGTGCCTTGTTCTTTGAGCTTAGTCCAGTGTCGGTGAGCAGTGGGTCATGGTTCTTGAGGTGGTTCAGTGAATGTCACTATCAGATGTTCCACCTCTTCAGGGTTCATATCTGTCAGCAACACAGACTCTGCTGCTCCTGCCAGGCATTGTGCATAAAGAACCCACCAAGTAGCTGATGTCAGAGTCAGTGGCTCTTGTTGCCCCCCCCCCCCAAAAAAATAAACCCTTGCATATACACGTGGCAGTTTCTTAGGCAGCCCGGCTGACCATGTGGGCTCTACTGGGCCATTTGTCATCTATAGGACACTAATGGAGTTCATCAGATGTCCCTTGTGAAGAATAATGTGTCTCCCCTTTATCCTCATTTCCACATCTGGGTGGGTACTTTGGCGGTGTGCATTGGTAACAGTGAGTCTTAAGCAGTCTTGTACATGTGATCCTCAGTGCCTTTGATTCTGACTGAAATGGAGATTTTTGCTTTCTTATTCCAGAGTGGCAGTAGATTTCAGTGGATGCATGGTGAATTCCTAAGCCCATTCCTGAGCAGCCTGGGAGCCTTAGTAGCGCTAGGATCTGACCCTCAGCATCAGGAGGTGTCCGCCGCTGCATCTGCCCCGCCCATGGTGGGCCAGGCATGGGCTGAATGAGCCAGTCCTGCTGTTGGTGCTGACTGTGCCTCCAACTGAACCTTCTGGTGCTCTCTGCGCACCCGGATCTCTTGCTCCGAGTTGCAGTTCTTCACAGTCTGAGGACTTGGAGTATTCAGAACCTTCTGATCTTTTCCAGATTCATCTGGGTGCTGTGGACTTTTAGGGGAGTTCTCCGGTGCTCTCCAAGTGCACTGCAAGACTCCAAATTAGATTAAATATGGACTTGTTCTGAGACTGCTCACCCACAGACCTCCCTTGCTTGTGTCTGTGGGCCGCGTGGGACAGGCAGATAGTGGGTTAGGCCTGGAGGAGACTCTGAGCATATGTGACTGCTCTTATGGGTGGTATGTCCTTTTGAACTGGCTCTGTCTTATTGTGTCCTTTCTCCATGACTGCTCATTTATTTCCAACAATGAACCATCAGGCCAGAACCATTTGCCTCTTATTTTGATAATCCTGGTGGAGATTCTCATGTACATGACTGGTGAGGTGAGCAAGGCATTTTCCTGGCCCCAGACTGTTCAGGGAAGAAAATGATCTCTTTCTGCCCTTTCAGTCAGACTAAATGGCTTTTATTATTATTATTATTATTATTATTATTATTATTATTATTTTGGGGGGTGGCTGTTTTCCAGAATTTCACTTAACTACTAACATGCTTGTGTAGCCCACTCTTTGGATCCTAATACTTTTCTCTTAACTTCGACTCGGACTGGAGTTCTGCTCAGCAGCCTTTGGAACGCAGAGCGAGCACTGCTTCCTGCCTTGAACCTAGTTCTTATGGAACGCACTGGACTCGTCCAACACTCAGAAACACCTTGGAGGAGACTTTGGCCCTTGGCCAGCTCACTCCTCTTTGAGCCAGAGCCCAGCAATGGGAAGAGCGCTGGCACTCAAGCAGGTGCTTGGCACCTTCCTTGCGCTGGTAGGACATGTCAGCACCTTGGGCCTTCCCACTGGATAGTTATGAAGGAGGCAAGCAAAGTCTGGTGCCATGATTGCAGAACCTACGGTAGCATGGACAACACACGCGATCTGACAGTCTGAGCTTCATCCTGAGCATGCCCAGAACTGGCCTGTGAGGACCACGGGTTCTGCTTAGGGCAGCTGGGCCTGGGCACACAGGACTAGCTGAAGTGGGGTCTAGTAGAGCTTCCTACTTAGTTGTTCACATCTTTTGTTTCTTGGTTTCTGTTTGATTTCCCTTCTTCCCTTTTTTCCCCATGGATCATTGAGCTGCTAACTAGTACCTTGATGGTGGCCATGCTGAATGCCTGCTGAACCAAGTCCTGCCTGAAGGACCCTCAAATGGACATTTTGGCCTGGCCATCTATAGTAGTCTTGCCATCTGTAGTCGTGTCTTCACAGAACTTCCTCAGTAGAGAAGCAGGTGGTGTTTGGGTGGGCTTGTTTGCTGTGCTTTTATTGAAAGGTTGAAAGAAGCACCCGAAGTGTGATTCTTTTGGCAATAGCAAAGTAAAAACACGTCAGCAGAAGATAATAAATGGACACTTTCCACTTGTCAGCGTCTGAGATGCTCTCATCCCCTATCCTGGAGCGGGGCATGGGCACAGGCTGATTGGTGTGTGGTAGGTGTGAGCATGTTGGAACTCTTGCACAGCACGATCCTGACCTGTCCTGTTTCAGACAAGCTAGAGGAGCAGGTGAGGTAGTTCAGGGCAGTGGCAGCAGGGGTGGGATTGTGTCTTTCCACTTTGCAGGGTGAATTTGCCCAGGGTCCCCACCTTCAGGCACATATGGAACCCATGTGGGGCTGGTGGAAGGTGGAGAGCCTGGCACATCCAGCTTACAAGTCCCAGATGTTCTCATTCAGTTACAGGCTAGAGAGTTTTTTTTATCCATGCAGGTTGGGAGGCTGAGGCCAAAGATGAGCATGTCCCCCTACTGTCCCAGGCCTGTTCTACAAGTGTACCACCTAGAGCTTCCAGAGCTATTTAGGGAGTAGAGCCCTGAGCATCTCAGGGGCTCTGTGCCCTCCCAGGTGTGCCATGCAAGAGCCTGGACAGAGCAGGGCTTCCAGGAATGCTGTGGTATTAGTGTTTGGGAAGCTTAGTTAGCCTAGATCTAGGGCTGTTGTCTCCTGGGGTGAGAACAAGGTGTTTGGGCCCTTTGCAGCCTGCAGGGTGCTCTGCACTGTGTGCCTGAGCACATTGGCTCTATCCAGGAGCTGTCTCCTTATAGTTTCACTTAGTTTTCTTCACACATTAGCTTTTCCATTTGTTTGATTTTCCCTGTCATTTACACAGTACAAGGCCTGGGTGCTTTTGAGTGCTTGGTGTTTACGTTGTCCTACGGGTCTTGAACTGTGAGCAGAAGCTATCCTAGAATCCCAGAACTTTTGAAATCCAGTGTCCTTTCAAGTCCTTGCAGGTTACCAAAGATTTTGGTGGGGGGATGTATGGAACTTGGCCAACTGGGAGGATACTTTATTGCTAGTCCTGCAGCTGTTGGGAGGCTCAGCACAAGAAAGTGAGTCTACAGGCCATAATGAAGGTAAAGGCAGGTGGGGCTCAAACCTTGCTGTGTATCAAAGCTCTGTGGCTTCTAGGCAGTGGCTACAGGACCTTTTCAAGCTTAGGCCTGTAGCATCCCAGCTCTGTCTTGGTCATGGCACCCTCCTGAAAAGATGGTCCAGAACACTACTTTGTCCAGCAGGTCTGCAGTCTTTCTTGGAGTGTCTGCCCTCTCAGGTCTCATAGTGGCAGTGCCAGTTCCTTTCCAAGATGTTTAGTGTGCTTTCATGTGTAATGTGTGAGAAATATTCTATGTAAATTTGTGAGCTTGGATGCAATGTGTCTTGTCATTAAACTCTGGAGAAAACTAGAGGGAGCTATTTGAATTTTCTTTTCCTTCTCAGAATGGTGGACTTTCCCTTAGTACCTTTTTCAGGGGCTGCTTATGCCTTGACAAGGCACCATGGTGTGGGTGGAGCTGTTATATCTTTGCTGGGAGCGCTTGTCTCCAATAGCTGTTCTTTGGGGTCCTATCTGGAAGTTTGGGACTGGACCTTGTGATGGGGGCCTGCTGTTCCAAAATCTTACGTGCATCAGCAGACCTGCCTGCTGTGGGGCCTGCACAGCTTAGCAGGAAGAGCTTCAGGACTTGCAGGTCTCTTTCAGATCCTGGGTCTTGGAGAAGAACTGCAGTCATCTGTTAGTCCGTCCAGGTTGGGAGGGCTATCTGGGACTGCACGGAGCTTGGCTAGAATAGGGGTTTGTGTATATGTGTGAGGTACCATCTCCTCAGGAAATACTACTTCCTGAGAACTATTGGGCCTTTGAGGACTCCATGAGGTCAAGGGTGGGGGTCTGACCTCTTTCCCATCTTGTGTCTTCTGCTTTGACAGTCAGCAAACATTGGAGGGTGACAAGACACTACTGCATCTCAGAGGCCCCTGTCAGCAGAAGGGTCCTTTCCATAGATGGAATGTGGAAAAATGCACCAGCAAATGGAAGCCCTGTGATCTGACCACTCACCACAAATACTAAGAAAATATTTTGTTTACAAATTTATACTTTTACATTGAAAGTGGACTGTGGACTTTTAAATTAAAAATTTAAGGATTCTGCAGGGCGTGGTGGCGCACAACTTTAATCCCAGCACTCGGGAGGCAGAGGTAGGAGGATCAGCACCCTGAGACTACATAGTGAATTCCCAGTCAGCCTGGGCTGGAGCGAGACCCTCCCTTGATAAATAAAAAATAAATAAGCTGGGTGTGGTGGCATATGTCTTTAATCCCAGCACTTGGGAGGCAGAGGTAGGAGGATCGCCATGAGTTTGAGGCCACCCTGAGACTACATAGTGAATTCCAGGTCAGCCTGGGCTGGAGCTAGACCCTACCTTGATAAATAAAAAAATAATTAAGGATGCGATATGTGAGAAGATGGACTATTGTTTTAAAAACATGCTTTCTCCCCCACTGGCACACCAGCACTAGCCTGAGAACATGGCCTCCTGACTTGGGATGGCTGTGTGGCTTCTTGAAGGGACGCGCTTTTTCCTCTTCCTGACGGAAAGAGTCAGGCTTCCTCAGGAGGAGCACGGTGGTTGCACTGATTCAGATTTTCCTCAGTTGAAGTGTTGTTGAGACATTGAGATCATGCTTGTTTGTCTAGCCACTTTGTGTCCATGGCGCTGTGGCCCCGTGTGTTGTGTTAGGGACTTGAGGATTGCTAGATTAATGGAATCTCATTTTTACATTTTTCAAGTTCTTGTTGACACCTGTTTTTTTTTTTTTTTTTTTTTTTAAATATTTGAGAGCGAGCGAACGAGCGAGCTAGAGAGAGGATGATGCACCAGGGCCTCCAGCCACTGCAAATGAACTCCAGATGCATGAGCCCCTTTGTGCATCTGGTTAACCTGGGTCCTGGTGAATCAAGCCTCGGACTGGGGTCCTTAGTCTTCACAGGCAAGCGCTTAACCACTAAGCCATCTCTCCAGCTCAACATCTGTTTTTTGAAACAGTTTTTTTTCTGATATTGGTGATGGAACCCAGAGCCTGCACATAGTAGGCAACTGCTCTATCCCTGAGCTACATCTTTTGTCCTATGCTTATTTACTTTTTAAATTTCATTTTTTATTCCCTGAAGCTCCACAGTTGTGAATATTTTTGTCCGTGGTGGTAGCCTCTACCATCCTGTGGTACTGGAGGACTCATTCATTCCCTGTCATGTAGGCAGGCTGGCCTTTGTTGTCAGCTCACAGGGTTCAAGATGCTCTTTGCTTTGTCTTCATGGAACCTGTTGAAAAATCTTTACTGTGTTGAGAACACCTACTCTGTACTAGTATGTGCAGAACTGCCTTGACTTGGATTTACCAGGATTTTTTGTGTTTATTTCACTCAACAAGTGCTTCTGTGTCCACTTAAGTCTTTGTAGCTGAAAAGAAAAAAGACTGTCAAGCATCAGGCATAGGAATAAGTTGGATTTGAGCTGTGGTTCTGCCATATCTGACGTGTCTTCCTGTCCTTGTGTTCCAGGTCTTACAAATGGCTTTGGGGGTGCAAGAAGTGAGCAGGAGTCAGGTAACAGCCCAGGGAGAAAAGCTGCGCCCCGGCGGCGCTGTGCATCTGAGTCCAGCATCTCTTCCAGCAACAGCCCACTCTGTGACTCAAGGTAGGCCTTGGCTTATTAGCTTCTTGGAGCCAGGGACCTTGGTTTTCATTTGAAGAGCCCTGGAGAATGACTGCCTTGGAGTTCCTGTGTGTGTCTTGCTCTTCACAGGCAGTTCTTCACGGGCTGTATTAATCTGCTTGGTAGAACTTAATTGGAAGTAGGCGGTAAAACAGTGTAAACAGTGAACCTAAGTATATAGTTTAAATGTCACTTTGTCCTTTCTACTCCCAAACTCTGCATTTAAGAAGATGGTAGTCAGTATAACCCTGTCTGTTGGTCCTGTGTTAGACCACTTTGGCAACTGGGGCAGGTTGGCCTTTGAGCACTCAACTGGGACAGGCTCATGCCTCTGGGGATCCCACCTGTAGGCCTGCCCCAGGGTGGTTTGGCCTGGAGTAGGGTGAAGCCACAGACAGAGGGCTTCTTCACTTCATAGCCTGAGTCTCTGATGGATCTCCACTTCTCCTCCTGAAGTTTTAGCACGCCCAAGTGTGGGCGAGGGAAGCCTGCCCTTGTGCGAAGACACACTCTAGAGGACCGCAGCGAGCTGATTTCTTGTATTGAAAATGGAAATTATGCCAAAGCAGCCAGGATTGCAGCTGGTGAGTCAGGTGGACAGCTTCTTATGGGCATTTTTGGATGCAGACACTGAATGGAATGAGTGGGGCTCCCACAACAAAGTCTGGTCCTGGTAGCATGTGGCCCTGCACCACACCCCCGCATTTGATGAAAGATTGTGGTCTTGTTTGTATCCCTTAGAGGGGGATTGACTTTGTCTTTTTAGGGGACTTGGCTCTCTGAAATTCCTGATAGTCAGACACTGTCCAGGCAGGAATTTGTTCATGCTACCTGCCTTTTACAGTTGAACATGTCACAGGGAGGGGTGCTTGTTTCTGGCTTCAGGTTGCCATGTGGGGCAGTTAGCCATCCCTGTCAGGGTGGGCTCATCCCAGGAATGGAAGCACCTGCTATTGCCTGAGGTTTGGGGCTCTGGTAGGCACAGCTGTTAGTGTGGGGTGGTTTTACTGTGCAGCTGTCAGAGCAGAGACCTCAAAGTGGGGAGGACCAGAGACTGCAGGAAAGCTGATGTGGTCACCCAGGCTTCAGTGAGGTGTGCTAAGAGCAGTAGGAGATTCTCAGTGTTGGGCTGGGAGGATAGGTTATTGCTGCTGTGAGGAAGGAAGGAAGGGCCTCCTGTCTACAGCAAACCATCTGGACCTGGAGGAGGTGGGCTGTGGGGTTATGTTCCAGGCTGCCAGATGTATATGTACTCAAGGGGGTGGACAGAGCAGATGGTAGTGGGTTAGAGGGAGCCAGGACTTGAGTTCTTAATTTGTCAGTTTTTTTGTTTTTGGTTGTGTAATACGCATCAGGGACACACAGAGCCCTATCTTTGGAGGGAGGGGTCCAGGTGTGGTCAGGTGTTGGGGTTCTGGTGCAGTTGGCTTTGGAGACAAGGAGGGTGTGGGTTAGGGTTGTTTTTTCTGGGTTCTCCTATGATATTTCATTGCTGGGGTTCCTCCTTTCCCAGAAGTGGGGCAGAACAGCATGTGGATTTCCACTGATGCTGCCACCTCCGTCTTGGAGCCCCTGAAAGTGGTGTGGGCCAAATGCAGCGGCTATCCCTCCTACCCGGCACTGGTGAGTCTGTATACTGAGAGAGGCCCCATGTGTGCTCTGCCCTCACAGTCCTGCTACTGTCTGCGGAGTGTGGTGGTTGTGTAGGGGGCATGTGACTTTGGGTTTGAAAGTGCTCATTGCTTAGAGCCTGTCCTTTTTGGTAGATTATTGATCCCAAGATGCCAAGAGTGCCTGGTCACCACAATGGTGTCACCATCCCTGCCCCGCCCCTGGATGTGCTGAAGATCGGCGAGCACATGCAGACCAAGTCTGAGGAGAAGCTATTCCTTGTTCTGTTTTTTGACAATAAGAGAAGCTGGTAAGTGTGGCACCTATGGCTCTGTGAGCCACATGGTTGGAATCCTTCCAGGCTCAGTGTTGGGCTTAGCTCTGGGTGGGGTTGAGAGTGCCTCAGCGCTCTTTCTCTAGATCCTTAAGCAGCCACTGTCCAGGGTGGGGACCAGGAAAGGCACTGTTCAATGACACTGTGGCGACAGTGTTGAACAACAGTCAGTTTCCAACTGGCAGCCTCCTCTTGTCCACCTGAATCCTGGCTGGCTTGTGCTCTCTGCCCTTATCTCTGCTTCCAGGGGCCCTTGCATATGGGTTCTTGGCTCTGCCAGGCCACAGCTTCCTCCTCTGCCTGGGGTGCACCCTTACTACTTATCCTGTCCTGCCTCTACCCAGAACACTGAACCCCCTGGTATGTCATGGCTCAGACCCCAAGACCCTTGAGAATGGGACCTACTGTGACTGCCTTGACATCTGTGTCACCAAGAGAAGCTGGAATAACTGGGTGCACTTGGGACAGGAAGTGCTTTATATATTGCTTTGTGGAGCTACTGCTCTTGGGGACCCTAGCAAGTTCCCCTTGTCCACTGTCCTCCCTGGCCTACCTCTCTTGGTTTGGCAGGTGCTGGTTATCAGTCCCTTTAGCGGCTCATGCTGACCTGGCTCACCTGAGGGCCCTTATTTGTAGTGTCTCCCCACCCATTCTAGGGTGCCCCTTTGTCCTGCTCTAGGCCTTAATTCTGTATATGCAAATGTGTGTGTTCCCAGACTTGCCCTGCTTGTGCACCTGCATGTCCCTGAGCTCATCCTGTATGTGTACCCAGGCTTTTCTACATGGTCACTTATAGATGATGAGATGGGGTTTGAGATGGGCTTTCAGGTCTTACCTGAGCCAAGAAAAGGATGGGGAGGCGTCTTGTGTGCTGTAGCCACTGTGCTGCTGCCCAAGTGTGTGGCCTGGTCTGTGTGCTGCTAGGTTCCTTCCTGTGTGCACAGGGACTGATGGTAAGTGGGCTGCATGGAACATGAACTGGCATTCTCTTACTTTCCGTTTTCTCTCTAAAAGGCAGTGGCTTCCCAAATCTAAGATGGTTCCCCTTGGTGTTGACGAGACCATTGACAAGCTAAAGATGATGGAAGGGAGGAACTCTGGCATCCGAAAGGCTGTGCGGATTGCTTTTGACCGAGCTATGAACCACCTCAGCCGAGTCCACGGGGAGCCAGCCAGTGACCTCAGTGACATTGACTGAGGTGGCTCTTGGCAAAAGGCAGGCCAGACCACTGCCAGCTGGGAGCCATGTCTATACTGTTGATAAGTTGTACATGTTTGTATATTGTTCAGAGCTTAACTTATTCTGATTTCGTAGGTGTAGTTCTTTAATTCTTTTTTCCCCCCCCGGGAGAGAGAGGTTTCACTTCCAAGTTTTCTACGAAGCCATCTTGTCTTGGCGCTTTGCGAGGGGCAGGCAAGTTCTGAGCAGCGTGGTGTGGGTGTCTCACTGGTGGTGCCGCAGCCTCACTTTCTTTACAGTTATTTTTTTTTTAAGACTTTGAATGTTTAATAATTTTGTAGATCATGCTCTTTGCACAAAGTACTGCTTATTTAATAAGATGGGATGTAAATTTACAATGACAAATGTGTATTTTAAGAAAGAAAAAGACATTATTTTGAATGGTACTTTGTGCAAAGAGGAGAATAAATTTATGCTGTATGCATCACTTGCAAATCACCAAAAACTCTCTGCCAGCTGCTGCCGAGCCAAGTGGGGGCCTTCTCATCGTCCTGTCTGCCCTGAGTCTCCTGCTCCACTGACTCCTACAGGCGTGCCTCCCAGCGGGTTATTTATTGCAGAAAGTGTACTCATTTGCTTTATAATGAAAAATAAGTTTGCGAAGGTATATTGATAAGCATTTTTATACAGGCACATAAATTCAACTTGGTGTGGGAGCAGAATGTGTTGTGTGGTTATATACATGACCGGCCTGTGTGTACTTTGATTTTGTAACTTGTAATCTTCTGTTTACAATGAGAGGCTTTCTGTAACTTGTTTTCATTTAGAACACTTTGGTAGCAATAGAACTTTGGATACATTTTTGTATGGTACATGTGATGTATATAGAATTAGTACTTTATTTTTATTTTTAAGAGGTAAAGCATTATGTTAGGGGGGAAAGGCAAGGGTGGGTTTCCAAATTTGCATTTTTTTATATTAAAAATAAAGTGAAGATTTGGACAGTGTGGCCCTCTAATTCCTGCATCACTAGGAGGCTGGGTGAGCTACAGTTCAAGGGTGGTGAGGTGCATTGGAGCTATGGGGGGGGGGTGTGGCCAGGTAGACATCACACCTTGATCTTAAAAAAATTGACTTGGGATGGAATTATTTATTATTTTGCCTCATCATATTTTTATTTTAAAGCTAAAAAGTTACTAAAAAGTTTACATGTTCCTTTAAGTCTACATTGTTTGTAATATCTCCATAGAAACTTGAAAATAAAGTCTTCCTTTGGTAGTTTTTGTCCCATGTTTGGCAGATGCCTGTGTGCTGGCCATCCCTCTCCACCTCCATGAGGAAGGCCGGGCGGGCCAGGTTCATGTGGTGTGTGCATTCACTCCCTGCTGCTTCCACCTGGCTTCTTGCTGTTGAGGGGAGTCTGTAGGGTCTGGGCAGAAGTGACAGGTGCCTGGCTTGTTTCTGGCTTGAGCTGTAGCTGATTTACCCCCTGTGCATGTCCTGGGGCAGCCTGTGGAGGAGCTGGCACAGGAGTGGGCCATGGACATGAGCTGCTTTGGGGCATGGCCACTGGTACTGTAAGGGTGTGGGCAGCTGACCTAAGTTGGAGCCTGTTGTCTTGGCAATGCCCAGTGTTGATGCCTGTCACCTCCTTCTCCCCATCTTCCCTGCCTCAGCTCCCTTTTCCAGCTCCCTGTCAGCATCCCATTCTGTGCCCAGTGTGGTGTGAGGCTCCTTACCCTCATCTGTCCAAGACTTCCTTGGCATTGCACTGAAGTAGGTCCCAGGTGTATTAGCAGATTAGTCACTGTGGACCCCACTAGCCATCACTCAGCCCTAGGGGGACAGGAGGGTGGACACCTTTGGCCTTGGACAACGCAAGTGTGAAAGGCTTAGTTCCCACTACCCGGCCTTGCACTGGTACACCCCTCAGACCATGGCCTCAGCCCAGAGTGGATAGTTGGCAAAGTTGAGGACATCCTGTGTCCCAGAGGGCCCCACTGCCCACTCACACCCTTAGCCTGAGTCCTGGTGCCAAGGCTCTGGCTTGACTAACAATATAGGAAAATGTCAAACTGTCTTGAATCCAGCACTTCCCCTAAATGATGTTAACCTCTTTCCTCTTATCTTCTTCACACTCATCCTCCATTCTGTAAAAATGGGATCATGCTTCCGGACAGCATTTAACTACTTTAATTATCAAAATTATAAAAATGAGTTGCCATCCATGTATGTAAATGACACAGTGAAACCCCATTGTTTTGTGTAGGACTACTCAAAGGCCATAAAGCCTAGATGTTCAAGCTCAGCATATATAAAACCCACACATTTCTACCTGATAACACTAAAATGTAAAAGCATGAATGACATAATGGAAAACTTCACTTTTTTCTTATTCTTTGTTTTTTTGGTTTTTCGAGGTAGGGTCTCTCTTTGGTCTTCCAGGCTGACCTGGAATTAACTATGTAGTGTCAGGGTGCCCTCGAACTCATGGAGATCCATCTACCTTTGCCTCCCAAGTGCTGGGATTAAAGGTGTGCACTACCACACCCGGCCACTTTTTTCTTTTTTTTTCTCAATTTTTATTAATATTTTCCATGATTATAAAAAATATCCCATGGTAGTCCCCTCTCCCCCCACTTTCCCCTTTGAAATTCCATTCTCCATCATATCCCCTCCCCATCTCAATCTTTGTACTTACATATATACAATACCAACATAATAAATGCCCTTCTCTCTTTCTTTCTCTTCCCTTTCTATCTCCTTTTTAACTTACTGGCTTCTGCTACTGAGTTCTTTCCTTCTCGCACAGACTTTCGTCTTTTTTTAAAGCAACTCCCTACAAACCAATTAAAGGAATTGTTATGGCCTCCTATACTGACATCACCTGGCCTCAGGGTTGTTTTTTTTTTTTTTTTCTTTCCTCAAGGTAGTATCTTACTAGCCCTAGCCCAGGCTGACCTGGAATTCACTAAGTAAACTCAGGGTGCCCTCGAACTCAGCAGTGATCCTCCTACCTCTGCCTCCTGAGTGGTGGGATTAAAGGTGTGTGCCACCATGTTCCACATGGCCTCAGGATTTTACCCCAAATGGGAAGCCCTCTGCTGGAAACCCACTGGTTACCCTCCCCCTATTCTCTTTGCCTTGCAGCTGGGGTCTGGTAGGTAGAAAACTAAGGCCAGTAGGAAGGAGGTAGAGTTTGACTTGGAGAATGCTCCGGGCAAGGAGTAGTGCTCACACTTGTTCTGTTGACTGGAATGTGGATGGAACCTGGGGAAAATGACAGAGCCACGAGTCAGACAAGGCCTCTGCTTGCAGTTCTTATGTAGAGATTCTCTACAGGCCTGAACCTTTGCTATGTGGTAGAAACATTCTTTTAAACCCAAAAATATAGGAATTTTTCTTTACAGCTGATAAATTTCAAATGGGTCAAAAACTTTGGTTACTTGTGGCAGGAGGTTCAGAAGAAAGACAGCTTAGCATTGAGTACTTGTGAGCCTGTGACAGGACCCAGTTCAGTTATTACTATTTTTAAATTTATTTATTTATTAGAGAAAGAAGGGGAGAGAGAATGGGCACATCAGGGCCTCTATCTACTGCAAATGAACTCCAGACACATGTGCCACCATGTGCATCTGTCTTATGTGGGATCTGGAGAATCGAACCTGGGTCTTTAGGCTTTGCAGGCATGTGCCTTAACCACTAAGCCATTTCTCCAGCCCTCAGGACCCTTTAAAAACTGCATTCTTTCTGTTGTTCCAATGCAGGTCAGCTAGCCCAATCTCAATGGTTGTAACCTCTCATACAATTGCAGCTACATAGGCAGGAGTTTCAGCCCACAGATTTCTTTTTTCTGTGCCATATCCCTCTGCTCACACCAGTCCATTTCTATGCAGTGCAGGCCTATACAAAGTCTTAGGACATGGGCATAACAGCAAGCCTCTCATACAAACTGCTTCTAGTCCAGTCCAGGCAAAGCTGTTTCTCACCCTTACAAACCTAACCTCACAGTCCATAGTTCTGATTGCATTCAGGTCTTTCAACTCTGACCAGAATAGTCCATCAAGCTTATATCACTGCAAGGTGTCTCTTAGGTCAAAGTTTCAAATTCTTCCACATTCCTCTTGAAAATCAGCTCCAAAGCCACACAGTCAGGTGTCTAGCAGCAATCCCACTCCACTGGTCCAACCTTACTGTTGCAGTCAGGTTCACATTGCTAGCAGAAATCATCTGACCAAGAGCAGCTTGTTAGCGGAGGTGGGGGGGGGAGGTTTATTTTGGCTTATAGGATCAAGGGGACCCTCCATGATGGCAGGGGAAAACGATGGCATGAGCAGAGGATGGACATCACTTCCTCACCAATATCAGGTGGACAGCAGCAACAGGAAAGTGTGCCAAACACTAGCAAGGGGAAGCTGGCTATAACACCCATAAGCCTGCCCCTAACAATATACTGCCTTCAGGAGGTGTTAATTCCCAAATCTCCATCAGCTGGGGACCTAGCATTCAGAACACCTGAGTTTATGGGGAACACCTGAATCAAACCACCACAGCATGGTTTCATGGAGACAAGATGTGTGTGCCAAGGGTTCTTGTGTGGGGCCTGTTCCCCAGACTGCCTACAAAGGAGGCTCCAATCTCCCTACCCTGCTCTCTGTAGGGATTTGGAGGCGTCTTTTGTGTGTGTGTGGCTCTTGACCACTGCTGGCTTCAGGACAGATCCCAGTGTGAGTTTTGTTTTTGTTTTTTGAGGTAGGGTCTTACTCTAGCCCAGGCTGACCTGGAATTTACTATGTTGTCTCAGGCTGGCCTCAAACTCACAGCAATCCTCCTACCTTTGCTTCCCAAGTGCTGGGATTAAAGGCGTACACCACCACACCCAGCTCCTGGTGGGAGTTTTGAGCAGTTCTTTCTGGGCCCTAACAAGAAGATTCATATGATTCTGTCTGCCTTTGAGGTTTGGTGCTGTCTGGGCATAGGTTTCTGTGAGGAAGTGCCACAGCTATGGTTTGTCCCCATCTTGGCAAATCCAAGCACTTTCTAGAATGCCAATCAGCTGGGACACCCGTGCTCTTAGTTGGAATGGAATTAAGTCAGGGGCTCTAACCTTCCTCTAGCAGAGGTGTCAATGGGTTCAAGAAGAGCAGGCTTGAAGTACAGCCAAAGGGTGCCTACCCCAGGACAGCCAGTAGGAAGGCCCTATGAACTCAAGTACGGATGGCTCTCCCTGTCCTGGTCTGTGTCCTCCAAACTGTATTAAGGAGGGACACTTGTGAACCATGGGATGTAGGGCCACATCCCCAGGCGTCTCTCCAGTGTGAGCCCCTCAGTGAGGTGCAGGCTGCAGAGGCTGGGGGACCCTGGACTGCTCTGTTTATGGTAATACTTGCCCAGTATCCCTGTGTATTGTGACCTAACCAAGTATTGTGTCCTCAGAAGGGAAGACATGTTTGTGGGGGTGGGTGTTGGCACCAAGATGGCACCAACTCAGGGGGCAGGTGCCACTGGCCAGGATTGTAGGGTGCTCCAGAGCCCAGGCAGCCTCCCTCCCCACGTGCTCTACCCTTGAACATGCAGGAGACCTTCACTCTTGTAGGCATTTTGCACAACTGAGGCTGGGAGCAAAGCACTGACTTATGATAAAGCTGTGAGGAAAGGTGATTCTGTCAGTGGAGGAAGGGCAGCTGCACTGAGCCTACAAGCACCATCGGGGCCACAAGAGCCTGCCTACAATCACAAGAGCAGGCCACAGATGCAAACCCCACTTGCAACATCTCAGAGTTGTCCTTCGGGAACATGGCAGTCCTCAGACAGTTCCCAGCCCTGCTGGGGCTCAGAGATATGTGCAGACCAACCATGTGGAGAGCCCCTGGTAGGTTCTAGGAGCTGCCTTAGGGTGTGAGGCTGGAGCTGCACCCCAACCAGGTAGATCCATGGTGTACCCCACTAAAGGCAGAGCAGAGGGACTCTGGGTACCAGGCACCTGCATTGGAAGTGGTCGGGGAGGACTTACCCACATGCTAGCTCTCCTGGGGAGAACCACAGCAGTTCAGACCTGGACAGAGCCTTCTGGATGCCCAAGAAAGCAGGTGGCAAAAAGGACTACCCTAGGTCAGTGTCTATCCCAAGCTATGATTGTAGCTCGTGGTACAGAGTGTGCCTGGCATGCACTTTAATACCAGCGCTGCAAAGAGGAGAAAGGAAGAGGAGAAAGGTGAGGGGAGGAGACTGGGAAGGAGGAGTAAGAGAAAGAGGGGAAGAATGAGGATGGGAAGAAAGGAAGAAGAGAAAGAGGAGAAGGATGAAGAAGAGGAGGGGGAGAGGAAGGGTATGAAGCATGGGAGGAAAAGGAGGGGAGGAGGAAGAGAAAGGGAAAGAATGAGCATGGAGAGAAAAGGAGAAAGAAGAGAAGGATAAAGAAGAGAAGGGGATGAGGATGAGGCAGGGGAGGAGAAGGAAGGGGAGGGGGAAGAGAAAGGGGAAGAATGAGGATGGAGGGGCTGGAGAGATGGCTTAGCGGTTAAGCGCTTGCCTGTGTAGCCTAATGGACCCCGGTTCGAGGCTCGATTCCCCAGGACCCACGTTAGCCAGATGCACAAGGGGGCGCTCGCGTCTGGAGTTCGTTTGCAGTGGCTGGAGGCCCTGGCGCGCCCATTCTCTCTTCCTTTCTCTCTCTGCCTCTTTCTCTCTGTCTGTTGCTCTCAAATAAATAAATAAAAATTAAAAATTAAAAAAAAAGAATGAGGATGGAGAGAAAAGGAGAAAGAGAAGAATGAAGAGGAGAAAAATGGGGGGGGATGAAAAAGGAGAAAAAGAGGGGGAGGAGAGAGATTGGTTCTTAAAGGCTGTGGCACACTTGGACTTTCTCTTGATAGATTTCTGCAAGTAAATTGGAAATTCAATGCATGATCTTTTCTTTTATGAGAAGAGGCAGAATTAGCTGGAACTAATAATCATCAATGGGACCAGAGAAAACTGAGACTATACAAGGAGAGTAAGAATCTGAAGATGTTTGGAAAACATGGCAGTTCTCTGAAAGCAATGCACACAGTGATGCCCGGAGTTAACTATGGCTCCTCCAGGGAACCAGAGTCATCATGCCAACACGCTGCTCGGTCTCACTGCCTTGCCTCTTCACTGAATCATGTTATTGATGCTTCTGGTTGTCACATTTATAGTGATTCTCCCCAGTAAGCTGCTGGGAGCACTAGGGCTGGGGCCTGTGGGTAGTTGGCTGGGATGAGGATGCTGCCGGCCCTGAGTTCGAGGCCCTTCCTCCCCCCCCCTTTCCCTCTTCTCTTGGCTCCCCCCCCCGCCCCCGCCCACCACAGATCTCCAGTGCAATTTCCTAGCTGTCCAGGTCCCTCCAGCCCCGCTCCTGTGGCCCAATCCCCAGAGCTCCTCCTCCCCTTTAGCCCTTCCGGCCCAATCCCCATTCTAGCCCAATCCTCCCCTTCCAATCTTCCTCCTGCCACTCACTCCTCCTCCCTGCCCTTTCCTCCGCACGCTCGCCGTCGCCGGCCGCCAGGGGCCGCTGCCGCTCTCCGAGCGCCGGAGCGCTCCCAAGGAAAAGTTCAGGAGCATTGGGCAGCATTCGGGCAAGGTGACTCAGATGCGGTGCAGGTGGGTCTGTGGAGTATCATGCCCTCCCCACCTCCCCTCTCCTTCACAGCTCTATGGGGACACTTTAGGACGAGGGTGGAAGGAGACCCCAAAGGGGGCGGGATGGGTTGGTCGCGGAGGTGGCCCCATGTACAAGGACCTGGCTGCCAGCGTCCGTTCTGTGGAGGCCGCGTGGGTGGACTTCTGGGACTGGACACTTCTGCAGGGGGGTTGAGTGTGAGTGAGGAGTGAGGTGGGTGCTGGGGGTCCCAGACTTGCTGAGTGTCACACCCAGGGAGCTCCCAGACGCACACAGGCACTGATTCTGGGACGTGGCGTGGGCTGCCTGCCTCTCCTAGTCCTGCACCCTTTGGTACCTCAGGTGCTTGCTTGGCTTGCAGTCCGATGGGGAACGTGGACACCACAGGTCATGTGGACAGGATGACAGGGTTGCTACTTGCCTGCCAAGCTGCGGAAGGCTTCTGGGAGGAGGTGGATGCTATCTAAGAAGGGGCAAGAACGCAGGCAGGGGCCTCTGCCCTTTCTATACCCTTCCGTGTGAGCCCAAACATCAGAAAGCCTGGAATGCCTGTGTGCCTACTTCTACCTGGCTTTCACTCTGCACCCTGACGCTTTCTCCCCAATCCTGGTTCCCCAGATGCAGCTGGTCTCCCACCCTCACCCTGGTCCCCTCTCCCCACTCTGCTCTCTCTATTCCCTCTCCCTCCCCATCTCCTATGCCTCCCTAGCTCCATCCCCACTATATATCCTGTATCTCCCATCTGATACTCTTCCTATTCTGCTTCCCTAATCATCACCCATGCCAACCCTGTTCCCCACTTTCATCTTTGGCCTTCAGGTAGTTTCTCAAGTCTCTCTGAGAGACACTAGGTTGACTACACATGGCCTGTGTGGGGGCAGTTGAACACTGGGTAGTCCCTGTGGCATTTCTGTTACTCTCAGTCTGGAGTTCTGAGGAGTCTCTTATTGGAGGTCATTGATGTTCCCAGCATGCAGTGGGTGGGAAAAATGTGGGACCAGCCTGGGAGCAGAGCAGGTTACCTCAGGGTGCCAGGTGTTGGACCCAGCGTAAGTTCATTTCCTACCACCTCGCTTGAATGAAGTGAGCACTGGAGGCAAAACACCAGGTTTAGCCTGTCCTCTGTTTCCTTCCTCTCACAGTGACTGCCCTTCTGAGATGGTGTGTCCTTCTCTGCATGCTAGTGTGCCTTTCTGAGGTGAGGATTGATCCATAAATAATATATAATGTTGTTTTGTGTGCTATAAAAATTTGCATAAGTGGGATCACATTGCATAATATCTTCCTCACCTTTGTTCTCCCCACTGAGCATGATGGTTTTGGGATTCATTCATGTTAATAAATGTACCTCTAGTTTATTCATTAATTGCTGTGTGAGGAGAATGAGCTATGCTTTGTCTCCACTGGTGTGTGGAGGTAATTTATGGTCTCCCACATCCCAGCAAAACCTGGACCTGACCTTGGGTGCTCAGCCCCACCCTTCTACTCTCCAATGGCAGCTGGCTCTTCATACTCTGCTTCTAGGCAGGGAGTGGGACAGGCGACCAGTCATTTTCAGGTCTTCTCTTTGGCCCTTTGGTCAGAGTTGGAAGTTTCCACCTGTTGTGTTTGAGTGTGAAGTGTCCTCCATAAGCTGGTGTGTTTGAATGCTTGGTCCCTAGGTGTTAGGTCAGGGTTAGTTGGGGTTAGGTGGCACTGTTTGGCAAGGTTATGGAGACTTTAGGAGGTGGAGTGTGGCTGAAGGAAGTGGGTCACTGGGGCAGGCCTTGAGGTTTTATAGTACAGCCTCACTTCCTGTTCTATATCTTTGCTTCCTGAGTAGATGCAATGTGACCAGCTGACTTTCTGTGTCTTGCTACTGTGCCTTCCTCCCCATAATTGATGGGAACTCTGAACCCAAACAAACCTTTCTCCCTTAAGCTGCTTCTTGTCAGGCATTTGCTCACAGCAAGAAGAAAGTAACTAGCACACCACCTAGCACTCTAGTATGAGAGTTGTCCAGAATGTCCTGCTTTGAAGACTGCATGGCCCTGGCAAATGCCAGGGGAATGAGCTGAGAGGTGGGGATGACTTGGGGAAGGGCCTGCATGATCTGTGGTATGGTTTGAGGAATGGTCCACTCCCAAGGGTCAGAAGGAGTCACCAGGAGGAGGGGCCAAGTCTGCTTGGGCTTCATGGAGGAGCCAAGGCATGAACTGGGTCTTTTTTTTGTTTGTTTGTTTATGTTTTTTTTTTTTTTTTTTTTTTTTTTTGCTTTTTCGAGGTAGAGTCTCACTCTAGCCCAGGCTGACCTGGGATTCAACATGGAGTTTCAGGGTGGCCTCAAACTCACGGCGATCCTCATACTTCTGCCTCCCAAGTGCTGGGATTAAAGGCGTGCGCCACCATGCCCGGCATGAGCTGGGTCTTTGCAAGAATATGTGTGTAGAGTTAATGGCTAGAGATGACCCACAGTCCAGCAGAGAGGTGGCAGGGGCTTGAGAGGCCCAGGGGGACTCAGGATGAAGCCATATTCTGACTATGGCTCTCTTGCTGGTGGTGGTGGCACTACATATGGGGCACTTGGGCACAGTTATACCATAGCATTCAGTGGATCATTCTCTTTGATGTGTGGATTTTAGAGGGACAAAGTGGTTTCCATTGTGAATGGGTGGAGGAGCTGAATGTACAGTGGGTGATCTGGGACAAAGGTACATACCTCTCCCCTTTCCCCTACCTGCCCCCTTTTCTTTTCTTTTCCTCCTTCCCCTTCCATCTAACCCACAGCCTAACACATATTAGCAAACACCCTATGTAACAGACAGCTTACAGCTTCAAGTTAGCTGAGATGAACTTCCAGACCAGGCACAGCTATGGAGGAAGAAATTTATTGAAGCTTCCAGATCCAGGGGAAGTTTCATAATGGCAGAAGATGCTGGCCTGCCTTCACAGGACCAAACACACAGAGAGAAGCACAAGCCTAAAAGTCACACAGCACAGCACACTTCAGGAACTCCACCTAGGCACACTTTGCATATCTTTAATTTTTTTTTGTTTATTTTTATTTATTTATTTGAGAGCAACAGACAGACAGAAAGGCAGAGAGAGAGAGAATGAGAGAGAGAGAATGGGCACGCCAGGGCCACCAGCTGCTGCAAACGAACTCCAGATGCATGCGCTCCCTTGTGCATATGGCTAACGTGGGTCCTGGGGAAACGAGCCTCAAACTGGGGTCCTTAGGCTTCACAGGCAAGCGCTTAACCACTAAGCCACCTCTCCAGCCCATTAAAAATTTTTTTTTGTTTATTTTTATTTATTTATTTGAGAGCAACAGACAGAAAGAGGCAGAGGGGGGGGGGAATGAACTTTGCATATCTTTAGATTGAAATCTGAAACCCACCAACACACCTTAAGATCCACCCAGTGACACCACCTTCAGCCAAGTGGCTGCAGATGCAAACTACAAACTAATAAAACTATCAAACTACCACACCCTGCCACTGACCTCCACCCCCAGTGCTCCCAGGTAGTGTTTTAAATAATGAGAATAATTGGAGTTCCTTGTCTGGGATGGCAGCTTCAGGTGTGCCTCAGGTGATTCCCAGCAAAACACACAGAGCTAGCAAAAAATATAAAAATTCTCACCATTTAATCTGGGTGAGTTGTCCTTAGGGCATACAGAAAGTGAAAAATCACTTATTCAAGAAAGTCCACCAAAGCTGGTGTAGTGGTGCACATCTTTAATTCCAGCATTCAGGAGGTTGAGGTAGGAGGATTGCTGTAACTTTGAGGCCAGCCTGTGGCTACAGAATAAGTTCCAAGTCAGCCTGGAATAAAGTGAAAAACTGACTTGAAACAAACAAATAAGAAAAAGAGACTTCCTGTTAAGATGGTAGAGTAGGAACCACTCCAAAGCAGCCTAGGGGAGAAAAAGCAAAAACAAACAAACAAACAACAAAAAAACCCCAGCAAAATACACTCTTATACTAAAATGTGAGGTGTATAAGAAGTTACCAACTGCAGCAGAGAAGTAGGAGAGATCTAGAGCCCACACAGGCAGGCAGAAGTGGCTCCAGCAGTGGCAGCACCAAGTCTGCGTGGCCACAGCTGCAAGGCTTGGCCTGAGCCGCAGGAAAAGCCAGGTGAGGGGATTCTCCACTCAGACCCACCTCTGCGCAAACTCAAGAAATGTGAGCTGGGCGTGGTGGTGCACGCCTTTAATCCCAGCACTCGGGAGGCAGAGGCAGGAGGATCGCCATGAGTTCGAGACCACCCTGAGACTACATAGTGAATTCCAGGTCAGCCTGAGCTAGAGTGAGACCCTACCTTGGAAAACCAAAAAAAACAAAACAAAACAAAACAAGAAATGTGAAGGGAGGACTGCAGCGACCAACGGAGGAGCAGCTTGTGAGGTAGAGGATCACGTGGACCAGAGGGAGAACTAGAGACACCATCTGTAGCCTCCCCTCCCCCCTACCAGCTCAAGCACCAGCAAATACCAGAGACCTGGGGAAGGGAGTGCACCTACACAGCACCCAGCACCAGTGACCAGAGCAGTGATCCAGCAGCTCAGCCAGCCTACCTGAAGCCACAGTGCATCAAAGAGGGACCCGAGTGGCAGCGCAGCATAACTGAGACCAAAACCATACCAACCAGAGGTAACTGGGATTACACCAGGTCAGTACCTGCCAAATAAGCCTAGTATATAGGCTTGAATCAGAAGTGCTAATTGCACCTTCCATGTCAGGATAAATTATATGTTAAATCTGATGGATGGTCAGATTTGCCATTCTTAAATAAGCTATATTTTGGGCTTGTCATTTGTTGCTTCCTGATTTATAGTGCCTTTGTTTCTTCTTTTGTTGTTCATTAGGGCAGGGTCTCACGTGGTCACAGGCTGACTTGGAACCCTCAACAGAGCAGAAATATTAGCCTCCTAGTTGACAGGATTAAGGGTGTGGGGCAACACACACCTAAGGGACTGTGATTTTGTTAGAGGATCTGGTTGTCATAATACCTACTCTTGCATAAATACTCTGTTCTGTTTGTCATTGAATGTGTACATTGTTTAGTTAAATTTTAGAATCTGCCTATATTTTGTTCCACTCAGCCTACTTGAATACTCTCATAGCAGGCAAACCCAACATCTAGGGTCACTTTGATAGATACTCTGAGAGTCTTAAGAGCCACACCTAGCACCTTAAGCTCCCACCTGAAGATATATAACATCAGATTGATTGATACATCTAATAATACTGCAGCTAATTAGAAAATCCAAGTATTAAATTAATCCAAGATGCAAAATATGTACATTAAAACACAAGAAACACCAAAAATCAAGACAATATAAGTCCACCAAAAATATTAATGCATCAGAAATGACCTCCAGTGAGAATGATTTAGAGGAAATGCTCGAGAAAGATTTCAAAAGAATGATTATAAATATGTTCAAAGAAGTCAAAGAGGAAATCAAAGGAATGAAAGAGGAAAACAAAGGAATCAAGGAAGACACAGAAATCCAATTTAATGAAATAAAGAGGTCAATACAAGACACAAATAAGGAAATAGAAATAATAAAGGAAAAACAGTCAGAATTACTAGCAATGAAGAACACAGTCAATGAAATAAAAAACTCTGTAGAAAATCTCACCAGTAGAATGGATGAAGGAGAGGACAGAATATCTAAACTAGAAGACTAGGTGGCAGATCTAATACAGTCCAACAAATAAAAAGACAAATTAATAGGAAAGTATGAAGGAGAATTTCAAGATATTTGGGAAACTAAGATTAAACATAAGAATTCAGGGTATAGTAGAAGGAGAAGAATTTCACTACAAAGGCATAGTAGGTGTTTTCAACAAAATCATAGAAAAAAACTTCCCCCAAATTGGGAAAGAGATGCCAATGCAGATACAGGAATCCTTTAGAACACCAGACAGACAAAACCTGGAAAGAACCTCTCCTCGCCATATTATAATTAAACTGCCAAACATACAAACCAAAGAAAATATATTAAAAGCAGTTAGAGAGAAAAATCAAGTTACATACAAAGGCAAGCCCATCAGGATCACAGCAGATTACTCACCACAAACTTTAAAAGCCAGAGGGCTTAGAGTGATGTATTCCAAGTTCTGAAAGATAACAACTGTCAACCAAGGTTACTTTATGTTGCACAGCTATCCATTCAAATAGACAGAGAAATAAGGACATTCTACAACAAAAACAGGCTAAAGAAATATTTGAAGACAAAACCAGCTCTATGGAAAATACTTGAAAGAATCCTCCATGCTGAAGAGAAAGAAAAGCACACATATAAGGACCTGGAACAAACAAACCATACTCAAATACTAGTTAATACAAGAGAGCAAAGGTAAAACTGGAAGAACTACAAAAAAATGGCAAAAATAAACAACACACCTTTCAATAATATCTCTTAATATCAATGGCCTCAGTGCCCCAACCAAAATACATAGGTTTGCAGACTGGGCTAAAAAGCAGGATCCTTCAGTTTGTTGCCTCCAAGAAAGTCACCTTTCTACAAAGGATGGACACAAAGGGTGAAAGGTTGGAAAATGGTGTTTCAAGCAATTGGGCCTAGAAAACAAGCAGGGGTTGCTATCCTAATATCTGACAAGGTAGACTTCAGTACAACATTAGTTAGGAAAGATAAGAAAGTCACTTTATATTGATGAAAGGCACACTCTAATTGGAGGATATTACAATCCTAAACATATATGCACCTAACATGGGGGCTCCCAACTTCATCAAGCAAATGCTATTAGAACTAAGGTCATAGATAACACCAAACACAGTTATAGTGGTTGAGTTCAACACCCCACTCTTATCAATTGACAGGTCAGACTGGCAAAAAATAAACAGAGAGGCTTCTGGATTAAACGAGGTCATAGAACATATGGACCTAACACATTCTTTTCAGCAGCACATGGAACATTCTTTAAAATAGACCATATATTAGGACACAAAGCAAACCTTAACAATACAGGAAAATTGAAATACTTCTTTGCATTTTATCTGATCACAATGGAATCAAACTACCAACCAACAGCAAGAAAAGTTATGGAGCATACACAAAATCATGGAAACTAAGCAATACACTACTAAATGGTGAATGGTCAATGAAGACATCAAGAAGAAAATCAAAAAATTCATAGAGTCAAATGATAATGAGAACACAATATACCAAAACTTTTGGGACACAATGAAGGCAGTCCTAAGAAGGAAATTTATAGCTTTAAGTGCCTACATTAAGAAATTAGAGGGCTGGAGAGATGGATTAGCGGTTAAGCGCTTGCCTGTGAAGCCTAAGGACCCCGGTTCGAGGCTCGATTCCCCAGGACCCACGTTAGCCAGATGCACAAGGGGGCACACGCATCTGGAGTTCGTTTGCAGTGGCTGGAAGCCCTGGTGCGCCCATTCTCTCTCTCTCTCTCTCTCTCCCTCTTTCTCTCTCTGTTGCTCTGAAATAAGTAAATAAATAATAAAAAAAAGAAAAGAAATTAGAAAGGTCTCAAGTAAACAACTTAATGCTTCACCTTAAAGCCTTGGAAAAAGAAGAACAAGGTAAACCAAAAATCAGTAGATGGGAAGAAATAATAAAGATTAGGGCAGAAAATAATGAAATAGAAACAAACAAACAAAAAAACGAACAAAAAACCAAACCAAACAAACAATAACAACAAAAAAATTCAAAGAATCAATGAAACAAAGAGTTGGTTCTTTGAAAGATAAACAAGATTGATATACCCTTAGCAAATCTGACCAAAAGAAAGAGAAAAGAAACACAAATTAATAAAATTAGAGGTGAAAAAGACACCATCACAACAGATGCCAGAGAAATTAAAAACATCAAATGGACGTACTATAAAAGCATATACTCCACTAAGTTTGAAAATCTGAAAGAAATGGATAATTTCCTTGATTTATATGACCTACCTAAATTAAATCAAGACGAGATTAACCACTTAAATAGAACTATAACCAGTATGGAGATCCAAGCAGTTTTCAAAAATCTCCCAACTAAAAGAAGTCCAGGCCCAGATGGATTCACTGGTGAATTTTACCAGGCCTTCATGGAGGAACTAACACCAATGCTTCTTAAACTTTTTCAGAAAATAGAAAAAAGGAATCCTACTAAACTCCTCTATGAAGCCAACATCACCCTGATACCAAGTCCAGGCAAAGATAGAACAACAACAAAAAAATTACAGTCCAATCTCCCTCATGAACACAGATGCAAAAATTCTCAACAAAATATTGGCAAACAGAATACAAGAATCTATCAGAAAGATCATTCACCCCGACCAAGTAGACTTTATCCCAGAGATGCAGGGATGGTTCAACATATGCAAATCGATAAACATAGTACATTATATAAATGGACTGAAGGACAAAAATCACATGAGCATCTCATTAGATGAAGAAAAAGCATTTGACAGAATACAACATCCTTCATGATAAAAGTCCTACAGAGACTGGGAATAGAAGGAACATATCTCAACATAATAAAGGCTATTTATGACAATCCTACAGCCAACATATTGCTAAATGGGGAAAAACTTGAAGCTTTTTCACTAAAATTAGGAACAAGACAAGGGTGTCCACTATCCCCACTTGTATTTAATATAGTACTGGAAGTCTTAGCCATAGCAATAAGGCAAGCAACACATATAAAAGGGATACAAATTGGAAAGAAAGAGGTCAAGTTATTATTTTCAGATGACATGATTCTATACATAAATGACACTAAAGATTCTACCGGCAAACTGTTAGAACTGATAAACACCTATAGCTATGTAGTAGGATACAAAATATACACACAGAAATCAGTAGCCTTCTTATATGCTAACAACAAACATACAGAGGATGAAATCAAATAAGCACTCCCATTCACAATTGCATAAAACAATAAAGTACCTTGGAATAAACCTAACCAAGGAAGTGAAGGATCTCTACAATGAAAACTTTAAAACACTCTAGTGAGAAATTGCAGAAGACATTAGGAAATGGAAAGACACCCCTTGTTCTTGGATTGGAAGAATCAATATTGTGAAAATTGCAATCTTACCAAAAGCAATCTACACATTTAATACAATCCCCATCAAAATTACAATGGCATTCTTCATGGAAATAGAAAAAAAAAATCCAAAAATTCATTTGGAAGCACAAAAAATCTCGAATACCTAAAATAATATTTAGCAATAAAAGTAAGGCTGGTGGTATCACCATACCTGATTTTAACCTATACTACAGAGCCATAGTAACAAAAACAGCATGGTACTGGCACAACAGCAGACATGCAGATTAGTGGAACAGAATAGAGGACCCAGATGTAAGTCTGGGTAGCTATAGCCACCTGATATTTGGACAAAAATGCCAAAAATACTCATTGGAGAAAAGACAGCCTCTTCAGTAAATGATGCTAGGAAAACTGGATATGTATTGTAGAAGAATGAAAATAGATCGTTCTCTCTCTCTATGCAAAAAAATTAAGTCCAAATGGATTAAAGACCTTAATATTAGACCTGAAACTCTGAAAGTGCTAGAGGAAAAAAAAAGGGGAAACCCTTCAACATATTGGTCTTGGCAAAGACTTTCTGAATATAACCCTGCTTGCTCAGGCAATAAAACCACAGATTAACCGCTGGAACCTCATGAAATTACAAAGATTTTGTACAGCAAAGGACACTGTGAATAAAGCAAAGAGGCAACCTACAGACTGGGAAAAAAAATCTTTGCCAGCTATACATGTGATAGAGGATTAATATCTAGGATATACAAAGAACTCAAAAAATTAAATAATAAGAAATCAAACAAGCCAATCAAAAATGGGCTATGGAACTAAATAGAGAGTTTTCAAAAGAACAAATACGGATGATGGCATATAAACATGTAAAATAATGTTTGACATCCCTAGTCATCAGAGAAATGCAGATTAAAACTACGATGAGATTCCATCTCACTCCTGTGAGATTGGCTTATCATCAAGAAAACCAATGACCATAAATGTTGGCAAGGATGCGGAAAAAGAGGAACCATTCTACACTGTTGGTGGGAATGCAATCTGGTCCAGCCATTGTGGAAATCAGTGTGGAGGTTCCTAAGACAGCTAAAAATAGATCTACCATATGATCCAGCTATAGCTCTCCTAGGCATATATCCTAAGGACTGTCTCACTACCTTAGAGATACTTGCTCAACCATGTTTATTGCCACTCAATTCACAATAGCTGGGAAATGGAACCAGCCTAGATGTCCGTCAACTGATGAGTGGATAATGAAGATGTGGCATATTTACACAATGGAGCTCTACTTAGTGGTAAAGGAAAAAGAAGTTATGAAATTTTCAGGAAAATGGATGGATCTAGAAAGGATTATACTACGTGAGGTAACCCAGGCCCAGAAAGCCAAATGTCGCATGTTCTCTCACATATGTGGACCTTAGGTATAGATAATTGGACTTCTACTCTTACTTTTGGTTAGAGAAGCTTCTCTTATGGTGGTGGTAAGCACTGGGGAGACTCAAAATTCACTAAAGTGCTGAGAAGAAGTGACAGTGGAGTTTAGCACTGAGACATCTGTCACACCCTCCAAGGCTCAGGGGCCATTGCAGGGATGGTGGAAAGAATGTAAGAGCCCAAGGAAAGGAGGAGTGCTTTTTTTTTTTTTTTTTTTTTAAGATTTTTATTTATTTGAGAGTGACAGAGAGAGAAAGAGGTAGATAGAGAGTGAGAGAGAGAATGGGCGCGCCAGGGCTTCCAGCCTCTGCAGACGAACTCCAGACGCGTGCGCCCCCTTGTGCATCTGGCTAATGTGGGTCCTGGGGAATCAAGCCTCGAACCGGGGTCCTTAGGCTTCGCAGGCAAGCGCTTAACCGCTACGCCATCTCTCCAGCCCAGGAGGAGTGCTTTTGATACTGTCTTCCAGACACAAAGTGGTCATGGAATTCATGTCCTCACAGTGGCTGATGCCTATGCAAGACCTGCATAATAGGAGGGAAAAATGACAACAACAAAAGAGAGACAACTTGGAAAGAAGAAGGGATTCAGTGCAAGGGGCATAAAGAAGGGGAGAAGAGAGAGTGGTGAGAGGGGATTATGATCATGGTATATTGTTTATGTGTATGGAGGTTGTCAATAGTTAAAAAAGAGAAGATCTGAAAATAATGAAAGATCTGTACTAGCCAACAAGGTCATGAAAATACATTTAATGCCATTATCCATCAAGGGTAGGCAAATGAAAACCAGAGATACCACTTTAACCCATGAGGATGGCTGTGTACTCATAGGCAGAAAAAACAGTTGCTGCAAGAATGTGGGGAAATTGGAATGCTCATACACTGTTGATGAAAATATCATGTTGGAAAAGTCTAGAACATCCTCATGTGGCCAAAGATAGAGTTACCATATGGGATGGTTAATCTTTTCTTAAATATGTACTTTGTTATTTTAAATATTCATTTATCTATTTACTTATGAGAGAGACCAAGAGAAAGAGGCAGATGTGTGTGTGTGTGCACGCACACACACGCATACACACAGAGAAAGAGAGAGAGTGGAGAAAATGAGCATGCCAGGGCCTCCTGCTACTATAAACAAACTCCAGACACATGTACCACTTTGAGCATCTGGCATTACATGGGTATTGGGGAATTGAACCCCAGGCCATTGGGCTTTGCAAACAATTGCCTAAGCAACTGCTAAACCTTATCTCTAGCCCCTGTGACAGTTAATCTTGATATTCAACTTGATTTGATTGAGAAGCACCTAGGAGATTATTAAAGCATGCTGCTGTGTGTGTGTATGAGGGTATTTCCAGAAAGGATTAATTAGGGATGGGAGGGTGACCTCCCCTGACTGCAGGTGGAACTACCTCATAGGCTAGGGGCCAGGATGACATAAAGAAGGAAGGGAGGTTGCTGGCTGTGGTGGCACATGCCTTCAATTCCAGCACTTGGGAGGCAGAGGTAGGAGGATCACCATGAGTTCGAGGCCACCCTGAGACTACATAGTAAATTCCAGGTCATCCTGAGCTAGAGTGAGACCCTACCTCAAAACACAACAAAACAGGGCTCGAGGGATGGTTTAGCAGTTAAGGCATTTGTCTGCAAAGCCAAAGGACCCAGGTTCCATTCCCCAGGACCTACATAAGCCAGATGCATAAGGGGGCACACGTATCTGCAGTTCATTTGCAGTGGCTGGAGCCCTGGCATGCCCATTCTCTTTTTCCCTCTTTCTCTCTGTCAAATAAATAAATAAAATATTTAAACAAAACAAAACAACAACAACAACAAAAATAAATAAAAAGAAGAAGGAAGGGGGAGAGAGGCCAGGGGAGGCATTCTCTTTCTGCTCCCTGGTGGGACCCTCTCTGCTCTAACATGCCTTCTGCCATGACAACCTGACTTCCAGTGGTCAGAAACAATGGAGCTGGCCAATGCGGAATGAAACTTTGGAGCTGTGGACCAAGATAAACCTTTCCTTCTTTAAACTGTTTCTGTGAAACATTTTTCATAGTAGTGTGAAAAATGACACAACATATGAGCTAGGAATTCTACCGCTAAGTCAAGCGGAACAAAAACATGTCCATAAGAAAAGTGTAACTTAATGTCCAGAGCAGCATGATTCAGAATAGTGGAAACTCAAAATTCTGTCAAAGGACAAATAAGTAAACAAAATGGAATATTATTCAACCATAAAAGGCATGAAGGCCTGATGCATGCTACACCATAGATGACTTTTGTCAACATGCAAGGTGGAAGAAACCAGACACAAAAGGACACACAATATGTGGTACTGCTTATATGAAATGTCCAGAACTGCTGACACAGAGACAGAGACAGAAAGTAGGTCACTGTTTACAAGAAGCTGGTGGGAAAACTGGAGATTTGAAAAGAGACTAAATGGCACCAGCTTTTTTGGGGGGCTTGGAGAGATGATGGAGATAAAAGTGACCTGTGGTGGTTTCAATGAGATGTCCCCATAAACTCATGTGTTCTGAATGCTTGGTTCCCAGCTATTGGCGATTTGAAAGGTGGAGGCTTCCAGGAAGAGGCTTTGGGGTGTTATAGCTAGCTCCCCCTTGCCAGAGCTTGGCTCACTTTCTTGATGGTGTTTTTTTTTTTTTTTTTTTTTTTTTTTTTTTTTTGGTTTTTCGAGGTAGGGTTTCACTCTAGCCCAGGCTGACCTGGAATTCACTCTGGAGTCTCAGGGTGGCCTCAAACTCACCAGGATCCTCCTACCTCTGCCTCCCGGGTGCTGGGATTAAAGGCGTGGGCCACCACGCCCGGCTGTTGATGGTATTTTCCACCTGCTGTGGCAGAGGTGATGTCCAGCCTCTGCTCATGCTATGCTTTCCACTGCCATCATGGAGCTTCTCCTTGAGACATAAGCCAAAATAAACCTTTTCTCCCATCAGCTGCTTTTGTTTGGGTGTTTCATCTCAGCAATGTGAAGGTAACTACAACATGCTTTAAGACGATTGTTTCATGACTCTATGAATAAACTACAGGATATTGAAATGGGTACAGAATGGGATGTGGGTTATAACTTAATAAAGCCATTAAATATCATGAGAGCAGTAATAAAAAGCTCTGTGCCCAGATGTATTTTTTTCTTTTTCTTTTTGCAGTAAGGTCTCACTCTGTCCCAGGATGATCTAGAATTCACTATGCAGTCACAGGCTGGTCTTGAACTCACAGTGATCCTTCTACCTCTGGCTCCTGAGTTCTGGGATTAAAGGCATGCACCACCATGCCAGACCCTAGCTATCTTGTTTATTTTTAATGTTTAATTTTAATTTATTTATTAGAGAGAGAGAGAGAGAGAGAGAGAGAGAGAGAATAGGACCTCCAGCCACTGCAAATGAAATCCAGATGCATGTGCCACCTTGTGCATCTGGCTTATGTGGAACCTGGGAAATCAAACCTAGGTCCTTTGGCTTTGCAGGAAGGCTCCTTAACCACGAAGCAATCTCTCCACCTCCCAGCTGTCCTATTAAAGTGCAAGAGAGCAAGGAGGGTAAGGGGGTCTTGGCCCACTCTGGCTGACCTGGATGCAAGACTTCACCTGTGTCCACTTCCCTGGAGAGGACCCGCTTTTGTAGGCACAGCTGTGGGAGGCGTTGAGATAAGCAGAGAGTCTAGGGGTGGTGGGTTTGAGGAGAGCGCTCTACAAGTTCACCCAGGGGAGAAGGTTGGTCATTTACAGAAAGTTCTTTTGTGGTGTGTGTGTGCATGTGTGTATGTTTATTCATTGTGTATTGGTGCATGTGTGTGTCTGCCAGATGTCAAGTGTCCTTAATAGTTCCCACCAGTTTGTGTGTGTGTGTGGTGTGCACATGTGTGCATGCAGTGTATTCCTGTGTGTGGGAAGATGTCCTGTGAGCATGTGTGTGGAGGCCAGAGAAGGATGTTGGTGTCTTCCTCTGTTGCTCTTCCATCTTATTTCCTTGAGGTATAGTCTCTCACTGGAATGTATGTTTTTTTCTCGGTTAGATGTTGATTAGCGAATGTCACCAGCCCTCTTGTCTATGCACCCCCCTTAGCACTGGGGTTACAGGTGCATGTGGTCATGTCTAGTTTTTTTTTTTAAAAGAGATTTTATTTACTTATTAGAGATACAGAGAGGGGTGGGGAGAGAGAGAGAATGAATGGGCATGTGCCAGGGCCTCTAGCCACTGCAAACAAACTCCGAACGCATGTGCCACCATGTGCATCTGGCTTACGCGTGACCTGGAGAATTGAACCTGGGTCCTTAGGCTTCATAGGCAAGTGCCTTAACCGCTAGTCCATCTCTCCAGCCCATGCCTAGCTTTTTTACGTGGGTCCTGGGGATTGAATTCGGGTCCTGATGCTTGCATAGCAAGTAATCTTACCCAAGGAGTCATCTCTTCAACCCCTTACATTTTTCCCCTCATTTCTGTTTTATTATGGTGTTGGGATCCTTTTAAAACCCTTTACTTTTTGAAACAGTGTTTCTCTTTGAACACAGCACACAAATTTAGCTAAACTAGCTGTCCAGCTTACCCTGGGGATCTATCTCCACTTCCTGAATGCTGGGATTATAGGTACATGTATCCATGCCTGTTATGTATGTGGGTACCAGGGATTCAAACTTAGGCCCTCATGTTTGTGCAGCAAAACTTTACCCACTTAGCCACTGCTCTAGCTCCTAGAGGTAGTTTCCCCCATCTCTGAGGTACAGTTTCACTCCAACCTAGGCTGACCTAGAACTCACTCTGTTGCCCCAGGATGGCCTTGGAGTCATAGTGATCCTCCTGTGCAGCCTCTCAAGTGCTGGGACTAAAGGTCTGACTTTAAATACCTGACCCACTTCCAAAGGATGCCTCTTAGTAGGGGGGCCCAGGGGGACTAATGAAGGGCAGGAGGGCTTTGTCCTGACCCAGGAGGGAGAAGAGGCCTCTGTACCTGCAGGTTTTGGGTCTAGAAGTGTGTTGCAGAGATAGGCAGAGCTCAGCTAGGGCCTACAGGCTGTACTAGGGCTGGAGTGGGGCACAGTCAAGTGTCTCTGGAGAGCTAGTGTGGGCATGCAGATTCTGACCCTGACCTGGTCGCTGGTTGCCCCATGGCTCTGGGCCTTCTTGAGACAGTTTTATTTGCCTGAGGTTGGGGAATGATCACTCACATACTCACAGGCCACTGCAACAAACATTCAGTAATGGGGACCTGAGTCCACACTTCCAGCATTTTTGAGGAGTCCTTGCTTCCAGGGGGCATTCCTGGATCTGCTTCCCTCTGAGCAGCTCACTGGGCCCTGATAGCATAGGGCCTGTGTTGGGGTCCACAGCCCAAGACAGACGGCACAATGTAGATCCTAGGGTGGGACCAGGCAAGGTGGGTCCCGCAGGGTGCCTGGGGTGACCATGCCAGTCAAAGAGGGCTTTGAGGAGGTGCCCATCACAACTGAAGAATTAGAGGCTGGAGGGGAAGGTGCTTAAGACAAGTGCCAGGGGTGCTGGGGTCCTCAGATGTCCTATGAGGATGAGGGTGGGGCAGGTGAGTCTTAGGGTTCGAGGATCCCAGTGAGGGACTTGGGAGATTGGGGATTCCTGGTAAGAATGGCAGCTGGTCAGGTATCCTAGCCTCTTCTAGGTGCTATTTGTGGTTGAACAGAGGCTGGACAAGCCAGTGTGGTAGAACACACATCCTTGGAGTCCGAGGTGGGCTGCTGGTTTTGCAGGTGCCCTGTGGGAGGATGAGGTTGCTTGTTGGAGGTCCCCACTTGCACCTCATTCTTTGCACATGAGGGGTTGTTGCTCAGGCTTAAACTGGTTTGTGCTTACTGGGGCCTGGAACTTGCCTGTATCAGTTCTTAGGGGCAGGGGCTGCGCTATCCCTGTGGGAGCAAAGGACTTCCTGTACGTGGAACACCCACTGAGAATTTGAAACCCCTCTTGAATTTGAGGTGAAGAGATTTGCCAACACACAGCTTCTTTTTTTACAAAACAAGACATTTTCTCTAAATGGTATTTGCAGCTGAGAGTGAACTCAACTTTTCAGATCTGTAATCTGAGTCTATTCAGAAACCCACCCCCATTTGGCCTCATCCTGTGTTTTATGAAATAAAGTTGAAATTGCCAACACACTTCCTTGTATTTCCGTTTGGGAAGAGGATATGAATAACTAGGCTTGATAGAAGCTTCTAATGCACACAGCTGTGAACTATTCGCAGCAGCAGCAGTAGCATCCAGGTGCCAGGCCTTTGGGATCAGGGAATATGACCTTGGGCTTGAGGGCCTTGCAGCTCAAGAGGGACCAGGGTTGCTTTACAGGACCTGAGGGGGGGGGATCCTCTGTGTTGCTGAGCTCCCCTGTGGTCTGATCTGGATGACTGTGGCCTGGGGGACAGAGGACTGGATAGTCTCTGCTGCACAGACACAATCCTCAGGACTAGAGAGTTTTTTCTTCCCTAGAACCCAGGCTAGGCCGCATACAGCGGTCCTCAGGCTATTGACACAGTTCCGCCCTGCCACCTCTTCTGAAGGGTGGACACCTCTCAATGCCTAAGGGTTATTATTGATCATTTAGTAGAGATAGTTCAGGGGCCACCAGGCTCTGGACAGGCCACGTTGCTGAACTCATCCTGACCCCATGTCCCTGAACATTAGAACAGCTTGGAGTTTGTGTGACCTGGGCTGTTCTAAGCTCTGCCTATTCACTTCTTCCCTGTTGGTCACACCCTCCACATCTAAGTCCAATATGAGATATCCCCAGTGTTGAGCCAGCAGATTGTTAAATACCCTGATAGTGTACCCCAGTCATACCTGATCAGAGCCCATCAGAACCTTGGACAGCACCCCTTCCTGCTCTGGGTGGATTCACAACTCCTGATTCTGGAATTAATCACTTGGCACTGTCCCCTTCTCCTTCTCCTTGTCTTTTTTTTTTTTTTTTTTTTTTTCTGGGATTAAAGGCGTGCACCACCATTCCTGGCTCTGTTTTTTTTTTAAATTTTATTTTAATGCGAGTGTCTGGGTGTGTGTGTGTGTGTGAGAGAGAGAGAGAGAGAGAGAGAATTGGTGCTCCAGGGTCTTCAGCCACTGCAACTGAACGCCAGATGTGTGTGCCTCCTTGTGTGCATGTGAGACCTTGCGTGCTGTGTCACTGTGCGTCTGGCTTAAGTGGGACCTGGAAAATCTAACATGGGTCCTTAGGCTTTGCAGGCAAGCGCCTTAACCGCTAAGCCATTTCTCCAGCGCTCCTTGCCCTTGTTTCCTACAGGGCCAGGCACTCTTTTTCTAGGTCCACTGAGGTGGTTGGGATCACCATCAGGACCTCTCCGGAGAGCTGGTGTGGGGAAGTGGGTAGTGGGCCTCCCGCTGCACAAAACATCTGTTGGACTTACTTGGGGTCCCCAGTGAAATTGTTCGGAGGGAGTAGGCAGGAGTTAAAGTTCCTGCTCATAAGCTTGGCGGGGGTGGGGGCGGTTGGGGAGGAGGGTTGCGGTTGGGGTTGAGGGTTGGGATGCGGTTGGGACCTCAGTGGCATGTCTGGAAACCGTGTGGCGATGGAGGTCTATAGAGGACACTTCTCAGCTCTCACACCCAGCTGGTTTTCCCCGCTAACGCCTGGGCGCTGCGTGGCTGCTGCTCCTCTAGGGAGCCTTGTGGCTACGAGGTCACCATAGGGAGGCTTGGTTTCCTTTTGCCAGCAGCAGCACACACACACCAGCAGAGGGCACACCGTCCTCAGGGATGAGCTGGCCACTCCACTGTGGACCGCTTCGGAGGACTAGAACTGCGCAGGTGCACCTGGGGTCCACAGCTGGGGACCATGATCATCATCGCACAGTGGAGGCTGTGTGGGTGTGGGCAGGCATAGCAGGGTGGGTGGGGGCGCTCCACCAACCTGTTCAGTTCCCTCCTCAGTAAGGACAATAAAGCCCCCCGGTCAGTGAGATCTCCCAATGAAGGAAGCCATGGTGCTGTTTGGGTCAGCATTGACAACTCCTTCCGGGAAGACCCTCATCTGTGTTGCTACCCTGGTGCAGAGCTGGCCCCGTGTAAGGAAGCAGCTGCTGGATTTTCTCCAAGGCTCCGCACATCTCGGCCACAGCAGGTGTGCAGCCATGGCATCTGCAGGCACGGAAGGGTGACGCTGGGGCAGCAGGAAGGCTCACAGAGATTAAGGTGTTTGCCCAGCTCTGCCCTTGCCCCTCTCTAGCTGCGAGGTTCCCCTTCCACTGACCTCCCATGGGGCAAGAGGCAGGGTCTGGTCTTCCCTGACAAGTGTTTCCACTCATCCTGTGTGGCCCTCTGTGTTCCCAGATCTCTCACGTTCTAGTGGTCTTTTGGGGGTCAGAGGCCCAGGAACATCTAAGCTCCTCTGTACATGGCCCACAAATCAGTAGTTAACTTGGAAACCCTTTGGAGGTGTTTTGGGGACCAATTTCACAGCCTGGCTGAAAGCCTGGGAGGTTCCTGGGGGGTTGTTGAAGAGAGCCTTGTGCCATGTTTTGGAGGAGGGTGGAGGGTATGTATATTCTGCGGGCTTTGGGGAAACCCATGGGATTCAGAGATGTTTCTAGGGACTTTCTCCAGTTCCTTCTTGGATCACTGGGTACCGAGAGGCCCTCAAAACAGTGCTGTATCCCTGGCCACCTTGAGCAAAAACTTTGGCAAAATTCATTTTTTTCTTTTATAGAATCTGTCAACCATTTGTGTTTCTTCTTTTTTTAAAAATATTTTTCTTTTATTTATTTGAGAGAGAGAGAGAGAGAGAGAGAGAGAGAGAGAGAGAGAGAGAGAGAGAAATGTGCCAGGGCCTCTAGCCCTGCAAATGAACTCCAGAGTTATGCACCCCTTGTGCACATGTGCAACTTTGTGTGCTTGTGTCACTGTGCATGTGCCTTATGTGGGACCTGGAGAACATGAGTTCTTGGGCTTCGCAGGCAAGTACCTTAACTGCTAAGTCATCTCTCCAGCCCTTTTGGCAAAACTCAAATTCCTGATAAAAACACACAAAGTAAGGACAGGATATATCCACCTCTTTCACGACACAAATAAAGCCACACATAAAAAGTCTACAGGAAATGTCATACTCAATGGTGAAATTCTGAAAGCTTTTCTGTTAATATCCCTTATATGTAGAAAATCCCAAAGACTCTGTAAATCAGTTAGAACTAATAAGTGAATACAGCAAAGTTATTAAACCAGCTACATTTCTATGCACTGGAAATAAACAATCTGAAAAGAAAATTAGAAAAAATTTCATTTGCAATAGCATGATAAGAAAGTTCTTTTTATTTTTATTTTAATTAATTTAGTTTTTTTTTAGAGAGAGTGAGAGAGAGAGAGAGAGAGAGAGAGAGACAGAGGGAGAGGAGAGAGAGAGAATTGGTGCCCCAGGGCCTCAGCCACTGCAATAAAACTCCATTTTTTTGGTTAAAAGGAGAGGGTATGCCCATCAAAAAGTCTTCTAAATGTTTATGCTTATCCCTTTTGATCAATGCTGCTCTTGCTCTTGGTTAGAGAATTAGAAATGGCAGAGAATACCAGGGAGAACCAAGACCCATCAGTACAAGAAAAGAAAGCCTACTGCCTAGCACGAGATGAGTCATCACTATCTTATTTGCCAGGGTCCAGGAGACATTACAGAGGAAGTAGTAAATTGAATATGAGTGCAGCTGTTACTGTCAGCCTGAGAATCTCCAGGGAATTGGTGAAAGACACTGAGGAGACTCAAAACTCATCAAAGCAAAAAATCAGAGGCTGCTGAGAGCTCAACACTAAAGGAGACTTGGAGACTTCTAACACACCCTCCAAGGCTCAGAGATCATTGAGGAAGAGGGGGAGTGTATCCTGAGGCATTGTTCCCCACACAGAGACTGACTGGTGCCTTCATGCCCCTGCAGTGAATACCAATAACCCCACTGAGAAGGGCCCTCAGTAGAATGGGGACAGGAGAAAAGGAACATAACAGTATAAACCAATGGAAATATGAACAATATACAGCATGTTAAAAATAATTAAGTATAAACAAATAAATAAAATACCTGAGGCAATGAGGGACATTTACATTCAAGTTACAGCACACATACAATTTTTAAAAAGTGATCTAAGCCGTGCATGGTGGTGCACACCTTTAATCCCAGCACTTGGGAGGCAGAGGTAGGAGGAATGCCAAGAGTTCAAGGTCACCCTGAGACTATATAGCGAATTCCAGGTCAGCCTGAGTTAGAGTGAGACCCTACTCTGAAAAAAAAAGTGATCTAGCCCTTTTTTTCCCTTTGATCTAACCCTTTAATATTATATATCTATATCTATATCATGTATATCTATATATATCTGTATATATATATATATCATATAATACACATACACACATATGTTTAAGTGAAGGGATGCTCCATTTTGGAAATTCTTTTACTTTAGAAATATCTGTTAAAGTATGTTGTACAAAACACAATGGCAATTTATATAATACATAATGCTGCTTTTATTTATATTTTGTGTGAAACAGTGTCACATGTATCCCAGGCTGGCCTTAAACTCACTATGTAGCTGAGGATGACCTGAAATTTCTGACCTTCCTGCCTCTAACTCCAGAATGCTGGGATTATAGGCTTGCATCACCACAACCATTCTAAGTGGTGCTGGGGATTGAACCTAGGGCTTCATGCCTGCCAGGGAAGATCCTTGTGGTTTGAATGTGAAATGCCCCCACAGACTCATGGATTTGAACACTTGGTTCCCAGCTGGTGGAGCTGTTTGGAAAGGTTGTGGAACATTTAGAAGGTGGAGCTTTGCTGGAGGAAGTGGGTCACTGGGTGGTGGGCTTTGAGATTTTATAGTCAGACTCCATTTCCTATTGACTCCATTCTACCAATTGCGCTACATCCCTAGCTTACAATGCTACTTTTTTTTTTTTTTTTTTTTTCTTGGTAGGGTCTCACTCTAGTTCAGGGTGGCCTTGAATTCACTGTGATCCTCCTACCTCTGCCTCCCATGTGCTGGAATTAAAGGTGTGCACCACCATGTCTGGCTGTTTTTTTTTTAAATTATTTTTATTTATTCATTTTCAAGCAGAGAGATACAGAGATTGGACATGCCAGGGCCTCCAGCCACTGCAAACGAACTCCAGATGCACGTGCCACTTTGTGCATCTGGCTTTATGTGAGTTCTGGGAAATCAAATCTGGGTCATTAGGCTTTGCAGGCAAATGCCTTAGCTGTTTACCCATCTCTCCAGCCCTGTTATTTTTTTTTTTTTTTTGAGGTAGGCTCTCACTCTAGCCAGGCTGGCTTTTAACTCACAGCAATCCTCCTACCTCTGCCTCCTGAGCGCTGGGATTAAAGGCATGTGCCACCACGCCAGCACAATGGTACTTTTATGCAATAAATTCCATCCATTTATTCTTTCATTCTTCTTTTTAGAGTGGCATCTGGAATTGTCTGGAAATGTTAGCAACTAATAATTTCCTTCTTTCTCTTCTTTTTTTGTGCAGCAAAACTTTATATTTTAATTATTTTTCTTCTGTATTGCCTTAAGATTTTTATAATGAGAAATGTACTACTTAAAAAATTTAGGTAACCTATTTTTAAGAATTAGGGTAATCACTAGATATTGGAAGTAAAACTTTTAAAGTGGAAAAATCAGAATAAAGAAAAATCAACCCACAATTGGCAGAAAAAAGTCAGGCAAGTACAGAAAATAGGACACATGATTAAAAAAAAAAAAAGGCCAAAGCAGCCCATGTGTATTTGTCATCATAATAAATGGGAACAGGTTAGAATTTTCCTATTAAAAGACAGACTCTTGGGGCTGAAAGATAGCTCAGCAGTTAAGGTGCTTGCCTACAAATCCAAAAGACCCAGGTTCAGTTCCCCAGTACCCACATAGAGCCAGATGCACAAGGTGGTGCATGTGTCTGGAGTTCACTTGCAGTTACTAGAGGCCCTGGTACATCTATTCTATCTGCCTCTTTTTCTCTCTCTTACATAAATAAGTAAGTAAATAAATAAATAAAAATAAAAAGACAGACTCTTAATTTGAAAAATTTGCTGCATCCCTAACAGTATTTATTCTATATTTACTTATTTATTTTGTTTTTTTTTTTTGAGGTAGGGTTTCACCCTAGTCCAGGCTGACTTGAAATTCAATATGTAGTCTCAGGGTGGCCTCAAACTCATGATGATCCTCCTACCTCTGCTTCTTGAGTTCCGGGATTGAAGGCATGCACTACCATGCCCTGCTTATTTTTTGTTTTTACAAGGTAGGGTCTCGCTCTAGCCCAGGGTGACCTGGAATTCACTATATGGTCTCAGGGTGGTCTTGAATTCACAATGATTTTCCTATCTGTACCTCCTAAGTGCTGGGATCAGATGTGATCCACCATGCCTGGGTCTTTTTTTTTTTTGAGGTAGGGTCTCACTCTAGCTCAGGCTGTCCCTGGAATTCACTATGTAGTCTGAGGGTGATCTCGAACTGTGAGAGATCCTTCTACCTTTGCCTCCCAAGTTATGGGATTAAAGGCCTGCACCACCATGCCTGGAAAAATGATTTTTTTTTTTTTGAGGTAGGGTCTAGCTCTAGCTCAGGCTGACCTGGAATTCACTATGTAGTCTCAGTCTGGCCTTGAACTCACAGCTATCTTCCAACCTCTGCCTCCAGAGTGCTTGGATTAAAGGCATGAGTCACCATGCCTGCTTATTTTTTTATGTATTTAAAATTTTTAAATTTATATATTTGAGAGAGAGAGAGAGAGAGAGGCAGATAGAGTGAATGGGGGGGGGGGTGCCAGGGCCTCTAGCTGTCACTTTGTACATTTGGTTTGTGTGGGTACTGGGGAATTGAACCTGGGTCCTTAGGTTTTGGAGGCAAGTGTCTTAACTGCTAAGCCATCTCTCCAGCCCTATTTTATTTTATTTTAGTTTTTTGAGGTAGGGTTTCAGTCTAGCTCAGGCTGACCTGGTATTTACTTTGTAGTCTCAGGGTGGCCTCGAACTCTGCCTCCAGAGTGCTGGGATTAAAGGCATGTACCACCATGCCTGGCACCTATTTATTTATTTATTATTATTTTTTTTCAAGATAGGGTCTCACTCTAGCCCAGGCTGACCTGGAAATCATTATGTAGTCTCAGGGTGGCCTCAAACTCACGGTGATCCTCCTACCTCTGCCTCCTGAGTGCTGGGATTAAAGGTGTGCGCCACCTAGCCCGGCCTATTTTATTTTTTAAATATTTTATTTATTCATTTGCAAGGAGTGAGGGACAGGAGAGGAGATGACAGAGAGAGAGAGAGAGACAGGCAGGAGCCGATCATGGGTGCGCCAGGACCTCTTGCCACTGAACTCTAGTCACGTGTGCCACTCTGTGCATCTGGCTTTACATGGGTACTGAGGAATCAAGCCTAGGTTGGCAGGCCTTGAAAGCAAGTGTCTTTTTTTTTTTTTTTTTTAGCCCAGGCTGACCTGGAGTTCACTATGGAGTCTCAGGGTGGCCTCAAACTCATGGCGATCCTCCTACTTCGGCCTCCGAAGTGCTGGGATTAAAGGCTGTGCGTCACCACGCCTGGCTTGAAAGCAAGTGTCTTTAATCACTTAGCCATCTCCTCAGCCCCTGTAGCCAGTGTTTATAAAGAGACACTCCTGAGGGGAAGTAAAATGGTAAAATGTACATCTGGCATTCATCAATTTAGCCCCATGCTCCTGCCTCTTTTTAAAAATTGTTATTATTATTTTTTTTCTGTTTTGAGGTATGGTCTCACTCTAGCCCAGGCTAACCTGGAGTTCACTATGTTGTTCCAGGCTGGCCTCAAACTCACAGGGATCCTCCTATTTTTGTCTCTCTAATGATGGGATTAAAGGCATGAGTTCTGTCCCAATGAGCAGGCCTCAAGTCTAATCAGAGAACAGTTGGTTACCCACAGAGGCTGTGTGCCGCTATTGCATTAGTGTGTACTTTTTGTCCGGCTGGTTGATTTCTTACTCTGCAGAGTCTCCTGCTTATTCATGCTCTTGGTGGCTGGTATCCTCGAGTGGCTCCCACAGGGCTTTTAAGCACTGTGAGAGCTAGCCAGGAGGGAGCTGGTTTCCTTTTGGTTCCAGCATATCCTGATGGTGCACATTCTTCTTTTGTTCCTGATTTTAGTGGAGGCATTTTGAGTTCTTCTGCACTTAGTGTAATGTTGTCTCTAGGTTTGTCATATATTGCTTTTATGCTGTTGAGATATGCTCTTTCTAGTCCTAGTTTCATCAGTGTTTTTATCATGAAGGGATGTTAGACAAAATGTATTAAAAGTAAAGTTCAAGGGCTAGGGAGATTGCTCAATGGCTAAAGATACTTGCTTGGAAAATCTGCAGGCCCAGGTTCAATTCCCCAGCACCCACGTAAAGACAGATACACAAAGTGAAGCATACATCTGGAGTTTGCTTGCAGTAGCAAGAGACCCTGACACACTCATTCTCTCATTGTCTTCCCTCACAAATAAATAAAAATGTATTTTAAAAAGCAAAGTTAAAAATATTGTAGGATCAGGCAATGTTCTTCCCATCCCTGAGACATCTTTTGGAATTAACTTTGGTATGAGAGCCACTACCTGTGTCTCCGCTCCAAGCCCTTTGACCAGATTGATGGGATATGATGTATCAGTTCAGATCAAAGAGGCTGCCTGGGAGTTGAATTTCTGCCCAGTGTCAGCAGGGGTCAGCACTCCCTTAGGAGATTTCCAGCCTTCAGCGTTGGGTACCACATGAGCAAAGCCCCATGCTGGCATCATGCTAGCTCTGTCTCTGAGTGTGCTGGGTGGTCCTGCTTTCCCGGAGTAGAGGAGCCCCTCCCACCCTTGTGTTTACCTCTGCAGCTGGGTGTTTTCTTTCTACAAGGGCTGCTGTGGCTTGTGGATGCTTCCACGCAGTTTCAGTTCAGGTTGGCTCCTGACACGTCCTGAGATTCTCAGATTCTCATCTCTACATGGGTGGAGGGAGCTTTGCAGTTTGAAGACAAATTTTGCGCTGTCTCTGATCTCCTGACAGAGCACTTTGCAGAAATTCTCCTGGGCTCGGCTCCCTCACTGTCCAGAGCAGACTCTGCGTGGGCAGCGCACTGGGTGATTCCCAGTGTTTGCTCCACGCACCTCATGGGCCTCTGTCTTTGCTTCTGGAGACGCCCCTTTTCTCTTTGCTTATGGACCCTGAGCAGGGAGTGAGGGACGCTCCTTCTTTTCTACTGCTTTTGTCCAGCACTCTAGGTTGCAAGCTGTTATTTCCTTTGTTAAGCTATTATTCAGTATTTCTATTTTTTTTTTTGTTTTTCGAGGTAGGGTCTCACTCTAGCCCAGGCTGACCTGGAATTCACTGAGGAGTCTCAGGGTGGCCTCGAACTCACAGCGATCCCACCTACCTCTGCCTCCCGAGTGCTGGGATTAAAGGCGTGCACCACCACTACCAGCAGTATTTCTATTTTTTATTTAGCCTATCTTGGTTTACTGCGGTCTTTCCTACTTCTCATTTCTTTATGATGTCCCAGGAGGAATGCTTACTTCCAGGCTTAGGAAATACAGGAGAGTACTTCCTGTCCATATGCCATCATCTTTGTAAATCTGTTTGTCTCCAGCAGCTTTTGAAAGGATATTTCTTCCCCACTGATCATTTTCTACCACTTAGCTAGTGAATGACTCCTCTTGAGTATGTGAACTGAAGTTACAACAAAAAAGCCAAACCTGTGTTAAACATCCTAAAAGACTGATTGACTGATTAAAACTGCAGGCGGGGCTGAAGAGATGGTCTAGAGGTTAAGGCGCTGGCCTGCGAAGCCTAAGAACTCATGTTCAAATCTGCAGGTCACATGTAAGCTAGATGCACAGTGACGCAAGCACACAGTGTCTCCATTGTGCACAAATCTGGAGTTCATTTGCAGTGGCTGAAAGCCCTGGCACACCCATTCTCTCTCTCTCAAATAAATTAAAAACAACAACAACAACAAATAAAACCCTAGTTGTAGAGAACTGGAATGCCACAGGTCTGGAGATAAATTCTCTTGGGCTGTTATTATCCCTCTTCCTAAATAACCATCTACTGCCTTCCTCTGTGTGTGACCTAACATCCTTGTGACTATCAAGAAAAGTCATTTCAAGGATGTACAAACATACCCCTCGCTTCTACCATCCCAAAGGCTAAGAAAGTTACCAGATTGCATCTGAGGCTCATAGCAAAGACTTCTCTGCACTTCTGGAATCTGTCATTGTGATGTTACCACCAGCGTATTAAAAAAAAAAAACAACAAACAACCTTGATTTATGACTTTCTCTGTTTTTTTTTTTTTTTTTTTCCCTGTAATTCACTATGGAGTCTCAGGGTGTCCTTGAACTCATGGCGATCCTCCTACCTCTGCCTCCCGAGTGCTGGGATTAAAGGCGTGTGCCACCATGCCTGGCGACTTTCTTTGTTTTATTACTATAAAAACTTCATGAAGGGCCGGGCGTGGTGGCGCACGCCTTTAATCCCAGCACTCGGGAGGCAGAGGTAGGAGGATCACCATGAGTTCGAGGCCACCCTGAGACTCCATAGTAAATTCCAGGTCAGCCTGGGCTAGAGTGAGACTCTACCTCGAAAAACAAAACAAAACAAAACAAAAAAAACTTCATGAAAGGTTGGAGAGATGGCTTACTGGTTAAGATGCTTGCCTGTGAAGCCTAAGAACCCAGGTTCAACTCTGCAGAACCCACATAAGCCACATGCACAAGACGACACATGTACACAAGGAGCATGTGCACAAGGTCATGCATATGCACAAGGTGGCACAAGCGTCTGGAGTTGGATTACAGTGGCTAAAGGCCCTGGCATGCCAATTTTCTCTTGCACTCTCTCTCACTCTCTTATAAAATAAATAAAACTAAAACAATAATGTTAAAAAAACTTCATGAAACTGTTACCACATTGGAATACTATATTACATACTTTCTTTGTTTCTGTGACAAAACACTTGACAAGAAGCAACTTTCATTTTATTTTTTTTTATTTTTTGATTTTTAGAGGTAGGGTCCCAGTCTAGCCCAGGCTGACCTGGAATTTACTATGTAGTCTTGGGCTGGCCTTAAACTCACAGTGATCTTCCTACCTCTGCCTCCCAAGTGCTGGGATTAAAGGCGTGCGCCACCATGCCCAGCTGAGCAGCAGCTTTTAAAGGCCGAGTGTGGTGGCACTTGGGAGGCAAAGATAAGAGGATTGCCATGAGTTCAAGGTCACCCTGAGACTACATAGTGAATTTTAAGTCTGTCTGGGCTAGAGTAAAACCCTACCTTGAAAAGCCAAAAACAAACAAACAAATAAAAAACAACAACATCCCTCCCCCAAAAGCAATTTAAGAGAGGAAGGATTTATTTTGGCTCATAGCTCAGGGACAACACAGTCTGTCTTGGTGAGGAAGGATTGGTGGCAGGAGCATGAAGCAGGTGGTCACATAGCATCAGCAGTCAGGGAGCAGAGAGTGATGAATGCTGGTGCTCAGCTGGTTCTTTTTATTCAGTTAGGGACACCAACCCATGGGATGGTGCCCCCACATTTAAGGTGGGTCTCCCACCACAATTAACCTAATCTAGAAATTCCTTCACAGACATGTCCAGAGATTTGTGGTCCAGGTCATTTTAGATGTTGTCAACTTGACAATCAAGGGTAACGAAAGTCTGCCCCTTGTCAACTTGACATCCAAATATATCATATTTTTTCTTTTTGAGTCAGGGTTTCACTCTAGCCCAGGCGGGTCTGGAACTCACTATGTGGCCCAGGCTGACCTTGAATTCATGACAATCCTTCTGCCTTAGCCTCCTGAGTGCTAGGATTATAGGTATGAGCCACTATGCCTGGCAATAAGGCAGGCTTTCTTTTCTTTCCCTCCTTCCTTGTGTCGTCTCAAAGACTCTCTGAAACTGTGGTGCAAGACTCCAGGACCTCCTCAAGCCAGTATTTTTCAGGTCTGCATAGCCAGTAGTACATGGACAATGCTACCAGTTCTTTAGGTCAAGATATAGCCTGAATCCTTTGGACCACAATTGCATTGGTCTCTGTGTGCCTTCCAGGCTGACCCTGGAAAAACACTTCCCTTGGAGGTTGTTTTCAAGTGTGGAGCCCCTTCTGTAACATTCTCACTTAGGATCTCTCCTTTCAAATATATTTATAATCTCACAAGATGGAGTAGGGGCTTGCCTTCAGGGCACCTGTGGTGGTTTGATTCAGGTGTCTCCCATAAACTTAGGTGTTCTTAATGCTAGTCTCTCAAGATGATGGCAATTGGAAATTAAAACCTCCTGCAGGTGGTATATTGTTGGGGGCAGGCTTATGGGTGTTATAGCCAGCTCCCCCTTATTAGTGTTTGACACACTCTCCTGTTGCTATTGTCCATCTGATGTTGGCCGGGGGGTGATGTCCACCCTCTGCTCATGCCATCACTTTCCCTGCCATCATGGAGCTTCCCTTTGCGTCTGTAAGCCAAAATAAATCCCTTTTTTCCCAAAAGCTGCTGTTGGTCGTGTGATTTCTGCCAGCAATGTGAACCTGACTGTAACAGCACCTTTCCTGCTGTTCTGGTGCAGAACCTGAGGTTTTACTTCAGTGGTTCAAATTCTTTTACAGCTGCTTTCAAATCTGCTTTGTCTGCAACTTTGATCATGCTATTTTCCTTGCCAAAATGTACTTTTCCCACCTTTTTGCTCCATTTGCTTTCTCACTGTAGATCTGGATGGGAGCAGTGAGCAGTAGCCATGCCACAATCTGAATGCTATTCTGTCTTGAGATTTCCTCTGCCAAATGCATTAGTACATTGCATTTGAATTCAGCTTCAAGCAAGTTCTCAGGACACAGGCAGTAAACAGCCAGATTCCTTGCCAAAATATCACATTCCCCTGAGATCTTGGTAGAGTCTTTGCTTCCCTGTGAAACCCCATGAGCCAGGCTTCCACTGTCTGCATTTCTTTCAGGGTCTTCAAAACTCCCACCAGAATGGTCTGTTAAACTCCGCTCATAGCATGCTAGGGCTTTTCTACCCTAAAGTTATAAATTCTTCCACATTCCTCCCATAAACCAGTTCCCAAGGCCTAAAAACCACATGGAGAGGGATATCACAGCAATGGCCTTACTTCTTGGTACTAACTTTCCTTTCTTTTCTCTCTTTTTTTTTTTTTTTTTTTTGAGGCAGAGTCTCACTCTAATGCACGCTAACCTGAATGGACTCATTCTGTCTGTATCCTATGCTGGCTTTGAACTCAAGGTGATTCTCCTACCTCAGCCTCCAGTCTGCTGGGATTAAAGGCATGCGCCACCACACCAAGCTTTGTACTAATTTTCTTATTGCTGTGACCATATACTTGATAAGAAGGAATTTAAGGGAGGAATGGTTTATTTTTGCTTGTAGTGTGAGAGGATACAGTCTGTCATGGTGGGGAGGGCACGGTGGCAGGAGCATGAAGCAGCTGGTCATGTCGCACCCAAAGTCAGGAAGCACAGAGTGACAAATGGTGATATTCAGCTAACTTTTGACTTTTGCATCAGTCTAGGAGGCCAGCTCATGGGCTGGTGCTGCCCTCTGTTAGGATATGTTTCCTTCTTCAGTTTCCCTAATTTAGAAACTCTCTCACAGATGTCTGGAGATTTGTCTCTGAGGTGATTCGACATCTAATGAAGATGACAATCAAGATTCACCACCACAAACATGGGCTTTGGGGCAACCAGAAAGGTGATGATCACTCATATAAACGTCTTATTTCCCTTTGAGGTGGCAGCTGTGTTTTTGTGTTGACAGGCAGAACAAAGAGAAAAGGCTTCAGCCCATGTTATAGAGACATGACTGCTATGCAGCTCGGAGAATATTTCACTGTTTCTCCATTTAAACCCAGATAGTTAAGAAGGAAAGCAAGGTGAAGGCCATGCGGTCTTCCTGAAGTGGGGTCTCTGTGACTTGTCCTATGCCTACGTACCCTGTGGGATCAGTGAGACACTGTGGGACTTCACAGTGTCAAAATGTGGCTCATGTGCTTGGACTTTTTCCTTGTGGCTTATCCCTTTGACTGGTTCTGGAAGCTTCCTGAACCAACCTTTCCTCAGATTCATTCTCATTTATAGTCAAGATTTTCACAAAGTGCCAGAGCCCCTGTTGCCACAACCTTTTCTTGCGGGCTGCCTCCCTCCCGGCCGCACTGGCCCCTGAGCGCCCAAGTGAAGAGCCTCGGGAGTTCATGGTTGATGCTGCTGCTCAGAGCTCACTGTCCGAAACCACAGTGAACTTGAGAACATGAAGACCAGGTCACAGGCTCCAGGGCCCTGATGGGGAAGACAACGTCACACATGCCATCCCAGGCAGCTGGGAACAGGCCAGTGAGCACAGTTGTGTCCCAAGCTGTGCTTGGGGGTGGCTCCAGTTCACAGGGAGAAAATGGAGCCTGGCAGTTTTGCAAAGTGTTTGCTTTGGCATTTATGGACATTTCTGTAATAAAAATGACTCTGGCTTGACCTTCAGTAATGGAGGTTATTCCGTTCCTGTTTCAGAGAGGTTTGTGTAGGATCCCGTCTGGCTGCATTGGGAGAGGCGGCTCCCAGGCGGGAAACCCTCTCTCTCAAAAAAAAAAAAAAAAATTCTTTCTTTCTTGACTTATTTATTCCCCCCCCCCCTTTGACTTGAGGTTCTTTCACACTCAAACTTTTTGAGACCCTCAAAAGGCTTTTGTTGATATGGCTTATGTTTACCCATATCTACCATGTTTGAAATGAAGATGGATGTTTGACATGTTTTTCAAGTGTCAGCAACCCTGTTCCTTTAAATCCAAATAACACTTTTCTTTGTGACAAGGACTCCACTGTCTCACATAAGCATCTGAGTGAGCAGACTGGCATTATTTTTTATTTTTGGTGTGTATGTGTGCTACGTATGCATGTATGTGTGCATGTCATGTGCACACATGTGGAGACCAGAGGAGAATGCTGAGTGTCTTACTTATATTGTTCTTCTGCCTTATTTCCTTGAGACTGATTCTCTTACTGAACCTGGAGTTCTGTCTTTCTATCAGTCTGGCTGACCAGTGAGTCCTGGTCATTTTCTTATCTCCGCCCCTCTCAGAACTGGGGTGTGGTGGTTTGAATGTGAATGTATGTCCTCCACAGCCTCAGGTATTTTATTTTATTTTATTTATTTGAGAGAGAGAGAGAGAGAGAAAGAAAGAGGCACAGAGAGAGGGAGAGAGAGAAAGAGAATAGGTGAGCCAGGCCCTTCAGCCACTGCAAACGAACTCCAGATGCGTATGCTCCCTTGTGCTCATGTGTGACATTGTGTGCTTACATCACTGTGCATCTGACTTACATGGAACCTGGAGATTCGAACATGAGTTCTTAGGCTTCCCAGGCAAGTTCCTTAACTGCTGAGCCATCTCTCTAGTCTGCCTCATGTATTTTTGATTAAGGTTAAGCTTCCGGCTTAAGTATCCAGCAGCCTGCTGGAGGAGGTGTGTTTGGGGGTGGAACTTGATTACAGCTCAAAGGTATGGAGACAGCAGTTTGACTTTTGGCATTTTGTGCTTGTTGATGGTTTTGGATGTTTGGCTGTTTCTCTCTGCTTGGGTCTATAAAAGGCAGCCAGCTTCTTCCACTATTTATGGTGTTTTCCTGGATTCTGTACACCTGAAATAAGTCTGTTCCTCCCATAAACTGTGTCTGGTTGGATGTTTGTCCCAGCAACATGGAGCTGCCTGCAACATGGGGTTATAGGAATGTGTTGGCAGGTTTGACTTTTAAAATAGTTTTAAAATATTTTATTTTCTTTATTAGAGAGAGGGTGGGGGAAGAGGCAGGGAGAGAGAGAGAGAGAGAGAGAGAGAGAGAGAGATATTGAGAAGAGCCAACCTGACTCCATTTAATGGCAAGAGCCATTTTGATACAATGACTAAGTTACGTTTCTGTTTGTCTAAGTTTCTATGTCTGAGCTGGGGCCACAAACTGTTCCCTGGTTACTATTCCCAGGATTGTGTATTCATAACATTCCGGGAAGTAGTTTAACTGTAACGGCTGGTCTGCTTCTGTCACCACACTTGCTTGCCTCTGAAAACTCCCTACCCTGTGATTTCTATAGTTTCACCCTATAAAAAGAGCCTGAGAAGTTAACTCAGGGCTGCTCTCTAAACCCTGCCTTAGGGAGGCAGCCAGACCTGTTCTATTGCACACAATTAAAAGCGTGGGTCCTGGGGAATTGAACCTGGGTCTTTAGGTTTTGCAAGCAAGTGCCTTAGTTGCTAAGCCATCTCTCCAGCCCTAAAATGTTTTTATTTATTTATTTTCAAGCGTGGAGATGAGAGAGAGAGAAAGAGACAGATAGATAGATAGATAGATAGAGAGAGAGAGCACGAGCGAGCATGCCAGGGCCTCTAGTCACTGCAAACGAACTCCAGATGCATGTACCAGTTTGTGCATCTGGCTTTATGTGAGTACTGAGGAATCAAACAAACCCAGGTCATTAGGCTTTGCAGGCAAGCACCTTAACCACTGAGCCATTTCTCCAGCCTTACATGTTTGACTTTTTTTTTTTTTGAGGTAGGGTCTCACTGTAGCCCAGGCTGACCTGGAATTCACTCTGTATTCTCAGGGTGGTCTTGAACTCATGGTGATCCTCCTATAGCTGCCTCCTGAGTGCTGGGATTAAAGGCATGTGCCACCGCACCCAGCTAACATGTCTGACTTTAAAAAAATTATTTTAGCCGGGCGTGGTGGCGCACGCCTTTAATCCCAGCACTCGGGAGGCAGAGGTAGGAGGATCAACGAGAGTTCGAGGCCACCCTGAGAGTACATAGTGAATTCCAGGTGAGCCTGAGCCAGAGTGAGACCCTACCTAAACCCCACCCAAATTATTTTATTAATTTATTTCAGAAAAAAGAGGAAGAGAGAGAGAGAGAGAGAGAGAGAGAGAGAGAGAGAGAATGGGTATGCCAGGACCTCTAGCCATTACAAATGAATTCCAGATGCATATGCCACCTTGTGCATCTGACTTTACATGGGTAGCAGAGAATCAAACCCAGGTCTTTAGGCTTTGTAGGCAAGTGTCTTAATTGCTGAGCCATCTCTCTAGCCCATGTCTGATTTCTTTTCTTTTCTTTTCTTTTTTTTTTTTTTTTTTTTTTGAGGTAGGGTCTCACTCTAGCTCAGGCTGACCTGGAATTTACTATATACTCTCAGGATGGTCTCAAACTTACAGCGATCCTCCTTACCTCTGCCTGGGATTAAAGACATGCACCACCATGCCTGCCTCATGTCTGATATTTTATGTGGGTGCTGGGGATACAAACTCAGGTCTCCATGCTTTCATAGCAAGTGTTTTTACCCACTGAGCTATTTCCTCAGCCCCTAGAGTGGCACTGTTTCACCTCTGGTCCCATGCTGACTTCTGCCACTACAGGCTGTGCTGATGGAGACACATGAGGAAGGCCTGCCCTCACTCAGGCTCTGTAGTCAGTGAGACAGGCCAGTTAAACAGCCCTTTCCAGATAATCCTGGATGCTCTGCTATGGGGCTATATGGAGACTTAGTGAGTGGTGTTTTCCTCATTGTCACTGTAGCCTGGGCTTTGAAGGTTCATAGGTTACGTGTAGACTCACATGTGATCTTGGAACATTATGTGCTGGTTGTTTTGAAAATATCAGCTCCTGGTTGAAGTGATGGCTTAGCAGTTAAGGCACTTGCCTTAAAGCCTATGGACCCAGGGTCGATACTCCAGTACCCACGTAAGCCAGATGCGCAATGGGGCACATGCATTTGAAATTCTTTTGTAGTGGCTGGAGGCCCTGGTGTGCCCATTCTCTCCCTCTCAAATAAATAAATAAATAAATAAATAAATAAATAAATAAATAAATAAATAAAACTATTTTTAAAAAAGAAAATATCAGCCCAGAAGCTACCAGAGCTTCCAGATGTGAGTGTACTTCACCACACAGTGTCCCGACCCACTTTCTGTCCATCCCCTTCATTAGCAAGGTCCTCAGCCTTACACACTGACAAGCTTGCAATGGTGGATGCATATCTTCTGAAACTCTCACTCGTGTTGAAAGCTCAGACCGTGTCATGGGCAGCCATCTGTCAGTGTGGAGTGACACAAACACCTCATCTACTGTTGGAAAAATGTCTGTCAAATAGCCCAACTGTGGAACAGCATGTCTGTCCAGAGAGACAGAGGGAAGTGGCCTGTTGCTGGCAGTGAGGTGGTGCCTATGCTTCGCAGGGACTCTGCCACCCTTTAGTGCTGGGGGAGGGCTCCACACATAGGCCTGTTTGTCACATATCCTACTAGGAAGGCTCAAAGCAGTCAATATTATCATTTTCGCTTCCTCCAAAGGACATTCTAAGTAATTGGCTTTCCCTAGCCTCAGGTGATGACTGGTAGAGTTGGGGTCTTCATCCTGAGTAGGGCCAGACCCTTCAGCCACATCATCAAACGAGGGTCAATATTATCAGAGAGGATCAGTGACAAGTCACTCAACCTGTGCTGAGGGGTTGGCGGCAACCCAGATCAGCGTGGACATTGGAGGGGATGTGTGACCCAGCTTCTAGGGAGGTGGGAAGCAGGGTGGGGCCCTGAGGAGGGGCAGGCATCCTTCTGGTCTCTGGTAAGAGCTTCTGTCCCCCGTGAGGCTTGCTGTGCTGGATGTAACCATATGTCAGGACTGACCTGGAGGGGATGGGCTTGGGTCCCTGGGGGCTGAGTGAACTCTTAAACCTCACACCTAACCTTGCCATTCTCTCCCCTCAACAGGTGCAGGGAGCAGAAGCAGGCCCCTGCTGTGTGGAGTGAGTAGGCTGCCATGCGCCCTGGCTCTGGGATCTGAAGGCAAGTACTTGGCTGGAGGAGGGATCCATCCGTACTGGGGACCATGCCCCTGCTGAGGTTATTCATTTCATGACAACCCAAGATATTGGGTCGAGTGTCATCTGGGGTGTCTGTGAGGCTGATTCTGATCAGCACTAGAGGAGCGTGCCGAGTAACTCACTGAGGGCCTGAAGCGAACAAAAAGGTGGAGAAAAGGAGACCCTGCAGTTGCTAACTTCTGAGCCACCATGGTCCCTGTTTGCCTTGTCAGGAATTAGGCCCAGGCATAGCCTACCCCTCAGCTCTCCTGGGGCTTCCCAGCCTCGGATTGTGGGAGCCAGTTCCCCATGACAGACCTCCTCTTTGTGCAGGTCTCTCTGGAGAGTCCTTCCTGACATGTCTGGGGATGCATGCCCCCGCCCACTCCCAATCAGGTCTTGTTAGTACTGGTCCCCAAGGTTGCAGTGAAAGTTCTGTGAGAGTACATTTTACATGACTTGCCAATGGATCCAGGCAGCAACCTTGTGCCACCTCCAAGAGGTTATGATAATTTGTACTGATTGTCGACTTGACAGGATCTAGAATTGCCTGGGAAGGAATAACTAGGTTGACGTCTGGGCTTGCCCGTGAGGGATTATCTTGATTAGGTTAATTAAGGTGGGAAGACTGTCTTAACTGTGGGTGGCCCATTTGATGAGCCTGGGTCTGAACTGTATAAACAGGAGAGAGCTGGCTAAGCACCATCATTCATCATTCTCTGCGTCCTCGTCCTCCCGTAGACTACTGAATGTGACCGGTTCTGCCTCAGGCTCCTGCCGCCATGCCTTCCCCACCTGACCTGGAGCTGTAAGCTGACATTAACTCTTCTTCCCTTACACTGATTTCTGTCAGGGCCCAGCAATGAGAAGATAACTAATATAGTAGCTCTCGTTCAGTGCCAAGGCTCATACAACTGATGGTAGGGGTGGAATGAGATGAGGCCATTGTCTCCTGGCCCTCTGTGGTTTGAGTTTTGCAGGACAGAAGACAGGTGATTTCCCTCCATATTTACTCACAACATCTACATTTTCAAATGTGTAGGTTGATTACTTAGCCTTTCTGTGTTGTAAATGAGCTCCAAATGACTACTAAGAAAAAAGAAAAAGAAAAGATATAAACTGTTTGTTTCTCATGACTGGTCAGTTCTTATTTTAGGCTTTGGCTAACCTGTGTTCCTGCAGGTGCCTGGGGTGCTTTGACCCAAGGGGTGGAGGGGAGTTTGCTGGAGATCTGGAAACAGAAGTGCTTTCTAGACCTGACGTTTTGTGACATTGATACTCAGTCACTGTGACACTTCTGGAACCTGGTACCAGGACCAACTGATACCTTCACATACTGAGTCAGCTGGGCCCAAGGCTTCCCCAAAACTTAGCCCTCAGCACCTTCAGGGAATGCTGCCCTCCAGAGTGAGAAGCCCTGTGTGTTTACTCATTTCTCTGGAAACCCCTGCCCAAAAGGTGAAGACTGATTTCCTCTCACTACATGTCTCCATGCAAAACCATCTTTTACTTGCTTTTGTATTGAGCCTATCATGCTAAATATACGCATTAAAGATATTTATTGGCTTTTAATAGAAGAGCTCTTAACTGTGCCGCCTAAGTGGATTTGTGGATTAATTTAGCACAAGTTCCTCTCAGTAGCTCGTGCATGGGAAGGAACGTTTGCTGGAAGACTCGGTCTAACACAGGACTAATCAAAGTTCTAACTCCTGATGATTGGATCTGAGCTTGGAAAACAAATTTAAGTGGGGGTTTCTGATCACCCATCAGAAAGGGGGGATCACCAGTTCCCTATGATACTGAGACTCTTTTGAGTTATACTATTGGGAGGCTTTGGAGGGCATCACTGAGGATGGAGCTGAGCCCAAAGCTGACCATTGCTGCTCTATGTGGTGAGATGTTCAGTAGACCAATTTGTTAAAAGTGTAAAGCTCTTAGGCTGGAGAGATGGCTTAGCAGTTAAGACACTTGCCTGCAAAACCTAAGGACCCAGGTTCTATTCCTCAGGACCCACATAAGCCATATGCACATGCAGAACATGCATCCGGAGTTCTCTTGCAATGACAGAGAGGCTCTGGTGCACCCATTTTCTCTCCCTCAAATAAATAAATAAATAAATAAATAAAAATAAAGTATAAAAAAGTGTAAATCCTTTGATCTAGGCAAGCTGCATGTTTAGAAAAACAGCTCAGAAGGGACTTGGTGTCTGTTCACCAATGGGTTGCTTCACCATTCACAAAGATTTGCCTCGAAATGCCTTTGATCAGAGGCTTCACAGCTGCTGTGCGTTGTGTGCCAGAGAAGCCAGGCCCCAGCATGCACAGCAGGGAGCCTCTCTCCTCCAGGTTAGAGACAGACATGTTCTGCTGAAGAAGGCAGGAAGGCAGGTATTAGGGGTAGTGCTGACCACTTTGACTTTGCAAGCCAGGAACCAGCCCTGGGGCTCTTGGCTGCGGGCTCCTGAGCATGCTCCTGGGACCTGCACTCGCACCCTGACTTGCTGTAGCGAACTGAAGCCCATTGCTCCATTCCTCTGAGCAGGGATTGCTTTGGCCAACAGATTGTGGTAGAAGCAACAGTGTGCCGACTGAGACCTTTCACAGTTCTGCCCTCTCTGGCTCCAGCTATACCAGAAGAGCAGCTGGGCCAGCCCACTGGAGGACATGATGGCAGAGAGCCATGTCCACTGTCTTGGTCCAGGCCACCCCAAATGAGTCCACATACTGCCTACTCCTATGCATGGGTTGGCAGAGCTGTCATCAGGCCCACACCTGACCTCAGACATAAGTGAACCCAACTGACCCTGAGCTCATGAGTGACAGTCCAGCCTCATTATATCAGGCTACCAGGCTTGGGCCATTGGCCACTAAGCAAGAGGTGAGTTACCTGACTGCCTTGGTGAGTGCTACATTCCAGATCCAGGGCTGGCTCATGGGGGAAGTGCTTGTAGTTCATCAAGAAGGGAAAGGAAGTGCCAGGGGGTGGTGGGGGAGGGAGAGTACTGGGGTGAGGGCAAGGTTGATGTTTGCACAGGGCTGTGCATGGATTCCTCCTGGTGGCGCTCCATCTCTGTTGGCCCAGACACACAGGGTTAAGAGGAAAGCCGTGTCCTGCAGCCGCCTGCAGTTGGCAGAATTCCTTCCATCCACTGTAGGCAGAGGGGAGAGCCGGAAATAGCAATTTGGAAATTTAATTATAGCTCCAGAAGAAATGTATGCTTCTTAGAATAATTTTATTTAAAAAGCCCTCAAAATATAGGCCTATTTTTTTCCCCAGCTATCTTGTGATTAATTCAAAGCAAATAAAAGGAACCCGTGAACTCTTATTGACACCCTACGGGGAGTTTTCATTTGCAATACCTGTAAACCTTGAAATCTCAATTTGTGTCAAATAAGCTCATATAGGTACAGTCCTGGGCTCCAGTGGTAGCGTGTCACATTCTGTTCCATTTAAATAAATTACATACTCTATCACAACAGCATTATTCCATCTTCTAATCAAATTGCCAATCTGGTGAGTCCTGGCCTACCGGGCCTGCTGGGGAGGAGATGGCGTGTTCCTGGGGCTGCCGCACAGCACTGGGCAGAGAGCTGTTGCAAATGCTGGCTGCGGGGCTTTCCGAATGAAATCAAGATGTAAATACAGCCGCGAACTGTGCTGAAGCAGCCTGTGTCCCCAGGACGATGGCTCTTCCTAGCTCCTCAGGGCTTGTTGGTTGTTTCTCTCATGGGCAGCAGTTTCCACAGAGCTTCAAAAAGGAATTCTTGTGGCCAGGTCCAGTGGTGGGATGGGTGGTGGCCATGTGACACAAGTGTCTGTTAGCATGAGGTTCTCCATCCCTAGATACAGCTAAGCAGTATGTGTGTTTCCATGTGTGTGGGCATGTGTACTATTCTGTATGCATGGTTATGAATGCACACATATACATGTGTGCATATGTATTTGTATGGCATATATGGGTATACTGGTATGTCTTTGTGGGTACATGTGTGCATGTATAAGATCTGTGCATGCACACACTTCTATGTGAACATGTATGTGCCATGTGTTATGTACATGTATGTATTATATGTCAGCGTTAAGTGTATGAATTTATGCATGTGCATATTTGTGGATATGTGAGTTGAGAAGTAGCCATCTGTGAATGTCCCTGTGTTTTCATATGTTAGAGTGTAAGGTAAATATATGAGTGCATATGAGTGTCTATGAGCATATGTGTGCAGATATGTGTACATGTGTGTACATGTGTGTGTGCAGGCTGATCATGTCTCTGTACCCTACCCACCCAAGCCCCAGGAGTCTGGGTCTGTCCTGGGTCTGCACAGGCCCCACCCTGTTCTTCCTTTTTGGCTCTGGTCTTGTTCTCTCCCAGGGCCATTATTATCTTGGCTTGGGCCACACAAGGCTGCAGTGCCCACCTGCCCCAGCTTTCACTTGACCACCTCTTCCTCGGTCCTGATGATGTCCCCCGGACTTACCTGGGAATGAAGGCCCATCTCTCTGGCCTGGGATCTCCCGATGCTGGTGAGAAAGAGGAGCAGAAAGGGATACTGGAAAATCTCAGTAAGCAAGGACCTGCCCTGTAGGAGGAGTTGTTTTCTTATGGATTTAGGAAGGACAAAGCATTGTAATCAGGCTACCAATCCAAGGACATGGTATTTCTTATTGATGTAGGTTTTCTTTGGTTTCCCTCAGCAGTTCTGCATTTTTCAGCATATGGTCTTGAGCATCAGTTTTTCCAGATTTGCTACAAGTATTTCAAATCTTTGGTACCATCATGAATGACATTTAAAATAGCATTTGTGATTGCTTTCTTTTTTTAAAAAATATTTTATTTATTTATTTGAGAGAGAGAAAGAGAGAGGTAGATAGAGAGAGAGAATGGGCACGCCAGGTCCTCCAGCCACCGCAAGCGAACTCTAGACACAAGGCTGTGCATGTGGTTTACATAGGTACTAGGGAATCAAACCTGGGTCCTTAGGCTTCACGAGCAAGTGCCTTAACCACTAAGCCATCTCCCTAGCCCATATGTGATTGCTTTCTATTGTGATTGATTTTTATTGACTTTTACTGCTTTCACATAGAAAGATAATTGCTGTGTGTGTATGTGGTGTGTGTGTGTGTGTGTGTGTGTGTGTGTGTGCAGATTATGTGGTATTTGTGTGAATGTGTATGCATGTATGTGTGAAAATGTATACACCCCATGGGTACATATATAGAGTCCAGAAGAGGACATTGGGTGTCATTTTCTTTTTGCTCATCTACCTGTTTTCTTGAGACTGAGTCTCTCATACAATCCAGATGCTATATTTTTTTCTTTGAAGTTTGCAACCAGAATTGGCATTACAGAGTATGCTTTAGGCTAGAGAGATGACTTAGCAGTTAAGTCAGTTGCTTGTGAAACCTAAGGACCCAGGTTCAATTTCCCAATACCCATGTAAGCCAGATGCACAAGGTGGCGCATGTGTTGGGAATTCGTTTGCTGTGGCTAGAGGCCCTGGTACACCATTCTCTCTCTCTATCTGCCTCTTTCTCTCTCTCTCAAATAAATAAATACACAAACAAATAAATAAAAATATTAAAAAAGACTTTAAGTATTTTATTTATTTACTTGAGAGTGAGGGAGACAAAGAGGCAGATAGAGAGAATGGGTATGCCAGAGCCTCTAGCCACTGAAAATGAACTCGAGAAGCATGCACCACCTTGTGCATCTGGCTTACATGGGTACTGGAAAATTGAACTCATGTCCTTAGGCTTTGCAGGCAAGTGTCTTAACTACTGAGCAATCTCTCCAGCTCAAGAGCTGCTGTTTTTTTTTTTTGTTTTTGTTTTTATTTTTATTTTTTTATTTTATTATTATTTTTTTTTTTGAGGTAGGGTCTCACTCTAGCCTGAGGCTGACCTGGAACTCCCTCTGTAATCCCAGGATGACCTCAAACTCACAGCGATCCTCCTACCTCTGCCTCCTGAGTGCTGAGATGAAAGGTGTGAGCCACTACACCTCATCTTTTTTTTTTTTTCTTCAGTGAGCAGGTCTCAGCAATTCTGTGGTCTCTGTTCTTATAGGACTGGGGTTACAGAAGTATGTGGCCACATGGCCACACCCAGCTATCTATGTGGGTGCTGGGGAATAGAACTCAGGTAGTCTTAGGCCCTTGAGCTTTCACAGCACATGTTCTTAGTGAACCATGTCCCCAGCCCTGACAATTGCTTTTTTTTAATGGATTGATCTTATACCTTGCAACATAGTTACATCTCTTACTAGTTTAAAAAAAAAAAAAACTCTTTTGTAGATTGCATCAGTTTTTTTTTTTTTAAACACAGGTAGACATGTTGTCTGTTATTTCTTTCCAATCTATACCCCTTATCAAGAAGTGTCAGCACACCATTGGAAGAAGTAGGGAGAAGCGCTGGGAGATGCACAGTGGGCAAAATACTTGCTTCACAAGCATATGAACCTGAGTTCAGGTTCTCAGCACCCACATAAAGATGCTGAGAGTGATGGTGCATGCCTGTAATCCCAGTGCTGGGGAGCTGTAGATAGAGGGTTCCTGGGGCTTTCTTGCCAGCCGCACTAGCCTAGCAGGTGAGCTCCAGGGCAATGAGAGACCCTGTTTCAAAAGAGGTGGGTGGTATTCCTAGGATGGCAACTGAAGTTGTTCTTTTCTCTGCACACATGTGTATCAGCCCATACCTGTGCACCCTTCCAAAACACACATGAGTGCCCACCACACACACACACACACACACACACACACACACACACACAGAGAGAGAGAGAGAGAATTAACACCCTTTCCTTGATTCTTTTACTTATAGGTTTGATGTTAGATATAAAATGATCTAGTTGATCATTTTAATTTTCTTGGGGTGACATATCAAAACCTGTATGTGGTATTAAAGCTTAAAGAATAGAAGTTATTTTTTTCACTATTCTGGTAGGACTAGAAAGTCCAAGGAAGTTATAAGCTCAAGATCAAAGCATTGATGGAGTTGCTCTTTCTAAGACCTCTTTCTGGCTTGCGGATGTCCATCTCCTCTCTATGTCCTCACAGTCATCCTTCTGTGAGTCTGTGTTCTGTCTCATCTTCTTTAAAAACACTTTTTAGGCAAGCGCAACAGACTGGCCTTTTATTTTAAATGTGTGTGTGTGTGTGTGTGTGTGTGTGTGTGTGTGAGAGAGAGAGAGAGAGAGAGAGAGAGAGAGAGAGCGCGAGAGGGAATTGGTGTGCCATGGCCTCCTGCAGTCCAACTCCAGACATGTGTGCCATCTTGTGTGCATGTGCAGCCCTGTGCACTTGTGTCACCTTGTGAGTCTGGCTTAAGTGGGACCTGGGGAGTGGAATATGGGTCCTTAGGCTTTGCAGGCAAATGCCTTAACTGCTAAGCCATTTTTATAGCCCCCCCCTTTAAAACTTTTTAAAATTTAATTAATTAATTATTTTTAAAAATTTTTTTGTTTGTTTATTTTTATTTATTTGAGAGTGACAGACAGGGAGAGAAGGCGAGAGAGAGAGAGAGAGAGAGAGAGAGAGAGAGAGAGAGGGAGAGAGAGTGAGAGAATGGGCACTCCAGGGCTTCCAGCCACTGTAAACGAACTCCAGATGCGTGCTCCCCCTTGTGCATCTGGCTAAAGTGGGTCCTGGGGAATCGAGCCTTGAACGAGGGTCCTTAGGCTTCACAGGCAAGCACTTAACTGCTAAGCCATCTCTCCAGCCCTAATTAATTTATTTAAAGAGAGAGAAAGAAAGAGGGAGTGAGGGAGAGAGAAAGGGAGGAAGACAGAGAGAGAGAGAGAGAGAGAGAGAGAGAGAGAGAGAGAGAGAGAATGTTCATGCCAGGGCCTCCAGCCACTGCAAATGAACTCCAGATGCATGCGCCACCTTGTGCATTTAGGCAGTGGGGAATCAAACTTGGGTGCTTTGGCTTTGCTGGCAAGTGCCTTAACCATCTGTCCAGTCCCTATCTCCTTTTCTTATAAGGGTACCAGACATATTGGCTTAGGTCCCACTACCCCGATGATATATTTAGCTTAATTACTTCTATATTGACCCTGTCCCCAAACACAGCCCCATTTGGAGGGATTCGGGATTCAGTGTTCACAATTATACATATTAATTTGATGGTAGAAGGCACAGCTCAACTTGTGGAACTCAGTATCAGAATAAGAACCATTAACTCAAGCTGTTTTTTTTTTTTTTTTTTTTTTTTGGTTTTTTGAGGTAGGGTCTCACTTTAGCTCAGGCTGACCTGGAATTCACTATGTAGTCTCAGGGTGGCCTCGAACTCACAGCAGTCTTCCTACTTCTGCCTCCTGAGTGCTGGGATTAAAGGCATGTGCCACCACGCCCGGCTCAAGCTAAATTTTTTAAAATATATATATATATATTTGAGAGAGAGAAAGATAGACAGATAGAGAGATAGAGATATATAGAGAGAGACCTTGGACTCCAGATGGATGTGCTACTCTAGTGGGGAATTTAAGCTGGGTTGTCAGGCTTTGAAAGCAAGCACCTTTAACTGCTGAGACATTTCTCCAGCCTGACTCAAGTCCATTTTAATTCCAGCAATTCAGAGGCTGAGCTAGAAAGAGCTTCACGAGTTTGAGGCCAGCCTGGACTACAGAGTGAGTTCCAAGTCAACTTGGGCTAGAGTGTGACCCTGTTTCAAAGAAAGAAGGCAACAATTAGCTCTACTCCCAATTGTTAATGTTGGCCATTGGGTTGTAGGATGTCATATAGTTTTCTGTGTCCTTTATGGTAATGATATATTTTTTATTTTTTAAAAAATATTTTATTTATTTGAGAGAGAGAGAGAGAGGCAGAGAGAAAGAGGCAGATAGAGGAAGAGAATGGGTATGTCAGGGCCTTCCACCATTGCAAGTGAACTCCAGACACATGTGTCATTTTGTACATCTTGCTTTGCATGGGTACTGGGGAATTGAACCAGGGCCATCAAGCTTTGCAAGCAAACACTTTTAACTGCTGAGTCACATCTCCAGCCCAAACTTTTATTTTTACTCTATCAACAGGATGAATCATAGTGATTAATTTTCTTTTTTTAAAATATTTTTATTTATTTATTTATTTATTTGAGAGAGTGAGAGCAAGAGTGAGAGAGAGAGAGAGAGAGAGAGAGAAAGAAAGAAAGAGGCAGAGAGAAAGAATAGGCATGCCAGGGCATCCAGCCACTGCAAACAAAATCCAGGTGCATGTGCCACCATGTACATCTGGTGTATGTGGGTCCTGGGGAATTGAACCTGGGTCCTTTGGCTTTGCAGGCAAGTGCCTTAACTGCTAAGCCATCTCTCCAGCCCTACAGTGATTAATTTTCAAATTTAAAACCCTCATGCTGTTTGAACTACCTCCATTTGGTTATGAGTTATTATTTTCCCCAGATATTACTAGAATAACTTGTAACTTTTTTGTTAAGAATCACTGCATTTATGTTCATGAGAATATTGGTTAGTAGTTTTCTTTTCTTGAAATGTCTTTTCCTGATTTTTCTATTACAGAGATATTGGCCTCATGGGATTTTGGAGAACTAACTGTCCCTTTCTTATATTTTCTGGAATGATTTTGGTAAACTCAGTATTATTTTCCCTTAAATGTTTGGTGTAATTTGCTAGTAAATTAATACAGGCTTGGAGGTTTTTCTTCAGATGATTTTAATACAAATGAAGTCCTGTACATAATCTGTGTGTGTGTGTTTCTGTATCTATATGGCTATTCAGATTTTCTGTTTCTTCCTGGGCAAGGTTTGGTGTTTGAATCATTTTTATTTTTTTAGTAATTAGTCCATTTCACCTAAGCTGTTAAGTTCATAAGATAAAATTGTTTGCAATATTTCTTGTCTTAGAACTACTTGTAGAATCTGCAGAGTTCTGTCTTCTGTATTCCTGGCACTGGATAATTGCCTCTTTTTTTTTTTTTTTTCAAGGTAGAGTCTCACTCTAGCCCAGGCTGACCTGGAATTCACTATGTAGTCTCAGGGTAGCCTCGAACTCATGGCGATCCTCCTACCTCTGTCTCCCAAATGCTGGGATTAAAGGCGTATGCCACCACGCCCAGCTTGCCTCTTCTTTTTTTTTTAATATTTCATTTTTCTTTATTTATTTGAGAGAGAAAAATAGGCATGGAGAGAGAGAGAGAGAGAGAGGACATCCCAGCCTCCAGCCACTGCAAATGAACTCCAGATGCCTGCACCCCCTTGTGCATCTGGCTTATGTGGGTCTTGGGGAATTGAACCTGGGTCCTTTGGCTTAGCAGACAAGTGCCTTAAACACTAAGCCATTTCTCTAGCCCATTGCCTCTTTTTAAAACAATCAGTTTGGATAGAAGTTTTGAATTTCATTAATCTCTGAGTAGTTTTATTGATTTATCTATTGATGTTCTTGTTTCTATTTAATTGATGATATTTGATCTCCTCTCACTTTTTTTGACAGGCTCTCACTCTGTAGCCCAGGCTGACCTTGAGCTTGCAGCAGTCTTCTTGCCTCCTGAATATATATATATATATATATATATATATATATATATATATATATATATATATATTCCTTCCCCTGTTTCTGAGGCCACTGATCTGATTTCCAAAGTAGCTTTCAGTTACTGATTTGTAATTAATTCTGCCCATATCAATAGTGTTATAGTTTGAATCTTTTTACATATATTGGGACTTATTTTCTGGCCCACAGTAATCTCTTTGTGAATACTCCATGGTCACCAGGGAGTTTTATGCTCTGCATGTATGCGTGGTGTTTTGGAACTGTTATTTGGGTTAAGTTGTTTGGGAGTGTTTAAGTGTTGGATAGCTTTAATGATATCTGGGGTCCTTGTTCTTGAACTTACTATGAGCTATGCTGAAGTCTACAAATTGTAAATATCTCTGTTTACACTTGAAATTATATCAGCATCCGCTTCAAGGGTGAAGTTGTGTTGTTGAGAGCCTAAGTATTTGTGATTGTTATGTCTTCCTGAAGAACTGGCCTCTTCATTGTTACAAATTGATCCTGTCTCCTTCATCCCCATTGTTGGCACTCACAGGAGGGAGGTGTCCAGCTCCACACCTGGTGGCATGGCCGCCGTAGGGTTTTCAGATCATTTCCCCGAGTCTCTAGTCACAAGGGAGTAGACTGGATTCATGGGGTAAGGGAGGGAGCGCTGTAAGGATGGAGTCCCATGGGAGTGGGGAGCTCAGCCATGCTGAGGCTAGGGGTACTCAAGAGGTCAGTGGGTGTGCAAGGGCTCTTCCAGTGAGCCCCCCTGATGTGCAGCAGGACTATACCTCCTTTCCTTTGACCCATCAGTCTGCAATGTCCGAACCTCAAAATACAACCACTTAGAGTAGGGAGATTGCTCAGTGGTTAGAGGTGCTTGCTTGCAAAGTCTGCTGGCTCAGGTTCAATTCCTGAGCACTCATGTAAAGCTGGATGCAAAAGTGGCATGATGCATGCGTCTAGAGTTCATTTGCATGGCAAGAGATCCAGGTGTACTCCCCTCCACAAATAGTAAAGTGAAATAAACACAGTCAGTCATATTTTATGGCTTCTCTGGTCCCCAAGTGTCTTTGCATATGAGAGGTTCTTTTTTGTCACCTTATGACTGGTGGGAAGGTTCTTCTGGGAGCCAAGCCTCATAACCAGAAGCTCGCACTTCTAGACGATGGAGGGTTTGTCTGTGCAAACAAATACATTCTCAGCATGAGAGAAGACAAGTGTGGATGCTCAATCCTGCAATGATGGCATTGATAAGTCTTAATAACACAGGGCATTCTGTCTCACCATGCCCCAAAGCTCAGACGTCTGCACAGTCTCCTGCTATCCAACACGGCCCCGGGGAATTGAAAACCCTGGCAGCACCCTGAGTGGTGCCTGGATGGGCAAAGGGGGAGGGGCAGGAGACTGAGGCTGCCTGGTGTGCAGAGGGATGTCGGGATGCTTGGGAGGCTGCAGGGCCTGATAAGTGGGATTTATCCTTGGGAGTGTAATGAGAGTTGACATCTATTTCTGACATGACTGTATCATAGATTGCCGGGGGCAGGATAGCATCGCCCATTCTGAGCAGGCAGAGACATATTTGCCGAAGGTGAAAATGTCATTTAAACTGTTGATACCTTTCAAATTGTCTTGGCAAGATGCCAGAAGTAGCCCAGGCCTTTCCCAAATAAATGTATACAGTCTGAAACTCCTCACTGTGGATGGTGGCATGCGCTGACGCATTGCCTCTCCACCTCTCCTCTGGTAATTTACACTGAGTTGAGGGAGTGTGACGAGGTGTGATAACACTGCGTAGCAAACACTGCTGCAAGTTCTGGCCCTTCACTCCGATCTCCTCAGCCACAGAGGTTCTCGTGTGGCCCAGGCCTGGAGATGTGGGATGGGAACCTGAGGCCACATCTCTCTAGTTTCTGAGGCTCATCTCTGGCACGTATGGAAAATGGGGACTTAGGCACTTCAAGAATGGACAGGAGGTGGAGTCACTGGAGCACCTCTGGGCTTCTCTGTGAGAGGAGGACTATCTATGGGACCTGTGGCTCAGTGCCCACGGCTTTTCCTTGTGGTGATGAGCGCTACTCTGTTTGGAGATAACAGGGCCTGGAGTGGCAACCCCCCTTCATGCCGAATATTCACCAGCTTTTGTGTTGCTGTGACCAAAATCCTGGGTAGAAACAATTTCAGGGGTGAGGACTAGGAGCGGTTTCAGCCCATCATGGCAGAGAAGCAGGGTGCAGTTGTTCTATGACGGTGGGATTGTGAAGCAAAAGCTTGTCACGCCGTGGCTCACCAGGAAGCAGAGAGCCGGGGCCAGAACCAAGGAAGGGCAGAACATACACTGGCCTGCTTTTTTTTTTTTTTTTTTTTTTTTTTCCGGGCTGGCTTCAAACTCACAGTGATCCTCCTATCTCTATCTCCTGAGTGCTGGGATCAAAGGAATGCACCCCTATGCCTGGCTTGGCCTGCTTTTTTGTGTGTACATGTGTTTATGGTGTGCATACATGTGTGTATGTGTGTTCATATGCATATTAGCACATGTATGTATGTGCATGTGGAAGCCAGAGGTTGGCATTGTATGTTTTTCTCAATTGCTTTCTACCTTTGTGTTTTTTGGGTCTTTTTTTTTTTTTTTTTTTTTTGAGGCAGAGTCTTACTCTAGCCCATCTGACCTAAAACTTACTCTGTAGTCCCAGGTTGGCTTGGAATTTATGGTGACCCTCCTGTCTTAGCTCCCAAGTACTGGGACTAAAGGCATACCCCACCTTATATCTATTTATTTATTTGAGAGAGAGAAAGAGAGAGGGAGAAGCAGATAGAGGGAAAGAGAATGGGGGCTGGAGAGATGGATTAGCGGGTAAGGCACTTGCCTGCGAAGCCTAAGGATTCATGTTCAACTTGCCAGATCCCACATAAGTCACACACATAAGGTGACACAAGTATACAAGTTTGCACATGTGCACAAGGTGGTGCATGCGTCTGGAGTTGGATTACAGTAGCTGGAGGCCCTGGTGCGCCAATTCTTTCCCGTGCGTGTGCTCTTGCTCTCTCACAAAAAAAATGTTAGTCTGATGGACTTGCCTCAAAAAGAAAGAAAGAAAGAAAGAAAGAAAGAAAGAAAGAAAGAAAGAAAGAAAGAAAGAGAACGGGTGTACCAGGGCCTCCAGCTGTGCAAACGAACTACAGACACATGTTCCGCCTTGTGCATCTGGCTTACGTGGGTCCTGGGGAATTGAACCTAGATTCTTTGGCTTTACAGGCAAGTGTCTTAACCACTAAGCCATCCCTCCAGCTCCCACCTTATTTTGTTGAAACAGAGTCTCTCACTGAACCTGTAGCTCACTGATTTGGTTAGCCCAGCTCCCTAGCAAGCCCCAAGGATTTCCTGTGTCAGCCTCCCCAGCTAGGATTCTAAGTGAATGCTGTTGCATCCAGCTCTTACACGGTGCATCTGAAATCAGGCCCCCATGCTTGAGAGGCAAGCACTTTACTGACTGAAAACATCTCTTCGCCCTGCTGTGAAAAACGTCTCTCAGCTAAGTCCCACCTCTAAAAGGCTCCACAGCCCTGAAGATAGTGCCGCAAGCTGGAGACCCAGCGTTCAAACCATACGCCTGTGGAGGACATTCCAGAGTGAAACCACAGCATGCCACCTGAGTGGAAAAACCCCTCCTGCTCTGCTGCACTTGCCCACCTTCTGTTGCTGTAACAAGTTACCTGGGCCAGGCCTGGTTGCACAGGCCTGTAACCCCAACTGCTCACGTAGGAGGGCTGAAATTTGAAACCCTGCCTGGGCTATAATGTCAGCTCATGACTAGCCTTGTCCACTTTGAGAAACCCTGTCTCAAAATAAAAAGTAGCCAGTTATGGTGGTGTGTACTAGTAGGAAATTGCTGAAGAGGTGGAGGCAGGAGGATCAGGGGTTCAAAATGACGAATAAAACCAAAAGGCTTACCTACCCAAGTGACATCCCTCCTCCACCAAGGCTCCACTTTCCCAAGAGCTCCACCAGCTGGGGATCAAGTATGAGTCTTAATCACAAAACTATGAGGTTGTGAGGGACATTTATATTCAAATTGTCACAGTAGCATTATGCCTCTCGGGCTTATGGCATGCAAAACTCTTGACCCGTAGGCTTGACAGCTCTCCGGAACTCTATCAGTCACAGGGCCCTCTGACTTCTCTTTTCTGGATCTTCACAATCTTTTACCTTTCTTCATCTGCTGTCAAAGGACTGCAGGGCGGTGTGAAGAGGCTCTGATACTACACTGTCCACCAGAGATATGAGGGGACTACACTCAGTGGCCCACTGTGTGAGCAGGTTCTGTATCTAAACATTCAGGAAAAAAAATTGCCTCTGTATTGAGTAAGTGCAGATTTTTTTCTCATTATTTGTTTATTTTAATTAATTTATTTTTATTGACAACTTCCATAATTGTAGACAATAATCCATGGTAATTCCCTCCCTGCCCCCACTTTCCACTTTGAAACTCCATTCTCCATCATATCCCCTCTCCCTCTCATTCAGTCTCTCTTTTATTTTATTTATTTATTTATTTTTTTGGGGGGTTTTCGAGGTAGGGTTTCACTCTAGCCCAGGCTGACCTGGAATTCACTATGGAGTCTCAGGGTGGCCTCGAACTCACGGCGATCCTCCTACCTCTGCCTCCCGAGTGCTGGGATTAAAGGCGTGCGCCACCACGCCCAGCTCTCTTTTATTTTGATGTCATGATCTTTTCCTCCTATTATGATGGTCTTGTGTAGGTAGTGTCAGGCACTGTGAGGTCATGTATATCCAGGCCATTTTGTGTCTGGGGGGAGCACATTGTAAGGAGTCCCACCCTTCCTTTGGCTCTTACATTCTTCCTGCCACCTCTTCCGCAATGGACCCTGAGTCTTGGAAGGTGTGATAGAGATATTTCAGTGCTGAGCATTCCTCTGTCACTTCTTCTCAGCACCATGATGCCTTCTGAGTCATCACAAGGTCACTGCCATCTGAAAAGGAAGGTTCACTAACCAAAAGTGAGAGTAGCATTAATATATGGGTATGAACATTAAGAGAAGTGTTTACTGGGCAGTTTGGTGGGCATAGTATATGTATTTAGCCAGATACCAGCAGACATTACACCCCTAGGGCTCATGACTACCCCTGTTGTAGGTTTTCAGTATCAGGGATGTAGTCCCTCCCATGAAGCAGGCCTCTGGTCCAATTAGAGAGCAGTTGGTTTCCCCCATAACAGACGTGCCACTTTTGTACCCGTTGGCTCATTTGGCCAGGCTGGTCAAATATAAGGCTTGTAGTGTCCACTGTTGAGTATCTTCACTGGTGATTTCTCTCTTTCCCATTGAACTGCATGCAGCCTAGCTTTTTCCAGCTTTCTGTCAGCTGGTCTACATGGAGGAGGTTATCAGCTCAGTTCCATCAGGATTTCTCAGTGGACTTGCAGCCCAAGTATGTGGAGTCATCAGCAATAGGGTCTTGCCATCTATTCCTGGTGGGAAACCAAGAGCCTCAGCAATGTAATGTTTTGGGGGCATCAGGGACCTCTGTGGCCAACAACTCACTGGAAGGTATCCCATCCCTAACACTGAAAATTTTCTACTAACAATCTATGGCTTCTGAGTGTTCCATTGTTCACAAAGCAGCTTTCCATATGACTTATTTATATCCTCTTAGATTTTGATTGACCCTTCCTCCACCTTTCCTTTACTCAGTCTCTTCCCCTGACCTCACTTAGGCCTTTTCACTGCCATTAATCTGTTCTTCTACTTACATATATACAATACCATCTTATTAAGCCCCCTCCCTCCCTTTCTACTCCCTTTATATCCCCTTTCTAGCTTACCGGCTTCTGCTACTGAGTTTAATTCCTACTCACACAGAAGCCCAGTCATCTGTAGCTAGGATCCACATATGAGAGAGAGCATGCGACGCTTGGCTTTCTGGGCCTGGGTTACCTCACTAAGTATAATCCTTTCCAGATCTATCCATTTTCTTGCAGATTTCATAATTTCATTTTTTCTCATTATTTAAACATAGCAGAGCAACTATTCATGTAGTGTTACACTGAGGCAGGAGCTCCTAGTCGTCCAGGGGTAACTTGGAGCATATGTAAATATGACAGAGAGCATGTCATAGGAGGGACAAGTAGTGTCTGTAGAGTTTAGAGTCTGTACGGAGTCCTGGAGCCATTCCCCAGAAACCAAGGGATGATGGGATCAATTTTTTTGTATGTGTATGGGTATGTGTGTATGTATGTGGGTGCACATGTGTGTGGGTGTGCACACTTATGTGTGGCGTGCATGTGGAGACCAGAGATTGATGCCAGACATCTTTCTGGAATCACTCGAACCCAGAGATTCTGTTTGTCCATCTCTGCCTCCCGAGCCCTGTGGTTGCAGGAGGATCACCACACCCACCTGGCTTTATGTGGGTGTCGATCTGAACACAGGTGCTCATTCTTGTGTGGAAAGCGCTTTGCCCTCGGAGCCGTTGCTCAGGCCTAGGATCAGTTTTTCATTACCTAGGAGCTACACTGAAAAGGAAAAAAATCAACAGATGAAATTAATTCTAGCAATGGATTTTATTTAACTCAACATATCTTCAGTATTGCTTCTCAAGCCCTGTTTTCATTTTTTAAAAATGTTATATTTATTTGAAAGAGAGAAAAAGGCAGACACACAGAGAGAGTATGGGTACGACTGCCAGTGAACTCTAGACGCATGTGCCACGTTGTGCATCCAGTTTACGTGGGTACTGGAAAATCAAATCTAGGTCATCAGGCTTTGCAAGCAGGTGCCTTTGACCATAGATTTTTTTTTTAATTTAGAGAGATTTTGTTATATTAAGAGAAGAAAGGGGAGAGATTATAAAGAGTTCCTGACCAGGAGGAGACAAGAGCAGGGTGAAGTCCACTTAGAGACCCAGATTGGAACCTTTTTACGTTCTGGATAGGGCTTGAGCTGACCAACCATAATGCCAAGGTCAGGTTTAATCCTTCCAGGAATTAAAATATTTTAATTAATTTACAAGAGACAGTGGGGGGATGGAACTTGGGGGTGGAGAGAATGGGTGCCCAAGGGTCTCTAGCCAAACAAACTCTAGATGCATGCGCCAACATGTGTATCTGGCTTATGTGGTTATGGGGAGTTGAACCTGGGTCCTTAGGCTTTGCAGGCAAGCACCATAACTGCCAAGCCATCTCTGCAGCCTCAGGAGTCTTAATTCTAGGAAATGGGAACTACTTTCTAGGAAGGGTCTTAGGTTGTGTTTAAGGAAAAACAGATCTAGGCAACTCCTTTAGGCCAACTATAGGATTTTAACTAGGTTTTCAGTAGTAGGCATGAATTCCATCCTGTGGAGTGGGACATCAGTTGTTACCCCATAATAGTCCTCTCACTACTGCAGTCATTTAATCTATAAAGCCAGTAGCAAAGATGATGTCTGTTAGAATTTAGTTCATTCTGGTTTTTTCCTCAATGAAATTTGTTTGCTTTATTTAAAAAAAAGTATCTCTCTCTCTCTCTTTCTCTCTCATTCTGTACAGGTGTGCCAGGGTCTCTTGTCACCACAAATGAATGCCAGATACTTGCACCACTTTTTGTGTTTGGCTTTACATGGGTGCTGGGACCAGACCAGCAGGCTTTGCCAGCAAGCAAGTGTCTTTAACTGCTGAGCCATCAATGAGGATTTTTAAAAATACAGATTTAATTTTATTAAAGAAATTTGATGATTTCTGCTTCAACACCTTATCATTAGCACATTCACTCTGCTCTCCCCACTCCAGGGCAGTATGTGCTACTGAGCAGATGGAGGAGGGTCCAAGTTCTCACCTGTAGATGGGATGGCTGTGACTGTCTTCAAGCTTGAAGGTTCCCCAGGCTTCACATTTTGTTTTTACTCTTTGTTAAACTAATTAATTAATTTTTGTATGTGTGCTATGTGTGGTATGTGCACATGTATGTGCAAATGCACGGGCACAGACATGCATGTGTGTGGAGGCCCCAGGAGAATGCTGGCTGTCCTCCTCTGTAGTTCTTCCACCTTATTTCCTTAAAATGGAGTCTCTCACTGAACCTGGACCGCTGCCTTTTGGTTGGACTGGCTGATCAGTGAGCCACAGTGACTCTCCTGTCTCTTCTCCCCTCAGTGCTGGAATTATAGGCATGTTTTTTTTTTTTTTTTTTTACGTGGATGTTGGGGATTGAACTCAGGTTCTAATGCTTGCACAGCAAGTGATCTTACCTTCTGAGCCATCTTCCCAGCCTTATATTTTTTATTTTTAAGGAGCAGATTAGTGCCATGCAGGAATTTGGGGTTTGGGAGGGTCTCCAAAAAATTGTGAACCCAGAGCCGGGCACTCAGGAGGCAGAGGTGGGAGGATTGCCATGAGTTTGAGGCCACCCTGAGAATAGAGAGTGAATTCCAGGTCAATCTGGGCTAGTGTGAGACCCTATCTTGGAAAAACCAAAAAAAAAATTGTGAACCCCACTTTGGGGTTTTCAAGGTAGGATCTCACTCTAGCCCAGGCTGACCTGGAATTCACTCTCTATTCTCAGGACGACTTTGAACTACCTCTGTCGCCCAAGTGCTGGGATTAAACGCGCACACCACCACGCCTGGAAATATCCTATTTTAACAAAGAATTGATAAAAACTTAAGAAGGATAAATTATATGTTATTGAGTTTATTTAGGGAAACATTATGAATTGAGAGGTTTATTTAGGGGAAATTTGTATCTAGAAAAAGGCTGTAGTTTTACACACACACATACACACACACACAACGGGGCATAGAAACCCCTTCAAATAACAGACCAGAAAGATTAAGAAACAGTGAAGGAATCAAAGATCAAAGGTAAGCCTTACATGTAAGCATAGTAAGAAGGCACCCCAAAGCATGACACATATAGAAGGCAAGTCCTCTCTCCTTCCTAGCCTGGCTTACATAGAAAACAAATTTATGTAGGATTTCAGGCCAGGTCACAGGGCAAAAGGAGAAAGGAGTGGCCCAACCTCTTTTTATTTATTTATTTATTTGAGAGAGTCAGAGAGAGAGAGAGAGAGAGAGAGAGAGAGAGAGAGAGAGAGAGAGAGAGGGAGAGAGAGAATGGGTGTACCAGGGCCTCCAGCCACTGCAAACTCCAGACACATGTGCCACCTTGTACATCTGGCTTATGTGGGTCCTGGGGAATGGAACTGAGGTCCTTTGGCTTTGCAGTCAAACGCCTTAACCCCACTAAGCCATCTCTCCAGCCCAAAATTATATCTTTCTCCCCCCACTTTTTTTTTTTTTTGAGATAGTGTCTCACTGTAGCCCAGGCTGACCTGGACTTCACTATTTAGTCTCAGAGTGGCCTCAAACTCATGGCAATCTTCCTACCTCTGCCTCCAGAGAGCTGGGATGAAAGTGCCACCACGCCCGGCCTGAGAAAGAAATATTTAAGGTGATGTTTTAAAGGGCAGGTAGGACGCTGTCCTCTCACAGCAGAAATCTTCTGAGATGCCAGCTAGGGCTCAGCCGATGTGTTGGCAGGAAGAAGCTGTTCTGTTCTCCGGGGGCCTGCTCCCTCCTCTTCTCAGGTTTCTCCTCTCTCCCCAAGTGCATGACCCTGGCTCTCCTGGGGTTCCAGGAAGAGACCCCCTCCTGGACCAGGATGTACCTGTTGGAGCTGAGGGCTACGCCTGCTCCCAGAAAGAGGGTGGTGCAGGCCTACTCCAGAGGTGTTTGGGAGACTGAAGATATGCCACAGGGTTCAGGCAGCCAGCCCAATTGTCAGTATCCTTAAGATCCTAGGAGCACCGCTTTCCTGCCCAGCACTGGGTCCACAAAGGCAGAGTCCTGCTCACCACCAGGCTCAGAGAAAGACTGAAGCAACTCCAGACACATCTTGAATGAATGAAGGCACGAATGGTGAGTGAGTGGCTCTCAGATTATTTGGGGGCCCTAAACTTTCCTAGCTTTGGACACAAGGTTCAAATACAGAAAATGGGGAAATAGGATAGACAAGCTGAACTCATAGTTATTTTCCTTCGACCTCCCCCTACCAAGGACAGGGCTCAGCTCTGTGGCTGGACAGGTCATCTTAGCAAGCCCAGCGCCTGAGAAGCTGAGCTCAGGACTGTGCGGGGATCCTGATCACCTGGGCTGTGGTGGAGGCGCAGCAACACCTGGGGAGAGGGGAGTCAGGCTTGGAGAACTGCCCTCCACCCCGCTGCAGAGAGGGGCCTTCCTGCCCACAGGGCAGGCGAACTCCAAGGTCAGGTCTTCATGAGACATTCACCCAAATGGAACCCCTGTTGGATCCCGGTGCTGACTGCCCCATGGCCTGAACGTCTTCCCTTGATGGGATGTCTCAGGGTCAGGTCCCCTTGGTGTGTTGTCCCTCCAGCATGGACACTGCCTTCTAATGGGCACAGGGTGGTCCTCTGTGGTGGGGATGGGGGAAAGCGTACCACTTACTCAGCTCAGCTGCTCTTCTTGCCCTGGGAAAGCCAACGTGGTGGACGGTAGGCTGGGCAGGAGCAGCTGTTGTTAGTGATTAGTTTCCTTCAAACCCTCCTCAGGCCTCAGGAACCTGCTAGAAATGAGTATGGGCTGGGCAGCAGCCGTGGAGAGGAGATAATCAAGACAAATGAGCCTTCAGGAAGTCCTCAGACGCGGCTGCACTCAGGACTGGCCCTGTCTCTGGGCTGGACGCAGCATCCATGGCAATCAGGGAGGAGTCCTGCTGCTCTGTGTCCCCGAGGCTGTGGCATGTGCTATCGCTGCGCCCTTAGCCCGGGTGATCAGGCTGGAGGCTGGCTGCTCAGTCTGGGCTAGGCACTGTCCACCTCTTGTGCCTGGTGGCTGTCCACCGTGCCCAGCTAATCTGAGTTCCTGGATGCTTTGTGATCACCTTCCCCTGCTCTCAGATGAAGGGCTGGGATGGATCTGGCCGCTGGGCTGTCCACCTGGGCTGGACTGGTGTGAAGGTTGTCCCACGGTGCTGAGGTTTGATTGGATGTGACTCTGCAGGTGCTGGTGGGTCCTCATCAGGACACAGGGTCTCTGGCAACACCAACTGTGTACATCACAGAGCATGTGGCCAGTATGGAGATGCCCCAAAAAGCTATAGTCATGAGTTCCAGCTGGGCCACCCTTGTGGGTATAGGAGGGTGCTGTCTGTATCCAATGACTTTCCACAGAAGAGGGCCAGGTGGACAAGGAAGGAGACTTGGGGGAAGGCTGGGAGGAGCAGGAGGGGGTTCCCTGAGCTTGTGGTACATGGAACACTTAAGACGACCTGTCCAGCCACAGAGCTGAGCCCTGTCCTTGGTAGGGGGAGGTCGAAGGAAAATAACTATGAGCTCAGCTTGTCTATCCTATTTCCCCATTTTCTGTATTTGAACCTTGTGTCCAAAGCTAGGAAAGTTTAGGGCCCCCAAATAATCTGAGAGCCACTCACTCACCATTCGTGCCTTCATTCATTCAAGATGTGTCTGGAGTTGCTTCAGCCTTTCTCTGAGCCTGGTGGTGAGCAGGACTCTGCCTTTGTGGACCCAGTGCTGGGCAGGAAAGCGGTGCTCCTAGGATCTTAAGGATACTGACAATTGGGCTGGCTGCCTGAACCCTGTGGCATATCTTCAGTCTCCCAAACACCTCTGTTTATCACACCCTATCTGTGATGGTTAGTTAATCTTGTCAGTTTGATGGGATTAAGAAATGCCTAGGGGCTTGGGAAGACAGCTTAGTCTGTACAATCTGCTCAGGGATGTGGACCTGAGTTCAATCTTAAGAAATCATGCTGGGCATGGTGGCATGCAACTACTATACTAGTGCTGCAGAGGTGAAGATGGGCAGACTCCTGGGCTCTCCCTGGCCAGCTGGTCTAGTCTAATTTGTGATCTTTAGGCCAGTGAGAGACCCTGTCTCCAAAGAAGTAGACGACATTCTTGAGGGTTACATCCAAGGTCGCCCTCTGTGACCTGTTCCTCGGAGTACCCCAGTTCCCTCACTGTGTGGCTCCCTCACAGGACTGCATGGTGTACTGCCCAGTGATTGATTTCTTCTTTTTTGTTTTGAAGGTAAGGTCTCATTCTAGCCTAGACTTACCTAGAACTCAAATCTGTAGCCCAGGCTGGTTTTGAACTCACAGCGATCTCTTACCTTTGCCTCCTAAATGCTGGGATTAAAGGCATGTGTTATTGTGGAAGAAGACATTTAACAAAGAAACCAGGCCCAGATGATACTCTAAAACAGTTTCTATTGCACAAGCTTTACCAGGGAGACACTATGACCCTGATTCTCCTCCCTATCTATGCAGCTGCCCTCTGCTTGTATGTGATCTGGTTAGTGCAGCCATAGGTACAAACACCCTTCAACAGCTTTCTGGTCTACATTTGTATTTTTTAAAAATATTATTTATTTATTTATTTGCAAGCAGAAGAGAGAAAGAGAGAGAGAGAGAGAGACAGAGAGAAAGAGAGAAAAGAGAGACAGACAGAGAGAAAATGGGAGCCCCAGGGCCTCCTGCCACTGCAAAGGGACTCCAGACACATGCTATACCCTGTGTATCTGGCTTTACGTGTATCCTTGGGAATCGAACCTGGGTCGTTAGGTTTTGCAGGCAAGTATCCTAACTGCTGAACCATCTCTCCAGCCCCTGTATGTTCTTACCACTGACTTATTGCTAAGGAATTTTCTGTTTGTGCCCCAGAATGATATAACCTTGGAAACTTGTAACCCACCAATAGTGTAAAGAATTCAAGGTGATGTCAGACTGCCTGCCATAATTTCTATAAGACCTCTGAGCTATCAGAGCTCAATACTCAAGCTTTAGAAATTATTCCCCTGAGTCCATGTCGACATGAATAAATTTTCTGATTCTCTACTCTATCTCTGGTGCCATCTCAGTGTGACTCAGTTTCTCATAACACACACCACAGCTGCCCCCCCCCAGTGACTTAAAATGTGTTATATTTTAAAGATTTATTTTTATTTTATTTATTTATTGAGAGAGAGAGAGAGAGAGAGAGAGAGAGAGAGAGAGAGAGAGAATGGGTGCGCCAGGGCCTCTAGCCACTGCCAATGAACTCCAGATGCCTGTGCCATCTTGTTTATCTGGCTTATGTGAGAGCTGGAGAATTGAACCTGGATCCTTAGGCTTCTCAGGCAAGCACAATGTTAAGCCATCTCTCCAGCCCATAGAGTGCTATATTAAAAAAAATACACTTCATTGGGGCAGTTACAAAAAATATTCTATTTAGAAGACACGACATTATAAGAAAGCAAAAAATATTTGGGATCACCAGTCTACAATTGTTCAATTTTGCTTTTTTCATTTTGAGAATATTGTCTTTTTCAGAGAATGGCAAGTAGCTGGTCACATGGAAATCATGTGTCCACATGTGACCAGAGGCCTCACTCATATGTTAAGTTTGAACATTTTCTCAGTTCTGCTTGTAAGTCATCTCATTTATATTAGTGCTTAAGAACTACATAGGCTTGTTCTAAACTTTTTTTTGAGATAGTGTCTCACTCTAGCCTAGAGTGATCTAGAACTCATTCAGTAGATCTAGGCTGGCCTTGAATTCATGCTGATCCTACCACCTCAGCCTCCTAAAGTGCTGGGATTAAAGGCATATTCCACCATGTCTGGTTTGTTTTAAATATCTTAAATACCTGAAATCAATTGCAGAATTTCCTAAGAGTAGAGGTATTCTGGTTAAGGACCAAAGTGTGGTCAGGTATAAAGCAAAATCAGTAACACAAATGCAATTCATAACAAGAAAAATAATTTTTCTCAATGAAGAGTCTAGCCATTCTGTAGAGATGTATCATTTCCCAGTCCCAAAGGAAGGAATGGAGTCACTTCCCAATTTTGTTTCTACTGTGTGCCTTTAAGCTATCTTACTTCAAAACAGAAGCACATTTGCAGAATGTAATACTGAACAACAGTACTGAAGTTGATTGTTACAGGCTCTTAAACTCTGCGTATTGAATGGTTGCATCTTAATTATTTATTCAGATCATTGGTCCAATAACATGAAAATAGAGAATAGCATGTGGACATTTATTTTATTCAATGTGCAGAGATAAATGGGTTAACCATTCTTCCCACTATTTCTGAAGGCAAATCCTTGTTTATAGTGAAATCTGATGGAAATTCAAGTGTCCCTTTTTCCAAACTGCTGTATGAAGAGGAAGCTGGAGGCCGTCACTACACAGCACACGGAGACATAAGGACTCTTCCAAAAGAACAACCCCAACAATCTAGTTTTATTTCTGTCCAGGGTGCTGGGTGTCAATGATTGGATATGAGTGCATGTTCATTTAAGCAGCAAGATTACGGTCAACAGACTCTGGAAGTTGAAAATGGCGGACATGGTGAGGCCGGTGGAGCCCCAGCCACATCACCCTTCTGGCCTGCCAAGTGTGTTATATGTTAAGACCTTCGTCCTTGTTGGTTTTAATCTTATTTAATTTTTAGATTTTAGTTTTTATTTATTTATTAGAGACAGAAAGAAGGACACAGAGAGAGAGAGACAGAGTGAGAATGGGCATTCCAGGGCCTCTAGCCACTGCAAACAAACTCCAGACACATGCGTCACCATGTGCATCTGGCTTATGTGGGACCTGGAGAATCGAACCGGGGTCCTTAGGCTTTGCAGGCATGTGCCTTAACTGCTAAGCCATCTCTCCAGCCCCTTATTTTTAAAATTTTTATTCTGTAGTCTCAGGGTGGCCTTGAAGTCATGGTGATCCTCCTACCTCTGCCTCCCAAGTTCTGGGATTAAAGGCGTGCACCACCATGCCAGGCCTAAATTTTTATTTATTTATTTGCAAGGAGAGAGAGAGAGAGAGAGAGAGAGAGAGAAGAAGAAGAAGAAGAAGAAGAAGAAGCAGCAGCAGCAGCAGCAGCAGAAGAAGAAGAAGAAGAAGAAGATAGAGAGAGAGACAGAAAGAAAGAGTGAAGAGAGAGAGAGAATATGAATGGGCATGCCAGGGCCTCCAGCTACTTCAAACAAACTCCAGATGCATATGCTACTCTGTGCATCTGGCTTTATGTGGGTACTGGGGAATCAAACCCATGTCCTTAGGCTTTGCAGGCAAGTACCTTAATCACTGAGCCATCTCTCCAGCCCCAGTTTTTTAAATTTTTAAAAAATATTTTATTTTTAAAAATTTATTTATTTGCAAGCAGTTAGGTGGTGTTGGGGGTTGATGAATGGGAATGGTTGTGCCAGGGCCTCTTGCCACTGCAAATGAAGTACAGATGTATACATCACTTTATGTATCTGGCTTTACGTGGGTACTGGGGAATTGAACCCAGGCAGTCAGGCTTTGCAAGCAAGTGCCCTTAACCATTCAACCATTTTTCCAGCCCTAAAAATTTTATTTATTTAGTTGCAAGCAGAAAGAAATAGAGAGAAGAGAGACAGAGAGAATGGGTGTGCTAGAGTTTCTAGCCACTGTAAACAAACTCCTGATGCATATGCCACTTTGTGCATCTGGCTTTACATGGGACCTGGGGAATTAAACCTGAGTCTTAGGCTTTGCAGGCAAGTGCCTTAACTGCTGAGCCATCTCTCCAGCGCCAAGAGTTCATTTTACCTCTTCTTTTAAAAATTTTTTAAATTTATTTTTTTATTGACATCTTCCATAATTATAGACAATTACCCATGGTAATTTCTTCCCTCACCCCACTTCCCCCTTTGTAACTCCACTCTTCATCATCCCCCTCCCCCTCTCAATCAGTCTGTCTTTTATTTTGATGCCATGATCTTTTCCTCCTATTATGATGGTCTTCTGTAGGTAGTGTCAGGCACTGTGAGGTCATGGATATCCAGGCCATTTTGTGTCTGGGGGAGCACGTTGTAAGGAGTCCTACCCTTTCTTTGGCTCTTACATTCTTTCTGCCACCTCTTCCACAATGGACCCTGAGCCTTGGAAGGTGTGATAGAGATGTTGCAGTGCTGAGCACTCCTCTGTCACTTCTTTTCAGCACCATGGTGCCTTCTGAGTCATCCCAAGGTCACTGTCATATGAAAAGAGAAGTTTCTCTAACCAAAAGTGAGAGTAGCATTAATATATGGGTATGAACATTAAGAGGAGTGCTCACCGGGCAGTTTGGTGAGCATAGTATATACATTTAGCCAGACACCAACAGTTATTACACCCCTAGCAACCCCAGGTTTTAATATTTTTTTTTCAAGGTAGGGTCTCACTCTAGTTCAGGCTGACCTAGAATTCATTATGTAGTCTCAGGGTGGCCTTGAACTCTTGGCCTCCTCCTACCTCTGCCTCCTGAGTGCTGGGATTAAAGGCATGCACCCGGCTTAATCTTATTTTTATGCATGCAGAGCAGTCACATGCTTCAAGAGTGAAGACTAGACAGAAACACATGATCAGTAATGTGTCCCTATCCTGACACATCCACCTACATGTCAGATGTATGTAAGCTGATGGCCTGAAGGGACCCTTTGGGGACAGGAAGGAGACCCAGTGTGACACTGGGTGTGCTGCTTTAAAGCAGGCACCACAGCATCCAAAGAGGCTGCCTTTTTTTTTTTTTTTTGGTTTTTCGAGGTAGGGTTTCACTCTGGTCCAGGCTGACCTGGAATTCACTATGTAGTCTCAGGGTGGCCTCGAACTCATGGCGATCCTCTTACCTCTGCCTCCCAAATGCTGGGATTAAAGGCATGCCCCACCATGCCCGGCTTTTGCCTTTTTAAAAAATTGTGTATCTGCTCAGCTCCCAACCCTGCAGTGGGCTAACCACATGGGGATTTATGCTGTTGGCACCTTTATTCCAGTGATGGGGAGCGAGTGATGGGATGTGCCTCAGCTGCCCTTTAGCAGGTGCCCTAGAGCAAGAGGGAGGGCTTCGACTCAGCAAATGAGTTCCTCAGGTGTGTATAGGTATATGTGGGGATGGGGTTCAGACATTAGCTGTGTGGTGTCCCATTACCACAAGGAGACCTTTCCCAGGCTGCTGGACTCTGGGGAACCCAGAAAGATGCCAAGGTAGCTATGTGAATGGGCACTGGATACAGCACTGTCCAAGACCACCCTCCTTGTGACCCAGGTAATGCATGTTACATCTGCCTTCCAACACTGGAACTCACCCAGCCAGTAAGAAGAGCTTTGGAGACATCCCCCTAGCCCTTTGCAGGACTTCATGCTTAAAAAATAATCATAAAGCTATTATTCCAGTTTTTCCCTTGTTTTGCCTGGCCTTGTGTCTTGGGGGGTTTCTTTTGGAAATAGCATTTTCTTAAAGTAATTGGTACGTTTGTTAAAAATTGTATTTAGCTATACTCTAAACAGAAATCATAATTATCCACAGAAATACATTTTGTGCATAAAGAAAATAAATCACTGTCTGCCATGAGAGTTGTGGCCGAGGAGGCCAGGAGAGGCCTGAGCGCCCTATGATGACATAACTAGGGGCCTAACTACCATGTGGTGATTATCTTATTTGACTAAGAAGCTGTGACAGAGTATCTCAGAATGCCTAATAGAGGGGGCTGGACTTCTGACTTATTGGTGGCACTTACTTATCAGATGGTAATTTGTCAATGAGGGGAATTCAGATGCAATGGTGTCTCTGACTTGGGACAGTTGAGAAGTGGGAGGTAAAGCTAATACTGCAGTCTCTGCATCAGTGCAGTGCTCTGAGATGTGAGTGAAGGATCCCCCACTACAGATCCTCTGAGACGTGAGTGAAGGATCCCCCACTACAGATCCTCTGAGACATGAGTGAAGGATCCCCTAGTGCAGATGCTCTGAGACATGAGTGAAGGATCCCCCACTACAGATGCTCTGAGACGTGAGTGAAGGATCCCCCACTACAGATGCTCTGAGATGTGAGTGAAGGATCCCCCACTGCAGATGCTCTGAGATGTGAGTGAAGGATCCCCCACTGCAGATGCACTGAGACATGAGTGAAGGATCCCCCACTACAGATGCTCTGAGACGTGAGTGAAGGATCCCCCACTACAGATGCTCTGAGATGTGAGTGAAGGATCCCCCACTGCAGATGCTCTGAGATGTGAGTGAAGGATCCCCCACTGCAGATGCACTGAGACATGAGTGAAGCATTACAGATGCTCTGAGACGTGAGTGAAGGATCCCCCAGTACAGATGCTCAGACATGAAATGAATGATCTCCCACTACAGATGCTAAGGTCTCTGCTCTGTGGGTCTCATCACCTGCCGCCAGGCCTGGGCCTGCAGCCCAATCATGGGACCATCATAGGCTGTCAGTGCCTGGTCAGCATTTCCAAGGCCCTGAGGGGAAGTGATGTTTTCCTCATGAGCTTGGTGTTCACTGTCCCTGACCTTGGGCTCCATCCGGTGGAGTCTCATAGCCATTCTGAGCTGCATCTCCTGCTGATCATTGAAGCTTCCTGACACAGGAGAGAAGTCCTGTCTCAAATTCCTAGACACTTCTGTCTTTGGTGATGTCTCTGCTAGGACCTCCTTAAGGCACTGAGAGCTGAGTCTGAGGCCATGGATGGAGAGTGGTTGCACCCACAGCCTTGCTGCACTGTGGTTGTGCGCTGTCATCTCATCCCATCCCAGGAGGAGGCAAAGAGGAAGAACCAGTGGTGTTTGGGTAAGAAGTAGGCCCTTCCCTCCCTTGATGCTGTCATGAGGCCAGCTGTCACCCTGGCCTGGCTGGCTCCCATCTGTGTGGGTAACTCTTGTTATCATTTCCTGCCCAGGAGTCACTTTCTTATTTAGTTGTGCTTATAGTGAAATGTGAAATGCCCTCCTGAGCCTATTGGTGCTGAACCGTTAACATGCTGTAGAGCCGGGATGGGGGAGGGGCTGAAGGAAATGAGTTGTTGCTGGAGTGAAACCTTGAGAGTCTTCAAAGATGACCCTGGCGCAGTCCTTCCAGATGGGTGCCTAGCCAAGCCAGCAGTGGCTGGGGTCAGTGCACCTGAGAGAGGTGGGCTGTGTGGCCCTGCAGGTGGGGTCAGGGCAGAAGAAGGGAAAGAGGAGATCCATGGCGATACAAGGAGAAGGATGGTCTTGGGGTGGGCAAAGATCCCTGATTCGTGACTGCAGACCAGCCTGAGTACCTGCCCTCAGTGAGCCCAGGCTGTGGGAGCTGGGCCTCCTACCTCTGACCTCGGAGTCCTGATGATGGCTCTGGCATGAATACTGATTCCTCCTAGTACTGGGGCTACTGTTTCCAGTGGTCTGTTTCACTGTTGCCCACAGTCCCCACCAGCCCAGTGGAGTCTCAGGATGGCTGCTGAGCAGCATTACTGGTCTCTCCCCACTGGACTAGACACCCAGTTCTGTCCATCTAAATTGGGTCAACATTGCCCAGTGAGCCTTGTGTACCATCCCCAGCCTAGCCTCCTGGTTAGTTACCTTGGGGCCGATGGACACTTGACTTCCTTGGCCACAGCTTTTGGAGATGTGTCAGGAGGTTTTAAGAGCAGTTCTCCTGGCCTCTGAGCTAAAAGGCTTATCAAAAATATGTACCCGTATGTACACGCATACAGACACACATATGAGAACAAAACACAGCCACATAAGCCCATGCCAAACTTGTGGACTCACATGCACATACCCCAACACATTCACACAACAGCATACACACAACAAACACATGCACACATGCATGTCCCCACATGGGACACACCCCAAACATGTGCAGATGTACAAATTTACACATACTTGAGCACATACGTACATCAATATATGTTCCAATACATGTATATACATATGTACACACATACAACCAAATGCATGCAGCCACACAGGCACACCCAAACACAATATACAAACATATATGCACACAAGCTGTGGTGGTTTGACTGAAATGTCCCCCATAGGCCCATGTGTTTTCAACATTTGGTCCCTAGCTGGTAGCAATCTGGGAAGGCTGTAGGGTCTTTGGGAGGTGGAGTCTTGCTGGAGGAGGTGTGTCAGTGGGGACAGGCTTTGGGGTAATATGGTCTAGCACCAAGCCCAATGATCGATCACTTCTTTCTTATTGCCATGGAAATGTGATGCCCAGCTGGCTGTCTGCTCCTGCCATGCTTTCCCTGCCATGATGAAACTGCCCCTTGAAGCTGTGAGCCAAGACGAACCCTTGTTTCCCATACGCTACTTCTGGCTGGGTGCTTTGTCACAGCCACAGGAAGGTAACTGCTACATGAGTACATGGTGCACATAAGCACACTGAAATGCACATGTGCACACCCCTGCACACAGCACGCAGATGTGCTCACACGCTGCTCCGTGGTGACCCTCAAGCCCCTCTCTGTTTCTCACAGGAGGCTCCATATAGTCCCACGTTCTCTGTTCACGACCACCTCCAGCTCCAGGAATCTGTCATAGACCACAGAGGACAAAGAGATGGACTAAAGGCTGTGTGGCCTGGGGCAGAGGATCTTAGTGAACAAATGGGTAACATCTACACAGAGTTCCCATTTGGTTTGTGGTAATGAGTAGTGATGTTGGATTCTTACTTCTGATAAACACACGTGGCCACCCATGAGGCCAGGGCTACAGGATCTGGGCAGAGGACACCCAGCAGCTCTCTGTAACATATTTCAAATCATATGTCAATTTAAAATTATTTCAATGTAATATTAAAAGGGAGACTCCTTATGAGGTGGCAGTGGAAATGACATTCTGACTTTTTAGAAACCATAAACAGTTTGCCAAGCAGCTTCTACCTGACAAGAGGAGTGTTGACTCTTCCAGCAGGGCTCCCCTGACACACGTGTGCAAAATCCTTTTCCACAGAAATGAAAGAAGCCCACGGGATTGAAATGCATGAGTGAGAAGCCATGGTTTTTAGGAAGTGGTATAAATGCCATGGGGACCTATAGTCTACAGATTCAGGAGATTCCATTTCCCAGACAAGAAGCCTCAGGCACAGTGGCTTAAAATTTGTGGCAGTGACAGGTTTCCAAAGCCAGAACTGGGCATTGTCCTGCTTGTGTCGGTGGCAGGATCACACAGAAATGAAGTCTGAGCTGGGGAGATGGAGCCACGGAGGAAGCACCCGCTGTGCCAGCACGAGTCCCTAAGTCTGAGTGCCCAGAACCACATCAAAGCCCGACTTGGTAGCAAGAGCCCACAATCCCAGCACACCTATAGCAAGAAGAGAGGTGGAGACAGGAGAATAGACATAGACAGGAGAATAGACATAGACAGGAGAATAGACATAGACAGGAGAATAGACATAGACAGGAGAATAGACATAGACAGGAGAATAGACATAGACAGGAGAATGCCAGACAGCCCAGCTTTGGCAGCAGTGACCAGGAGACCCGACCTCAACACAAAGTAGAAGGTGAGGACCAACACTCAGGATAGTCCTCCAACCTCCACCCATGTGCTGTGGCATGCGTGTACCTGCACTTACACACATGAGCCCATGTGCATACCACATCACACACATACACAAACGATAAAAAAAATAACTGAAGTCTAGTGGTTACAACTGTGTAGAGATGATGGGTCATTTCCTTTCAAGCCCATACTGAAGGTGGAGTACCTGGTGGTAACAGGTCCACAAGAATTTTGGCTGTTCTCAGGCAATTCACTGACATCCACCTCTCACCTCTGGTTGACGTGAAGGATGGAAAGTAAACTTATTTTTGTGGACATGGCAGTGCAAGTCCATAATCCTGGCACTTGGGAGGCTGAGGCAGGAGGATTGCAAGTTCAAGGCCAGCCTGGGCTCTGTGGTGAGACTGTGTTTCAAACAAACCAAACAAAACCTAAACAAAACTCCTCAGGCAAATATTAGCAAACCAACTTCAACAACACATTAACAGGCTTCTACACCATGACTACGCTGATCTATTCCCAGAATGTTAGGAGACAAAAATGAAGGACAAAACCCCAGGAGTTCCTCAGCTGATCGGGAAAACAGTTGTCAAAACCAATAGCTTTTCACTGTGAACACAGTAAATTCAAAATAGAAAACTTGAAGTTGGGGATGGTGGCACTCAGGGGGCTGAGACAGGAGGATTGCGAATTTGAGGCTATTTGGAGTACATAGTGAGTTCTTGTGTAAGAAATAAAAGATAAGTGTATTTATTTATTTTGAGAGAGAGAGAGAGAGAGAATGGGCATGCCAGGGACTCTAGCCACTGCAGACAAACTCCAGACGCATGTGCCACCTTGTGCATCTGGCTTACGTGGGTACTGGGAAATCGAACCTGGGTCCTTAGACTTAGCAGGCAAGTGCCTTGACTGCTAAGCCATCTCTCCAGCCCTTGATAAATGTATTTTAGAATTTAAAACGTTAGGCTGGGGAGATGGCTCAGCGGTTAAAGGCACTTGCTTGCAAAGCCTGCTGGTCTGTGTTCAATTTCACAGTACCCATGTAAATCCAGATGCACAAAGTGGTGCATGTGTTTGGACTTTGCAGTGGTAAGAGGCCCTGGTGTGCCCATTCTTTCTCTCCATCTCTCTGCTTATAAATCAATAAAAACATGAAAAAAAGATGTGAAAATTTGTCTTCATTTCTGCAAGGTCTTAGTCTTAGGGCCCTTCCAGGGTCCATACTGCTTAGCCAGGGCCTATAGTCTGTAGGTTAAGTTAATTCTAGACAAGTTACACAGCAAGAACACCCATCCCTGCTGGTCTCTGCCCAAGGACTCAGCACTGTACTGTCTCCTGGACACCCGGGATGGTTGACCTCACCGAGACTGGCCTCTGGCGCTCAGTAGCCATATATGTTGTCCCAGACCTGGTCACCCTGCCTATCCACAATGATGAAACCCAGAGGGGCCACCTATGCCAATTTCCTGCTAGGCTCTATGTTGAGGGCAGCCCCACCCTGCGCTCTTCCCTCTTTCCTGGCACTTGGGGTCTCTAGCCACCAGGTGGCAGCATTGAGGGCTAAGCCAAGTGCCCACGTCTTAGGAGGGAGCCGAGCACAGGTATACCAGACCCCATAGCTTGCTGGCCCTTTTGCAGAAGGTGCAGAGTGCCGTGTCTGGCTTGCAGCGGCCTTACTTTCCACCAGACCTCGTGGCAGCCTCTCAGCCCAGAGCCATTTCTCATGATATAGACACCATTTCCCAAGCTGCCCTTCCCCCACAGTCTCAACCTGCCACAGAAAAGCTTTTAAAGAAGATAAACGTTCCTCAAGTTGTTTTCTTAAAGGGCAGATTTCCCTTACACAGCATCTATGGGAAACATGCAAATGAAGCTTGAAGTACATATTCAGACAGGCTACAGGATAATTGTTAACAATGAAATCATGCACTGCAGCCGGACCCTTACTCTAATTTTTTTTTCCTTACTCTAATTTATATGAGAAGTAGCTCCCAAACTTTTCGTCCCTCTTAGCGGCGTCGTTTTGTGCCTGTGCAGTTGAGAACTTTCACTCCAAAGTGATTTCCAGTCTGTCTTGGGAGACCACTGAACACGTTTGGCAATGCTATTTCTGTGAGATCCCAGAGAGGCGTTTGTCAAACTGCCATCGGGAGGTGATCTGTGTCATTTGCTGAGGTTCATTATTGCAGATATCAGCAGTCAATATTTTTTTTTCTCTCTCTGAAAGGACATCAGTTGAAGAGCACACAGAAAGCTTTGTCCTATCATCCATTGTGTGGGCTGCTGGCCATCCTTCTGGGAAAGACAGGTTCTTAGAACTTGGGGGTGAGGATGAGAGGTTGATGAGGGGCAGAGAGATAGATGGACACAGACTCAGACAGAGAAGACAGAGAAGGAGACAATGACAGAGACAGAAAGACGAGAGAGGTAGAGAAATGGAAACAAATGCAGATGTTCAGGGAGAGAGACAGACAAGGTGAGTGACACAGACTGAAAAAGACACACCGAGAGACACAGAGTGGGAGAGACAGTAGTCGAAGGGTTACCTCGCTGGCAGGCAAGGGGGGGGGTCATCCTCATGGTTTCTTGTGGTCCCCACTGGGAGGCTGTGTGAATTAGAAGAGGTCACAGAGATGAGGGTTCCCAAGACAGTACATTGGCAGTGAAGTGACTCAGAGAGGGAGTGCCTCAGCGCAGGGGTCTTTGGAGAGGGCACCCACAGGCAGTCCCTGAGTTGTTCACAGCAGTGTCCACACCAGCCCTGGGCCGAGAGAGGCAGAGGGGCTGCAGACTTTTAAGATTTTGAGTTGGAAAACCTCAACTAATTAAAATTACAGGTACTAAGATTGTTTTTAGGTTACTGAACCTGCTATTGTCAAACACATTAGCAATCTTAAGAAAGATGGTCCAACTGCTTTACATTAAAACAATGAAAAGAATTCCTGAGGAAGGACTATCATAGAAATGCAAATTCTTTTGGATAGAGTTGACTAAAGAAGAAACCTGCTTGTCAAGCCTATGATTTATTTCATCCCTGAATTAAGAATGTGGCTGTGTCCTGCACAGCTGGTATTGGTTTCAGAAGCATGAAAAATGCGAGGAATGGTTGTGAATTGCACATGGTTCCAGGAGCCGCTGCTGAGATGCGGCAAGATGCAGGGCATTATGACCCTGATTAGGCTGAAAGAGCCGTTGGAAGATGGACCGTGGTTTGCATGGAGACCTGAAGATATTTTGGATATACCAGGACTGTGCCGGGGCTATCATGGAACACACTGTTGGCCTAGTATGGAAGTGTTACCCTGGCTACTCTGCCCAGCTGGAGGGGCAAAACTGGAAAATCTGGAGACTGGCAGTCTCTAGTTATGTTGAACTTGAACTGCAAAATTTTGATGTTTGTTTGATGGCGGTTGAGTTTGCGTTGCTTTAGTTTTTCCTTTGCTGTGCATTATACCAGTTGAAAATGTTTACTCTGTGCCATTATATGTTGAAAGTATTTAACTTGTTTGATTTTACAGGACACACTATCTTAAATTGGATAAAACTGTGGGGACCTTTGAAATTGAACTGAGTACAATTTATAATGCGTGATAGTTATAAATCTATTGGGGGACAGGGGCGGAATGTGGTAGTTTGAGTAGATGGCCCCCAATATATTCAGGGTTTTATTAGTTTGTACTCTGCATTTGCAGCCCCCTGGCTGGAGGCAGTGCCACTGGGTGGATCTTAAGGTATGGTGGTGGGTTTGAGATTTCAATCTAAAAATATGCAGAAGTGTGCCTAACTGGACTCCCGAAGTGTGCTGTGCTGTGTGGCTTTTGGCTTATGCTTCTTTCTCTCTCTCTGCTTGAACCCGTCAAAGCAGGCCAGCTTCTTCTGCCATTATGGAACTTCCCCTGGATCTGTAAGCTTCAATAAATATCCCTTCCTCCATAACCGTGTCTGGTCTGAAAGTTCATCTCAGCGAACCTAAGCTGTCTGTAGAGGTTGTGAGAGCTTGGTCGAAGAGGACGACCTTCCCCGAATAGAGAAGGACCGGTTTTCGGTCAAGGGTATGCGAGGAGCTGCACTCCCCTGCTAGAACCTCCAAACAAGCTCTCAAGGTGTGTGGAACTGAGGAGTGCATTTCCGTCTTAGACTTGAAACTCCATGCTTGGCCTTCTGCCCCAGTGGGACCCTGTGTCCTAGAGCCCTGTGGGTGGGCGGGGTATCTGTACAGCTTGGCATCTAGTAGCATCGGTGCCTGCCCACTCCTCTGCAGCCTAGTTTGAGCATTGCAAGTCCTTGAGAGGTTTCTCAGGAGCTGCAGGCACCATGTGTGTAGCGAGCAGTCCAGGGGTACATGACGCCTTCTGGAGGTTCAGAGATGAAATCATTCTGGGCGGTTCCCCAGCCTGGAGGTGAGGAAAGCAGGCTTCCAGTCTGTAAGCTGGCCACACAAAAAGTGTCCCCTCCGTCTCCCTTAGTTCCTCCCACCTCAGTCCCTATTTTCATGCAAGTATATAATGTACTTTATGTTTATTCCTGAGCATACCCTATTACCCTCCCCTCTTTCTCCCAGTAGTCCCTTTTGCTCCCCAGTTTCCTTTCTACTTATGTCACCTGTACAGATAAAATATAAAGCCCAGGACCCACAAATGACAGAAAGTATGCAGTATTTATCTTTCTGAGACTGACTTAATTTATCTAATGTGAGGCAGTTACAATTCTGACTGGGGTGAGATGGAATTCCAGTATAGTTTAATTTGCTTTTCTCTGATGGCTAAGAATGTTGAACATTTTTTGGGCATATTTATTGGTTATTTTATTTCTTCTTTGAATACTGTCTGTTCACTTACCCATTTATTGTTTGGATATTTTTCTGTTTAATATTTTTAGCTTTTTAAATTGATTCTAGATATTAATCCTCTGTCAGATGTATAGCTGGTAAGATTTCTTTTTCAGGTTCTGAAGGCTGTCTATTCACTCAGCTGTTTCCTTTGCTGTGCAGAAGCTCTTTAATTTCATGCAACCCCATTTGTCAATTCTTTCGATTATTTTCTGGGCCCTTGGAGTCCTTTTCAGAAGGCTCTTGCCTATGGTTATACCTTGAAGTGTTTTTCTTGACTTATTCTAGGTCTTATTTTATTTTATTTTTTAAATTTTTATTTGCTGGGCATGGTGGCACATGCCTTTATGAGAGAGAGAGAGAGAGAGAGAGAGAGAGAGAGAGAGAGAGAAAATTGGTGCGCCAGGGGCCTCCAACCACTGTAATCGAACTCCAGATGCCTATGAGCCTGAGAGAAGACCCAGAACCCTATGAAGTCCTATAGCCAAGCCTTCTGCTCCTAGAGCTAACTGACTTTCCTATGACCACTGGCCCCACAGACATCCCAGTCTAGGTCTGGACCAGTGTTCCTGCCTCCCCACCCACCTGTCATTGATAGCTGCCCAGAGGTCCTTGGCTGGAGACGGGTATCCAGGGCTTGCCTTTGTGTGTAGAGGATGCCTTTGCTCCCTGGTCACTCTTCCCAGAGCTCAATTAGAGCTGGGTTAACCTATGTGCAAAGCATCATCCCTCCATTACTTAGGAATGGAGACATCACCATTCTCCCCACAGGTTCTCCCTCAGTGACATGTTTACTTGTCTGCGGTATCATTTCCACCTTGGTCTGGCCCCCAGCAGCAGCTCCTGCCCATGAAAGCCCTAGGGTCTTCTAGTAAGCTTGCCTGATAGCTAGGAAGTTTGGGGCTTCAGAACCCAGTGAACTAAGCTCCAGACAAATCCTTCTCATCTCATTATATCTTCAAGCAGGTGCTCTTAACCACTGAGCCATCTCCCCTGCCCTCATCTCATTACATCTTCACTCTGGTGTATGAAGTTGATGTGGTTTCATCTTTAATCTCTCCAAAGATGGTTTATGGTTCATTACTGCAGACAGCGGCTGGCCTGGAACCCTGCGTGTGAGAGGGCTTTAGTAACCTGCAGAGCTGGGAGGGCTCCTCAGCCAGCTGCTCACTGGATGGTTACTGGATGAATGCACACAGCCTCATCAGAAGTCCTCCTCTACCCCAGGAATTTCCACTGTGTGAGGCACAAGTTGACTATGTGTGGAGAGGAGTTTGTTATGAGTATCTTTTGGTGGTATGGGGCCATGTGGGGATAGGTGACAGATGATACTGGGGCCAGGCTGTCTAGCTTTAGAGAAAGTGTCCCCAGTATCACTGAGTCATCCAGGAGAATTTGATTGACTTCTCTTTAAAAATTTTTATCTTTATTTATTTATGAGAGAGAGAGAGAGAGAGAGAGAGAGAGAAGCACATAGAGAGAGAATAGGCAAATGAGGACCTCCAGCCACTGCAAATGAACTCCAGATGCATGCACCACCTTGTGCATCTGGCTTATGTGGGTCCTGTAGAATCGAACCTAGGTCCTTTGGCTTTGCAGGCAAATGCCTTAACTGCTAAGCCATCTCTCCAGCCCCTTAGTTGACTTCTTTATTCTCACTTTCTCATCTCCAAAACAGGGCTGAAAGTAGTCCAGTCATATGGGATTGGTGAGAATAGAATGTTCAGAAGGCCTCTGAGAGCAGGCAGCATATTTGTGTCAGATACTTAAAAGCTAATACTTTTTAAACATCAGAATTGGATATAGAGTTTTATCAGTTGGACATTCTTTCATATGGTCACATTACATGATTTTGCAATAGCAAGGCTCTCGGATCAGGGTCCAGATGTCTCCTTCCAGACCTCCCTTGGTGTAAAGATGAGAGGGTGAATTTAGTCTGCACATTTTGCCAGTGATAAAATATTCATCGCCTGTTTAAGTTGATAGTCATTCTTTGCATGTGTGTGAATGTGCATGTGTGTGTGTTAGCATGTGTAGTAGTTTGAATATATGTCCCCCGTAGACTCAAGTGTTTTATTTTATTTTTCTGATTTATTATTTATTTATTTATTAGAGAGAGAGAGAGAGAGAGAGAGAGAGAGAGAGAATGGATGAGCCAGGGCCTCTAGCCACTGCAAACGAACTCCAGATGCATGCACCAGCCATGTGCATCTGGCTTATGTGGGACCTGGAGAATCGAACCTGGATCCTTAGGCTTCACAGGCAAGTGCATTAACTGCTAAGCCATCTCTCCAGCCCATAAAGTGTTTTATTAAAATTGAGTTTGTAAGGCTGGAGAGATGGCTTAACAACTAAGGTGTCTGCCTGTGAAGCTTAAGAACTGTTCGAATCTCCAGGTCCCATGTAAACCAGATGCACAGTGATGCAAGCATTCAGTGTTGCACATGCACACAAGGGGGTGAATGCATGTGGACTTTGTTCACAGTGGCTGAAGGCCCTGGTGCACCCATTCTCTCTCTCTCTCAAAATAAAAAAAAAAATTGAGTTTGTAGCTTCAGCCACTGGTAGGCAGACTCCTGCTACTGGGGTTGTGTTACTAGGGGAAGATCTAAATTCCAGCCCAAAGGTATGCATAGAGATCTGAGCTCTGGCAGGGTCCCAGCTTGCTGCTTTTTGGTGTTGCTGGCTGTTGGTAGTCTCTCTCTGTTTGGATTGGTGAATGGGAGCCAGCTTCTTCCACCATTGGTGGAACTTCCCCTGGATGTGTAAGTTTGAAATAAATACCTTCCTCCCATAAACTGTGTCTGGTTTGGATGTTCATCCCGGCAACGTGGAACTGTCTACTACAACATGTGTGTGTGTGTGTGTGTGTAAGCCAGAAGTTGATATCAGGTATCTTTCTCAGTTGCTCTCCACCTTATTTACTTATTTATTTATTTTTTGAGACAGGGTCTCTCATTGAACTTGAGAGGGTGGTATAGATAGGGTGATTGGACCCCTGAAGGTAAAAAAGACAATTTTACCTTGCTAAAAATCAAAGATGATCTGACTTCTTATCACTTTCCTGGTTCCCTAGACCTGTTTTTCCACAAATAATCAGGACCCCTTCAGGCAGGGAGGTCTTTCATAGGATTTAAACATTGTTGTTGATCAAGTTCAGTCCTAGAATTTGGTGTCAGGATTATCCTCTTCCTGAGACAGACCCTAGTCCTAACCAGCCAGCTGTCTCTCTGGTTCACCTGAGCCAGAAGACAGCCCGCCATTATAAGGTTATAAATACCTTTCCAAGGAGAGGACAGGCTCTCTGACCACTTGGGAACTCCCAGTTGTGGGTGGGATTTTGCCTCAGCTGGAATGCCAAGGCCTAGCTGTGTTGAGTCTGGGGGAGGTCCCCCTAACTCTTACTCTCCACATGGGTTCTTTATCCCTTCTAGCTCCCCACATGATAAGAGCTCCTTAAACTCTTTTTTTCCTCTTTCCATGTTTTTTTTCCAGTCCCTCCATGTCGGAACTCTAGCCAAGTGGGTGCCTTTCCTTGGTTCTGTACTTCCCTCAATAAATACAATAATTTGATAATTATCCTTCTCAGTTTTCTCTTTTTATTCAGTTATTTGGGTTTGGGGTTCAAAGACTTTCCTGGACCCCTAACACCCCTATTACAGTTGGTGACCATGAAGGGACAATCTTGAGAAGGAAAATTATGATTATTATATTATGGGAGAAACTGGGAAGCATGTTTTCTGGCTGTGAGCATGACTTGAGGTATTTCTACTGATTCTCTCCACTTGCGAGAAAACTGGCTGGCTTCTCTTCTTACTGGAGGCTAAGATCTCTATCTCTGGCTACACTGAGGGGAATGAATGGTGCATGGCATTGGCCAGGCAGGCAAACAGGCCTCCCTTTGGACTGGTCATCTACCCACTGAGGCTCCTCTGGCAGCCTGCTCTACCCTGCTGGGATTGGAGCCATATGAAAATGCATGCTATTGTCTGAGGACAAACTGGGATGGCAGCAGGTGAGGCTCTTCTGTAAAAGTGACAACTTTTGAAGGGAGATGCACTTGATTGAGCTTCTCCAACCCCAACCACAAGGCTGAACTCCTCCAGAGCTTGGGAGTTTGTTCTGTTGAGCTAAAGGGGAGGGATCTCATGGCCACATGGAAGCTCAGGAACCAAAAACAGCTAGCATCTAAGATGAATGGCTTCTAAGTTTCTTTTTCCCCCTTTTTTCCTTTACCATTACAAGCCACTATGCTATGAGACACATGGTTGCCCATGGGGCGGTGAGAGGATGGAGTTCAGACTCCTGCTCTGGGCTCTGCCCCTCCTGTGTCACCAGCCTGTGCCTTGTTCAATTGGAGACTTGAGGCCACACCTCCAAATGGAGTGGAACCTACAGCCAGCCCCAGACTGTGGGTCTCTGGCTGCCTAAATGTGGCCCCAGCCAACCCCTGAGCCTAGGCACTTGGCTGGAAAGGTTTTTTTCAACAGGCTTAGGTTCCAACCACATGCCTCCTCCCTCTGATGGAGCTGAGACCTGTGGCTGTGTCAGCTGGGTGGGGGAGGCAACCATGCCGTCCCTCAGGAAATACACAGACACAATGGGAAAGACATGCCTGATGGTGCTTGCTAAGTGCTGTGATTTTCTGCCAAAGTGTTCTACGACAAATATAACCACATAGTCATTAATCATTTATCATATAGGTATTAGAAAAAGTAAAATGAGGGCTGGAGAGATGGCTTAGCAGTTAAGGTGCTTACCTACAAAACCTAAGCACCCATGTGCCGCTCTCCAGATCCCACATTAGCCAGACACACAAAGATGAGGCAAGCACAAGGTCACACATGCCCAATAGGTGGCACAAGTGTCTGGAGTTTGATTGCGGTGGCGGAGGACCTGGTATGCCAACTTTCTCTCTCTCCCTCTCTCTCTCTCTCTCTCTCAAAAAAAAAAAAAAAAAAAAAAAAAAAAAGTAAAATGGGGTAGGCCTGATGGCACAGACCTATTATCCTAGCTACTTGGAAAGCTGAGACAAAAGGATCACCAAATCAAGGTTTCAATGTGATAGCCTAACCCTACATTTAAAAACCCTTTTAAATTGCTTGGTAAAAATAAGTACATAATTTTAGTTTGAACTGTGCCTGCCTGGCATTTTCTCTTTTGTTTAAGTTTTAAACTAATAAGGTTTTTTTTTTTTTTTTTTTTGTTTTTTGAGGTAGGGTCTCACTCTAGCCCAGGCTAACCTGGAATTCACTATGGAGTCTCAGGGTGGCCTCGAACTCACGGCAATTCTCCTACCTCTTTCTCCCGAGTGCTGGGATTAAAGGCGTGAGCCACCACACCTGGCAATAAGTTGTTTTTGTATAGACAACTTTTGGTTTCTTTATTAATCCAAACAGTTGAATTGATCTCTCCTAAAGTTTTGTTGGCATTTGATTTATTTCAAGGTTTTTTTTGTCTTTAAAATATTTAAGTAAAGCCTACAGTAAGCTAAAATTTTATATAAACAGGCCATAATTTGTTACATGGTATCATAAATAAAATTATCGAGTTTATGTTCTAAGTCAACTTTAACCTACATAGAGAATTATTGAAAACAACAAAATACTCTTGAAGGTGGCGACTCATAATTTGCCAGGTATTTAAAAAGATTGTAATGTCCTGTTACTTAAAAGGAGGAAGCAACTGGCCTGAGTTTGGCCTGCCTCAAGACAAAAACAAAAAATTGCCTTCGTTACTCTTAACAAAATCATTTCCAAATGTGTTAGAGGTATTGATAAAGATTATCCCCAAAACAGTTGTCATATTTTGCCTGTAGTCAGAGGCTTATAACTTTTAAAAATGTATTTCATGGTGTTTATTAACAAGAGATATCTCAAACTAATGGGTCATATAAAATTTATAGGTATATATACTGGTATTATAAGACAAATTTCATTTAAAATGTAGAGATTTTTGGTGATATAACAATAACAAAATTCTAAGTTTTCCTGCTAAGCCTGTTTCTCTATAAATTTCCAATAATAAGATGGTTAATTAACTCTGAAGTTATACTACTTGCCTCTTTGTCAATGGGTTATAAGATTAACCAATTTGGTGTAGTTTCTCTTAATGTCTTATAAGAAAGGTGGTTGATTATGGGTTGAGATGAGATGGCTAAAGAAACTGGGAAGGAATTTTTCAATATTGGACATAGAATGCTTGCTAAAAATGTTTTTTTTTTTTTTTTTTTTGGTTTTTTGAGGTAGGGTTTCACTCTAGCCCAGGCTGACCTGGAATTCACTATGGAGTCTCAGGGTGGCCTCGAACTCATGGCGATCCTCCTACCTCTGCCTCCCGAGTGCTGGGATTAAAGGCGTGCGCCACCACGCCCGGCTCTAAAAATGTTTTTTTTGAGTGGAACTTAGATCAACATCTTAAAATATGCTTATGAAGGTGGTGTACATATGTTAAAAAGATATAGAAGATCTAAAAAGACCAAATTTTGCCTGAAAATTAATTTCCTTTTATAAGGACCAAAAAGCTAATTTTCAGGTTAAACATAGATAAACACCATGCCTAAAATTAAAGATTTTTAAACTGTTTATAGACTATTAAGGATGATCTAAAATTTTTATATAGGGATTCAGACTTAATCTAAATTCAGCTTACATTAGACACAGGTGATGTCCTGTCCTGGATTGGTCACAAAATCATAAGCACAGATATAATTCACATTCTTTGGAGGTCTAACCTGGTTAGACATAGACAAGACCCTATCACCTTGTGTATTACAAATGGGTAAATTAAATTTCCTAGGTAAAAGCAAATAACTTAAAAATAAGACAAAGACTATCAAGACTGACAAAGGCTCTGCTCTTGTTTCCTTTTGCTCTTGCTTACTGTTATATGCATTTAAAGTCATGAAAAGCTGGACTCTGGAGAAAGGGATGGCGCCCCCTTACAAGGACCCCCATACAAGTTTAAGCCGTATATTCCCCAGACCAGAGACAAAATGGCCAACTGTCTCTGACAAGGAAATAACAAACAACATATAACTTTGGTTCTCTTTATAGTCCCTTTCTTTTGAATACCTAAAGTCATCTCTGTCAGATGAAATTTCTTACTAGACAAAAGGTCAAATAGGTAAACTGAGTCAAGGTATTTGATCAGGTTACAAACTCCTTACATAAGACAAACATCAGACTTAGCTAAAATGGGTATCAGGGTAGGAACAGGTATGATAAAAAGCATCAAGTGAACTCTCTCCTCTCTCCTCTCTTCTCTCTCTCTCTCTCTCATATCAACAATGGGTAGGATCCCTCTATTTAAGGGAATAAAATGAGAAATCACCTTCAAAACAATAACAACAACTTTTCACTCCCAAACATTCGCAGATGGGGCAGGGGCGGGGGAGAGGAGGGCCCGTATCCCAAGATTCCCACAGACGGGAAAAGAAAAAAGGGAAAAAGAATCCCAAGAACCTCCCCACCTCAGTAGGGCATCCAAGTTACCAAGACAGGAGTGAGGACAAAAACCTTTGCACTTGGGCTTAGAATGACCAGTGACACTCCTTATGTGCCATGATGTAAGGAACATACAAGGTACTAAAAGAAAGGTCTGGAGGAACCCAAGCTTGGAAGCTGGCGTTGTGGGATGAGCATGGATGCCCTTTCTTGAAACTTCCTTGCTCCAGGAGGCACATAGACTGTGCTATGTGTTCCCTTTTGATTGGGGAGAAAACAGGAAAATTTGGATTAGGACTCCTGTCAAAAAAAGATTTAAATACCCTAATTTCAGCTGGGCATGGTGGTGCATGCCTTTGATCCCAACACTCAGGAGGCTGAAATCAAAAAATTTGCTATAAGCCAGGCATGGAGGTACATGCCTTTAATCCCAGCACTCGGGAGGCAGAGGTAGGAGGATCACCGTGAGTTTGAGGCCACCCTGCGACTACATAGCCAATTCCAGGTCAGCCTGAGCCAGAGTGAGACCCTACCTTGAAAAACTAAAAAAAAAAAGAAAAAAAAATCACTATGAGTTTGTGGTTGCTCTGAGATTACATAGTGAATTTCAGGTCAGCCTAGGCTAGAATGAGACCATTCTTAAAAACAAAACAAAAAAACCAATTTCTTGTCCCAAATCTGGCTGGAGGGATGCCCCCTGCAACAAAAAGACTTGAGACATAATGGAACATAACCTGACTCTAGATTTTTCTTTCACTTTGCTTCACTTTGTTTCAGATGGGACAATCGGCTTCCAAGATACCCCAAAATTCTGCTAGCCTGTCTCCTTGAGAACTGGACTTATTTATATAATACAAGAAGAACAGAAATTGGCCATTACTTTTCACCAGAGGCTGCAAGAGGCAGTTAATAAACATACTAATGTAACTCCAGACACCATGGAGGAGGAAATTCTTCTTAAAGCTGAATTTTAAGCTCAGCCAATACCTGATATTCATAAAAAATTACAAAAATTGGTAGCCAAACCAGGTTAGAACTTAAAACAGTTGCTCCAGGTGGGAACTTCTATTTATTATAATTAAAGAAAGGATAAGTGTGACCAAGGGATAATAATATTAATGAAAGTTGCTCAGGTAAGGGCCCCTTCATTAAAACATTTAATTGGATAAAATCTAAATATGCTTACTTGATGCCATGGTTTTAACCAATAGATAAACTGAGTCTTATGGTTAAGGCTTCACTCATTAGCAGCTCACTAATGCTAATTTGTTGTGGTTTAAGGGTTATAAAAGCTGGCTTTTAGACTCCCAGTAAAGTAAATTAGGTTCCTCTCTTTGTCAAGGTTTTAAATATTGAAAAAAACTAAGTCTTACGGTTAAGGCTTCACTCATTAACAGCTCACTAGTACTAATTTGTTATGGCTTAAGGGTTAGAAAAACTGGCTTTAAGGCTCTCAATAAAATAAATTAAGTTTCTACATTTGTCCAGGTTTTAACTATTGGAGAAACTAAATCTTAAGATAAAGGTTCACATATGAGTGTTTAATTTCCAAAGATGAGGTTCTCATACCTGAAGACATTGTGACTTTAAGGATAGCTCCTGTTTTAGTTATGCTAAGTTTATCAAATGGTCATCACTAGGTTTAATCACTTAGGGTTTAGTGATTTAATTTCAGTCACTAGAACCTTTATCCTGCTATTAGGTAAAATATGTTAGGATAGCTTGCTTAAGCTCTATCAATTTTAAGTCATAGGTAAGACATAAAATTGTTTCATGTCAATAAAAATTCCTATCATACATAAGATCAATTGCTATCCAAGATTAAGCTAAAAACAGTGGCTGTCAAACAATGTTTTCTCTTTCAAAACAGATTTGTCAAGGGTTGTATTAGAGCTTAGCTTTGGCTCAACAATGAACAGATTCTGCTCCATTGTATGTATAGTAACTGTCTTATTTCTGACAACTCAAGTCCAGTGCTTATAACAATATCAACTCTTAAGACATAGTCCCTGCTTTACTGTACAGCCTCATGCTCAAACAATGGTCCTCATCTGAGAGAAATAATTTCAAGCTCTTTGGTTCTGTTTCCAATGTCCCCTGGGTAATTGGTACCCATATAGGTATCTGGACTAATCAAAGATGTTTTCAAACACAAGTGCCAAGACTTTATGCTGTCTTACACGTTGTTTTGCTGACAATTTCTAGGTTAAATTAATTGGTTTAGATGTAGATTATTCTCAAGACTGGTGTCAGGTTCTGCCTGTATTTACAGCCATTAGATATTTAAAGGGTAAGATGTGCCCAGTTTCCATGCTTCATACATGGCCTGTGCTGCCACAGGATAACTAAACTTAAAAAAGTTTGGACCAAATGACTTTAAGCTTTTGAATTATTTTTTAACTGGATCTGTTTCAGTAATTAAATGTGCTCTATATGTACATACATCCAGGTTTGTGTAACTTCCTTTCTATGTGTGTTAATAACCTATGTAAAAGCCAAAGCCAATGGGTTCACCAGAGGTAAAAAGGCCAATATTTTGATCCCTGCTCCCAGGTCATGAGGCCACTGGAGATGATGGGACACTTCTACACTGGCCCCCTGGTAAGTAACCTGTCTTCCTGATCAGAGAAGATACAGGAACTCCCAAACAAAAAATTGGTGTGCAGTCTAAAACAAGAGAGTCATAACTGAGAAAAAAAAAAAAACAAAACTCAGTCCTTCTGGCTCCCTCCCTGCCACAAAACCCCACAACGACTTGGCCGGCATGGCTCTGACTCAGCATAACACCACCACCAGTACTGGGAAAGCTGTAGCACTCCTCCTGGGTCCCTAAAGTCTCCTTTGGAGAGCCATTAGTGACATCCAGAATTAATCCTTGATTAAATTTTGGCTACCTTAAACACTCAAAGAAAAATGCCTAACCAAAGATAAAGGGATACCTCAAATATTATATAGATGGCCTGTTAAGTAACACAACAAAAGCTTTCCAAAAGGAAAAGCAAGGCCTTAAGACATATTGGCCTGCTCTCTAACAGTTCTAATTCTCTAATAATAAGAAAAAAATCCCTATAGATGTCAAAATGGTTACTTTTAAATCTAAAATATATGTGTGGATGACTCTGACCAAGGGTCACTTAGTTTAAAAAGACTTACTTATATAGGAACAGTGGTGAGTCCCTTCTAACTTGTGCCAGGACATCATTAAATAAGTCTTGAGGCCAAAAATATATTTGTACAGCCCTCAATGGCAACCAGTAGTTCTATGGCACCAACCTTTGGCCCTGGTTATCCCCAGGACAAATTAAAAAGGTAAACTCTGAGAGGCTATTATGGTATATTCACTGTTATCCAGGTTAAGTGTTGTATATATGTTCCTGATAACTCTGCTAATATCTCATTTGTTTACAAGCCATACAGAAACAGATGCAGGCCATGTCAAACACTACTGTACTATTTAGTAAACAGTTCTGAAAAACAAAATCTCAGCCAGCTCATGCTCAGATGGCCCTGAGACAATCCAACTCCATCCACCTGGGTTCCCTTCAATGCTCCTCAAGGCCTAGAAGCCCACCAGAAGGACAACCCTGAAGGTGACCAGGCTGCTGTGCGCTCACTTCTCATTAAGTCCTTGCTTTTATTCTTTCTCCCCAACATTTTCTTCCAAGACTATCTTCCTATACTTCATCAATACACTTTTGGGGTCCATTAAAATAGTTCCCCTCTGGGAAACACTCTGCCACATCTCTGTGGCCCATTCAACAGAAAATAGTTCACCATCTGACATCATTGTTCCCTTTCCTCTAACAGCAGTTGAATGTTTTCTCATGACAGGGGGAGGTGAAGAGGGGGTGCAGTTAGTTTACACTTAGTTTACACTAACTGAAAGTCAAAGATGATCTGACTTCTTATCTCTTGCCATCCAAACTCACTATCATCAAAGAGCCAGTCAAAACCTAAGAGTCCTACCTGGGAAAACAAGTCAACAAAGGAAGTGGCCCTGCCACACCCCTTTCCATCTCCCTTCCCCCATTCTCTGCTCTGCTTGTCCTTTTCTTTGAATGTCCAGCTCAGATGGTTCTGGGTGCTGCAGCCTCAAACCTGGGGAGTGGGGCAGGCCATCCTTCACTGTTCACTTGCTCCCCAATAAAGAACAGCCTGCCGTTGAGGTCATGCATTCTCTCTGTTTATTTCCACATCGCTGTAGTTGGTTCTGCCCTTGACTCTGATCCAACAGTTTTTATTTAAAGGATTTATTTTTATTTATTTATTAGAGGCAGAGAGAGGGAGAATGGGCACGCCAGGCCTCTAGCCATTGCAAACGAACTCCAGCTCCACCATGTGCATCTGGCTTATGTGGGACCTGGAGAATCGAACCTGGGTCTTTAGGCTTCGGAAGAATGTGCCTTAACCATTAAGCCATCTATCTCTCTAGCCCTGATCCAACAGTTTTGAAAGTTAAAAAAGTACGCAGTGTAAGTAAAGGATAGAATTTGTCAGAAGAATAAGGGAACATTGCCCAGTCAGGTGCTATTGACACGATACTTCATGGGCTCAGGCAAAGGGTAAACTACAGATAGCAGGAGTGTGCACGGAAATATCAAGCAAAATTGTGTGCAGTGCAAAGACTGCTGTGAGAGAGAGAAGGATATGATGTAATGACAGAGGACAGGATAAAAGGGCACCAGTATCTAGAAACTGAGTTAAAAATGCATGAAATGAAAGAGGCAGAAATGAAATCACAAACACACCCACACTTGGTGGAGATTGTAGGACCCCTAGCACTTGATGGAGTTATGGTAGGGAGACAGCAAGGATACAAAGTCACCAATCACCAACTGACCAGCACAACTGACAATGTTGTCAAGAGCACTTGGAATACTCACTAAGACAGGCCACATCCTGTCATACAACAAACTAACTAACTAACTAACTAACTAACTAACTAACTAACTAACACACATAGAAGAGTTGCTATCAAACAATGACCATTCTTTGAGCAGAACTTCAGTTAAGGTGGGAGACAGAAGAGAGATAAAGGAGACATATACTAGAAGTTAAACAAGGACTATCTAGGGCTGGAGAGATGGCTTAGCGGTTAAGCGCTTGCCTGTGAAGCCTAAGGACCGGGGTTCAAGGCTCGACTCCCCAGGACCCACGTTAGCCAGATGCACAAGGGGGCGCACGCGTCTGGAGTTCGTTTGCAGTGGCTGGAGGCCCTGGCACGCCCATTCTCTCTCCCTCTCTCCCTCTCTCTATCTGCCTCTTTCTCTCTGTCTGTCGCTCTCAAATAAATAAAAAAAAAAATTAAAAAAAAGGACTATCTAGATCCACAAAGAGGATGACTAAAATAAAATAATAAAGTGCACAAATATTTAAATACATCACATTTTGTAGATAGGAGCTAAAGTGGTGCTTAGAGGAAACTATAGCCCTAGTGCTCATATCAGAGGAGAAGGTCTGAGATCAATAATCTAAGATGAAGTAGTTTGGTAGTTTGAATGGATGTCTCCCAATAGATTCAGGAGTTTATTAAAGCTTGTAATTTAGATCTCCAACCTTCTGGCTGGAGGAGGTATCACTGTGGGTGGATTCTGGGGTCCAGTCCTAAGGTGTTCCTGGGTGGGGGCGCGGATCTGAAATTCCAGCCTAAGGTATACAGAGAGCAGTCTGAGTTCTGCCTGGATCCACTGCTGTTTGGCTGCAGGGCTTTGCTCTTACTTTTGGTGGCGGGTTTTGTCTTTTTCACCATTATGGAACTTCCCCTGAATCTGTAAGGTTTTTCAGTCTCTTCCTCCCACAAACTGTGCCTGGTTTGGAAGTTCATCCCAGCAACGTGAAGCTGACTGTGACACTAGCCTTCCCACGAACAAGCTAAATGCAAAGTCAATGGAAGAAGAAGAAAAAAGCAGAAACCAATTGGAATTCTACAAAGGGGTGGGTGAAAATGAATGAAAATCATATATATATATATATATATATATATATATATATATTTATATACTTGTTTTTTTGAGGTAGGGTCTTACTCTGGCCTAGGCTGACCTGGAATTCACCATGCAGTCTCAGGGTGCCCTCGAACTCACGGCGATCCTCCTACCTCTGCCTCCCGAGTGTTGGGATTAAAGACGTGCACCACCACACCCAGCTAAATCATAATTTTTTGAAAAGAAATGAAATGGATAAAGTTCCATCAAGGCTGAGAAATAGGGAGGTGGGAAGACAGCTGAGCAAGCAAAGTGCCTGGCTTGCATGCATGAGGACCCGGCTTTGTCCTCAGAGCCCATGTAAACAAGCTGGGCATGGTGGCGAATGCTTGTAGTTTCAGCACTGGGGAGGCAGGGACACTCAGAGCCCTGGGGCTCACTGGCCAGCCCCTGGGACTTGGAAAGTCCCAGGCCAATAAGAGACCGTGTTTCAAACATGATGGATGACATTCCTGAAGATGACACCTGAGGTTGTCCTCTGGTCTCCAAACACACACACACATGCACACACATGTACACTCACGCACACTCACACACACATGCACACACACTCACACGCACACATGCATGCACACACATGCACATGCACACTCACACACACACACATGCATACGCACACAAGAATAAAAGCAGAGAAATTGAGAAAAGAGAGGAGACACACATTACAAATAGGAGTGGACAGATGAAACTCACTCATGTCCCATAGACAGCAAAAGGAAGACAGGAAGCACAGCACCAGTCATGGCTTCCGCTGGGACGAAGGGGCTGGTTGCCACTTCTGAAACACACCCGGATGAAGCCCGCAGGTGTGAGTTCTGTGACTACTGAAAAAACTCGCTTTATAGTTAGAAATCCTTCTGAGAAGGAATCTCCAGGCCAGATGGTCTCAGTGAAAAACTAGCAAATATTTAAAGTAGATCTAACACCAATGGTAAGAACACAAGTTCTTTCAGAAAACAGAAAAACAGAAAGAGAACTTTCTCTATTCATTTAATGACGCCAAAACCAGATGAAAAATTAAATTGTTTATTAATATCTCTAACAAATATAACATGTCTATATTAGTGACGTTCATGCATTTGTGACCAGATTGCCTGAAAGAAGCCACTTATGGGAGGACAGATTTATTTGGCTCACGTATCTGCCCTTCGTGGTGAGGTGACACCTCCAATCACAGCGGGCCAGGAAGCAGAGCCAGGGGCAGCTATAACCTTCAAAGCCTCACTCCTGGTGACCTACTTCCTCTAGCCAGGCCCTGCCTCCTAAAGGTTCCATGACCTCCCCAAATAGTGTCACCAACAGGGGAGCAAATGCTCAAAACATGGGGCCTGTGGGGACCAATTCAGATTCCAACCCTAACAGACCCAGCACATCATCTGCAAATTGCACACAGGACCACACACAGTGGGATTCATCCTCAGGAGACAAGGTCAACATCAGATATCAAATCAATTGGAAGCATTAACCATACATCTGTCTAAAGAAGAGAAAGCACATAACATTCCTTGACATAGGAAAAGTAACATTGAATTTTGTGTGTATGAAGTTTTCATATGTGTGGGTGTGTACATGTGTGTGTGTGAGTGCATGTGCACATGTGTGTGTAAAGGCCAGAAATTGATGTTGGGGGGTCCTCCTCAGCCACTAACCCCCTTCTTTGTTGAGACAGGGGCTCTCGCTGAACTAGAGGTCACTAATTCACAGACTAGCAAGCCAGCAAGCCCCAGGGATCTGCAGGTCTCTGCCTGCCCCCAGCACTGTGATTACAGGCAAGCACAACCACACCTGGATATTTATGTGGGTGCCGGGGATCTGAACTCAGGTCCTCATGCTTGTGCAGAAAGCACTTTGCCCACGGAGCCATCTTTCCCGCCCCAGAAAAAGGAATGTTCTTAGGAAAGCCCAGAAGGAAAGCATCGTCTTCAGTCAGACATGAGGACGGATGGACAGAAGGGCAGTGCGGAAGGACACTTTGCGTTAGGACTCAGAAAGCAGCAGGCTCCGCAGTGGCTTTACCAGCAGCTGTGAACATTTCAGATGACAGAAAGCTGAGGAGCCAAATAAAAGTGAGGATTCAGCATACTCCTCTGTAAATGCTTTGAAGTGGTCACGATGCCTTTCCACACGTGGAAAGACTGAACAGGACACCAGCCAGCGAGGCAGCCGGGCGGCTCTGAGGCCCAGGTGCTATTTCTTTGCATCTGTGGCTTTGCTTCCTGCAATTTTGGTTACTCACAGCCAGCTGTGCCCTGAAAACACCAGCTGGAGAGCTCCAGAGATAAGGAATTCATATTCTGGGCTGGGAAGATGGCTCAGTGGGTAAAGTGGTTCCCTGTAACATGAAGGCCTCAGATGAACCCCAGAACCCATGTGTTGCAGTTACCTTCTTGTTGCTGGGAAAAACATCTGACCAGAAGCAGCTTATGGGAGGAAAGAGGTTATTTCAGGCTTGCAGATTCCAGGGGACACTCCATCATGGTGGGAGAAGCTGGCTTACTTTAGCATCCACAGCAGAGAGAAACAACTGCTGGAGTAGCAGTAAGTACAGCAGCCCGAGCTCCAACTGCTTCCTCTACACCTAGTGGGGCTAAGCCAGATCCGCCCCTAGTCACACACCCCCTGTGGCAGGGGTCTGTCTGCTTGGGACTTAAGTAGGAAGTTTAATCTTAATCAAAACTCGCAGAGGCTATGGGGGACATACATTTACATTCAACCACCACGCCATGTAAAATTCCAGGTGTGGCAGCACACGCCTGTAATTCCAGTGCTGGGGACACGGAGGCAGGAGGATCCCTGGGGCTCGCTGGCTGAGCTGAACTGGTGAGCTCTGGGTTCAATGACAGACCCTGTCTTAGAGTAAGGTGAAGAGCAACTGAGGAAGACAGACATTAGCCTCTGGCCTCCACACATACGGACATGCATACACACATGGACACATACCACACACACACACGCACACACACATATGGACACGCATACACACATGGACTCATACCACACACACACATGCACACACAAATTTGTGTTTTAATATTTGTGCTGTTGTCACATGATGAAACCACCCAGGACATACACTACACCCCTATTAGCCACACTGTAGACGCCGCCTGTCCACTAGTCACTTGGTCATTGCCATCCTCAGGTGGGCTGTGGCGGTGTCACAGTGCTATGGCCTGCTGTCCTCACTCTGCCTGAGGCCCAAAGCACAGCAATGATGATGGAGGTTTGACTATAGCAAAGATAGGCATTGAACGGTTGCTTTAATGGAACAGGTAAAAATTCTCAACATAAGGAAAAAATAAATTATGTCCTGAGGTTGCTAAGATCAACAGCACGTTATTGTTGCTTTGTTATCATGACTGTTAGGTTGATATGATTAGGAGTTGGGGGTGGGGAGATAGCTTAGTGGGTAAATTGTTTGCTTAGCAAGGAGGACAACCCAAGTTCCATCTCAGAACCCAGGCAGAATGCTGTGCCTGGTGGCTCATGCTTGGAATCCTGGTACCAGGAAGGCAGAGACAGGAGAATCCCCAGGGCTTGCTGGCCAGCCAGTCTGGTCTACTTGGTGAGCTCCAGGCCAGTGAGAATCTCTGTCTCAAAGTGGATGGATAACATTCCTGAGGCTGACACCCAAGGCTGGACTCTGGCCTCCACTCACATGTGCCCACATGCACATGTATAAGAAGATAGAAGTTAACAAAACGGGGCTGGAGAGATGGCTTAGCAGTTAAATGCTTGCCTGTGAAGCCTAAGGACCCTGGTTCGAGGCTTGATTCCCCAGGACCCACGTTAGGCCAGATGCACAAAGGGGTGCACATGTCTGGAGTTTGTTTGCAGTGGCTGGAGGCCCTGGTGCACCCATTCTCTCTCTCTGTCTGCCTCTTTCTCTCTCTGTCTGTCAGCTCTCAAATAAATACAAACAGTAAACAAAAAAATTAAAAAAGTTAACAAAACCTTATAAAAATGAAAATGGAAGTTTATGAATTACACTTTGTCATAGATGGCAAGTATAGGAAAACACATAGTCTATAAAGGATTTGCTCTATTTGTGGTTTCAGGACTCACTGGGGGCTGAGGAGCATACTCCTGTAGAGAAGGGTTAGACCTCTGTGAGCTGATTCTGAAATGTACATAAAACAGCAAAGGAAACAGAATATCTAAAGCAATTCTGTAAAAGGTGGATGAGGCCAGACAGGACTCAGTCTACTTGAACTTGGGACTTGCGATAACTCCACAGTGACTGAGAGTGGTATTGTCAAGGGGGCAGAAGTGCAGGACCACACATCAAGGAAAGTGCCTAAAGAGACCAGTAAATATGGACAGTTGAGTGTATAAGCAATTTAAACTGGTGACAGTGTTTTCAGACATCCTTGACAAAGTGCACGTCTCAGCCTTAGCTCACACCTTATACAGCACTGGCTCAGGGCATAAATGCAAAATGTGCCGGGCGTGGTAGCACACTCCTTTAATGTAGCAGGGCTAAACACCTCAAGGCCCTACCTCCTAAAGGTTCCACAACCAAATAGTGACACTAGCTGGGAACCAAGTGTTCACACACATGAGTCTTTAGGGGCATTTTACATTCAAATCAGAACAACTACTCCATGACCTAAGCAAGTGCAACCTTGAGCATCTGTCCCAGAGCAACAGAAGTGTGAGCTCACATACAACCTTTACATGACTGTCCACAGAGGCTTCATTTACAAGAGCCCCAAACTGGGAATGACCCGACACCCTCAGTGGGCAAATGGTTAAACAGTGAAGGAAATCCACACCAATGACTTCCTTTAGGAACACATATGCAGGCACAAATGTAGCTGGATCTCAAGGGTATTAGCTTGAATGCTAAAGATAATCTCATCCAGGTGTGGTGGCACATACCTTTAATTCCAGCACTTGGGAGGCAGAGGTAGGAGGATTGCTGTGAGTTCAAGGTCAGCCTGCAACTACATAGTGAATTCCAGGTCAGCCTGGGCTAAACCAAGACACTACCTATTGTCACAGCAAACAAATTCCAGATGCATGTACCACCTTGTACGTCTAGGTTTATGTGGGTACTGGGGGAATTGAACTTGGGTCTTTAGGCTTTGCAGAGAAGCACCTTAACTTCTGAGTCATCTCTCCCACTCATATTTTTCTTTTTAAAGAAATATTTGTTTATTTATGACAGACAGGGAGAAAGAGGGAATATGCATGAATGAACCAGTACCTTCTGCTACTGCAAACAAACTCTAGATACATGGGTTACTCTTTGAATACAGATTTACATGGGAACTGGAAAGTCAAACTCAGGCTGTCAGGCTTTGCAAGCAAGCGCTTTTAACTACTCTGTCTCCAGCCTCCATTTATATGGTATTCTTTTTTTTTTTTTTGTGTGTGTGTGTGTTCTTGAGGTAGGGTCTCGCTCTAGCTCAGGCTGACCTGGAGTTCACTATGTAGTCTCAGGGTGGCCTTGAATTTACGGCGATCCTCCTACTTCTGCCTCCCAAGTGCTGGGATTAAAGGTGTGTGCCACCACGCCCAGCCATTATATAGTATTCTTTTTTTTTTTTGTTTTTCGAGGTAGGGTCTCACTCTAGCCCAGGCTGACCTGGAATTCACTATGGAGTCTCAGTGTGGCCTGAAACTCACAGCAATCCTCCTACCTCTGCCTCCCGAGTGCTGGGATTAAAGGCGTGTGCCACCATGCCCAGCATATATGGTATTCTTGAAATGGCAACAGAGATGGTGGTCAGGTGGAGGGAAGGAGAAGCAGCTTCTGTCTGTGTTGGCATGGTGGTGGACACACTAACTCTCACAGAATTGCACGTACAATAGTGTGCACTGTGGTCTGCTCATGGTTGGTGTTTGCATTCATGTGGACCTTCTGGTGCTGATATGGCTCCACAGCCATGTGAGGTGTCACCATGGTGTGAAATCCCCTTGTGTGTTAGAGTTGTATGGAGATCTCCAACTATTTCAACATAGAAGCCCACGCTATCTCACTCATCTCCAGTGGCTAGTCGGACATGAACTGTAGTGTGAACAGATGAGGCCAATAAAAATAGTGGAAAGCCATGGCACCTCTTCAATGAACCACAGAAGTGAAGATCTAAGTAATTACTGGCTCACTGAATCCAATACTCAATATGAAAAACATACAATAGAGCTGGGCTCATGAGGAATGCAAGGATGGTTCAAAACTCGAAGCAGTCTCCATTCACCTACTGCAGAAGAACAGTCACAATGCACACGATTACTTCAGCATGTACAGTCAGCATTTAACAAGGGTAGGCAGAAGCTCATTTAGTTGCTTTCCACTTGACAGCATGGCAGTGCCTCGAGGAGACAGCATATGCCATGGGTGGGTTTCTCTGAAGCTGGCTGTCGCAGTCTGTCTTTCTTCTTAGAAAAGAATCTGTTTTTACCCTCTGCCACGCTTGTTTCCTCCAAAGATGCCCACATGAAGAAGCTGGGTTGTGGAAGTTTGTTGCTGCCAGTGTTATCCTCTAGGCACATGTGTGACTTAGCAGGTGGCACCCCCAGCTTGGCTCCTGTGTCTGTGGGAGACTCGTCAGGCCATCATATTGCGGTGCGCGCTCACCCTCTGAGGTTCTGGCGAGGCAAACGGATTGATCCAGGCCACAGATGGGTGAGGGCCGCACACAGCCTTCAAGTTCTCCCATGTGGACCCTTTGCCCCTCAGGCTGCGGTCCCCCTGCAGGCATTCGATTCCAGTTGTGTCGGTACAGATGGAATACATTTGGGTGGAGAACATCACAGAGGCCAGCAAGAAGCCGGTCAAGGCCACCAGGAAGAGAAAGATGAGCAAAGGGGGCGGGGACAGCATGCTGCGTGTGGTCCACTCTCCGCGCAGGTAGCTGCGCAGGACACGGATGCCCAGCAGCAGCAGCAGGTGCAGGCAGCTCAGCATGACGTAGAGCGTGAAGAGCAGGAAGTAGCGCCGGTTGTCCTCGCCCACGCAGTTGTTGATCCAGGGGCAGTGGTGGTCCATCTTGCGGATGCAGCGGCCGCACACCAGGCAGTGGTGCGCGTGCTTGGGCCTGGCCCTGCGGCAGCAGGGACAGATGAACTCGGCGTCAGGCTCAGGCGGGCCTTCCAGGGGCACGGAGCCCGGGTCCGTCAGCACCGTCCGCAGGTGCGAGGCCAAGGCCAGGGCGGCCAGCAGGTGGAAGAGCACGCCGTTGGCCACCCCGTAGAGCAGGTCCCCGGATGGCAGCAGCAGGTCCCGCAGCAGGACCCACGAGGCGCTCAGCACCAGCAGCCACATGCCCGAGGCGAACACCAGGCCCAGGAGGTCACAAACAAACCAGCGCTGGCACCGAGGGCTGGGCAGTGGGGCAGCCGGTGGGGGCGGGGGCTCAGGCGCCTGGCGCGCGCGGATCCACGTGAGCATTGAGCAATCTGGACACCCTCAGGGTTGCTCCCGGAGCAGCATCCTCCTGGTGTCAGGCTCCGGGCTGGGGCAGAGTGCCCAGGGAGAGGAGAGGCCCTGTGCCTTTGCCCACCTCACCCACCTAGGCTGGCTGGTGTCTCTGCCTGCTGCCCTGGTGGTGGAGGGCAGGAGCCGTGCGAGTAGCTGCCAGGCAGTGGACTCCTGTCGGGTTCTAGAATACTCCCTCAGACAGGGTTTGTGAACACAGAAAGGGGGTGCCTGGCCGGAGGCAGGGCCCACAGCATCCATGTCCCAAGAGGAGAAAGAGACTCGCTGGCCTCTCAGCAGAGAGCAGGCAGGGGTGTGTTCAGCTGGTGTGTTCACATGATGCTTATACTGTTGGTGGGAGGACAGCCTGCATAATGGTGGAGGGGTGACAGTACCCTGCATTGGCATCACCATGGACACAGGAGCGTGTGTCCCATGTGAGAGGCTTGCATTGCAGAGTGGCTCAGAAGAAGACAGATGAGAAATTTACAGGAAGCTATTGAGGAGGCAGTCCTCTCCTCTGGTTTCTAGTGCTCCCAACATGACAACAATGAGGTAGCCGGAACAGGAAAAGGTGGGCATGCTGGGCTTGGTTATTGACAGATGCAGTGTGAATGTGTTGGCAAGTAGTGGGGTGCACAAATTGCCCTTTTCTTCAGGGCATCACAGCTTGTGCGTGAAGCTCCAGAGAGGACCTGGGAGTAGCTGTCTTTCTCTTCCAGTGGCATGGAGGACAAAACTGGGTGGATGTGACTGCCCGCATCATTGCCAGTTGGGCGGCCTTTTTGGCTGTGGCATATCTGGGGCAAGCACAGGTATGCATTTCTGGCTGGGGCTGTCCAGGAAGACTTGTCCACACAAAGACTATGTTGCTTCTGGGTCTCCAAGGCCCAGTGTCACTTTAAACAACCTTGAGTGTTGGGTGATATGATGGTCCAGGACTTGATTTCTAAGAGTACCTCAGGGTAGTCATTTTTGATGCTCTTTGTGATAACACATTGTTCTTGGGCACATGAAGCCTCTTCAGATTGGACATTGCCTGCACATACAGTAGGGGCAGGCACTGCAGGGGTACGTGAGGCACACTCTTTAGCTTCCAGGTAGAAATTCATGGCTCCCTGAGCTGCGCAGGGCAGTTTGGTTTAGGCAAGGGACACAGTGGTGACACAAGACCTGCAAAAGCACAAGTCTCACACCTCCATAGTGTCAGCCAGCAGAGTCCTCATGAAATGGGATGTTATGGGGTCAGGAAAGTCCTTGAACCCTAAACCCTAGGTTCATGTCTACTTTTAACCTAAGAATTGAATAAAGTAAGACTGAGAAGGATAATTATTAAATTGTTATATTTATTGAGGGAAGAAAAACCAAGGGAAGAAAAATGATTAAACCCATGTTGCCTGAGTGCCCACATGGTGGGCTTGCAGAAACCATGAAAAGATAGAGAGGACAAGAAAGAAAAAAGAAAGAGCTTCAGCCACGTGGAGGGCAGGAGGGGTTAGAGAGCCCATGTGGGAGTAAGGATCAGGGGGTTCACACCTTGTCTCAGCCCAGCTGGGCCGAGATGTGGGGAAACTCACCAGAAACCGGAGGTTCAGGAGTGGTCAGGCATCTGAGAGAGAGGCTTGTCCCTTTGAACACATCTTTTATGACCTTATTGTGGTGGGTTTCTGGATCAGGTGAGCCAGAGAGACAGCTGATTGGTCTGGGCTAGATACTGGCTCAAGAAGAGGCTAGCCATGATGTCAAGTTCTGGGGTCTAAGCTTGACCAACCACAGTGTAAGGATTAGCTTTGAACTCTAGAAAAAGACCTGTCTCCCAGAGAGGGACTTAGGCATGAAAAAAACAGGTCTAGGGAACAAGGGAAGTGGTAAGAAGTCAGATCACCCTTTGATGTCTGGCAAGCTCAGATTGCAAGGGCCAACCTTCCTGCCTTCTTACTTTTAGGGGCCCAGTCACCCTAACATCCTCACAACGCTACCTTACTCCATTTCACCCAGCTATGCCAGCTGGGTGCCCTGGGCCCATTCTCTTTCCCTGCTGCTGGGAACTTCCTGAGCCACCACCTCTGGAGTCCTTCCTCACCTAGCCTCACCTCCCAAGTAGCCTGCTGGAAGCCATCAGCCAAATGTTTCAGTTCTGAATTGTGAAACACAGCCATCCATCCACAGGTACCCTAAGCCCTGGTGACTTGTGGGGTTCTAGGGCGCTTGGTTCTCGGTGCTGCAGAGAACCCTTTTGGAGGTTTGACAGGGCTTCTAGTGTGAGCCTCTCTCATGGATCCTAGGCACTGACATTTCTGGGTCAGGCTCCCATGCAGGCCTCCCACCCAACCAGTCTGCACACCCTGATTGTCCTTCGCTCCTACTTCCTATGTAAGTGCACAGCTGTGATTGCCACCCCCCCCCCCGTCCAGGTGTGACCAAGGCTGTGTGGTTCCCTGCACTCCTCTGTTGGGTGCTGCAAAGGATCCTGGCCCTGGGCTACCATCTTGCAGGTGGTGTTATGTCTGCTTGTTCCCGGCATGTTGCCAGCCGACCTGTGAGAACTACCCTGCAACTCACTGTCCCTGGTGGCTCAGGCTCCAGGGCTGAGCCCCAGGTTCTCTGTGCATACCTCCAAGTGTGGAATCGAGAGCACAGGACAGAGGAAGCCAGAGTCAGCTCCTAACAAGCCCACAGGATGCCAGAACTCCTATCTACAATCTCAGTGTTTCTGTCCCCTGCCCCGATGTCACACTCTGGGATGGGTGTATTACACATCTTGGCTGGGGACTCAGCTGCCTCTGCTTCCCAGTGAGAGAGGAGCTCCAGGGAGTTGTTCTTGGATGGAGTATCTCCCTGGTGCTCTGAGTGCATGCCCAGTTCTCTGCAGTCCTAACCTGTGTCTAGAACCAGCCCACCCTGGGGTGCCCACCTCCTGCCCAGCCTGGCAGTCATATCCTGAGTTCCTTAACAGTACCACTTGAGTCCTCACTTCTCTTTGGGTGAAGTCAGGGTCTACTTTCCAAGAATGTATTGTCAACTGGGCTGCAAGTCATTGTCCTGGAGGTTGGCCGTCACCTGGGGGCTGCCATCCAAGCTGGTCAGTTGTCATGGCAACATGAAGATAGCTGAAGGCAGCTGTGTGTGGAGGCCAATTCTGATTATTACCTTTAAAGAAATCTTATTTTCTTTCCCTCCTTCAGGGAATGTTGATTTTTTTTTTTTTTTGCAAAATAACTTGTGATTCTATTGAAACTATATCAACTCTCTCACACCTGGACCTATGGTCCTGCCCTTATATTTTTTCTGGTTTGCTGTCTTGGCACAAGTTGTGCTTGCTCACCGCCAGGGTTGCTTCCATAGACTACTGAGTTCATGTGGCTGATATTTCTGTGACATCAAGGGAGATTGTATTGTCCTGTATTTTTTAGTTTTTAGTATTTAAAAATATTTTACTTATTTATTTATTTGAGAGAGAGTGTGTGAAAGAGGCAGACAGAGAGGCAGAGAATAGGTGTGTGAGGACCTCTATCCACTGTGAACTCCAGGTGTATGTGCCACCTTGTGCATCTGGCTTTATGTGGGTACTGGGGAATCAAACTCCAGTCCTTAGGCTTTTCAGGCAACACCTTAACCACTGAGAAATCTCTCTATCCCTGTCCTTTATTTTTGTTCTGTCCTTGTCAGGGTGTGGAATTAGACCACTCTTGGCTTCAGATGATCAGAGAAAGGCAGGGTTTCATTCTAGCCCTCTCTAGCTGGCTTTAAACTTGCAGTGATCCTCCTCTCTCAGCTTCTCAAGTGCTAGGACTAAGTAGCATTCTGTGGAAAGCTTTGGAATAGTTTCTGTTTCACTGCTTGAATGTTTTCAAGTGCTCACTGAAGCTCTGGTTTTCCAAGGTGCCTTCCTGGAATCTTCTCGTTGCATATTTGCCCATTCAGGCTTTCTACATTCTAAGCCTCTTCGGGAACTTTCACTTCTCCCTGGAAACCGTGCATTCAGGACTTCCAGTGTGTTCACCAAGCCATCAGGGTCCTCAGTTCCACATGGACATTTTACTAAATATTCACTTGTATGTTAATGTTTCATTCAACAGCAATGCACTTTCCCTCATTCTTCTGTGATTAAGCCTGATTTTTAAATTAAAAAATTATTTTAGAGACCACGTGCATGAGAGAGAGAGAGAGAGAGAGAGAGAGAGAGAGAGGGAGAGAGAGAGAGAAAGAGACAGAGAGACAGAGAGAAAGAATTGGCATGCCAGGGCCTCAGCCACTGCAATCGAATTCCAAATGCTTGTGCCACCTAGTGGGCATGTGTGACCTTGTACTTGCCTCACCTTTGTGAGTCTGGCTTATGTGGAATCTGGAGATAGAACACGGGTCCTTAGGCTTTGCAGGCAAGCGCCTTAACCACTAAGCCATCTCTGCAGTCCAATTAAGCCTGTTTTATAGCTTGATTAGTCTTGTTTCCCTTTCTGTTGCTTGCAAGAAGGCTGGCTGGTTTGTGCAAAGGTCTGGGGAAAAAAGTTCTGCTTTCCAGTAATGGATGAGTGCTCTTCCCCATGTTTCCTTGTTCTTGCATCTGGGAGCCTGGAATTTCCTCTTGTTTTCTTACCTGACACTGTGACATTGAGACCCGGATGTCCCTCAGCCACATCTCACATTTCCCTCACAGAGCTCATCTTTTGTCTTACTGCCCACAATTTTGATTTCCTGTTTAAACAGGGTACTATTCGTGCATGTGTTTTGAATTGCATATAGCTGGATTTTTTAAAAGTATATTTTATTTATTTATTTATTTGAGAGAATGGGTGGGGGAGAGAGGGAGAAGAGAAGAGAGGATGGGTGCGCCAGGGTCTCCAGCCACTACAGATGAACTCCAGATGCATGTGCCCCCTTGTGCATCTGGGTTACATGAGTCCTGGGGAATCGAACCAGGAAACTTTGGCTTTGCAGGCAAATGCCTTAAAGGCTAAGCCATCTCTCTAGCCCTAGCTGGATATTTTTTAAACATTTTTTATTGTCTTAGTCTTTCTGATATTACACAGACAATGGGACCTATAATTTATCTCTTCTGGAATTATTATTATTATTATTATTTTTTAAATTTTATTTATTTATTTATTTGAGAGTGACAGACAGAGAGAGACAGAGGCAGATAGAGAGAGAGAGAATGGGCGTGCCAGGGCACTGCAAACGAATTCCAGCCACTGCAAACGAATTCCAGACGCGTGCGCCCCCTTGTGCATCTGGCTAACGTGGGTCCTGGGGAGTTGAGCCTCGAACCGGGGTCCTTAGGCTTCGCAGGCAAGCGCTTAACCGCTAAGCCATCTCTCCAGCCCATTATTATTATTTTTTATCCTGCCACCTTATTTGTGATTAATATTTGCAAATATTTCATGAATTTTAGGGGAAAGGTGTGTGCATGCTTATTAAACCAACCTTATTAATCATATGGTTTGTTTTCTATTGTTTCATCATTTCTGTCCATTTTGACCAAGTTGTGGGTTAATTCTTTTACCACAGTTGTTTTTCTGTCAAAGTTGAAAGTATTTTTATTTCTCTTCTATTGAGCATCATGGAGGCAGGCTCAGTATTTGGGTTGTACCTTTTGTCTCTATGAAGTCATCTGTCCTTCCCCTACTTACTGCTTTTGCATGAATGTGTCTTGTGTCTTCTACGGTCACTGAGACTAGAATGAGATCAGGGCCCCAGTGACCCACTTTCTCCAGAGAAGTCACACCTCCTAAGGGCTCCGTAACCTCTCCAAGCAGCACCACCAGATGGCAGCCTGTAGAGAACATTTCTATCTAAACCATAACTCCGCCCACCTTGTTTAGTTTGCATTCATAGCATTAGATTCTTATCCCCTGGTATTATAATGCCATGTGCTCTTAACAAGTTGGGCTTTTCTTTGCAACCCGGGCCTCTGGGTTATGGATAAGTTCTTGCCTTGGTGGGCCTCCCTTCAGGGCTCAGGGGCTAATGACGCCTGCCACTTGTATTGTTCCTCCAGAGACCCTGAGTCTCACACTCTGAGTGTTGTCACTGCCTTCTCTGGGGTGGAATTCTGGTCATAGCAGTGACATCTTCAGCTTCTTTCTTTGGTCTCCTCCTCATCCTGAGTTTCTTGCTCTACAGTGCCAGCCATGAACATGGGCATTTCTGCCTGAGGGGAAGATGCACAACCTCCCTGAGAGACTCCTGGGGCCTGGATTTCTCAGGGTGGGTGGATAGATCAGACGGCCCTCCCCTTCAGCTCTGGTTTCTCTGAATCAGTGGGAGAACTGTCCACTGGAGAGCAACATGCACTGTTGGTTTCATCATTTTCAAGGTTAGAAACTTGCCTTCTCAGACAAGAGAATCAAGCTCAGTAACGGAAAAGGGTTTTCGCATATGTGAGCTGTCTGACCACACATAGCTGGCTCTGCTCAGGGACATGCCTGGGACATAAATATGTATTTATGAGGAAGGATGTTCACCATAAATCACTTATAAATAATTTCTCAGGAATGAAAATACCCAGGAATTGGGTTTCTTGTGCTGTCTGTGGGCTTCCAAGCATTCCAAAGCTGCTGACCATGTAGAGACATGTGAAATATTTATGTGTTGATGCACTGCGGGCTCTGTCTGTCTGATGTGTTTGCAGAGCATCTGGCCCACAGAGCCAGACCTCATTCTCCAGGGATGACCAAGGTCAGTGGTTGCAAGGAGAGGGCAGGGCCCAGGCCTGCAGATAGGGAGACTGAGGCTAGGAGAGATGGATGGAATTCCCAAAAGGCCTTGAAGTAGTAAAACGTAGCTCCAAAGAGATGGTGAGCTTGGGACCTGGGGGTGTCTCATTCACAATGGGCAGCCTGAAGCCCAGCTGGACATGGACAGCTGCTGCTCCTGCACCCCAGGGGTCCCTGAGGGAGGCTACTGTGCCTCTCTGGGCTGGAGTCGTCTTGCACTTGGCTGGGGATGCGACCCTCACTCTGCCTCAGGGAGGTGCCTTGAGGGGTGGGTGATCTGCCTGGGCTCTTGAGTTCCTTGCAGTGGTCCCACCTGACTGCAAGCTCTTTATGGGTTCCGGCCTTTGCTCTCCCCTAATCTCCCTGTACAGCCCCAGCTAACACATGGACTCCCTAGTCAGCTGCATGCTTGTTCCCATCCCTGACCCCGGGCTAACTTTGGGACACAGTGTAGCCTCTTGGAGGGACATGGTTGTCTTTCCTTCACAGGCCTGGGAGTCAAGCACTCACAGGACTGGGAACTGTGTCATAAAAGCAGTCTCTTTGTTTTGGCGATTCCTGCAGACAACAGGGAGCCACGGCGAGGGCAGCTCAGGCGACGTAGCCCTTCTTTCCCTATGAAGTTGGCTGTTCTGAGATGCATGAAAGGCCCATCTGAGATGCTGGACATCAGCTGGGAGACCTCATCAGGACCTGGGCAAAGGTATCAAGGGCCCAACACTGGTATGGGGTGCAGTCAGGCTGGGGACGGAGGTACGGATGGCGATGGCACCGAGGCGGTAAAAGCGAGGACTCAGGAGAGGTAGGGCAAGCGTTTGCACAAGTGAGCGTCCAGGAGGTACCTCAGCTTCTGAGCCATGGTCCGGGAGAGGGGAGGGTGGCACTGTGGCTGTGTGGCTTGAGGGCATGTGGGCAGAGGTGCTGAAAGGCTCTGTGAGGCTAAGTGGAACATACAGATAGAGAGAGGCTGCTGGAACAGTGGATGGAGGCTCTGATGGGTAGACAGGATCACCCCAGTGGGCGAATGGGGTGAATGATGGGTAGAGACCCTGAGAGTTGATTGCTGCACCCCCAGACTGTGAGGGGAGAAGCGGACATATCCTTAGTGGGCAGCTCCTGGTATATCTGAGGTCATTCCTGGGACATATTCTCAGGAAAGAACTTTATGTGTAAATAGTGTGGAATATATATATATATATATATATATATATATATATATATATATATATTTTTTTTTTTTTTTTGGTTTTTCAAGGTAGGGTTTCACTTTAGCCCAGGCTGACCTGGAATTCACTCTGTAGTCTCAGGGTGGCCTCGAACTCATGGCGATCCTCCTACCTCTGCCTCCCAAGTGCTGGGATTAAAGCATGCACCACCATGCCAGGCAATAGTGTGGGATTTTAAAGAATTTTTTTTGACTATTGCCCAGTTTCTCTGTAAGAGGCCACCCTCCTGCTTGGTACTCCAGGCACATGTGAGCTGCCACCATCCACCCCAGCCCACGTGGACAGTCGTCATAGCCCTGTAAATCCCCCTGGGTGGGAAGCACGCAGCTTCCTGTCTGCCTCTTGCTGTTTGGCTCTAGCGATGACTAGCTGCATTTTCTTTCCTGAAACTCTGCTCCCGGTGAGGACAGCTTGCACATTTTGTCCATGGATTTGTGATTCTTCCTGTGAGGGGCATGAGGGCTTCCTTCCATGTGGAGGCCTTGGCCTGGTTTGCCAGCTCTGGCGCGTGGCCTCTGTGGAACAGAGCCGGCTCTGCACCTTTGCCTGCGCATGGCAGCACAGTGTGTTATCACCTCTCCCCTGGGGACGGCTGTGCTGTGGAGGGAGAAAGGATGGTTGCAGCTCCCTCCTGTCCTGTAGTTTTGATTTGGAGCCCAGAGACATGAGCACTTCCCTAACACCCACAGGCAACTGTGGACCATGGCTGATAGAGTGAACACTTCAGGCTGTTAGCTGCCACTGTTTCCTGAGGAGGCCAAAATGAGAACGTGTATGTGGGGAGACAGGCTAAATAACCCCTCTGTCCCAGGCGTGGTGTGTGTGTGTGTGGGGGGGGGGGAGAGACAGGCTAAACAACCCCTCTGTCCCAGGCTTGGTGTGTGTGTGGAGAGACAGGCTAAACAACCCCTCTGTCCCAGGCTTGGTGTGTGTGTTGGGGGGAGAGACAGGCTAAACAACCCCTCTGTCCCAGGCTTGGTGTGTGTGTGGAGAGACAGGCTAAACAACCCCTCTGTCCCAGGCTTGGTGTGTGTGTTGGGGGGAGAGACAGGCTAAACAACCCCTCTGTCCCAGGCTTGGTGTGTGTGTGGGGGAGACAGGCTAAACAACCCCTCTGTCCCAGGCTTGGTGTGTATGTGGGGAGACAGGCTAAACAACCCCTCTGTCCCAGGCTTGGTGTGTATGTGGGGAGACAGGCTAAACAACCCCTCTGTCCCAGGCTTGGTGTGTATGTGTGGGGGGGAGACAGGCTAAACAACCCCTCTGTCCCAGGCTTGGTGTGTGTGTGTGGGGGGGAGACAGGCTAAACAACCCCTCTGTCCCAGGCTTGGTGTGTATGTGGGGAGACAGGCTAAACAACCCCTCTGTCCCAGGCTTGGTGTGTATGTGGGGAGACAGGCTAAACAACCCCTCTGTCCCAGGCTTGGTGTGTGTGTGGAGAGACAGGCTAAACAACCCCTCTGTCCCAGGCTTGGTGTGTGTGTGGAGAGACAGGCTAAACAACCCCTCTGTCCCAGGCTTGGTGTGTGTGTTGGGGGGAGAGACAGGCTAAACAACCCCTCTGTCCCAGGCTTGGTGTGTGTGTGTGGGGGGGAGACAGGCTAAACAACCCCTCTGTCCCAGGCTTGGTGTGTATGTGGGGAGACAGGCTAAACAACCCCTCTGTCCCAGGCTTGGTGTGTATGTGGGGAGACAGGCTAAACAACCCCTCTGTCCCAGGCTTGGTGTGTGTGTGGAGAGACAGGCTAAACAACCCCTCTGTCCCAGGCTTGGTGTGTGTGTGGAGAGACAGGCTAAACAACCCCTCTGTCCCAGGCTTGGTGTGTGTGTTGGGGGGAGAGACAGGCTAAACAACCCCTCTGTCCCAGGCTTGGTGTGTGTGTTGGGGGGAGAGACAGGCTAAACAACCCCTCTGTCCCAGGCTTGGTGTGTGTGTGTGGGAGAGACAGGCTAAACAACCCCTCTGTCCCAGGCTTGGTGTGTGTGTGTGGGAGAGACAGGCTAAACAACCCCTCTGTCCCAGGCTTGGTGTGTTGGGGGGAGAGACAGGCTAAACAACCCTTCTGTCCCAGGCTTGGTGTGTTGGGGGGAGAGACAGGCTAAACAACCCCTCTGTCCCAGGCTTGGTGTGTTGGGGGGAGAGACAGGCTAAACAACCCCTCTGTCCCAGGCTTGGTGTGTGTGTTGAGGGAGAGACAGGCTAAACAACCCCTCTGTCCCAGGCTTGGTGTGTTGGGGGGAGAGACAGGCTAAACAACCCCTCTGTCCCAGGCTTGGTGTGTGTGTTGGGGGGAGAGACAGGCTAAACAACCCCTCTGTCCCAGGCTTGGTGTGTTGGGGGGAGAGACAGGCTAAACAACCCCTCTGTCCCAGGCTTGGTGTGTGTGTTGGGGGGAGAGACAGGCTAAACAATCCCTCTGTCCCAGGCTTGGTGTGTGTGTTGGGGGGAGAGACAGGCTAAACAACCCCTCTGTCCCAGGCTTGGTGTGTGTGTGGAGAGACAGGCTAAACAACCCCTCTGTCCCAGGCTTGGTGTGTGTGTGTGGGGGGGAGACAGGCTAAACAACCCCTCTGTCCCAGGCTTGGTGTGTGTGTGGGAGAGACAGGCTAAACAACCCCTCTGTCCCAGGCTTGGTGTGTGTGTTGGGGGGAGAGACAGGCTAAACAACCCCTCTGTCCCAGGCTTGGTGTGTGTGTTGGGGGGAGAGACAGGCTAAACAACCCCTCTGTCCCAGGCTTGGTGTGTGTGTTGGGGGGGGAGACAGGCTAAACAACCCCTCTGTCCCAGGCTTGGTGTGTGTGTTGGGGGGAGAGACAGGCTAAACAACCCCTCTGTCCCAGGCTTGGTGTGTGTGTTGGGGGGGGAGACAGGCTAAACAACCCCTCTGTCCCAGGCTTGGTGTGTGTGTTGGGGGGAGAGACAGGCTAAACAACCCCTCTGTCCCAGGCTTGGTGTGTTGGGGGGAGAGACAGGCTAAACAACCCCTCTGTCCCAGGCTTGGTGTGTTGGGGGGAGAGACAGGCTAAACAACCCCTCTGTCCCAGGCTTGGTGTGTGTGTGTGGGAGAGACAGGCTAAACAACCCCTCTGTCCCAGGCTTGGTGTGTGTGTGGGGGAGACAGGCTAAACAACCCCTCTGTCCCAGGCTTGGTGTGTGTGTTGGGGGGAGAGACAGGCTAAACAACCCCTCTGTCCCAGGCTTGGTGTGTTGGGGGGAGAGACAGGCTAAACAATCCCTCTGTCCCAGGCTTGGTGTGTGTGTTGGGGGGAGGGACAGGCTAAACAACCCCTCTGTCCCAGGCTTGGTGTGTGTGTTGGGGGGAGAGACAGGCTAAACAACCCCTCTGTCCCAGGCTTGGTGTGTGTGTTGGGGGGAGAGACAGGCTAAACAACCCCTCTGTCCCAGGCTTGGTGTGTGTGTTGGGGGGAGAGACAGGCTAAACAACCCCTCTGTCCCAGGCTTGGTGTGTTGGGGGGAGAGACAGGCTAAACAATCCCTCTGTCCCAGGCTTGGTGTGTGTGTTGGGGGGAGAGACAGGCTAAACAACCCCTCTGTCCCAGGCTTGGTGTGTGTGTTGGGGGGAGAGACAGGCTAAACAACCCCTCTGTCCCAGGCTTGGTGTGTATGTGGGGAGACAGGCTAAACAACCCCTCTGTCCCAGGCTTGGTGTGTGTGTTGGGGGGAGAGACAGGCTAAACAACCCCTCTGTCCCAGGCTTGGTGTGTGTGTTGGGGGGAGAGACAGGCTAAACAACCCCTCTGTCCCAGGCTTGGTGTGTGTGTTGGGGGGGGGAGACAGGCTAAACAACCCCTCTGTCCCAGGCTTGGTGTGTGTGTTGGGGGGAGACAGGCTAAACAACCCCTCTGTCCCAGGCTTGGTGTGTGTGTGTGTGTGGAGAGACAGGCTAAACAACCCCTCTGTCCCAGGCTTGGTGTGTGTGTGTGGAGAGACAGGCTAAACAACCCCTCTGTCCCAGGCTTGGTGTGTGTGTGTGGAGAGACAGGCTAAACAATCCCTCTGTCCCAGGCTTGGTGTGTGTGTTGGGGGGAGAGACAGGCTAAACAACCCCTCTGTCCCAGGCTTGGTGTGTGTGTGTGGGAGAGACAGGCTAAACAACCCCTCTGTCCCAGGCTTGGTGTGTGTGTGGGGGAGAGACAGGCTAAACAACCCCTCTGTCCCAGGCTTGGTGTGTTGGGGGGAGAGACAGGCTAAACAACCCTTCTGTCCCAGGCTTGGTGTGTTGGGGGGAGAGACAGGCTAAACAACCCCTCTGTCCCAGGCTTGGTGTGTTGGGGGGAGAGACAGGCTAAACAACCCCTCTGTCCCAGGCTTGGTGTGTGTGTTGAGGGAGAGACAGGCTAAACAACCCCTCTGTCCCAGGCTTGGTGTGTTGGGGGGAGAGACAGGCTAAACAATCCCTCTGTCCCAGGCTTGGTGTGTGTGTTGGGGGGAGGGACAGGCTAAACAACCCCTCTGTCCCAGGCTTGGTGTGTGTGTTGGGGGGAGAGACAGGCTAAACAACCCCTCTGTCCCAGGCTTGGTGTGTTGGGGGGAGAGACAGGCTAAACAACCCCTCTGTCCCAGGCTTGGTGTGTGTGTTGGGGGGAGAGACAGGCTAAACAATCCCTCTGTCCCAGGCTTGGTGTGTGTGTTGGGGGGAGAGACAGGCTAAACAACCCCTCTGTCCCAGGCTTGGTGTGTGTGTGGAGAGACAGGCTAAACAACCCCTCTGTCCCAGGCTTGGTGTGTGTGTGTGGGGGGGAGACAGGCTAAACAACCCCTCTGTCCCAGGCTTGGTGTGTGTGTGGGAGAGACAGGCTAAACAACCCCTCTGTCCCAGGCTTGGTGTGTGTGTTGGGGGGAGAGACAGGCTAAACAACCCCTCTGTCCCAGGCTTGGTGTGTGTGTTGGGGGGAGAGACAGGCTAAACAACCCCTCTGTCCCAGGCTTGGTGTGTGTGTTGGGGGGGGAGACAGGCTAAACAACCCCTCTGTCCCAGGCTTGGTGTGTGTGTTGGGGGGAGAGACAGGCTAAACAACCCCTCTGTCCCAGGCTTGGTGTGTGTGTTGGGGGGGGAGACAGGCTAAACAACCCCTCTGTCCCAGGCTTGGTGTGTGTGTTGGGGGGAGAGACAGGCTAAACAACCCCTCTGTCCCAGGCTTGGTGTGTTGGGGGGAGAGACAGGCTAAACAACCCCTCTGTCCCAGGCTTGGTGTGTTGGGGGGAGAGACAGGCTAAACAACCCCTCTGTCCCAGGCTTGGTGTGTGTGTGTGGGGGAGACAGGCTAAACAACCCCTCTGTCCCAGGCTTGGTGTGTGTGTGGGGGAGACAGGCTAAACAACCCCTCTGTCCCAGGCTTGGTGTGTGTGTTGGGGGAGAGACAGGCTAAACAACCCCTCTGTCCCAGGCTTGGTGTGTTGGGGGGAGAGACAGGCTAAACAATCCCTCTGTCCCAGGCTTGGTGTGTGTGTTGGGGGGAGGGACAGGCTAAACAACCCCTCTGTCCCAGGCTTGGTGTGTGTGTTGGGGGGAGAGACAGGCTAAACAACCCCTCTGTCCCAGGCTTGGTGTGTTGGGGGGAGAGACAGGCTAAACAACCCCTCTGTCCCAGGCTTGGTGTGTGTGTTGGGGGGAGAGACAGGCTAAACAACCCCTCTGTCCCAGGCTTGGTGTGTTGGGGGGAGAGACAGGCTAAACAATCCCTCTGTCCCAGGCTTGGTGTGTGTGTGTGTGGGGGAGAGACAGGCTAAACAACCCCTCTGTCCCAGGCTTGGTGTGTGTGTTGGGGGGAGAGACAGGCTAAACAACCCCTCTGTCCCAGGCTTGGTGTGTATGTGGGGAGACAGGCTAAACAACCCCTCTGTCCCAGGCTTGGTGTGTGTGTTGGGGGGAGAGACAGGCTAAACAACCCCTCTGTCCCAGGCTTGGTGTGTGTGTTGGGGGGAGAGACAGGCTAAACAACCCCTCTGTCCCAGGCTTGGTGTGTGTGTTGGGGGGGGAGACAGGCTAAACAACCCCTCTGTCCCAGGCTTGGTGTGTGTGTTGGGGGGAGACAGGCTAAACAACCCCTCTGTCCCAGGCTTGGTGTGTGTGTGTGTGTGGAGAGACAGGCTAAACAACCCCTCTGTCCCAGGTTTGGTGTGTGTGTGTGGAGAGACAGGCTAAACAACCCCTCTGTCCCAGGCTTGGTGTGTGTGTGTGGAGAGACAGGCTAAACAATCCCTCTGTCCCAGGCTTGGTGTGTGTGTTGGGGGGAGAGACAGGCTAAACAACCCCTCTGTCCCAGGCTTGGTGTGTGTGTTGTGGGGAGACAGGCTAAACAATCCCTCTGTCCCAGGCTTGGTGTGTGTGTGTGGAGAGACAGGCTAAACAACCCCTCTGTCCCAGGCTTGGTGTGTGTGTGTGGAGAGACAGGCTAAACAACCCCTCTGTCCCAGGCTTGGTGTGTGTGTGTGGAGAGACAGGCTAAACAATCCCTCTGTCCCAGGCTTGGTGTGTGTGTTGGGGGGAGAGACAGGCTAAACAACCCCTCTGTCCCAGGCTTGGTGTGTGTGTTGGGGGGAGACAGGCTAAACAACCCCTCTGTCCCAGGCTTGGTGTGTGTGTGTGGAAGAGACAGGCTAAACAACCCCTCTGTCCCAGGCTTGGTGTGTGTGTGGGGGAGAGACAGGCTAAACAACCCCTCTGTCCCAGGCTTGGTGTGTGTATGTGGGGGAGACAGGCTAAACAACCCCTCTGTCCCAGGCTTGGTGTGTGGGGGAGAGACAGGCTAAACAACCCCTCTGTCCCAGGCTTGGTGTGTGTGTGTGTGGGAGAGACAGGCTAAACAACCCCTCTGTCCCAGGCTTGGTGTGTGTGTGTGTGGGGGAGAGACAGGCTAAACAACCCCTCTGTCCCAGGCTTGGTGTGTGTGTGTGGGGGGGAGACAGGCTAACCAACCCCTCTGTCTCAGGCTTGGCTGTTGGAATGTCCCTTCCTTCTCATTGTCCAATTTGAACATGAAAGGTTCTTCAACCAATTGGTTGCTAATGTTTGAATTAAATAAATCAAAGCAAAGTAGAAACACTGCCGAGGTGTAAGTGACCTGCTCACGCTGCACACAGATTGGACTTTAAAAGAGCATTCAGATCAATCAAGAGACGGGCCAGCTGTGAGTGACGGCTCTTCCTGTGGCTTCCTCCCACCAGCTCATAGAGCGCGTATTAGGCTGGTGCACACTCACACTTCCCAGTTTGTGTGCAGACACGCATGCACGCACACACACATACACACACACTGGTTGATTGGTACACACACTCACTCACACACACACACTGCCCAGTACCTAGTCACGGCCTCTGTATGCCCCCTGCCCCAGCCTCAAAGAGCCTTTTGGCAGTTCTGCTCACAAACATTGATGCCATACGACCCCACTGCTGCTCCTCCCCTCTCCCCAGCCATGTCTGAGAAGCCAAGGCTCAACCTGGGGGCTCACTTGTCCAACAACCCCAAAACAATTGCACGTTGTCCAGTCTACACTGGCACATCACCCAAAACCATACTCAGTGTCCAGTGCACACATATTCCATGCATTAACACTCATTCCAATATAGTCCTACATACAGTTGCACACGCTCCCCCTCCACACACTGGTGCACTCACAGTCACACCACACTCACATATACTACAAAGGCTGTGTTCATGTGGGGTTGGGCCACTGATGCAGAGGCCTGCTGGGACTTAGGTTAGGTCATCTCAGCATCAGCCTACGGACCATCCTCTGGTCACCCACAAGGGTGCACCCTGCCTCTGGGTCTGGTGATCAGATCCCTCAGAGAGTAGAGTTACGCTCACAAAGCCTCAGTCCTCCGCTCTCTGAGATGGCCAGGCTGCAGGTGTGGACAGCCAGGGCAGCTGTCCAGTGAGGCACTTGCACTGCTCCCCTTTGCTGGCCTGCCTTGCAGGAAAGGCAGATACCTTGGGCAGTGCAAGCCACACCTGAGTTGAGGTTTGTTGGAAAATTTTCTTTTTCTTTCGAGACAGGGTGGCACTACATAGCCCACACTGGCCTTGACTTTAAGATCCTTCTGCCTCAGCCTCCTGAACAGTGGGATTACAGGCATGTGCCACCACACTTGGATTGAAAGGATTTTTGTTTACTTTTCAAAATAGTATATGTAGTATGTGTATATGAATGTGTGCAGATGTGCACATCCTATGGGGAGGCCAGAGGAGAATGTCAGGTGTTGTCCTATATTGTAATCTTCGTGATATTTCTTTGAGCAGAGTGCCTCGCTGAGCCTAGAATTATCATTTCTTTTAGTTAGATAATTAACTAGTGAGCCCTGGCTATTCTTCTGTCTCTGCTCCCCTTGGGGCTAGGGTTACAGGGGTGTGTGTGTGTGTGTGTGTGTGTGTGTGTTCACACCCAGCTTTTTACATTGGTGCTGAGGATTGAGCTCATACTCTACCATCTTCCTAGCCCATACTTTTCTTTTTAAACACTGAATGTCATGTTTTATTTGTGTGGTGCTCAGAAAATAAAAGCACATTACACCTTTTATTATGCTAGCTAATTAAAATCTTGAAAATATATGATTTAAATATTTTACTTTTAAAAAATTTTTGTTTATTTTTATTATTTGAGAGTGATAGAGAGAGAAAGAGGCAGAGAGAGAGAGAGAAAGAGACAGAGACACAGAGAGAAAGAGGCAGATAGAGAGAGAGAATGGGCACGCCAGGGCCTCTAGCCACTGCAAATGAACTCCAGACGCATGTGCCACCTTGTGCATCTGGCTTACGTGGGTACTGGGGAATCAAGCCTCGAACAGGGGTCGTTAGGCTTCACAGGCAAGTGCTTAACTGCTAACCCATCTCTCCAGCCCCCAATATTTGACTTTTTAAAAAATATTTATTTATTTATTTGACATAGAGAATGAGGGAGAGAGAGAGAGATTGGGTACTCCAGGGCCTCCAGCCACTGAAAACGAACTCCAGATGCATGCGACCCCTTGTGCATCTGGCTAACGTGGGTCCTGGGGAATCGAACTTAGGTCCTTTGGCTTTTCAGGCAAATGCCTTAACCGCTAAGCTATCCCTCCAGCTGTAAATATTTTACTTTTTAGTTTCCCATGGTAAAAAATTTACTTTTATGCAAGAGTAGGTATTATAACAACCAGATCCTCTATCAACAAAGAGGTTAAGATTTCTGGTCTGTTGAGGGTTCCAAGTCAGCTTGTGACCAAGTGAGACCCTTCCCTGGTGCAATCCCAGTTACCTTTTTGGATGATTTTGGTCTCAGTTATGCGTCCCACTTTGGTGCCCTGTGGGTTCAAGTAGGCTGGCTGGATCGCTGGACCACTGTTCTGTTTTCTGGAGCTGGGCACTGGCTTTTCCTGTGGGGCAAGCCGAGCCTGGCAGCTGTGGCCCCACAGACCTGGCACTGCCACTGCTGGATCTGCTGCTGCTGTAGCCGCCACCGCTGCTGCTGCTGCTGCTGGAGCTGGAGCTGCCTATGCCGGAGCCGGAGCCACCGCTGCCGCTGCCAGAGCTGCCGCTGCAGGAGCTGCTTCGGCCTGCCTGTACGGGCTCTGGATGTCCTGGATCTCTCCTACTTCTCTGCTGCCATTTTAATTTCTTATACACCTCACTTTTTAGTAAAAGTGTGTATTTTGCTGGGTATTCTTTGGCTTTTTCTCCCCTAGGCTGCTTTGGTGTGGTTCCTAAGCCGCCATCTTAACCGGAAGTCAAAATTTTACTTTTAAAGAATTGAATAAGACTTACTTTAGACCTCTGATGATACGTTCTCAAAGAAACATACACGTTTATTTATTTATTTATGTTTTTTTGAGGCAGGGTCTTGCTGTAGCCCAGGCTGACTTGGAATTCACTGTTTCAGGCTGGCCTTGAACTTACAGTCATCCTCCTACCTCTGCCTTCCAAGTGCTGGGATTAAAGGTGTGCAACACCACACCTGGCCAAATTTATTTTTAATTAGCATACACAGTTATAGGGTTCATTATGGTGTTTTCATTCATAATTTCTGTTTATCCTGTGTCCTCACTACTCCTCCATCCCCTTGTATCCTTCTAGTCTTTGAAGTCTCCTTTCCATTTTCACGTCACATGTGTTCTGTTATCCATCCCACCTTCCTCAAACCTTTTTACCCTCTTGTGGTCCCTTTTCTAGTGAAGGAACATGCATTATTTAAGCGACCTTGTCTATTTGCTCACAGGTAATTTTCACATCCATCCTGTAAGTCCTAACACAAAGAAACAGGCAGGTGTAGAGAGACAGTGAGTGGATCCCTGTCACCCAGGCAGAATGGGCATTCAGTGCCACGACTCAGCTGGACATTGAAAACAAAGCCACAAGAACATAAAGCACACGTCTGTTTCATTCTTTTCCTGAAGTTATTTCATTCCCCGACGAGAACTTCAATTAGTGAGTATTCAACCAAAGCCAAGTACTGGGATATTATATTTTCTTAACTTAAAATTGATGCTGGTAGTGAGATGCAATCTCTGAATGCTCAATTTCCCACGGCACTTATACATACCTCCAGCTAAGGCCAGCAAATGAATTTCAAATACCATGGGGATAGAGGATAATTTTTATAATTTGGGAGACTTCTCTTTGTTTCACATTATGCTTTCTTTTCCTCCCTCCCTCCTGCCCTCTTCCCGCCTTCCTTCCTTCTTCCCTACTTCCCATCTTCCTTCCTCTCTCTCTTCCATCTTCCCCCCTCCCTCTCCTTGTGAGTTCAGAGGATCTCCAGGAGGGCGTCCCACTTCCATGTCTGTTTCTGTTTTGTGAAGGAGGCAGAACAGCCTTAGTGGCTCCCCGTGTCTCACGTTAGCTTTGTCCCCCCCACCTCCTCCTCCACCGTCTCACCCTGCTTGGACTGCTACCAGTGAGGGATGGCATGTGGCAGGTGGGCAAGGGCTGGGCCAACAGGATGGCTGTGATGTGAGGGTCACAAAGACAGAAAAGTATGTGGGTGGAGTGTTGGTTGAGGCCTCCTCTGGCTTGCTGCCAACTGTTGTGTGACTTTCTGGAGAGATGTGGACAATTGTGTCTTCACCCCAGATAGAGCACCAAAGACATCTGGCTTGATCTGGGTCTTCATGGCCTACAGCCAAACCTTCCAGAGGGTGAAGGACTATACATTCTCCTTAGCTAAAGGGCTTATGGTTTGGTTGATAGAGATGGTGAGACTTCCATACTGTGTCTTCCCACCAGAGGGCGCTGCACAGAAGAGGCCAGCTCTCTTCTGGAAACTATTTTTAAAAATACTTTTATTTGTGTGTATGTGTGTGTGTGTGTGTGTGTGTGTGTGTAATGCACCAGAATCTTTTGACATCAGATGCTTGCATCAATTTTTGTGTTTTGCTCTTATGATGGTGCTGGGGCATTGAATGCAGGCCTGCAGGCGTTGCAAGCATCTTTAAGGACTAAGCCATCTCCCTTTGGTTTTGAGCAAACTATTTAATTTAGCTTGGAAAATGCTATAAAAATGTTAGATAGTAGTGTTGATTGATTTCAGATTTTTTTAAGAGTTACAATATCATGTTTTTTCTTTTTGAGGCAAGCCCAATAGACTGGCTTTTTTTTTTTTTATGGGAGAGAGTAAGAGCGAGAGTAAGAGCAAGACAGAGAGAGAGAGAGAGAGAGAGAGAGAGAGAGAGAGAGAGAGAGAGAGGGAGAGAACTGGTGTGCTAGGGCCTCCAGCCACTGCAATAAAACCCTAGGGAAGTGTGCCACCTTAGTGCTTGTGTGACCTTGCGTTATTGCATCACTTTGTGTGTCTGGCTTAGGTGGGACCTGGAGAGTCAAACATGGGTCCTTAGGCATCACAAGCAAGTGCCTTGACCTCTAAGCCATCTCTCCAGTCCACATATAATGTTTTAGCTATTCAAATTTATTTATTATTATTTTTACTTTCATGTGTATGTGTGAATATGAATGGGCGCATACATGCAACAGGGTGCATGTGGACGTCAGAGGATAGCCGGGGGTGTTGGTCCTTTCACTTTGATGCAAGTTCGCTTGTTTTGCTGCTTCCCTTGAGCTTTGACGTTGTCCTTGCACCCCATTGCCATAGGAGTCTTGCGAGTATAGATACACATGCTACTTGCATCTGCCTGGACATGGGTTTTAGGGATCCAGACCCCAGTTGTCAGGTTTGCAGAGAAAATGCTTTTAACCACTGAATCATCTCCCCAACCCTTATTTTTATTTATTTACTTTAAATTTATTTTATTTATGAGAGAGAGAGAGAGAGAGAGAGAGAGAGAGAGAGAGGCAGATAGGCATGCCAGGGCCTCCAGCCACTGCAAACAAACTTCAGATGCATGCACAACCTTGTGCATCTGGCTTATGTGGGTCCTGGGGAATCAAACCTGGGTCCTTTGACTCCAGCCCTATTTTTAATTTTTAATTGGCATACAAAATAACAAGTTTCCTTATGACATCTGCTCTCAGCTGCCAGTGCTTCACCACACCACACCACACCTAATTCATCCCAGAACCTCCAAGGCCTCTTCAGCCTGGTCCGTGAGCATGCGCAGGGCTCTTCCCAGTTATTGAACCTGCTGGCTTCTCCTTGGAGCCCCAGGATTGTAGTGCAGTCCACAGGAAAGTGCTTTGTCATAGGAAATTCCCTTCCAAAGCTCACTGTACTCTTTGCTGTTTGCATCTCCACAACTGTTCAACATTTGGAACCTCAAGAGCCACCTGTGTCCTGGGGGTCCGTTTGTAACTTGGAAAGTATACCTGAGCCACCACCAGTCAGACAAAGCTTCTCATTGTACTGGAGTTCGCCAACTAGGCTAGACTGGCTAGCCATTGAGTTCAGAGGTCTGACCTTTGAAGTTGGACTGAATGCACTTGCATCTTGGGGTGGCCACGAGCCTATGGGGGACCAGGGACGGAGTGTTGTGGCTTAATTGTGAAAGTTCCACTATAGGCTCATGTGCTTGCGTACTTGGGCTTCATCTGGTGAAGCTATTTGAGAAGGTTGTGGAACCTTATGAGGTGGAGCCTTGCTGAAGGAAGCAGGTCACCTTGAGGTTTCATAGTCTCCCCTACTACCTGTTTGCTCCGTGCTTCCTGCCTTCCAATGTGACCAGATCTGCTGCAGGCTCTTGCCACCATGTGTTTCCCACCATGAAACTTCCCCTTGAATCTCTAAGCCAAAATAAGCCCTTTCTTTCCTTAAGTTGCTCTGGTCAGGTTTGGTTCACAGCAATGGGAAAGTAACTAATGCAGCCTGTCTCCACATGCCCAGTGCTGGGGTTACTGGGATGTGACACCACACAGGCACTTTCACTTGGGTTCTGGAGATCAGACTTAGGTCTCCATGCTGGTGCGGCCAGCACGTTACTGAAAGGAGGACGCTTGTTTTTAAAGGACCGTCATAACCCGCTCACAGAAACTGAACAATTATAGTTCAGGAAATTCGTCCTTGTCTATGTCTTTTTGGACCTCATGTTAGCTGGAGCCCCCTTCCCGCCCCCGCCTCCACCCCATTCATAGACAGACAATACTCTGTTTGGAGAAGCACGGAGCATCAGGGTTTCAGGATAATTGGTGAGGAGTGTTCAGTGCTACCAAAAGATCTTGTTCCAGATCCAAGGCTGGGCCTGTCCTACAGAGAATTTTCCTCATGACACTCTTGATTTCCTGTCCAGTTAATGATCAGAAAGTGAGGGACCAAGAACTGACAGGCCACTACTTGCTTTTCTGCCTGCCCAGGCTGCCAACTGCAGGAGAGGTTCCACTGTGCCAAGACGCTTAATAGCACCAGCTCCCAGCCCCTGCAGTCTGTCATCGCCACAGCGGTACACTTTCAGAGGAATTATGTCTTTTCAAAGACTTTCGGAAGTGTCTGGATACTGGATACTTCAAGCACGATGGGAAGCTGAGTTTCAGTGTTGAGTAAGTTATTATTATTTTTTAAACATGTATTTAAATATATTTTTATTTATTTATAAAAGAGAGATGGGGAGATAGAGAACGGGCATGGCAGGGCCTCTTGTCACTGCAAGCAAGCTTCAGAGGCATGAGCCGCTTTGTCATCTGCCTTTGTGTGGGTACAAGGTAATTGAACACATGCTGACAGGCTTTGCAAGCAAGCACCTTTGACTTCTGAGCATCTCCCCAGCCCAGGTCACTTTTTTTGTGTGTATGTAGATGTGTGTGGAGTGTGTATGCCATGTCATGGTGCATGTGTAAAGGTCTGAGGACAACCTCGGGTGTTGGTCCTCTCCTCCCTCGCTTGAGACAGAGTTGCCCTTGTTTATGCTGCTGCGTGTGCACCAGAGCCCGTGAGCTTTCAGTTCTCCTGGCTCTGCCTCCCATTGTTGTACATGCATGCAATCACACATGCATGTGCCACTTTGTGTCAGGCTTCACACGGGGTGCTGGGGAATTGAACACTGGCCCGTTCTCACCTCAGTACATTATGTTTTCAGCGTTTTCTTTCCCCTTCATATACTGTGGCTATTGGCTCTGTTTGCTTATCTAATTTCTTTGGATGAAAATGAGCTTTCACTTTGTGTGTATGTGTGTGCTGTGTGTTGTATGCACGCATGTGTAGATGTGTGTACCTCCTGTGCGCGCGCACACACACACACACATGCACGCACACGGGGAGGCCAGAGGAGAACTCTGGTGTCCTCTTATCACTCATTTGCATATTTCTTTCCTTGAGAGTGGGTCTTCCTCACAGCCTGGAGCTTCTGCCCATCAGAGAGTCCCAGTAATTCTGTGGTCTCTGCCTCTCCTTGGACTGCGTTACAGATGTCTGTGGCCATACTCAGCTTTTTACATGGGTTCTGGGGAGTCAAACTTGACTGCCTGAGGTTCTCATGGTTCAGCAACAAGTGATCTTAATATCTGAGCCATCTCCTCAACCCCAATTTTCACTTAAAAAAAATTATCAGGCTGGAGAGATGGCTTAACGGCTAAGCACTAGCCTGTGAAGCTTAAGGATCCCGATTCGAGGCTCGATTCCCCAGTATCCATGTAAGCCAGATGAAGAAGGTGGCACATGTGTCTGGAGGCCCTGATGCACTCATTCTCTCTCTCTACCTTTTTCTCTCTCTGTCGCTCTCAAGTAAATAAATAAATAAAAATAAACAAAAAAATTAAAAATAATCTATTTATTTATTTGAAAGAGAGAGAGAGAGAGAGAGAGAGACAATGGATGTGCCAGGGCCTCCAGCCACTGTAGACAAACTCCAGATGCATGTACCACCTTGTGCATCTGGCTTACATGGGTCCTGGGGAATCAAACCTAGGTCCTTTGGCTTTGTAGGCAAGTGCCTCACCTGTTAAGCCATCTTTCCAGCACCCTCAATTCTCACTTTTTTGCAGTTGAATTTATCAGTAGTTTTCTATTGTGGCTAGGGTTTCCCCTTGTGCCCTGCTAAAGGAATTCATGTCTATCTGATGTCTTGGAGATATTTTCTCTCTTGTCTTTAAAGAACCATCCAGCTTCATCTTTTACTTTAGGTCTGTAATTGAAGGATGATTTTGTAGTGTGATGCTTCAGGGGGCCTGCTTGTGTGTGTGAGGACTCAGCTGTGGGACACCTCCCTGCCTGCCCTCTCTGTATCTCATTTACACGTGGGCAGAGCCTATGGCAGAAGCAACTCTGCCCTCATGGCTTCTAAAGCTAAAGCATTTAACACCTAACCTGGATAGGAAGATGAGACTGGTCCTGGGGTGTGGCTAGAGCTGGGGACTAGCCCTCCCTCGTCCAGGCCCTGGCACTCGCTGGGGACCCACAGATCTGTCTGGCCCTGGCCACTCCATGTTCCTCCCTGGATGCACTTGTCTGGCTGGCCACACTGTCCTTCATGAGCTCTGTTCTTAGAACGCTGCAGCTCTTCTCAGCACCTCTCACTCCTGTGGAAGTTGCAGACTTGGCTTGCAGGCTCCACAGAGATTAACCTTGCAGATTGGCTAGGGGAGAATGGACATCCTGACTGAGTTTTCAGGTCCTATTACAGTGCTCGTTAACGCTTCTAAAATTTCAGAAAGCTGTCTAGGGCCATCTGGCCTCCTCGGTTAGATGTGCTTTTAAATCCCATCTATGTTAAAATATTACTGTAAGTGGTATCTTTTAAGATGGTCACTTTCTAGAAGTTTATGTAGAAAAATTGATTTTGTTGTATTGATTTTTGTCTTCTGCAGTGTTGCTTAACTCTCTCATTAATTCCTGAAGTTCATCTGTAGATGCTTTGATCTTATCTGTGAATGGACAGCACTGTGTCTTCCACTTTGATCCTTCCCCCTACCCCCCTTTCAGCCAGGCTCCCAACACATGGTGGACAGGGGTGATGGAGACCGGACAGAATCTTTGCCTTTCTCTTCCAGGAGACTCTTTTCATGTCTGTGACATCTTTGGTAGCTGTTCTTTTTCTTTTTTCTTTTTTGGTTTTTTGAGGTAGGGTCTTGCTCTAGCCCAGGCTAACCTGGAATTCACTATGTAGTCTCAGGGTGGCCTCAAACTCACAGCAATCCTCCTACTTCTGCCTCCCAAGTGCTGGGATTAATGGTGTGTGCCACCACACCTGGCACCTTTTATAGCTTTGTCCCTTTTAAAAAATTATTAGATATGGACATATTTTGTATGTAAACATCACATGTTGGTATCATCCTTTCCCTCCTCCCTGCCCCTTTTCTGAAGAGGCCTTCCTCATTGGGGAAGCAGGTCAACCCCATGGGGATTGTGGTTCATGCATTGTGAGGGCAGCAGTCAGTTATGGGGGAGAGGCAATGTCTCTGTGCATAATGTCCTAACTTGTGGCTCTAACAATCTTTCCTCCCCTCTTCCACAAAATTCCCTGAGCCATGCTTGGAGCATTTTAAGTCTACTTCAGTGACGGGCACTTATGAGCATCTGGATCTCTGTTTGGTAGGTGTTGAGTGTCCTCAGTATCTTTCTCCATTACCCTTGTGCTGATATCAGCTTAACTAAGAAAGCAGCACTCTTGTTCATTTCCCCAATTCCTCTGTGGTTTCAGCTGGGGCTGGGTGGAGTACGCTGGGTTGTTTATCTCCTCAGGTCCAGTTCCTGTCTGAAAAAGAGGAGCAGATTCTCCAATAGATAGTGAAGTCAGCACTGGTTAAATGGGATAACCATTATTAATTTAGGGAGAATTAAAAGGGTTTAGATACTTTTATAGTCTAAGGTTAGTGGGATCTTGACAATGGAAAACAGAATCATTATCTGGATATGATTCTGAATTGTTTCCCAGTTCCAGATATGGTTTCCTTTCCACTGAGCAGATCTGTTAGCCAATCCAAGAGCTGTTGGTTACCCACCATGGCTGTGTGCCACCATTGCACTTGTGTGAGCATCATGTCAGGTTGTTTGCTTCTGAGTCACTTAGACTTTGAGTTGCTTGGACTGATATTGGCCTCTTTCCCCTGGTAGCTCATGTAGTGCCTTCAAGCACTAGATGTGCTAATTGTCTGGGGACTGGTCTCCTCTGGATTCCAGCCAGGTCTCTTCATGGTTTGTGCTGACAATGTTTGGTGTCTTCAGCAGTAGGGTCTTACCATTAACCTCTGGTGGGTAATCAAGTGTTCTGACAGAAGTCTGTCTTGTTTGTTTTGGGAGATCTAGTAGGTCTCTCTGATCAACAGCTCATTGTGGATATAGACCACATCCTGGCACAGGGAATTACAGGCCAGCACCAAGGGAAAAGAAAAAAGAAAAAGCCAGAGAACAAAGAGAAACAGGAGAAATTTGAGGTTAGGTTTCATTTCAGTCTCTCTAGGGCCATTTGATTCAGGTGCTCCCTCTAATGTCCTCTTGAGTATTCCACCTTCTAGTCTGACTTCCAGGATATAGGATTCTATGGTACCAGTTCAATTTGGGTTCAGATTTTGTGTCCCCCCCCAACCCTTTCCCTTCTCCCAAGCCCTTCCCTCCCTATTCTCCAAGCCTCAAGATGCTATTCAGTTATGTCAGCAACTTGGGCTGATCCAGGTTAGGAACTGCAGATGAGTGAGATAATGTGACAATTGTCTTTCTGTGATTATGTGAATTCACTTAAAATGATCTGTTCCAAGTTCGACCATTTTTCTACAAATTTCAATGTCATTTTTTCTTACTGCTGAGTAGAATTCCATCATGTAGATATATCACATCTTGGTTATCCATTCATCCAATGATGATGGGCACCTGGGTTGATTCCAGTTTTTTTTTTTTTTCTTTTTTGAGGTAGAGTCTCACTCTAATCCAGACTGACCTGGAATTCACTCTGGGTGAATTCTCAGGGTGGCCTTGAACTCACGGCGATCCTCCTACCTTTGCCTCCTGAGTGCTGGGATTAAAGGTGTGTGCTCTCACGCCTGGCTTGATTCCAGTTTTTAGCTATTATGATTTGAGCAGCTATAAACATGGTTGAGCAAATATTTCTGAACTGAGATGTGGAGCTTTTAGGGTGAATGCCCAGGAATGGAATAACAGGGTCTGCTGGTAACTCTATATTCATCCTTTTCAGGGGTCTCCAAATCGATTTCCACAGAGGTTGCACCATCTTACATTCCCACTAACAGTGAATGAGTGTTGCTATTTCTCCACAGCCTCGCCAACATTTGTTTTCATTTGATTTTTTTAATGTTTGTGAATCTTACTGGTAAGGTGGAATCTCATAGTTGTTTTAATTTGCATATCCTTAATGGTTAGGGATGTTGAACATTTTCTTAATGTGTGTTAGCCATTTGTAATTCTTCCTCTGAGAACTCCCTATTTAGTTCTATGCCCCACTTTTAGAGTGGGTTGTTAGATTTTTTTATAGTTTAGTTTTTTGAGTTCTTTGTAGATTCTAGATATTAGGCTTCTGTCAGTGGTATAGCTGGTAAACGTTTTCTCCCATTCAGCAGGTAATCTGTTGGCTTTACTTATGGTATGTTTGTCTATGCAGAAGCTTTTTAGCTTCATGAGAACCCATTGGTTGAGTGCTTGCTTAATTTCCTTGGCTACTGGGGTTTTGTTCAGGAAGTCTTTTCCCAGTCTTATATCATGGAGAGTGCTTCCTATTTTTTCTTCTAGTAGTTGAAGAGTTTCAGGTCTACTTTTGCACTGCTGGGATTGAACCCAAGGCCTTGCTTATGCTGGACAAAAGCTGTACCACTGAGCTACAACCAGCTCCTTTGTAGTATTTCTTTTAATTATTTATTTCCAAGGAGAGAAGAGAGAGGGAGAGGGAGAGAGAGAGAGGAGAAAGAGGGAGAGAGGGGAAAGAGAGAGAGAGAGAGAGAGAGAGAGAGAGAGAGAGAGGATGGGCATTCCAGGGCTCTTGCCACTGCAAATGATCTCCAGATGAATGTGCCCCTTTGTGCATCTGGCTTTGCGTGGGTGCTGAGAAGTTCACAAGCAAGGGTTTTTAACTGCTGAGCCATCTCCCAGCCCTCTTTGTAGCATTTTTTTTGGGTAGATTTTACAGATGCTTTTTATTAGAGTTAACTTTTCACGATTGACCAATGAGCACTGAGCTGGTAAACACTTCTTTCATTTTCTCAGGTGAACTGTGTTGGCCCCAGGTGCTCTGCTCTTTAAGCTAACTTTGAATTTCTGGGATAAATTCAGTGTGACCATGACATTGTCAGAGTTTCACAAGTATGCTTATGAATGGGATGGACAGTATTATGTGAGGATGAATTTTGTTTTTTTCTGAGACAGGGTCTCACTCTAGCCCAGGTTGACCTGGAACTCATTCTGCAGCCCAGGCTGGATTTAAACTTATGCATGGCAATCCTCCTAACCCAGCTTCTCAAGTGCTGGGATTAAAGGCGTGCACCACCACGCCGGCTGGAGGTTGAATGTTTGATAGCTCTTGCCTAAAGTCATCTAGGCCTGGAGTTTCCTTTGCAAGAGGATTTTGTTTCCATTAGAGTTTGGCATTCTCTCCTGATTCCAAATCTTTTCAGGTGGCTGGTCCCTCTCGCTCTCTTTCTCTTCCTTTTCCTCCTTTTCTTTTTTTAAAAATTTTTTTGTTTATTTTTATTTATTTATTTGAGAGCGACAGACACAGAGAAAGAGGCAGATAGAGAGAGAGAGAGAGAATGGGCATGTCAGGGCCTCCAGCCACTGCAAACAAATTCCAGATGTGTGTGCCCCCTTGTGCATCTGGCTAATGTGGGTCCTGGGGAATTGAGCCTCGAACCGGGGTCCTTAGGCTTCACAGTCAAGCGCTTAACTGCTAAGCCATCTCTACAGCCCTTTTCCTCCTTTTCTGATACAGGGCGTCATGTAGTCCAGGATAGCCTCAGATTTACTATGCAGCCTAGACTAGCCTTGAACTCCTGATCTTTCTGCTATAGTCTCCTGAGTCTTAGGATTATTGGCATGTACCTGACTTTCTGTTTTGGTCATGACTACGTCTTTAAGTCACAGTTTATTGAGAATTTGTCCATTTCATCCAAATTCTCAAATGCAGTGACATTGAGTTGTTCACAAAACACCTGTCTAGGCAAAGCTGACCCTGGACCAAGTTTTTCTATTATCCCTCTTGTTCCTTGTTTGCATTATCTGTTTTTTTTTTCCTTGATTTTACTAGACGTTTCTCAATTTTCTGAGTCATGTTGAAGAAACTCTTTTCAAAAACTGTTCTTGGGCCAGAGAGATGCCTTAGCAGTTAAGGTACTTGCCTGCAAAGCCAAAGGACCTAGGTTTGATTTCCCAGGGCCCATGTGAGCAAGATGCAAAAGGTGGTGCATGAATCTGGAGTTTGATTGCAGTGGCTGGAGGTCCTGGAGTGCCCATTCTCTCTCTCCCTCTCTCTCTCTGCATCTTCCTCTCTTCCCTCTCTCGCTGTTTTTTTTTTTTTTGTTTAGTTTTATTTATGTATTTGCGAGCAACAGAGAGAGAGAGAAAGAGGCAGATAGAGAGAGAGAGAGAGAGAGAGAGAGAGCAAGAGAGAGAGAGAATGGGTGCGCCAGGGCCTCCAGCCACTGCAAACGAACTCCAGATGCATGCGCCCCCTTGTGCATCTGGCTAACGAGGGTCCTGGGGATTTGAGCCTTGAACTGGGGTCCTTAGGCTTCACAGGCAAGCGCTTAACCACTAAGCCATTTCTCCAGCCCTCCTCCCTCTCTCTTAAGTAAACAAGTAAAATATAAAAAATAACCTCTGTTCTTTTCTACTGAATAATTTTTTTCTTTTAATTTTTTTTTTCAGGTAGGGTCTCACTCTGGTCCAGGCTAACCTGGAACTCACTATGTAGTTCAGGGTGGCCTTAAATTCATGGTGATCCTCCTACCTCTGCCTTCCAAGTGCTGGGATTAAAGGTGTGTGCCACCATGCCTGGCTTGAATAATTGTTTTCTATTTTACTGATTTCTGATACTATTTCTTCTAAATCCTTAAATTCATTTTGCTCCTTTCTTGTGACTTCCTTTCTAGTGTAGGCAATTTTTACAAGTTTCATTGTACCTTTAGTTGACTAGTATGTTAACTATTCTTTTTTTTTGGGTGTGTGTGTGTGTGTGTGTGTGCCATGCACGTGTGCATGTGGAAACCAGAGGAGAACTTTGGGTTTCCTTTTTATTGTTCAACTATATGCTTTCTTTTTTTTTTTTTTTTTTTCTCCATTTTTATTAATATTTTCCATGATAACAAAAAAAATCCCATGGTATTACCCTCCCCCCTTTCCCCTTTGAAATTCCATTCTCCATCATATCCCCTCCCCATCTCAATCTTTCTACTTACATATATACAATACCAACCTAATAAAAGCCCTCCTCCCTTTCTTTCTCTTCCCTTTCTATCTCCTTTTTTAACTTACTGGCCTCTGCTACTGAGTTTTTTCCTTCTCACACAGAAGCCCAATCATCTCTAGCTAAGATCCACATATGAGGGAGAACATGTGGCGCTTGGCTTTCTGGGCCTGGGTTACCTCACTTAGTATAATTCTTTCCAGATCCATCCACTTTTCTGCAAATTTCATAACTTCATTTCTCTTTACTGCTGAGTAAAACTCCATTGTATAAATGTGCCACATCTTCATTATCCACTCATCAGTTGAGGGACATCTAGGCTGGTTCCATTTCCCAGCTATTATAAATTGAGCAGCAATAAACATGGTTGAGCAAGTATCTCTAAGGTAATGAGATGAGTCCTTAGGATATATGCCTAGGAGAGCTATAGCTGGGTCATATGGTAGATCAATCTTTAGCTGTTTTAGGAACCTCCACACTGATTTCCACAATGGCTGGACCAGATTGCATTCCCACCAACAATGTAGAAGGGTTCCTCTTTTTCCACATCCCCGCCAACATTTATGATCATTTGTTTTCATGATGGTAGCCAATCTGACAGGAGTGAGATGGAATCTCAATGTAGTCTTAATCTGCATTTCCCTGATGACTAGGGATGTAGAACATTTTTTTAGATGCGTATATGCCATTCGTATTTCTTCCTTTGAGAATTCTCTATTTAGCTCCATTTCCCATTTTTTGATTGGTTTGTTTGATTCCTTATTATTTAACTTCTTGAGTTCTTTGTATATCTTAGATATTAATCCTCTATCAGATGTATAGCTGGTGAAGATTTTTTCCCATTCTGTAGGTTGCCTCTTTGCTTTCTTCACCGTGTCCTTTGCAGTGCAGAATCTTTGTATTTTCATGAGGTCCCAGTGGTTAATCTGTGGTTTTATTGCCTGAGCAATTGGGGTTGTATTCAGAAAGTCTTTGCCAAGACCAATATGTTGAAGGGTTTCCCCTACTTTTTCCTCTAGCAGTTTCAGAGTTTCAGGTCTGATGTTAAGGTCCTTAATCCATTTGGACTTAATTCTTGTGCACGGAGAAAGAGAAGAATCTATTTTCATCCTTCTACAGATATATATCCAGTTTTCCCAACACCATTTGCTGAAGAGGTTGTCTTTTCTCCAATGAGTATTATTGGCATTTTTATCAAATATCAGGTGGCTATAACTACATGGGGTTACATTTGGGTCCTCTATTCTGTTCCATTGATCTACGAGTCTGCTTTTGTGCCAGTACCATGCTGTTTTTGTTACTATGGCTCTGTAGTATAGGTTAAAATCAGGTATGGTGATACCACCAGCCTTATTTTTGTTGCTCAGTATTATTTTAGATATTCGAGGTTTTTTGTGATTCCAAATGAATTTTTGGATTGTTTTTTCTATTTCCGTGAAGAATGCCTTTGGAATTTTGATGGGGATTGCGTTAAATGTGTAGATTGCTTTTGGTAAGATTGCCATTTTCACAATATTGATTCTTCTAATCCAGGAACAAGGGATGTTTTTCCACTTCCTAGTGTCTTCTGCAATTTCTCGCTTGAGTGTTTTAAAGTTCTCATTGTATAGATTCTTTACTTCCTTAGTAAGGTTTATTCCAAGGTACTTTATTTTTTTTGATGCAATTGTGAATGGGAGTGATTCTCTGATCTCATCCTCTGTGTGTTTGTTGTTAGCATATATGAAGGCTACTGATTTCTGTGTATTTATTTTGTATCCTGCTACATGACTGTAGGTTTTTATCAGCTCTAACAGTTTGCTAGTAGAGTCTTTAGGGTCCTTTATATATAGAATCATGTCATCTGCAAATAATGATAACTTGACCTCTTCCTTTCCGATTTGTATCCCTTTTATGCATGTCTCTTGCCTTATTGCTATGGCTAAGACTTCCAGAACTATATTAAATAAAAGTGGGGACAGTGGACACCCTTGTCTTGTTCCTGATTTTAGTGGAAAAGCATCCAGTTTTTCCCCATTTAGTAATATGTTGGCTGTAGGCTTATCATAAATAGCCTTTATTATATTGAGATATGTTCCTTCTATTCCCAGTCTCTGTAGGACTTTTATCATGAAGGGATGTTGGATTTTGTCGAATGCTTTCTCTGCGTCTAATGAGATGATCATGTGATTTTTGTCCTTCAACCCATTTATATAATGTATAACATTTATAGATTTGCGTATGTTGAACCATCCCTGCATCTCTGGGATAAAGCCTACTTGGTCAGGGTGAATGATCTTTCTAATGTATTCTTGTATTCTGTTTGCCAATATTTTGTTGAGAATTTTTGCATCTATGTTCATGAGGGAGATTGGTCTGTAATTTTCCTTTTTTGTTCTATCTTTGCCTGGTTTTGGTATCAGAGTGATGCTGGCTTCATAGAAGGAGTTTGGTAGAATTCCTTCTTTTTCTATTTCATGGAAAAGCTTAAGAAGCAATGGTGTTAGCTCTTCCCTGAAGGTCTGGTAAAATTCAGCAGTGAATCCATCTGGGCCTGGGCTTTTTTTAGTTGGGAGATTTTTGATAACTGTTAGGATCTCCATGCTTGTTATAGGTCTATTTAAGTGATTAATCTCATCTTGATTTAATTTAGGTAGGTCATATAAATCAAGGAAATCATCCATTTCTTTCAGATTTTCATACTTTGTGGAGTATATGTTTTTATAATATGTCCCTATGATTTTTTTAATTTCTCTGGCATCTGTCGTGATGTTACCTTTTTCATCTCTAATTTTATTAATTTGTGTCTCTTCTCTCTTTCTTTTGGTCAGATTTGCTAAGGGTTTATCAATCTTGTTTATCCTTTCAAAGAACCAGCTCTTTGTTTCATTAATTCTTTGTATTGTTTTTTTGGTTTCTATTTCATTAATTTCTGCCCTAATCTTTATTATTTCTTCCCGTCTACTGATTTTTGGTTTGCCTTGTTCTTCTTTTTCCAAGGCTTTAAGGTGAAGCATTAGGTCATTTATTTGCGACCTTTCTAATTTCTTAATATAGGCACTTAAAGCTATAAATTTACCTCTTAGAACTGCCTTCATTGTGTCCCAGAGATTTTGGTATGTTGTGTTCTCATTATTGTTTGACTCTATAAATTTTTTGATTTCCTTCTTGATTTCTTCATTGACCCATTCATCATTTAGTAATGTATTGTTTAGTTTCCATGATTTTGTGTATGCTCTATATCCTTTCTTGCTATTGATTTGTAGTTTGATTCCATTGTGGTCAGATAGAATGCAAGGAATTATTTCAATTTTCCTGAATTTGTTAAGATTTGCTTTGTGTCCTAATATATGGTCTATTTTAGAGAATGATCCATGTGCTGCTGAAAAGAATGTATATTCTGCAGCATTTGGATGAAATGTCCTGTATATGTCTGTTAGGTCCATTCCTTCTATGACCTCGTTTAGTCCAGATGCCTCTCTGTTTATTTTTTCCCGGGATGACCTGTCAATTGATGAGAGTGGGGTGTTAAAGTCACCAACTACCACTGTGTTTGGTGTTATCTGTGACCTTAGTTCTAACAGTGTTTGTTTGATGAATTTGGGAGCCCCCATGTTAGGTGCATATATGTTTAGGATTGTAATGTCCTCCTGTTGGAGTGTGCCCTTAATCAATATAAAGTGACCTTCCTTATCTTTCTTGACTAATGTTGGAGTGAAGTCTGCCTTGTCAGCTATTAGGATAGCAACCCCTGCTTGCTTTCTGGGTCCATTTGCTTGAAACACCGTTTTCCAACCTTTCACCCTAAGATAATGTCCATCCTTTGTAGAAAGGTGAGTTTCTTGGAGACAACAAATTGTAGGGTCCTGCTTTTTAACCCAGTCTGCAAATCTATGTCTTTTGGTTGGAGCATTGAGGCCATTGATATTAAGAGATATTATTGAAAGATGTGTATTTATGCTTGCCATTTTTTTTTTTTTTGTGGTTCTGGTTCTACCTTTGCTCTCTTATATTAACTAGTATTTGAGTGTTGTTTGCTGTTTTCCAGGTTCCTTATATGTGTGTTTTTCTTTCTCTTCGGCATGGAGGATTCTTTCAAGTATTTTGTGTAGAGCTGGTTTTGTCTTCAAATACTCCTTTAGCCTGCTTTTGTCATGGAATGTCCTTATTTCTCCATCTATTTGAATGGATAGTTTTGCAGGATAAAGTAGTCTTGGTTGACAGTTGTTATCTTTCAGAGTTTGGAATACTTCACTCCAAGCCCTTCTGGCTTTGAAAGTTTGTGTTGAGTAATCTGCTGTGATCCTGATGGGCTTGCCTTTGTAGGTAACTTGATTTTTCTCTCTAACTGCTTTCAATATTTTTTCTTTGGATTGTGTGTTTGGTAGTTTGATTATAATATGGCGAGGAGAGGTTCTTTCCAGGTTTTGTCTGGCTGGTGTTCTAAATGCTTCCTGTATCTGCATTGGCACCTCTTTCCCAATTTGGGGGAAGTTTTCTTCTATGATTTTGTTGAAGATGCCTACTATACCTTTGGATTGAAATTCTTCTCCTTCTACTATACCCTGAATTCTTATATTTGATCTTTTCATAGTGTCCCGAATATCTTGAAATTCCCATTCATACTTTTCTATTAGTTTGTCTTTCTCTTTGTTGGATTGTATTAGATCTGCCACCTGGTCTTCTAGCTTAGATATTCTGTCCTCTCCTTCATCCATTCTACTGGTGAGATTTTCTACAGAGTTTTTTATTTCATTAACTGTGTTCTTCATTGCTAGTAATTCTGACTGGTTTTTCTTCATTATTTCTATTTCCTTATTTATGTCTTGTATTGATTTCTTTATTTCGTTAAATTGGTGTCCTGTATCTTCTCTGATTCCTTTGATTTCTTCTTTGAGTTCATTGAACATATTTACAATCATTCTTTTGAAATCTTTCTCAGGCATTTTCTCTAACTCGTTTTCACTAGAGGTCATTTCTGAAGCATTGATGCTTTTTGGTGGATTTATATTGCCTTGGTTTTTGGTGTTTCTTGTGTTATAATGTATATATTTTTGCATCTTGGATTAAGTTACTGCTTAGATTTTCCAGTTAGCTGGGTATCCTTTGCTGTATCTATTGATCTGATATTGTATATCTTCTATGTAGGAGATTAAGATGTTAGGTGTGGCTCTTACCACTCTCAGAGTATCTAGACACGTGGTCCTAGGGGTTAAGTTTGCCTGCTATGGGGGTATTCAAATAGGTTGAGTGGAATAAAATACAGGTATATTCTAAAATTTAACTAAACCCTATACACATTCAGTCAAGAACAGCACCGAGCATTTATGCAAGATTAGGTATTATAAAAACCAGATCCTCTATCAACAAAGAAGTTAAGATTTCTGGTCTGTTGAGGGATCCAAGTCAGCTTGTGACCAGGTGAGACCCTTCCCTGGTTCAATCCCAGTTACCTCTTTGGATGCTTTTGGTCTCAGTCAAGTTGCTGGCTGGGATGTTGGGCCGCTGTTCTGCTTTCTGGAACTGGGTACTGGCTTTTCCTGTGGGGCAAACCAAGCCTGGCAACTGTGGCCCTGCAGATTGGCGCCCCTGATGCTGGATCCCCGCTGCTGCCGCTGGAGCTGCCGCTGCTGGGACCACTGCTGCTGGATCCGCCACTGGAGATGCCGCTGCTGGGTCTGCCCCCGCTGATCCGCTGGAGCTGCCGCTGCTGGGTCCTCCGCCTCTGATCCGCTGGTGCTGCCGCTGCGGGATCCGCCTCTGCCGCTGCGGGATCCGCCTCTGCCGCTGAAGCCGCTGGAGCCTCCGCTGCTGGATTCGCTGCCCTGAAGCCGCTGTGGCCGGTACCGGAGCAGCTGATGGTGTTTTTGGGGCTGGAGTCACGGCTTCCACCGCCGCTTCCGGCTTCCACCGCCGCTTCCGCTGCCGGGGTCTGAGCTGCCGCTGTTGGATCCCGAGTCGCCACTGCCGGAGCCCGTGATGCAGCTGCCGGTGCCCGTGCTGCCGCTGCCGCTGCCAGAGTCTGAAACGCCGCTACCGGGTCCCGAGGTGCCGCTGCCGGAGCCCAAGTCGCCGCTACCGGGTCCCGAGCTGCCGCTGCCGGAGCTGCTTCGGCCTGCCCGTGTGGGCTCTGGATATCTCCTACTTCTCCGCTGCTGTTTTAATCTCTTATACACCTCCCTTGTGTATTTTGCTGGGTTTTCTTTGGCTTTTTCTCCCCTAGGCTGCTTAGGCGTGGTTCCTATGCCGCCATCTTGACCGGAAGTCCTATATGCTTTCTTGAAATGAGATCTCTCCCTCAACCCATTGGTTTGGTCAGTGAGCACCAGTGATTCTCTGGGCTCTGCCTGTTTTGGATGGCCATGTCCAGCTTTTCATGTGGGTCCTGGGAAGTTGAACTCTGGGCAGTCTCAGGTGTGAGATCTTAAGTGGCAAGCGTTGTTAACTGCTGAGCCATCTCCTCAGCCCCGTAGTGAGTTATTCTAGTACACACTGAAGTCAAACATTTCCCTCACAGTGTCTTTAATGGCTCTGGCCAGGTTTGGAATGGATGCTTTATCTAAGTATTTCCCAGTTTCGGCCACTGTCTTCTCTCCAGAGGGTTTTTCAGATGGTACTTCTCAGTCTGCAGCCATCTTCTCCTTGTTTCTTGTTCAATCTCACTGTGGTCAGAGATGCATTTTGTGTTGAACCAATTCTGGAATTAAGTTGAACTCTGTTTTATGGCTCCATGCGTAGGCGGTTCTCATAAATACTTGTGTGGCCTGTAAGACGCGCAGGGTAGTATGTGCTCATCAGGCATGACTTTCATTGTGACATTACTGTCCTTCAAGCATGTCATTTGCTTGCTGTGTCATGACAGAGGGAATGGAGCCAGGTCCTACGTCATCTGCTTCTCTTCAGAGTTGAGTAATATTTTCTCTGTGTGTCCCAAGCAAAATCGTTAGGAACATGCTATTTGAAATTGCTGTATGGTCTTGTCATATTCACCCTTTTATCGCCATCACTCTATCTAGTAAAGTTACTTTGCCCTATAGTGTATTTTTTCTGATCTTCAGATAACTGCATGGGTTTTCTTTGGCTAGTGTTCTTAGGGCTTATGTTGTGATGTTCTTAATGCTCAGCTTGTTTCCCCCATGTTTTGGATGGCATAGCCAGCCATACCTGGGTTTCTAAGTCTGGCCTGACAGCTGTGTGATCGGAGTACTGAGTCCATTGTCATTTTGTCCACTATCTACCTCCATCCTCTCTGTGCTGCGTTGTGGAGAGTCATTCATTTTGTCTTTGTGTCCAATCTACTGACAGAGATCTGAAGTTTTGAATTTTGATTACAGCTTCTTTTTTTTTTTAATAAAAGAGAGACTAATTAGGAAGAAGAAAGGATCCAGTGGAGATGGGATGGGGAAGGGAGAAAATGAAGGATGGTGGGAGGGGATTATGATCATGGTATATTGTCTATATGTATGGAATTTGTCTATAAAAATTAAAATGGGGTCTTTTGATACATTTTTGGTTTTGCATGTATTTTTAAGTTGGTCATTAAAAAAAGCAATTTTCTCTTATTTTGTGAATTTTGTATTGCTATAACAAAATACCCAAGGTACCAGAGTACTTTATAAAGAAAACAGGTGTGGGACTGAAGAGATGGCTAAGTGTTTAAAGGTGCTTGCTTGCAAAAGCCTAATGGCCTAAGTTGAATTTCCCAGTACCCACATAAAGCCAGATGCACAAAGTGGCACACATTTCTGGAGTTCATTTACAGTGGCAGGAAGTTCTGGCATGCCCATCTCTCTCTGCTCTGTCTGCCTCTTTCTCTCTGTCTGTCTCAAATAAATAAGTAAATAAACAAAAGTATTTTGAAAAAAAGAGAGTAAAAGAGGTGTATTTAGCTACGGAGGCCCAGGAGCATGGTGCTGGCACCACAACGCAGCGGCCAGGTGCGAGGGTGTCAGGCTTCTCATGCAGAAGAGAGGTTTGGGGGCAAAGCCAGGTACCCTCCTTACAACCTGGTCTGGGAAGAGCTCATCCAATTTCACAGACCTTTATCAGTCCCTCCCGAGGATGTTCCTCATTAGAGAATTACCTTCTAGCAAACCTCACTTCTTTAGAATTTCCTCACCCCAACACCCCCACACTGGGGCTAAGCCTCCACTATGTGCACCCTTGTGGGGACACACTTTGTTGTATCGGGACAAATATCCAACCAGACACAGTCTATGGGAGGAATGGGTTTATTTTAGTTTACAGATCCAGGGCAAGTTCCGTCAATGGCGGAAGAAGCTGCTCCCTTTCATCGATCCAAGCAGGGACACCACCAGGAAGCCAGCCCCACGAACACGCATGAGTACCAAGGGTTCTGGAGACTTATGCAGGAAGCTAAATCCGGTGGCACACACTCTTAATCCCAGCACTCGGGAGGCAGAGGTAGGAGGATGACCGTGAGTTCAAGACCACGCTGAGACTACAGAGTGAATTCCAGGTCAGCCTGGGTTAGAGTGAGACTATACCTAAAAAACAAACAAACAAAAAGCAAAAAAAAAAAAAACACCCCCCCCAAACAACAACAAAAAAAACAGTTGAGGCTATGCGGGACATACATTCACATTCAAACCACCATATTGGGAGGCACACTTAAATTATACACAAACCATGGCATGCTCGAATCTGAGTGCTGGAGGTCCTAGCAGCTGAGGCCTGGGGTCTGCTCCTTCCCCTTTGCCTCTGTAGCCTTCGTCACATGCAGGCTTCCTGTGGGTCTGGTTCGTTTTGACTGTGGGCTGTGCTGTCCTTGAGGAGCAATATTTGTCCTCAGGCCTGAGATGAATGCGTCCTTTTCCAGGGAGCTTGGAAGCACTTCTGTCACGTTCCTGGGACGTGGCAGGTCAGGGCTCTGCAGTGGCCCCACACTGGCTGCACTGTGGCCCCGCAGACTCTGGATCCCGGGGTGCAGATCTGCTTACCTCATACAAATGCTCTCCTCTCCCTTCTTCCCTCCTTCCTTTCCTTCCACTAATTCCCTCTCTCCTTCCCTCCCTCCTTCCTGTTATGGTTTGCATATGACATGCCCTTCAAAATATTCACATATTAAAGGCTTGGTTGTCGGCAAAACTGATCATTGAGAGGTGATCGGATTCTGAGGGTTCTGACCTTACCCTCCTCTGTCTCCCTTCCTGCCTCTTTCTCTGTCTCAAATAAACAAAGAAAGAAAATAAAATAAAGAAAAAATTGAATATAATGAAAAGAGGTATATTTAGTTATGGAGGTTTATACATTATACATTAATAGTTTAATCTACTGATGGAGTTATATTTGTGTGTGTGTGTGTGTGTGTGTGTGTGTGTGCATGTGGAGAGGCCAGAAGTTGACACTGGGTGTCTTCCTCAATCACTCTTCACCTTATATCTTGAAACAGGGTCTCTCACTGACCCTGGAGCTCAGTGATTCAGTTAGATTAGCTGGCCAGCTTGCCCCAGAGATCCTGTCTTGGCCTTTACAGCATAGTGATTACAGGTACCCCACACCGAAACTTGAGTTCTCACACATGTTCAGCATGCATTTTACCCACTGAACCCCAGATTCATAATTTGATGGCACTCTTGAGAGGAAGCAGGTCACCGAGGAGGGGAGTATGTTGCAGAGTGTGTAGTTGTCCCACCACACCCTTCTGCTGTGATGTGTATCTCACCACAGCCCAGAAATGTGGAGCTCAGTGCCCAGAAACCACTGGCAAAAAATTCCTCCTCCCTGCCGGGCATGGTGTGTGTGTGTGTGTGTGCGTGATAGCAATGAACATCTGACTGACATCCCCTCTGCTGAGGCCTCTGTTCACTCCTCAGCTGGATGGGCTGGTTGGACCCACTCCTCTTTAGGGAGGGCAGCTCCTCACAGGGGTCTCTGAAAGACTCCTTGATGGCACACACTTTGTGGGATTTCTGTCTTTCCAGGCTCCTCCAAGCTCAGGTGTGCCTGGTGTGGGCCTCTCACAGAATGGCATCTGGTGGTCCTGATGGCCCAGCTCCTGTTGCACCCCTGGGGAAGCATGTATTTTAAAGCGGCAGAGGGGAGGGGACACTTCACTGTCTTCCATTATCTGTTTGCCATGTTTGTTGAACCTTGGATCACCCTGGGCTAATTCCAGCCAGACCCCGGGAGTGAGGGCACTAGGTTACTTGGGAATGCCACTTGGCTTCACTGTGTGTAGACTGGCTCTTTGGGTGTGATGGAAGGATGTCAGGGGGGGAGATATGTATCAGTCACAGCCCCCAAAATGTAGCATTTGAACTAACATCATACATTTTGTGGCCAAGAGGAAGCAGTGTCCAGGGAAGCCCTCTGAATTAATCAGAGAACATTCGCATGTAGTTGCTGGCCACTTACAGGCACCGTGTGGGCAGCAGGGAGCAGAAGGGGTCAGCAAGGGGCTTTCGGGAGCTGTGGAGGGAGGCCCTGGCTTGTCCCCACACACCAGGGTCTGCTTGGCCAGGCTGGGGGACCCTGGAGCCTTAGTGCTCTCGGCAGCCCCACTGTCCCTACCCTCATGTTTCGGGAGCCTTTTGGCCTTGCCTTGAGGCTCCTTCCTGCGGCTCCTCGTAGAACCTCATCCTGCCGGCTGACCGTCCAGGCCCTGTGTACCTCGAAGTTCCCCCAGGTTCCCTTGTGGTGCATTGTGGGATGGCTTGGTCCCTGCTGTGACCAGGGGTACCTGCTGGGACTCGGGCTCCTCAACATCTCTACAGCCTCTGAGGGTGGGTGGCAGGTGGGCAGGTGGGGAACAGCTGTCGGAGGGAAAAGGGGCACTGGGGCCATGCTGGGCTCTTCCTAGGCTGCCCCCACCCCAGGCTGGATCTCTGCCACGGAGTTGAGGAGGGGGTCCTCATGACTCCTGCTGTCCTCTGAGCTATGGAGACACTCCGCAGGAAGCCGGACATGTACTCTCTGTCTCCTTGTCTTTAGCAAAAGTAGTCCTTGTGGCCCGAAGTGCAAAACACACACCTGAGAGGCAGGACAAGGTGTGCTTAGGCCTCCTCCCTTCAGGTTACTAATTTTAACAAAATATTCACACCCAACGCAGACACAGGCAGCTTGCGCTCCCTGACTGCGGAGGCGTGTGATGAAAAGAGCAGCGCGCCCGCCCATCCTCCTTTCTGGATCAGTGGTTTCCTCATCACCAGCGCTAACAGGCTGGCGCTGCCACGTCGCCCTCAATGCATCACGGTTTAATCAGATGTGGCAGCTGCTGGGCAGCCCGGCCCAGGGACAGCTTGCAGCTGAAAAGACTGATCTGACCAAAATGTCTTAATGCTGCAAATGGGCCTGGGGCTGAGCACCTCCAGCAACAAACCTGGCAACAGGTCCCCGTCCTCCATGGAGCCCTGGCAGCACCTCTCTGCAGCCTGCAGACAGCCATACTTCTGCACAAAGGACAAAGAAAACATGAGTGACAACGAAGCCCAGTTCTCACTGGATGGGATGGCAGTGAAGTGAGAAGGGGCCATTGTTAACAAGAGTCCTTCTTTGGAGACAGAGGCCCAGACCCAGGGGGACAGCAGAGTGCCCGCTCTGGCTTTGCCCCTGGCCCATTTTCCAAGACGCAGCCGCTCCCCAGCACGGTCTCTGCTCCTGACGTTCTACGTTCAGCAGTGTCCGCTTATCTACAGCTCTGCGTTCCGTGACGCGGGATCAAACACGCACCGGTGACTTGACTCTTTCAAGAGGGAAGCCGCGGGGGCCTTTGGTAGGAAGCTGGTGAGCCCCACGCTGAGACTTCAGCTGAGCTGGGGACAGGAATTTTGTGAGAGGCAGATGTTCCTGCCCAGTGGTTTAGTGGAGGTGGGGCAGCATGCATGAGATTTCTCCCTGGGGGTTCTAGAGACTCAGAGGTCCCAGTGCAAGGCCTGCTGTTTAAGCAGGGGCAGCAAGGTCAGGCCTGAATATTGGAAGGGTCACTCTGCCAGTGAACGGTTAGCCCCGGGCCTGGGGAGGCGATTCTGCAGAGAGGCAGGATTATGAGATTTTGTGTTAACTTTTGACTATTGGAGGGCTATCCAGCCTCCCTCCCCCAACTCTGTTTCCAACCTGAATTTCTTCCTTTCACAGCTGCATTCCAGGAAGCTGCCTCAGCAAGCCAAGAAACGAGGCTCAGTTGAGCATAAATTGAATTGGAAGCATCCAAAATTTGTCCCAGGGCATACTTTAATTTTGTGCACATACTTAATGGATTTACTGCCACATGTTAATTCCAAAGACATCAAGATACTCTTCTTTCCTTTTTCTTAGAAGTGTTTTATTTAAAAGAGAAGAAGAAGGCGACGAGACGACGAAGAAGAAGGGAGAAAGAGAAAGAGTGCATGGGTGTGCCAGGGCCTCTTGCTGCTGCAAATGAACTTCAGATGCATGTGCCATTTTGTGCATCTGGCTTTATGTGGGTTCTGGGAAATCCAACCTGGGCCATCAGGCTTTGGAAGAAAGTGCCTTTAACCACTAAGCCATTTCTCCAGTCCTCAAGACACTTTTTTGGCTATTTGTTTCTGTTTCAAAAATATTTTTATCTTTGACAATGTCTTACATGTGTGTCTTGTACTTTGATCATATTTACTCCATTATGCTCCCTTATCTCCCTCCCTGTCTCACGGAGCCCCTTACCAACGACTTCCCCTTCTATTCTGCCCCACTATTTTGACTTTTTGGTGACCCACCGAGTTTAATTAGTGTTGCTTGTGTGACCATGGGTGGTTGGTTATTTACTGGAGCAAGCAAGGGTAGCTTACCAGTGGCGACACCGCCCAAGAGCATGCCTCTCCCTTCCCCAGCAACCAGCAACTGCCAGTAACTCCCTAAGGGAGGGGTGGGGTCTCATGATCCCCTGCCCCCTCATGATAGAGTCTCGGTGGAGCCAGTCTTGTCTAGGTCTTGCGCAGGTCATCATAGCTGCTGTGAGTTCATGAGCACAGTGGCCACGTCATGCTCTAGAGATAGGTTCCCGCCTCATCCTCCGTTCTTACATTCTTTCTGTCCCCTCTTCCAGTGTTCCCTGAACCTTGTTAGGGGTGATACCATGTCCCATTTAGGGCATAGCCCTCCATAGCCAGTCTCAGCAGTTTGGCTACTCACGAGTCTCAGCAGTAACTGCTGCCTACAGCAAAAAGAAGCATCTCCAATCATAGGTGAGAGCGGCCTTAAACAATGGGCAGAGACATAAATATTTAGAGACAATTTGACTGGCACAACATGTACATTTAGCTCAACAACAGTAGGAGCTTCCCTCTAGGGCCTCGGACTTCCCCAGCCATAGGCTCTGAACCAGGTTTATAATATCAGGCAATTCCCTTCCGTGGATCGGGGCCTCAAATCCAGTCAGCAAGTGGCTGCTTACCCCCATGACTATTGTGCCACTGCTGCACCAGTGGGTACACCTTGCTTGGCATCATTATATTTTTTGTTTAGAGTTTCCTGAATATCCTATTTATATCTCTTGATTTTGTTTTCCTAATAAAATATGGAGCACCAGTGGATTTTAATAAGAAAGCAGTGACAAAACACATGTATATTTAATTTCAATTGATCACTTAAATGTTCACAATCTCTAGAACACGATCTTTTGTCTTTGACACAGACAGGAATAGAGTGTCTGCTTTGGACTCTGTGGTAGGATATGCCGTCTAGGTGGTAGAGGGGGTAACTGCTTCCCAGTTGTCCCTGTCCCTCGAGCCCAGTCTGATCCTGGCTTGCTTCTCTGCCCTGGAGGCCACAGTCCACCTTCCTCAGGCCTTCACTTCCTGATCCAGGGAAAGGTGAGATATGGGTTTTCTGCAGTGGCTTGGCATACAGTAGGTGCTCAATCAATGGTGAGCGCATGTGGGGGCTGGAGCATGGGATCATCTCCCCAACATTCCCTTTGTGTTGTGAGCATTGTATGGGTGTGAGCAAACTTCCGAACCTTTTGAGCCTTGGCCCTGCCTTTTGATGACTGGATCTCTTCTGTCCAGCTGGATGGGAAATGGGAGTGAGGGCTGCATAGCAAGCTAGGGAAGCCACAGCGTAGGATTAACAGGTTTACAAGGTTGCCACAAGGTACAGACCTGAGGGCCTCTTGGATTGGCCTTCAAATCACCCCAGTGACACCCAGGAACACTGGAGTTGGGTGGCCTGGGGTGGCCTTTGCCTTGCCCTGTACACACTGCAGGCACAGTGCATGACCGCAGGCTCTGGGCTCTAGGCTTCAGTTGCAAGCATGGCTGTAAATCCCTGTGAAGAAAGGTCTTGGAGATGGAGCCTCCTGTAGAGTGAGGAGTGGACCATGGGATGATGGAGCAGCTGGTGTGCATCCTGGCTGGGAACCCACAGCGTAAAAACTGTTCTTGTAATGGGAAGAGTTGGCCAGGGCTCCTGTAGCCTTTGGCCCAGGACCCCCTGGCCACCCCACCATTCTCACTCTGGCCATACATCCGCCGACTCTCATTTGGATCCCATGTTCCCCACCTTGCTCAAGCAAGTGTACACTCCCTTCTACCTGAGTGTCTTCGTGGGTGCAGTTTTTTGTCCCCACCAAGGGTGGAATGGGGCTCTGTGTGCAGACTACAGTGTCTGCCACAGCTCTGTGGTTGTCAGCAGCACGGGCTGCAGATGTCACAGCACCCAGGGCTGCTAATGAGGGCTCTCCATCTTGTTTACTGTGCTGTGCTGAAGGAGTTTATTTGAAACAGGCAACAAGATGAACTTGAAATGTTGGGTTGTGCTTGAAATAAAAATGTCCTGATAATTACAGTGCATGTTTGAACAGACGTCTTCTGGGACCACATGGATGTGCCAGTCAGTGCCTGACTATGAAGGGGCCTTGTTAATGACTAGCCATTGCTCACAGGCAGACGGACCAAGGTCCCAAGATGGGATGACACCCTGGCCCTGCCTGGGATCCTCAGTGTGGATCTGACATCCAGCTTCCCTCCAAAGGCCAGGGCGCCTCCCCTTGAGGCCTGAGAGTCATCACTTACATATATTTTAGCTGTCCACAGGCCATGCTCAAAGTAAGGTAAAGAATATCTCAGGGGGCTGGAGTGATGGCTTAGCATTTAAGACGCTTGCCTGGGAAGACTAAGGACCCAGGTTCGATAACCCAGTACTCACTAAGCCAGGTCCACACAGAGGCACATGTGTCTGGAGTTCATTTGTGGTGACTGGAGACCTTGAGGTGCCCATTCTCTCCCTCTCTCTATCTTCCTCTCTCTCTTTCTCAAATAAAAAATAAATAAATAAAAATATTTTTTAAAAAAGAACACCTAGGGCAGGCTGGAGTCTAGCACAGTGGTACAGCACTTGCCTTGCATGTGGGAAGTCTGGGTCGCATTCCTCGCACTGGGTGTGAGGGGGTGTTGAATGAGCAAGCAAGTCCTTTCACTCCCCTTTGGAAGGGAAAGGCCAATGCCATCAGGCCACAGTAGATGTTGTGGTCTCAGGTTCTCGTCCACCACCTACCTTTCTGCAAAACTCTAGGGTACAAAGCAATGAGTTTGAGTCTCAAATCACCTTTCTTGTCCTTCTTTGTCAGAATTTGAGAAAACCACAGCATTGAACTTGAAGCCTAGGTTGCTTTCATGGTGCCTTTTCCAACAAGAATTTCTGGGCTGAGGCTGGCGCTGGGGAGCTCTTTACAAGTCAGTAGCAGGGACACTGGACAAGGCAAGGATCTCCCCTTTACCCTCCTATGATGGAACAGTCAGAGTACTTTCTTTTTTGAGCAGTTTGAAATGATTTAAATTCATACCAAGAGCTTTCGGCTACTTGAACTACCCTTTTCAGTGAGCAGCCTTTTGTCTATACAAAATCCAGGTGAAACAGGCAGAACCTTGTGGGTCTACAGGAGTGCCACCAGAGCAGGCAGTACTTAAGCTGCAAGTATAGCACTTCAAGGTGTCTCTTAGGCCAAGGTTTCAAATCCTTCCACATTCCTCTTGAAAATTAGCTCCAAACGGCCAAAAGCCATGCAGTCAGGTTTCTAGCAGTAATGACTCCACTTCTCAGTACCAGTTTTACTGTTGCAATCAGGTTCACATTGCTGGCAAAAAACACCTGACCAAGAGCAGCTTGATGGGGATAAAGGTTTATTTTGGCTTATAGAGTCAAGGGAAAGCTCCATGATGGCAGTGGAAAATGATGACATGAGCAGAGGGTGGACATCACTTCCTGGTCAACATAAGGTGGACAATAACAACAGCAGAGTTTGCCAAACACTGGCAAGGGGGAGCCGTAAGTCTGCCCCTAACAATACACTGCCTCCTGGAGGTGTTAGTTCCCAAATCTCTATCAGCTGGGAACTTAGCATTCAGAACACCTAAGTTTATGGGGGACACCTGAATCAAACCACCATACCAGGTAAAGCCAGATGCAAAAGGTGGTATATGTGTCTGGAGTTTGTTTGCAGTGGCTAGAGGCCCTGGCATGCCTATTCTATCCCTCTCTCTTTTTCTATTTCTCTCATAAATAAATAAATAAACAAACAAACAGGAGACAACTTCAAGGTGTCATGTGGTTACTGGGGAACTAAATGTGGCTGAGTCTTTACAAGCAAGTGCCTTTAACCACTAAGTCATGTCCCCAGCCCTTATGGTCTTTTTATCTTTGCTTTAGAACTTTGCTTGTCATATGTCTGGGTTTAGTTTTATTCTTATTTATCTTGTTTGTACTTTGTTCAGTTTCTTGCATCTGTAAATTAACATTTTCTCGCCATACTTTGGAAGCCTTTGGTCATTATATATGCCTGTCTCTGTCTCTCTGTCCTCTGTTTCTGGAATCCCAATGGTGTGTGTTAGTTCACTGGTTGCCCTCCCCCCCCCCCCCCCGCAGGTCTCTGAGTGTTTATTTTCCTCTGGTCTCTTTTATTCTCTGTGCTCTGGCCCAGGCAGTTCCCAGTTGGCCTCCTGCCCAAGATCCTTTTCCTCTAACACCTCCAGTGAGGGTATCTGGGGACTGTAGATAGGACATGGCACTCTAGTGTTTTTTTCTGAGATTTTTTCTTCCTTTCTTTTTGGAGCCACACTGCAGGCTTCTTTCCCCTTATATCTCTGCTCTGCTTTGTGTCTTCTATTTTTTTTTTAAATATATTTTAGGGCTGGAGAGATTGCTTTGTGGTTAAGGCGCTTGCCTGCAAAACTATGTTTGACTCTCCAGGTCCCATGTAAGTCAGACACACAACATGATGTAAATGTGCAAGGTTGCACATGTGCACAAAGTGGCACACACATCTGGAGTTTGATTACAGTGGCTGAAGGCCCTGACATGCCAATTTTCTCTCTCTCTCTTTCTCTATCTCTCACTCTCACTGTCTTGCATGAAAAGGCTAGTCTGTTAGGTTTGTCTCTCTCTCTCTACATATATACATATTTCAATTTATTTATTTATTTGGAATGAGAGAGAGAAGAGAGAGAGAGAGAGAGAGAGAGAGAAAGAATGAGTAGGCCAGGGCCTCTTGCTGCTGCAAATGAACTCGACACATGTGGCACTTTGTGCATCTGGTTACTTGGGAATTGAACTTGGACTAGTAGACTTTGCAAGAAAGTTCTTTTACCCTCTGAGCCATCTCCCAAGCCCCTTTATGGCTTCTTGTGAATGTTCCCTTCACCCCCACCCTGTCCCCTTGGGCCCCCTTGAGGCTTTCATAATTTCGAGGTCAACCGAGGGAGCAGAGATGGGACTTACTTACGTTCTCTGGCTTTCTTCCTTCTCAACATTTCTCTAGTTCCACTGTCATGGTGACACTCCACGGCTGACAGCTTCCTGCACTTGGTCACAATGGGCACAGGCTTGCAGGGCTGGCCACACAGGGCTGGTCCTCCTCTGTCCTCACCCCCCTCCTACCAGTCTCTGGGAGTTTCCCACCTGTGTGTGGCATAGCTGAAGCTGTAGGTGGGGCAGGGCATGAATCATCATTTGCAGCTCACTCTTGGGGGTCTCCTGTAACTGGGGATCATGCTATCTGTATTCCTAGCTGCTCCTCAGTCTCAGACACTTCAAATCAGCAAGGCTGTGCTGTTCCCCTCTCTTCATCCACCAGAACCAGGGTTGGAGCGGGGAGGCCACAGGCCTGGCTCATTCTGCCAGCTGGAGTTTGTTGAGCTTGAAGCTCTGGGACCTCCCTGTGAAGGGACTTTATTCTAGAGCCCTTAGTATTATCTGTTTGATTTTTCAACCTTGTGGTTATGATCTGTGAGCAGGGCCCCACAGCCATTTTGCTTCTCTGCCACTATATTACATCAAGAGTATGTTTTGATTGTGGTGGGGCAGACCCTACCCCATCGCTCTTTTCAAAGCATTCTTCATTATTTTGCTGTATAGATTTTTGGATTCAGATCCATTCCCACGTGGAGCCTCCCCAGGGTGGAAGTGCTGGTGTCTATCTTGCTGTCCACAGAATGTGGCTCGCACAACCGCAGTGCGTGACTGCTCACCTCACGTCCCGTGGACTGCCTTCGATCTCTGATGAGGTGCGTAATGCAGTCCTTGCCTGTAAGTCAGTGGGGAGAGCCAGTTTGCGTTGGGCTCTGTTTAATTTATCCTTGAGCTGAACGTTCTGAGTACGTTTCCCATCACATTATCTAAGACAAAGCCAAGGACCCTGATTCCAGGATCAATTTTATCCAGCAGTGGCATCCACTTAACACCAGGCACCCCGGGCTTTTAGTCGAATAAAGGTCAAACAATCAGACGTCTGGACAGACAGCTCATTCATCAAGCTGAGACCAAGGTGCCAAACTCTCGTCTCCAGTGCCCGGCGAGGAGGCTGCATGGTGAGAGGTTATGGATGCAAAGGGTGGATTCATCCCAGCAGCGTGGAAAGATGCCTTGGAGCAGATGCTCCCATTTCCGCTCAGCTCAGTGGGTGGGAGCGAGTTCCAGGGCTAGTTCCTTCATCTGGGAGGCTCGCCTGGGAGACATTGTCTTTCAGGGGTCAAGACTGGCCTTGGCAGGAAATCTTCTCTAACTGTCTGCAGAAGTGCAGAAGGACAGCAAGGCAACAGCTCACAGATCCCTTCCAATAAATCCCAGCAACTCGTGCGCATTTTAATGAGGTTTCGTCTTGTGCAGGGACAAGGCAACGTCCCTACCCGCCCCAGGTGCACCCGGAACAAAGTTGGCTTCACCTGGCTGATCAGTCAACGCACTGTGCTTTGCTGTTGAACTTACGACACTGGGAGCAGAAGGTCATCAGGGGGTGCTGGTACTGAGCAGGGGTGTGCTACCCGGAATATGTGCAGCTGTGAGGGTGGGAGGCCTGGGGGTCAGAGGGGCCACAGTCAAGGGGCTCAGTTTGATTCTTTTTCTTTTGTTTTTGTTTCTGCATTTTTTTCAAGGCTGATCTGAAACTCACAGAGATTCTCCTACCTTTGCCTCCTGAATACTAGGATTAAAGGCACGTGCCACCACAACCAGCAGCTTTCTTCCTTCCTTCCTTCCTTCCTTTCTTTCTTTCTTTCTTTCTTTCTTTCTTTCTTTCTTTCTTTCTTTCTTTCTTTCTTTCTTTCTTTCTTTCATCCTCTCTCTGTGTGTAGCATGAGTGGCATATGTATGTGTATGTGCCTATGTGGTGCCTCATGCGCTTGCCTACTGTAGGGTGGACTCTCTTGCAGTGGCCAGAATGGAACTCATCCAGCACTCCATCACTCTTCCACTGACCCCTTTTCTTTTGAGGTAGGGCCTCACTCTCGCTCAGGCTGATCTGGAATGCACTATGTAGTCTCAGGCTATCCTTAAATTTATAGCCATCCTCCTAACTCTGCCTCCTGAGTGTTGGGATTAAAGGTGTGCTCTAGAGCCTAATAATGGTACCAAATTGACTGTATTCGCTGAGTACAAAACTAATAAATAAATAAATAAATAAATAAAGGTGTGCTCTACCATGCCTGGCTTTTCCACCCCTTTTTATTTGAGCTGGAGTCTCTTACTGATCGTGGGATTCCCTAGTCTCTGCTCCCCATAGGACTGGGGTTACAGACATGCTTGCCTACACTAAGATGTTTATTTGGGTACTGGTAGTTGAACTCCAGTGGTTTCTCAGGCCATCTTAAACCATTATGCTTACACAGGAAGTTCTCTCAACCACCAAGCTATCTCTCCAGCTCTTAGCTTGGTTCTTGAACCACCACAGCTATGAGAGACAAAGCACTCTGTGAAAGAGTGTGGAGACTCAGACCCTTGGGGCCAAGCCATGCACCCTGCCTGTGCATCTGTGTAGGAGCAGGGTTCTCTGGAGGGTGATTCCAAACTTTTCAGACAGTGCTCTGTGGCTGCCCATCCCCATGCAGGCATAACAGTTGTGGGTTTAGGGAATCCAGCCTATTTCTGACTACACTGGGGTCTTTCAGGCCTCTGCTTAGCTCAATAACCTGGAGTCTGGGGCCTTCACAAGTCTGTAGAGGATGGCTGAGGTGCTTCTACCCAATGCATCCTTCTTTTGGGACAATTTTCTTAAAAATTTTTTTCTTTTGAGAGAGAGAGAGAGAGAATTGGTGCACCAGGGCCTCAGCCACTGCATCAAACTCCAGATGCTGGGCATGTGTGACCTTGCGATTGCCTCAACTTTTAGAGTCTGGCTTATGTGGGATCTGGAGAGTCAAACATGGGTCTTTAGTGCCTTAACTGCTAAGTCATTTCTCCAGCCCTAATTGTTTTTGATGATTTTTATATATGTATTTTGATCCTACTTAACTCCATCACCCTCCCTTGTCTCCTTCTCACTCCTGCTAAATCCTTTCTTCCCAACTTCTCCTACTTCTCCTTTCATGTCTTTGTGTAGTAGGTGTGATGTGGTGTGTGTGTGTGTGTGTGTGTGTGTGTGTGTGTGTGTGTGTGGTATATGCACATGAGTGTGCAGATGCCATGCCCTGTGTGCTTGCAGAGGTCAGAGGAAACATCATGCATTCTCTCCCATTGCTCACCCACTTGTTTCCTTGGGATGGAATCTCTTCACGGATTCTGGAGCTTTGCTGGTTTTGTGAGCCCCCATGATTCTCTGGTCTCTGCTCCCCACAGGACTGGGGTTACAGGTGTGCATAGCCATGCCCAACTGTTTATGTAGATTCCAGAGGAGTTGAACTCAGCAGTCTCAGACTCCTCGGACCTCCGTGCTTGTTCAGAAGTACTCTTAACCACTGAGCCTTCTCTCCAGATCCTGTTGTCTTTTGATGTTGTGACCTACTGAGTTTAATTCTGGTTGGTGTCATGAGTACAGGTTGGGAGTTATTTACCAGAGCATAGGCAACATACCAGTGGATACACTGCTGGACAAAATCTCTCCCCAGCACCATTAACTGCCAGTGACTCCTCAGTGAGGGATGGGGCTAATGTGCCCTCCCCAATCTGTGATAGAATATTGATTGTGGAACCCAGATTGTTTGGATTTTCTAAAAATATTTTACTTTATTTATTTATTTATTTGACAGAGAGAGAGAGTGAGAAAGAGAGAGAGAATGGGCACGCCAGGCCTCCAGCCACTGCAAATGGACTCCAGACACTTACACTCCCTTGTGCATCTGGCTAACGTGGGTTCTGGGGAATCAAACCTGGGTCCTTTGGCTTTGCAGGCAAATGCTTTATCCATAAAGCCATCCCTCCAGCCCTTGTTTGGATTTTCTGATGAATCAGTGGCCATTCCTGGCATGAGGTCATCCACTTGTCCTCCCTAACACAGCCATTAAGCAAGGGTCTGTCCCTGACTGGGCCCCATCCAGGCTTGTGGCTTTACCTCTGTGACTGAACTCACGTGGATGAGCTGGTAGCCCCCACTTAGAAGCATTATTAGGTGCCAAAGCAGAAAAATGGCAGAAGAGGCCCAGCCCCTAAATTAGCAGAGGGTTCCTATAGGGCCATGAGAGTGCCTGGGACAACGATAGCAAGTGGTTGAGATCCAGGAGAGGGACCTATAGGTCCTGCCCTCACCTCTACTTGCTGCTGGAGTGACAATTAAGCCCTTTCCATGTCTTTGGTTTTCCTGTTTGAAAAGAAAACCTGGATTAATTAGGCGTTTCACTGGATGTGAATAAATGTCAAACAGCTGTTAGCAGCATGCGGAAGATAAACTGCTCTTGTAAGGAAAATAAATTTATTTCTCATTATCACAATGCTCAGGCTTTAAAAATAGCCCAGGATGATGAACCTAATGTGCTGGGTTGTCCCTGGGACTGTCTGGGACACCTAGTCACTTGTGCCCCTACTGAGGGGCCACAGCCCACCCTCCCTGATGGCATAGCCTGTTGTGACCATTCAGGTTGGCTTCACTTTGGTGGGTACCAGGAACAGGGGTCCAAGACAGGGAGCTCAAGTAATTGGGGGTGTCCAGGGGATCATCACTGAAGGCTCGGGCTCTGTTGTGTGAGAAGCTTATGAAGCCTGAGAGAATGGGGCCCCAGGGCACAGGGACAGAGAGGTCTCTGTGAGGATGAGGAGGCAGGAGCAGGAACCCACCCTGCCTAGGCCTTGGGAAGGTACCCCAAGTCTGCCTAGTAGCCCTGCTCAACTGGTTCTGGGAGATAATTGCTCCCACCTGTCCCAGACACTGGAATGGTGCTAATGAGGTCATGCTAGCCTAAGAACTGTGGGGACACAGCTTTTCAGGCCAGGGCAGAAGCTGCACTGGCTGTGTGCCTTGTGGACAGACATCTCTGGTATCCTTGGGGTCTGAGCAACCATCTGGCACCCCAGTACCTGCTGGCTGACCCCCAAGGGCACACTGGGACCAGGAGTATGCTGAGGGCACAATGGGGATGTAGTTTCAGTCCCGACAACTGCTGAAGAGTTTAGGGCAATTCTATGTGGCAGTTTGTTTCCATGGTGGGGGTGGGGGGGTTCAGAATACCTATCAGCATCCCTGGGTTTGGTGTGTGCATGTCTTCTCTTGAGCCGACAGCTTTATGAGTCCACAACATCTGTGCTAGGACTCCACATGGCCACATGAGGAGGTTGCAAGTAATTCTTGGGCTAGGACTGACTGTTGCAGTCAGGTTCAGATTCCTGGCAGAAATCACGTGGCCAAGAGCAGCTTGTGGGAAAAAGGATTTATTTTGGCTTATAGACTCAAGGGGAAGCTCCATGATGTCAGAGGAAAATGATGGCATGAGCAGAGGGTGGACATCGCCCCCTGACCAACATAAGGTGGACAATAGCAACAGGAGAGTGTGCCAAACACTGGCAAGGGGAGACTGGCTATAATACCCATAAACCCGCTCCCAACAATACACTGCCTCCAAGAGGTCTTAATTCCCAAATCTCCATCAGCTGGCGACCTAGCATTCAGAATACTTAAATTGATGTGGGACACCTGAATCAAATTAGCACATTCTGCCGTTGGACCCCATAAACTGATACCCATACATGATATAAAATACAATGCATTCAGTTCAACTTTAAAATTCCCCATAGTTTTTAATCAATCCCAATGATGTTCAAACATCACCATAATCCAAGGTCTTTTAATTGAGCCATAATACCAAAAAAAACCCCCCAAACCCATAATGGCACAGAATAAACACTCACACTGCAAAAGATGGCATTGGGCATAGCAAAGAAATATTCAATCCAATACAAGATTTAAACAGGGCAAATATCAAACTCTGTAGCTCCAAGTTTAACAACTCTAGTCAGTGACAAGTCTCCAAGTTGGATAATTCTTACAAGCAACAAGTCTCTGGAGTTCCAATTCCGTCCCTCCAGCTAGGCTACTCACAGTCCTGGAAAACTTCATCTGGGGCCGGCAACTTTTCTTAGCAGCCATCTCGCGGCCCCAGCATCTCCACTGGGTCTCCACTGCAATCCACGATTCATCCTCACAGCTCCATTGGGTCTTCATGCAGGCATCCAGCAGACCTGATTCACACTGCTCATGGCCATTTCCAAAACACAAGACCGTGTTGTAAACTCAATGACCCTCTCTTTCCTGCATTTCTTATATTCCATAATACCAGGTAGAGTGCCAATTTGTTAATCCAGCGGGGAATAAAGCAGACTTTGAAGAACAGGACACTCCTTAAGCATTCAGGCCCCTTCAAAAGAGTCTACATTCTTCCTGTTGTCCTGATGCAGGTCAGCTGGACCAATTTCAATGGTTGTAATCTCTCAATTGCAGTTGTATGGGCAGCAATTTCACCCAAAGATTTCATTTTTTTCTATGTGCCATATCTCTCTTCTCACACCAGTCCATTTCTACACTACGCAAAGCAACCCTGCACAAGTTCTCCGGACACGGCCATAACAGCAAGCCTCACACAAACTGCTGGCCCAGTCCAGACAAAGCTCTTTCTCATCCTCATAAGCCAAACCTCACAGTCCATAGTTCTTACTGCATTCAGGTCTTTCAACCCTGACCAGAATAGTCCATCAAGCTGTACTTACAGCACTGCAAGGCATCTCTTAGGCCAAGGTTTCAAATCCTTCCACATTCCTCTTGAAAATCAGCTCCAAAAGGCCAAAGGCACACAGTCGGATGTCTAGCAGCAACACTACTCTTAGTACCAACTTTACTGTTGTAGTGAGGTTCGCATTGCTGGCAGAAATCACCCAACCAAACCTCTTTTGGGAAAAGAGGTTTATTTTGGCTTACAGACTTGAGGGGAAGCTTCATGATGGCAAGAGAAATGATGGCATGAGCAGAGGATGGACATCACCCCCTGGCCAACATAAGGTGGACAATAGCAACAGGAGAGTGTGTCAAATACTGGCAAGAGGAAACTGGCTATAACACCTATAAGCCTGCCCCCAACAATACACTGCTTTCAGGAGGTGTTAATTCCCAAATCTCCATTAGCTGGGGACCTAGCATTCAGAACACCTAAGTTTATGGGGGATACCTAAATCAAACCACCACACTGACCTTCCCTCTCTCCTTGGTTCTAGGTTCTATCCCTGCTTTGCTTCAAACAGTAACTCACAGTGGTCCCACTGGCCCCCAGCTTCTCACCCCCATATTACCTGTACAGAGTCAGGACCCAGAGGGCTAACCCTTCTGTGGCTCAGAATTCTGGGGTGGTAGTCAAGGCCCTCTGTTGTCCCGTGAACATTTGCTCCTGTTATGGGGGTTGGGGATAAAAGTAACCATCTTGTCTGTGGGTCAGCATTCAGGGGACTTCCTGTCTCTGAGAGACTCCTGCTTGAGCCAGGCTGTATACTACACCATGGCCAGGGACACCTAGCTGGCTCTGCTGTCTCATTTGTGTGTCCCTCTGTGGCCACTTTCAGCATGGAAGCCACAGCAGGCTGAGAGTGTAGGAGGCGAAGGGGTAGAATCAGGGTGGGAGGAGGCTGGGGAGGCCTGAATTGAGGCAAGAATGGGTCAGGATGACCACATGGGCCACAACAAGAGAGGCCAGGGTAGAGGCATAAATAGCCTTACCATGGAGGTTGTGATCGGGGGGGGGGGGGTCACCCAACCCAGGAGAACAGTGGGGAGGGAAGAGCCACCAGCATTTCACATCCAATACTCCATCGCCCCCCACCCCGGTGAGGCCCTGGTAGAGACTGGGTATGACTCTGCCTGGGCAGGAGAGCAATTCTCCATCTCCCTATGGAGGGTCACACTTCTCAGCTTCCTCTCTGTTCCAGAAGAGCCTCCACTCCTCCAGGCCATGTATTCTCCCAAGCAGAATCTCTGCATTGCAATTGGACTGGGCAAATGTTTTGTTCAAACACAGCAACAGTCCCTCTGTGAGCCCCAGGCGGGCTATCTGGCTTTCCAGTTCATCTAGTCTCTCCTTCTCAGAAGTCTGTCCACTTAACTGTGTCCTGTGGATATGATGCAGCCTGACAAGGCCATTACTTGACTTGGAAGTGGGCCAAGCTGACCAAGGCCAGGCTGTTGACTACTCTGGGAAGGATTGGAAGTGTGATGGAAAAGGTGCTTGGAATCTGACCCTCTGGGTGACAGACCCTGGGAGTTTCTCAGGATGCACAGATGAGCCACAAGGACCATGGCCTGCCTTGAGCAGTACTTCATCCCATCCACAGTCCCTGGGTACTCTGCTTCAACCTCAGTCCTCCCATTGCTAGAGGTACACACCATGGATTTTCTTGGTCAAAATGCTCCGATGAATGGTGTCTAAACTTGGTAACTAATCAGTAGAGAATTTTAAGTGAGGGCACAGAGTGGATGGTTCAGCAAAGGGTTTGGGCTCACTGGACCTCTGATTAGAAAATAATGTCCTGAGCCCATGCCAACCTGAAAAAGTATAAATAAAAGAACTGACCACATCAAAAATTAGTAAAAAGAGGAGATAAAAAAAACAACCCAAATCTTTTTTACAAAAAAGCACCCCCCCAAAAAAAACACAAAAAAAGAGGAGAGCTTGTACAAGAATGACCTGCATGCAAGATATCAGAGAAGAATACATTAAACATGAAATAAGCAAGCAAGAAGTTTGAATGAATAAAAGTATTAACATGAAAATGATGGGTCTAGGTATGCTGGCTCAGTGGTAGAGCACTTGCCTAGAAGGTGTAAGAGCAAACCAAAAAACAAAGTGGGGAGTATATTTACAAAACGTGGAACAGTTGACCTCTTGAGTTTAGGAAGCCATGCTAGTCAATAAGACAGTCATAGTAGTAATGGTAAGAGCAAGGAAACATAAGCTGAACGGCACATGAAGTATAAGGTGGGTGACATAGTAAGATGATGCTAGATGGATGTGCTGTTATTAAAGGAAACAGACAATAAAGATAGGACTTTAAAAAAAATTCTTTAGGAGAGAGAGAATGAGAATGAGTGTGCCAGGGCTTCCAGCGACTGCAAATGAACTCCAGATGCATGCGCCACCTTGTGTGTCTGGCTTACCTGGGTCCTGAGGAATTGAACCTGGGTTCTTTGGCTTTGCAGGAAAGCACCTTAACAGCTAAGCCACCTCTCCAGCTTAGGATTTGGGTTTTCATCTTATTGTCAAAAATGTTAAAAATTGTGTAAGCATTTTTTCTTTTGGTGTGGGGGAGCTGGTGTTGGACCAAGAGAGGGTTGATCTAGCAGAACCAGAGCCCAGAGCACGCAACTGCAGATGCCCCAGGAGTTTAGATCCAAAACAGTCACCAGCATGCTAAATAGAACCCACACTGACAAATACAAGGAAGGCTTTTAAGTTAAAAAGTCGTAAAACTTGGAGACTACAATTTATTGATATTAAAGTTGTGTTTCTGAATATGTGCCTATATGAGATGAGAATGTGTTTTGTGTGTGTATAAGAGTCTATGTGTATTCCTTTTGTGTGTTTTGTGTAATTGTGTGACCTTGAAAGTATCAGTGGTCCCACAGGGCTCAAGTCCAATCACACTGAGGACACCTGAGCTCCCACAGTCTGAAAAGAGCTGTTGGTACCTCTCTGTGTCTACAGTGTCTCCTACAGTGGGACAGTGGAGTTCACCCTCACTGTGAACTTCTCAGTGGGAATCAAGGCCCATTACTTGCAGCATTTGGACATGAGCGAGTACAAATGAGACCCATTTGCATACAGCACTGGACAAATCTGCATATTGCAGGAGACACGCAGTATGAAGATGTTTGTGCAACACTGAAAAACATGTAAACCCTGGGAGATACAGAAGTTGTGAAATCCATTTTTTTTTGTTTTGAGCTTTTATATTTTTTGCATGTGTATGTGTATATGGTATACTTGTGTGTATGCATGTTTATATGTGCATAGGCACAAATATATGCATGTGCATGTGTATGCACATACAAGTGGATGCTAGAGGTCAGTGTCAGATGTCTTCCTCACTTCCTCAATCACTCTCCACCTAATTCTTTTTTTTTTTTTTTTGTTTCTCGAGGTAGGATCTCACTCTGGTCCAGGCTGACCTGGAATTCACTATGTAGTCTCAGGGTGGCCTTGAGCTCATGGCAATCTTCCTACCTCTGCCTCCTGAGTGCTGGGATTAAAGGCGTGCGCCACCATGGCCGGCTCCTAATTCTTTTTTTTTTTTTTTACAAAAAAGAATGTTTTATTTATTTGCAAGGAGAGAGAGAGAGAGAAAGACAGAGAGAGAGAGAGAGAGAGAGAGAGAGAAAGGGAAAATGGATGCACCAGGGCCTCCTGACACTGCAAATAAACTCCAGATGCATGCTTTACATGGGTACTGAGGAACTGAACCCAGGCTGTCAGGTTTTGCAAGCAAGTGCCTTTAACTGTTGAGACATTTCTCCAGCCTTCTCCACCTTATTCTTTGAGAAAGGGTCTCTTGCTAAAACTAGAGCTCACTCATTCATCTAGACTGTCTAGCTAGTGAGTCCCAGGAATTCTGTCTTCACTTCCCCAGTGCTGGAATCACAAGCATGTGTGGCCAGCCTAGCTTTTATGTGGTTCTGGGGACTCAAACTAAGGTCCTCAGGCTTGCATTTACCCAATGAGCCACCCTTAGTCCCAGGTTTCGTACTTTTAAACTCAGAAAGAAATATGACTGATTTCTTTACTCTGAAGTATGGGTGGCCTTCCATATCTTGAGCTTTGGGGGAACAGAGGCTCATGTGGTTGAATTTTAAATGTACATGATTTAGGTATGTGAATGTAAATGTTTAAATATCAAGATGTTTAAATAGTGCACATTTCTGGAAAACTCTGCAGTAAAAACTTTCAGTCCCTGGAAGTGGTGGGCGGAGAGAGAAGCTTATGTCATCCTGGGCTCCTGGCTTCACTCAGGTGGGGCACAGAACTCACACACCCATCTCTGTGAGTCCCCAAGTCTACATATAACACAGCCGAGGGGTGTGCCTTACTCTAGTGACATTCAGGACCTCTGGACAATAAGCCTGGAGGTGGGTGATGAATGTGAACCCGCCAGGTTCAGCTGGACGTGGTTGTGCTTGTGTCAGAGGCTCCTATGGCTGTGGCTTTCTACAGGGCTGGGGTAACATCTCCCTCAACCTGCAGCTGTGTCCTGGGGCACTGTGCCTGAGGCCATGCTGGTCCCTTCACACCTCTACATTAGGGCAGAAGGACAGAGTTCTGCTCTGGTTGTATTCAACAGCACTGGGAGCCATCTGCCCTTTTGATATTCCTAGTAAGCTGTGATATGGGGTGTCCTCAGACTCACCCAGTGGGCATGTCTGTGAGGTAGAGCTCTTTACCCTAGTTGTGGGGCACTTAGGGAGTAAGGAGGTCTCCTTGAGTAGGACCAGGTCTTCCTGACCAACGGTGGCCTTTCCAGCACCCAATGGGAAGGTCTCAGGGGCTCACTGCAGGGAAGATGGTGGGTGTTCAACCTCTATGCTGTTATGGGGAGCCTCAGAGGAGAACCCTGAGCCAACCTGAGCCCACTAGCCCTAGGACATGCCTGTGGTACCTGAGTCTGTCCACAATCAGCCTGGACTCTATGTGCCGGAGGGTTGGGCCCAGGGCTTCTTCTGTTGAGGCTTCTGCTCTTACACCTCACCTGCCTCTTGGGCCTTTCACTCGGTTGTCTAGGGTCCTGCCAAGACAGAAACCTTTTCTATATCCTGTTTCAGCTCCTCAGTGACCTCATGGTCACCAAGGCCACACTATGTCCTTGTCAAGGATCTTCCTGACTGTGGAGGGCACAGCACATGCTGGCCCGAGGCAGACAAGGAGCTGGTATCACCTCCCTCTGCCTGGAGATGGGAATGGCATGTTAACGGCGCCCAGGGCCACCACTGGTGAGGATGAGGTTGCTTGTGTGGGGACAGCTCACCGCTCCAGGGCTTGAGCTTTGCTCCTTCTGGCACCATCTCCTTCCTGGAGCTGAACAGCATGTCCAGCATATGGTAACCCTCAATTTGGTTATGCCCGAGTGCCCACTCTGGTGACCAGGTCCTCGCCATTTCAGATGTCCATCTCTGTCACTGGCCCACTAGGGACTGTGGAGCTGGAAGCTCCACCTCACTTCCATGTTCCTCATGTGTGGGATTGCTGTGCCTGCCCATTCTTCACCTTTGGGACAACTGTTGTTTTCAAACAATACTGTGTATGTGGTAGAGGAGTCTGTTGGCACAGGTAGGGCAATGTTGTCATCTGCTAGGCCTGTAGGCCCCTCTAAAGAGGGACACTTGATCATTCAGGACAGAGATGTGTCACTTTCTCTGAATCTTGGTAAGTGATCTATGTCTTAGATTCAGTATTCTCTTCTGTATGTGGAAGAAAGTCCGAGTTGTCAGGTCTATGTGGAATGTGAATCCAAGCTTGACTTCTGCTGCTTCCTGTATGGTAACGGCCAGGTCCCCAGCTGGGGGACCACTGAAGGACTGTGGGAGGTGATACCGCTCATGTCTTCACTCAGGATGGTTACACAGGCCCCACAGAGACACATCAGAAAGATGGAACGGCATCTCTGAGCTGGCCTCACAAGCCCCCAACATCCTGGGCTGGGTCCTGGGTCTCCATGGGGTGGACAGGGCAGGGTTCTGAGCATACCAGACTCAACCTTTGTCTGTAACAGGAGTCTTGAGGTCATTCCTGAGATGGTGGACGCAGCTTTTGCATGCGTGGCTCTGCACATGGATGTGAGCATACTGGGGTGGGGCTGGGCTAGGTGATAACTCCTCACTTCTCATGCTGCTTGGCAGGTCTGACACACTTGGAGAAGTCTGTGCTCTCCTAGCATGGCCATCCCTCCTGTGGGAGCTGGGGTCAGGGGGACACGCTGAACGGAAAGTCCCGTGAATGCCGTCTTTTCACATATGCATTTATTTCACGTATTGATTGTGAGACTTGCTCCATCCGTCCTGTGCTAAACACGTATTGTCTTGCTAACCAGCAATGCAGCACGCTGTGGAATGAGGCTGCGACGGGTTCACTGTTGTCGCGTCCCATCCAGCACCCTGTACACGCACACCGCTGCACCGTTGATTTATTTCCTGTTGCTTTCATGTGTGTGCGCATCACCCATTACCAGGGCGTGATTCATGGTGCTGCCGCGCAGACCCATCTGTTCCTTCCCTGGCAGGCGCAGCAGGGCTGTCAGCAGTGGGTTCCAACAATAACCCGGGGGGTCTTATGCTGCCTTCTCCCTCTTTCCTGACACATTTAGAGGCTTGTACCATCTTACCTGTTCTGAGAGGATGGGCTCCAGCCATCAAGGGAAGTCCTAGTCTTTTGGGCCAGTGGAGGCATTTGGCAAAGAACAGCAGTGTCAGCAGTCAGCAGGCTTCTCGGTGCTTGCCACATGTTCTATGCGTTCATAATTAGCATGTTGTCTGCCTTTTACTAGTCTTGAGGGTCCATGCTCACCACCCATCTGCCATTCACCCACCTATCCATCCACACATCTACCCACATGTTGGGGTTACCCGCTCATTGCTGGACAAACCTGGCCAGGAACAGCTTATGGGAAGAAAGGGTTTATTTCAGGCTTACGGTTTCCAGAGGAAGTTTCCTCATGGCGGGGGAAGCTGGCTCACTTCCACACATCCATAGCAGAGACGCGGAGAGGCAGACCAAGTATCAGCAAGCACGAGCTGGCTCTGAACACATACGCAGGGCTGGACTCCCCCCATGGTGTCATACTTCCTCTAACAGGGCCCCCCCTCCCAAAATTCCACTTAATCAAAAACACCTGAGGCTAAGGGGACATCACATTCAAACCACCACACCACCCTATTCATACACTCTTTTATGAGTGTGCAGGATGCGGGATGTGCGTGTATGTGTCCATGTGTGAATTAAGTACAGGCACACACATGCCATGGTGCGTGTGTGAGGTCAATACTTTTGGGTATTGGTTCTTGCCTTCTACTTCCTTTGAGGCAGGGTTTCTCGCTGTTGTCTTTTACTGTACTCACTGTGAGTTTATGAGCTTTTGGGAGATTCTCCCATTTCTGCCATTCATCTTGCCATCAGCATGCTGGGTTTACAATAGCCCGCCACAGTTTCTGGCTTTTTTTTACATGGGGTCTGGGTACTCAGGCTTGAGCAACAAGCACTTTATCCATTGAGTCATCTCTCATCCATCCACTGCCCTTCTTTTTTTTTTAATTTTTTTTGTTTATTTTTACTTATTTATTTGAAAGTGACAGACAGAGACAGAAAGAGGCAGATAGAGAGAGAGATAGAATAGGTGCACCAGGGCCTCCAGCCACTGCAAATGAGCTCCAGACATGTGCTCCCCCTTGTGTATCTGGCTAACGTGGGTCCTGGGGAATCGAGCCTCGAACTGGGGTCCTCAGGCTTCACAGGCAAGCGCTTAACTGCTAAGCCATCTCTCCAGCCCCCTTCTTCTTCTTCTTTTTTTTTACCTTCCCACTCATCCATCATCCATCCGCTCATCCTGTTTCATGGGTGATAATCTGAAACAGAGATGGCAGGCAGCTGCTGTGGTCTGCACACTGCGACATGGTGGAGCTGATGTTTGTGGCTCTGTGAGCAGCCCCCAGAGGTGCATCATGGCCCCTCTTGTTGATAACTCTGCGGTTCCTTAGAATTTTGCTCCATGCAGCATGCTGATTGGGTGAATCCAGCCACCATTCAGAAGCGTAGACCCCACTCTTTTGGCCCAACCCGTAAGTCACTCTCCTGGAACAACAGCAATGTCCCCTTTTGCTAACCTTTAATGACTTTGTGGGGTGGAGGTCCTAGCAGTGGTACTCTTGCAGACATTATTTTCTCCTATGTCCTCAAGGGGTCACACTATGAGTGTGCTTGTATCTTGATCTCATCTGATAGCATCACTATTCCTACTGGATCAGGCTCTGTCCTTATCATCTATTTACCCTAAGTAGCCCTTCAGAGTCCCCATATCCAAATAAAGCTATGCTGGGCCACAGATTTAACATGTAGAACTTGTGTGGGGTGCACAATTCAGGCCATGCCCATGGGTCCTCACTCTGTGGTGTTCTAGATGATTCAAGCCCAGACCTTCAGTGATAGGAGTGTCCACTGTCAATGGACATCAGCAGCACACACAGGGGGAGAACACAGAGGGACAACAATGTTCCTCCATGTGTGAGGAGCAACTTAGCCATGCTTGCATACTGCCAGGGTCTTATGTTTGCAAAGACATCTCTTTCCTCTGAGGGTAGCGGGACTCCAGCATGGGAGCATGTGGTGGTTTCATTCAGGTGTCCCCCTATAAATTTAGGTATTCTGAATGCTAGATTCCCAGCTGACAGAGATTTGGGAGTTAACACCTCCTGGAGGGAGTGTACTGTTGGGGGTAGGCTTATGGGTGTTATAGCCAGTTTTCCCATGCCAGTATTTGGCACACTCTCCTGTTGCTATGGGCCACCTTATGTTGGCCAGGGGGTGATGTCCACCCTCTGCTCAAGTCATCGTTTCCCCCTGCCATCATGGAGCTTCCCCTCAAGCCTGTAAGCCAAAATAAACCTCTTTTTTCCAGAAGCTACTCTCGGTTGGGTGATTTCTACAAACAATGCAAACTAGACTGCAACAGTACCGAGAGTGGGGTTGCTGCTAGACACCTGACTGTGTGGCTTTGGCCTTTTGGAGCTGATTTTCAAGAGGAATGTGGAAGGATTTGAATTCTTGGCCTAAGAGACGCCTTTCAGTGCTATAAGTACAGCTTGATAGACTATTCTGGTCAGAATTGAAAGACCTGAATGCAGTAAGAACTATGGACTGTGAGGTTTGGCTTATGAGGGTGAGAAAGAGCTGTACCTGGGCTGGGCTAGCAGTTTGTGTGAGACTTGCTGTTATGGCTATGTCCTGAGAAGTTGTGCAGGGCTGCTTTGTGTAGAAATGAACTGGTGTGAACAGAGATATATGGCACAGAAAAAAATGAAATCTTTGGGCCTAAATTGCTGCCTGTTCACCTGCAAATTGTTTGAGAGATTACAACCTTTCAGATTGGGCTAGCTGACCTGCACTGGGGCAATATGAAGAATGTAGACTCTTTTGAAGTGGCCTGAGAGCTCAAGGAGTGTCCTGTTTTTCAAAGTCTATTTTATTCCCCCCCCACACCTGGATTAACAAATTGGCACCCTACCTGGTATTGTGGAGTATAAGAAATATAAGAGAGGGTCATTGAGTTTGCAACACGGTCTTGTGTTTTGGAAATGGCCATGGGCAGTGTGAAGCATGTTTGCTGGTTGCCTGTATGGAGACCCCATGGGACCATGAAGATGAACCGTGGATTTCAGTTGAGACCCAGTGGAGATGCCAGGACCACGAGATGGCTGCTAAGGAGCTGCCGGCCCCAATGAAGTTTTCCAGGACTGTGAGTAGCCTAGCTGGATGGGTGGAATTGGAATGCCAGAGACTTGTTGCTGGTTAGAATTATCAGACTTGGAGATTTGTCCAGGGGGTGATGTCCACCTTCTGCTCATGCCATCATTTTCTCCTGCCATCGTGGAGCTTCCCCTCAAGGCTGTAAGCCAAAATAAACCTCTTTTACACAGAAGCTGCTCTTGGTTGGTGATTTCTACCAGCAATGTGAACCAGACTGCATCAGAGCAGGTGGTCAGTCTTGGTATGCTGCTCCAAACCTGGCTCATTCTAGTATCAGGATGTCTTGGGCCTGTAGGATGTCTGTGAAGTGCAGAGCAATGGATTTCTATGCTATGCACTCAGGAGTGGAGGTGGAGTGCTGAGCCAGTAGCCAGGGTCCAACAGTTTCAGCGGATGGTCATAGATGCTGATCACACAAGGAGCTCCCATGTATGGGCTCTGTGTCAAAGGCTTCACCCCAACCTATCCCCTCCCCGTGATGGTGAACCTCAATTGTCAACTTGGATTGATCAGCAATCAAGTAAGACACAAGCATCTGGGTGTGTCTGTGAGGGTATTTCCAGGAAGGATTACCTCAGAGGAGAAGACACTCCTCAGGGTGGACAGCTCTTCCTTAGGTAGCCTATGGGTGAAGAGATCTGCCAAAATTCACTCCTGTTTGTGAAGAGGTCTGAGGGAAGCTGCCCTTCTGCCCACCTTCACTCCTACCTGTGAAGAGGTCTGAGGGAAGCTGCCCTTCTGCCTACCTTCACTCCTATCTGTGAAGAGGTCTGAGGGAAGCTGTCCTTCTGCCTACCTTCACTCCTACCTGTGAAGAGGTCTGAGGGGAGCTATTCTTCTGCCTACCTTCACTCCTATCTATGAAGAGGTCTGAGGGAAGTTGTCCTTCTGCCTACCTTCACTCCTACCTGTGAAGAGGTCTGAGGGGAGCTATTCTTCTGCCTACCTTCACTCCTACCTGTGAAGAGGTCTGAGGGGAGCTATTCTTCTGCCCACCTTTCACTCCTGTCTGTGAAGAGGTCTGAGGGAAGTTGTTCTTCTGCTTACCTTCACCCCTTCTGTGAAAAGTTCTGAGGGAATCTGCTCTTGCCTTCCTTCCTTCACTCCTCACTGGTGAGTGTCTGTACCCTGCTGCTGCCGTCCTTCACTGACATTGGAACCCAGCGTCTCCCTGTCTACAAGAGTGTGCCTCACTAACACCCAGGGTGTTACTGTCTTTGTTTTTGTTTATGTGTACAGATGTTTGTGTGTGTGTTTGGTATGTTTGTGCATGTGAAGGCCAGAGTTGATGTCAGGCATCTTCTCCAAACACTCCCCTTATTTATAAGATAGTTCTTTTACTTGAACTCAGAGCTTGCCAGTTCAGCTACTCTAGCTATCCTCTTGCTGTGGGGACCCCCTGTCTCTTCTGACCAAGCACTGGGGTGACAGGTGGGCTACCATCATCACCTGGCATTTATGTGGGTGGTTACTGAGGATCCAAATTTAGGTCCTCACACTCGTGTGGCAGGTGCTCTGCCAACTGAGACATCTTCCCAGCTCTCCTGTGTAGACAGCCGCAACCAGTAGGAGCCACTGACACAGGTGCAGCCATGTTTACCTCCACTTGAACCGCAGAGACCAGAGTGGGGCACAGCCCCTCCTTCATTCCTCCTCATGGACTGTGTGTGTGGGCCTGACCTTGTGCAGAAGACAGTGCATGCAGAAAAACAGACTGCAGCTGCCTTATTCATAACTACAACATCTGACCTTGTTCACTGTTCCCATGTTTTTCTGTATTTGATAAAAGAAAGTTGTCAAAGCTTTTCTGAGTGTGTATAAAATAAATCAACACTGGTTAGGCAGTGCTCAGTGCTGCAGTCTCCATCAGAGCCTGCAGACCACCCAATTCCAGCTTTCACTCTTTTCTCTCTCCCTCTCTCTTTCTTTCTTTCTTCCTTTCTTCCTTTCTTTCTTATCCTCACCAACAAGTCAAAGCCATGCTGGTTGTGGCACTCATGGGCGTTTCTTAGCCCCAAACTGACACTCAGAATAAACCACCACACACACACTTGTTCTTTCTCCCTTGTCCTCTGCTGTTTATAAGAAATCAGGGCCTCTCATTAGGGTAAGTGTGTATTTGTTGGTCTCCTGATAGGAGAGGGCCTTGTCTGCATCCCAGGGTGTTCATTCACAGCACAGTGTGGTTCTCCTTAGCCTAGCTACCTTTGTAGACTCTCGTAAGTTCAGGTAAGTTCTTAGCAAGGATTTGGTGCTGAAGGCTGAGAATGGAGATCCGGGGCAGGGCATGCAGGGCAGGCAGAGTGGGGCACAGGGGTGGGGAGAAGTGATGAGAATAGCAGCCAGGGCCCCGGACATCATTCCTGAATTCTCAGATTCTAAGTCAAATCCCAGAGCAGCTGAAGTGGAGGAGGAATGCCCTCAGGCACTAGTGGGTGGAGCCCACTGGAGGAAGGCCAAAGGACCAGTAATCCCAGGAAGACATTGCCACAGGCCCTGGGCACGTTGCTGGCATGTGGAGCAGGGTTGGTCATGGTGGGAAGCCTGTCCTGTGGACAATGAGCTCAGGGTTTCCTCATCTCTGCCTGTGCCCACTAATGAAGTCAAAGACTGTGGCTCCAGGAGCCAGCGGTGGGAGACACACCCAAGAGGAGCCAGTTGGGCAGGTGGAGGTGACCAGGCTGTGTGGAGGGCTCCATGTTCAGGGAAATTGGAGTCTCCATGCTGCAGGTGAGGAGGGGAGCTCAGAATTGGGAGGAGGCAGGACAGGGGCTTGTTTTAGCTGCCACTGGACCTTCTATTCCCGTGCAGGGGAGACAGGGCTATAGTGGGTGGGTGCTGGCCAATCACCAAAGCCCCAGAATGGGAACAGAGCCCAGCCTGGGTGGGGGGTTCACTGCCCACCTTGATATTAACACATGCCTCTTCATGGGCCTTGGAGCCCCTTCTTGGTGAGGGGCTTTCCCACAGGTGTCTGTGTTCTTTCCTAGCCTGGCCTTGGGCTGGCCTGACTGGTGGCCAGCAGCTGTCAGGCTGGAGGCAGAAGTCCCTGAGGCTGTGGCCCCTATCGTCTCAGCTTCACTGCCTTCAGGACCCTCCCTGCCTGGCATCCTGAGAGCCGGCAGGAACAGGGACTGAGCAACCATCTTTGACCTTTGTGCTCCTCTGCTGAGAGAGTTTCTTTCCTCTCAATAGTCTGCTCACCCACAGCTGGAAGTTCCCAAGTGCTCAGAGGGCATGCCCTCCCCTTGCAAAGGTATTTATAACCTTATGGTGGTGGGCTGTCTTCCAGCACAGGTGAACCAGAGGCGCAGCTGGTTGGTTAGGACTAGGGTCTGTCTTAGGAAAGGCTAGCTCTGACACAAAGTTCCAGGGGCCAAACTTGACCAACCACAATGTTTAAATCCTCTGAAACATCTCCCTCCCAGGAGGGGTCCTGGTTGTTTGTAAAAAAAGAAAAAACAAAAAAAAACAAAAAACAGGTTTAGAGAACTAGATAGAAGATAAGAAGTCAGATAATCTTTTAAAAATTTCATTGTTTTAGCTTTTGGAGAGAGAGAGAGAGAGAGTGTGAACAGGCACACCAGGGCCTTCCAGTTGCTGTGAATGAACTCAAGATGCATGCGCCCCCTTGTGCGCATGTGCAACATTGCACACTTGTATCATCTGGCTACGTGGGACCTGGAGATTTGAACATGCGTTCTTAGGCTTCGCAGGCAAGCACCTTAACTGTTAAGCCATCTCTCCAGTTCCAGATCATCTTTGATTTCTAACAAGTGTAGACTTCTTTGCCTTTTACTTTTAGGGACCCAGTCACTCTAATTGCCTACTCCCTCTCAGTTCCACTCAGTCTCCCCCTCCTCACTGTCTGCACCCTTTCTATTCCCTGCAGATACTTTGATAGCACTGGCATATCTGAGGTCCAGATCTATGAATAAACAATTACTGGGGCACAACCTATAGACCCCACTAGATTGCTGGCAGTGTTATGGGTAAGGGGAGATCAGATGCCCTCTGTGGATACAAGTTCTGAGTTTCACAGAATTCTCAGTCCTGTCTTCCCTGGGGAGCCAAATCCAGACCCCAGAGGAGACAGCAGAACTGAGGTCCAGCTCTAGGAGGTAGGAAAGAGGCTCTCTGGGTGGTGTTCTGGGTCCTTGGATGATTCTCCAAGGTATCACACCTGAAGCTGACACAATTTAAGAAACTTACTGAAATAATTGCAGTATACATTATAAAATGCACTTTTGCCCAGTACTCAGGGTCCTGTCCTTACCCTGAGAATGCAATGCCATGGGGTGTCTCTTGGTTCAGTGCCTCACCTGGGAAAGGTTTTGGGTGGCCCATGACATTGAACCTCAGTGATGGGTACTGAGTGTGGGCCATGGAAGCCCCGCCTAGATCCTACCCAGGGGACTCACTTGCCTCTTCTTAGGTCCCAAGCATGCCAAACCCTGGCTCAGCCTGTAGGAAGCTGAATCCACGTGGAGGGAAGTTGGCAGGCAAAACACTCATAAATTGGCTGAGAGAGAAAAGCGTGCACCTTGAGCACATATGTGCTTAAAAAACAATCTCACTGTTTGGAAAACCTGCATGCCTCCTCACCACTCTCCCCAGCCTGTGTATCAGCAACTCGGGGAAAGAGGCCTCGGTGTGGATTCCATGCCGGGGCCATCGCGGGAGGCACGGGCGGCGTGGACGTTTGAGAAGCGGGTTGCATGAGGCGCGGCCGGGATTCCTCACCTGACTGCATTTCCAGGGCTGCAATCGGGTGTCTGCAGTGAGACTGCCTGAGACAGTGGGACCTTTGTAGATGGATTAGACACTGAGTTGAGAGACATGTTCACAATTAGGGTAATGAGGCTCCCAGATCTCACTGCAGACGGAAGAGGGGAGCACTGGGAGGTGGCTGTGTCTCACTTTGACTAACGTCCAATTAGTCCTCCTGGCTGGCGGCGGCCCCCAAGCAGCCTACCACCAAACTGTTCTGTGGTTAAGAGCATTGAAGGGAAGCGAGACTCTGAATTGAAGGCATGCACCTTCTCTTGACGTCACTTCTGACGCCCAAGGGTGGCTTCAGTCTCTGCTGCTGCTGTGAGTGGCCTGGCTACAGGGTATGCGGGCTAAGTCCAGGCCCTGAGCCTCCCGCACAGCACTTGCTCCATCTCAGGTGGACACAGGGTGTTTGCTGGAAGAGGCTCACTGCACTCCTGGCTCTGTTTTCTGTTGGCGCCGAAGTAGATTTGATGAGGTGCTCCCGATCTTATGGTGTTGCAGGGCAGGACTCCTGCAGTGTGCGGGTTGTCCCTCACAACCAGTGCCCGTGCATGGGGCCAAAGCCTTGGCAAGCCAGCAGATGTTGAAGGGGCTTCTGTGGTCAGATGCCTCGAGGGTAACTGGACCCCATGGTCAAGTGCACAGATAGTGCTAACAGATGGACCAATCATGCTTTTCCTCCCACCAAGCTCCAATCTGGGCAGAGAAGTCACAGGCCCCCCCAGGCACTGGAGGTGCACTCTGGGAGATTCTGCTTCATGGGCCCCTCCCTCAGTCCAGGCATGGCCATGGCTCCTCACTCACCCAGAGAACAGCTCTTGTGCGCAGGACAGGGCCCTGTGGTGCCCCTCTGGGGTCTTCTGTGCTGCCTGGGCTCCAAGTTCTAGTCTGGAGCCAGGGGCTCCATGTGGTTCAGCCCTATTGTCTGGAGGGAATAGGACCTGTGGAGGTAGCCTGGCTTGGCCATCAAGACCTGCCCCTATGTCCATGTGAGGGCATCACAGGGAGGCATTCCTGGGGGTGTTGGCATGGGGGGGGTCCTTGAGTGGTCTCCCCTGTGTTGTCAACAGGGAGCAACAGCCCTGGTGCCATGTCCTAGGGGTTGAAAGGACTTGGGCAGCCTCCTCCCTAAGATATCCACCCTCAGGGGCCTCAGTGACCAGAGGGCTGCTTGTGTCCTCTTTAGGGACATGTCCAGCAGGTCTCAGCCAATCTTAGTAAATGTTAGCTCCTTTCTTTTTTAAAATTAATTAATTAATTAATTTAGAGAGAGAGAAAGAATGGGCGCACCAGGGCCTCCAGCCACTGCAAATGAACTCTAGATGCATGTGCCTCCTTGTGTACCTGGCTTATGTAGGTCCTGGGGAATTGAAAATGGGTCCTTTGGCTTTGTAGGCAAGTGCCTTAACCACTAAGCAACCTCTCCAGCTCCTCAGCTCCTTTCTTAACTGTAGAGAGATACTGCTACAGGAGCTATGAAATGACACTAACCGCTAGGCAGCCCTGCCCCCCGCTTTCCTCAGGATCCATCTTACTACCTCCAGGCACATGCATATCCAACTGCTCCAGGTGTCTTGCTTGGCCTCTGTGGCCCCTCTGTGGTGCAGATATGTACTTAAATTGGGCTTGGCCTTCAGAAGGCAGGGTGGGATCCATAATGTTGGAGCTCCATGTGTTCAGTCACACAGTAATGGCAGCAGCTCACGGCCTGACCTGCCTTGACCACCAGGAGAGCGGATCTAGTGGCTTTCCTGACCAGACCTTGTCTGTTGGGAACTTGCATCCTGGCTCCATGTCACCTTGCTGGCCTCCTAGGAAGATCTGGGATAGCTGTGGCATCAATACCTGACTAAGTGACCACACCCCAAATGTGATACCTGTGGACAGTTTGAGGTCCAGTCAGTAATGTCAGGGTGTCCTGTTGCCAGTGGGAAGAGGTGGTCCTACTCCACAGCAGAAGTTCAGGGCCATTATTTGGTCTGGGGACTCCAGACAGAAGTGGGGAGAGAGGTGACACAGGTCCAAGTAGGGAGGTAGCAGGGGCACACTGTCTCCTTGGGGATGGGGCATATGTTAGGGTACAAAAGGGCAAAGGATGGAGAGGAGGTGTGAGGGGGTGGGCTGATCCTAGGGCCCCAAGGCCCCCGAAACCATGCTCCGCAGGGTTCCACCATAGGGCCTGTTAGCACTACTCTACCCTTCCACTTCTGTATCAGGGCTGTAGAAGTTTGAATATAGTCTTGACTTATTTAATAATCTCTCCTCTCTACAAGTCCTAGCAAAGAAACTGATCCCTCATTTTGAGGTCCATGGAGAGAGCTGATGTTAATATTAGAATCTGACTGTTTAGGCAGGTGGCTGGCAGCAGCTGTCCTGTTTCTCAGGTGGCCCAGGACTGCAGAAGAAGTGGACCATCCTCCTAACCGAAAGTCACTTGATCCACTGTTGCAGTCACCTTCTCACTGCTGGCACAAAACACCCAACCAAAAGCAGCTTGTGGGAGGAAAGGGTTTATCTTGGCTTACAGACTCGAGGGGAAACTCCATGATGGTAGGGGAAATTTTGGCATGAGCAGAGGCTTGACATTGCCTCCTGGCCAACATTAGGTGGCCAACAGCAGAAGGAGAGTGTGCTAAATAACACTGGCATGGGGAAGTTGGCTATGACACCCATAAGCCCACCCCCAACAACATGCCTTTAGCAAGGCTCCAATTCCCAAACTGCCATCAGCTGGGGATCAAGCATTCAGAGCCCATACGTTTATGGGGGACACAACTCAAACCACCACAGCCACATTTTCAAGCCTGTCATCCAGTTAAATTAATGGATGGAATTTGGGAGCAGTAAGATTCTGCCGGTTCCCACACTTCAAGAATGAAGATGGTGGGCCCTGGAAGGCTCTCCCACCTGAAATGCCATAGACACACATTCATTTGCCTCCATTAAGTTCCTGGATGTTTTGAAATGGACTGCTGTTGGGCACAGGTAAGGACCCCAGGCCACTTAGGGTTAAAGTGTGCCTGAGCTGCCAGGCACAGCTAAGGGACATGCAAGGTCTTGGGAGAATGAATTTTTTTTGTTAATGAATCAACATTGTTGAACAAAATGTTAAAACCCTCAAGAAACTCTGCAAGGAGCTGCTTGACCACTAGAAACCTGAGGACCCCACCACCTGTTCTCTAACCCTTTAGTCAGTTGGCTTCTCCCCTTCCTTGGCCCCCTCCTTGCTGTAGGAACCTTGTTACTTATGGCCCCCCGCCTCATCAAATTTCTCAGACAACAAATAACTAATATTGCTAAGGTTGCTACTAATTGGGTCCTCTAGCTCTATCTGGACCTATGGCAGACTATAAAAATCTTGCTCAATATAATGACACTGCCCCATTATAAAAACAAAGGGAGAGCTGTTGGGCACAGGTAAGGGCCCCAGGCCACTAAGGTTAAAGTGGGCCTGAGCTGCCAGGCGTGGCTAAGGGTCCCGGGCTATAGGAGGTCGCAGCAAGCCTAGGACCAGATAAACTCAATAACCTCGGTGCTGGTGCCCAGGCCGGCAGGAGTGAGGCCGCTCCCTCCCCAGCCTGGGACACCTGGACGTCTTGATAAGACTTAGGTTTTGCTTTCCCTGGAGCCTTGTGGCCTCTTGCCACTTGCCCGCATGTCCCCATATGTTAATGAGGTATCAGCCAGCAGTCTCCACACAGCCAATCCCCCTACGACCCGTAACCTATACCTTTTCCTGCCACTACTTAGACCCCGTGATCCTTTCCTGCTCACCCGCGACTTCACTACATGCTGATTAGGCATCCGCAAGACCTTTGAACGAACCAATCCCCTACCTACCATAGTTACCCATACCTCTTCCTGCTCTTTCACAGATTCTTATAAACCCATTCCTCTGGCAAATAAATGAGCTGTTCTCTGGAGCTGTCTCTTGGGTGTATCTTCCCATCACACTCATGGCCGCTCAAGACCCTGTTCTGCGTTGCCTGGATGCTCCTGGGACACTGAAGCGCCGCGTCCCCAGGATGACCAGGAAACACAGGCTGCATCATTGCAGAACATGTTTTTATTTTAATTAACTCCTGATTTTCCAGAGCTTTCAACAATCTACAGAGCTGAGGCTGACCGTATGGCTGGAGTGACTCTGTAGCTCCCTCTTGGGGGTATTCTGTATGACCACCCCTTTCCGAAACTGATCTTATGATGATGCCCAAATCAACTATGGAAACATGTCTTGTATTTTGGATTTCTTTTTGAGTTTTTGTGTATATGTATGAGTGTGGTGTGTGTGTAGGTGGGTATCAAGGTCAAAGGTTGAAGTCAGGGGTCTTCCTCATTTGGTCATCCCCTTAGTTTTTGAGACCGAGTCTCTCTCTTTTAAATTATATGTATATATGTATGTATGTATGTATATATGTATATATACATACATACATATGTATTTAGTTCCTTGTTTTTCTTTCTTTCTTTTTTTTTTTTGGTTTTTTGAGGCAAGGTCTCACTCTAGCCCAGGCTGACCTGGAATTCACTATGGAGTCTCAGGGTGGCCTCGAACTCACTACGATCCTCCTACCTCTGCCACCCGAGTGCTGGGATTAAAGGTGTGCGCCACCACGCCCAGCTCCTTGTTTTTGTTTTTGAGGTAGGGTCTTGCTCTAGCCCAGGCTGACCTGGAATTCATTATATAGTCTCAGGGTGATCTTGAACTCATGGAAATCCTCCTACCTCTGCCTCCTGAGTGCTTGGATTAAAGGCATGAGCCACCACACCAGCTTATTTGTATATACATATATATTTTTTTAATGTTTTAAAAATTAAATTTATTTTTTATTTTGAAAGAGAGAGAGAGAGAGAGAGAGAGAGAATGGGCACATCAGGGCTTCCAGCCAATGCAAACGAACTCCAGATGCATGCACTACCTTGTGAATCTTGTTTATGTGTATCCTGGGGAATTGAACCTGTGTCCTTTGGCTTTGCAGGCAAGTGCCTTAACCACTAAGCAATCTCTTCAGCCCTTTTAATAAATTTTATTTATATTTATTTATTTGTGTGTGTGTGTGTGTGTGTGAGAGAGAGATAAGAATCAGATAGAGAATGGGTATTCCAGGGCCTCCAACTACTGCAAACAAACTCTAGATGCATGCGCCACCTTGTGCATCTGGCTTATGTGGGTCCTGGAGGATAGAACCTGGTTCTCTTGGCTTTGGAGGCAAGCACCTTAACTACTAAGCAATCTCTACTGCCCGAGACAGAGTCTCTTGATGAACTTAGAGCTCCCTGATTGTACTAGAATGACTACTCAGTGAGGCCTAGGGACCTGCCTCTCTCTGCCTCCTCAGCGTTGGGATTGTAGGCATGTGCTGCCATGCCTGGCTTTTGGGTCGGTAATGGGCATCCAAACTCAGGTCCTTGTGCTTTCACAGCAAACATTTTACCCACTGAGACACTTCTCTAGCTCCAGAAATAATGGTATCCATGCAGAACATCAACAGAACAACTCAGTAGGCTAAACTACACCTTGAAGAACTAGGCTGAGCTCTGACTAGATCAGCAACCCCTCTCCTGGATGCTTTCACCCAAAGGATTTGAAGTCAGTATGGTGAGGAGATGTCTGCACACTCATGTTCATGGCTGTACCTTGCACCAGTCACAATATCCACGAGATGGGTCATCACCCACAGATAAATGGAAAGACTGTGTAAACACAATGGAACACTATCCAGCCTCAAAAGAGATGGGGATCCTGTTACTTGTGGCCATGTGGATAAGTCTGTATGACATTATGCCAAGTGGAATAAGCCAGGCACAGTGAGGCAAGTGCTGCACACTGTCACTGGTGTGTGGGACTTTAGAATCAGAGAATGGTGTGACTGCTGGGGGAGGAGGAGGTAAGGAAGGGACAGGAGTGATGTCAGTCAAAGGTAGCAAGTTTGCACCAAAAGGAATAGGTGGTAAGCATTTGAGTGATGGATCTTTTAGTCCCCTTGATTCTATGACTTCACATTGTGTACAGACACAGCAGCGTGGCATCACTCACACTGGCATATACAGTGGCAATTAATCAGTATTCAATAAAGTAAGAAGACTCTAAACTTTCTTTTTGTTTGAGACAGGGTCATGCTATGTAGCTCAGGCTGGCCTTGAACTCAAGCCTCCTAAGGGCTGGGATTTCAGGAGCGCACTGCCACAACCAGCTAGAGTCTAACCAATGTTTAACCAACTAGGTTTCCCTGGTGATTCTATGGCTCTGGTTTTGGTGGTACAAGGGGAGGTCTTCAGAGCTGGGCCACAGCCATCTGAGTGGCTATAATGCTGTGCTGTTGAAGGTGTGCTCAGCTTTTTCATCTGAAAATGAGGGAGTAAAAACCATCCCTCCTAACGCTGCTCTGAGAATCAAACAGAGAAATGTGTAAACAGTCACCCAGGGCCCTGGGCATGGGGTCACGTGTACAGAGATGGGGTGCTTGACATCATAGCTCAAATCCTGAAGATGGCGGCCCAGCAGATGGGAACTGCAGAGCCCTCAACACAGTCTGGGAAATACGGGAAGTTGGCCATCAGCTTCAGGAAAGAAAGAAAAAAAATGCAAAAACAATAGCTGACTGTAATTTAACACACTAGAAACATTGTGCGTGCATGTGTGTGCGCACGCGTGCATGGGTGCATATGTGAAGACCAGAGGTCAATATTGGGTGTCTCCCTCAATTGTTTTCCTCCTTATTTTTTTGAGATAGGGTCTCTTGTTGAACCTAGAACTCACTGATTTGTTTAGCCAGTAAGTCCTAGAGATCCTCCTCTCTGCATCCTGGTGCTGGCACTGCAGGTGTATGCCAGCATAGCTGCCTTTCATGTGGGTTCTGAGGATCCGAATTCAGTTCATCATGATTTTGTAACAAGAGCTTTATGGACTGAGTCATCTCCTCAGCCTTAGAAGCATTTTTTGGTAGAAATCAGGTAAGCCATACGTGTCTGCTTGTCTATCACATATTCTCTTTCCTGGCCCTGGGAATTGTCACGGTAGGGTCTGAGCTTGGATCAGTTTCTGACTTTTTTTGTCCTTTGCACACTGAACACTTTTGACAGTCCTCTGGAGACTTCTGAGTGTGTGGGTTCCTGGCGCTCCTCCTCTGGACACGCCCTGTCCCCATCCTATCCCTTCCGCCGTGGCCCTCACAAATGTAGACACACGCCCTAGCATCCTCTGGCTTGTGCTTGCCGTTAGCTTCTGCTGCTGTGTTTCTGTCTCTGCTGTGCTCCCATCCTCGCCTTCTGCCTGCTCAGTTTATGCTTCCCAGCAAGGGTTCAGCCCAGGCTGTCACTGGGAAAGGAGGGGAGAGAGGACTCCCAGCTTCACAGAAGACTCCTGAGTCCCAGGAGATTGATCACATTGCAAAGAGGTGTGACGAAACACGCTTGTCACCTACGCTGTGACTGGAGGAGGCAGGACTGAGGGCAGCCCCTCCTTTACAGTTACCACAGTCCATGTGTCCTGGGTGCTGGATCTGGCCCACCTGCTGGCCCAGTGCTGATAAACTAAACTGACACCGGGACAGCCCTGATTTGGCACCATTATTATTGGCCATCCCCTGCTTCCCTGAGGCATGGGAACCCCTCAGGAGAGGTACCCAAGGGCACGTGTCCACAGGAGAGGCAGCTGTCCCTATGCTGTACATACCTGGAGGTGTCATGCGTGTCTTCTGCAGGTAAAATGGCCCATCCTAGAGGGCATAGGCAAGGTCCTGAGCAGACAGGCTGTAGGTATTCCAGAAAGCTTATGTCTGGAAATGAGCTGTGTATTAATGTCTGTCACTGACTTAGGTCAGAACGTGGGACAAGCAGAGCAGCTGTCCCTGTGTGGCAGGAGGAAGGCACCCATTCTTCTGGCTTTAATCTCATTTGTCTCCAGTGCATTTTAATTAATATTCTTCAGCTTTCTGGGAACATTTGGGGAGTTGGGTGATCACATTATCACCCCAGGTGAGTCCAGACCCAGGCTGGCTCTTAGGAAGCAGGTCCCTGTGCCCCAGTCCTGTGGGTGTTGCTGGATGGCAGGTAATGGAGGAAGTGAAGTTAAGCACAGAGGCCAGGACAAGCTGCGCAGACAGCCCTGGAGTTGGCTTTGTTTCCCAAAACAGTAGGACTATAGGTAGGAGGGTGTGGCTCCAGAGGGTAAGAGTCAGGAAGCTTCCTGGAGGTGATAGGTGGGTTGCAGGTATATCAGAGGAAGGAGGAGACAGAATGTGGCGATAGTGGCCTTATGGGTTCCTCCTCATGGCCTGTATTGGATCCATTCAGCCCCTCGCTGGGTGTTATTACAGCTGTCCCACCCAGGATGTGCTGACTTGGAATCTTAGATGTCTCAGGGTCATGCTTTGGCCAGCATCAGCCCTTCATTCATGTTGAGGCAGAGGTGATAGTATCAGCCTGGGGAGAGGGGCAGTGGGAGGCCTGACTGCAGCTCCTGAGTAAGGGGTCTCTCCCGATTCGGGAGCCCACATGCTTCCTTCTATCTTTCTCATCAGAACCCCTTAGCTGGTTCCTGTCTTTAAGTTCATGGTCAAGACTTGTCTCTGGAGAGGGGATCAATCAGGCACTCAGGGCAGAGGGGCGAGATGTACTCAAGATAGAGTGGCCAGGCCCTGCCCTGGGAGTTGGCCTCACCTTGCCCCTTGCTAAGAGCTGTCCCAAGGGCAGTGACCCCTTGTTTGCCTCTCCCATTGTCTGTGAGGCTAGAGAAGGGTATGGACAGTCTGGAGTGAGTCCCCCACAAGAACAGAGCAATGGATTTATTTATTTTACTTTTTGACAGATATACATATATATCTGTAGGTTTAATTTTTTTTTTTTTTTTTTTTTTGCTATTTATGAGAGAAAGAGGAAGAAAGAGAGACAATGGGTGCACCAGGGCTTCTTGCTACTGCAAACAAACTCTAGACACATGTGCCACTTTCTTCATGTGGCTTTATGTGGGTACTGGGGAACTGAACCCTGGGCCATCAGGCTTTGTAAGCAAGTGCCTTTAACTGCTGAGCCATCTCGCCAGCTTCCATGTGAGTTTGTTTGTTTGTTTGTTCATTTTGGGGTAGGGTCTCACTCTAGTTCAGGCTGACCGGAATTCACTGTGTAGTGTCAGGGTGGCCTCAAACTCACAGTGATCTTCCTGTCTCTGCCTCTAGTCCTGGGATTAAAGACTTGGAAAGGATCAGCTCAGTTAATTGTCATATCCATCACTTAAGCCTTTATCATTTCTTTGTGTTGAACTTTTTAAATACAAAACAGAGCCAGGTGTGGTGGCACATGCCGCTTATCACAGCACTCAGGGGGCTGAGGTAGGAGCATTGAGAGTTCCAGACTAGCCTGAGCTACATCGTGAGACTCTGTCACAAATAAACAAAAGAACAATTAGAAACCAAAGAGACCCAGCAGGGATACATGCTGTGGGAGGCCTGGGATGCCCTATGTCAGGGGCTTTGGCAGGGAAGCCAGGACATACTTGGTCGTTAGGGGCTTGCTAGTGTCCAACCCTGCCAAACCTTGTGGGCCCATCTTCCATGGGCCCACCTGGCCCGGGTGACCTGGGTTCATGGGGAGGGTGATATGGCACTTTAAGACCTGGCCTTATTTGTACTTGGTGAGGTCTTAGGGAGGCTTGTCAGCCCTGGGTGTAGCCCCTCATCAGGGCCCATCTGTACTCAGGCCATGAGCCTCTAAGAACATGTGAAGCCCTGAGCCAACTTTTCTTTAATCTCCTTATAGTCTCCAGCGTTTTTTTTTTTTTTTTTTTTTTAACCCTCTTTTCCCCAGGAATAGTACCTTTAAGGAAAAGGATCAGAGAATAGAAGTCTTGGTAACATGGTCCTTGTGTACCCCCACATGGCCTTTCCAGTGTGGCCCCTGTGGTGGTGAGGGGCGTATGAGCGCGGGAGGCCAGTGCATGGATCTAGGCTCTGACATCCAAATTATAATTTTGGGCTGGGACATGCTGCCACCGAAGCCCGATGTTTTGTGTCTGTACCTGGTGACTTCCCTTTTGCAGGCCCCTTGTCCCCTGAGTCCCCTCCCTACCTAGCATCCTCCCACACCTTCCTGCTTGGACCCCTAGCCCCGTTGCTGACAGAGCCATGGAGGTGAGTCAGAACGCTCTGTGCACGGCCGCATGCCTCATCTCATTTAGCTGAGAATCAGCTCCATTTGAGCAAAGCCATTGGCGAGGAATTCATATTTTCCCCATAAAGCACGGGCCCTGGCAGATGTCAATACGGCTGGGATTGAGGTGCCATTCAGTCATCTGGATGGGTTAGATGAAAATGTCTAATCAGAAAAACACTGGGGCTTAGCAGAGATGGCCCAAGCAATTCCAAAACAATTTATCTTAGAAATTAATTCCCATGTAAGTTACCCAGGGGGCTGGAGCTTAAAGTTTTGTTTTCTATTTATTAAAATGCGGAGGCTTTGTTTTCTGCCGTCCAGTGCCGGCTCAGTGTCAGCAAAGTCTCAACTGGCTTCTCCACTGCAAGCCACCCAGGTCCATCCCGGATGCCAGCGTCACCCCAACACTCCTAAGTTCTTAACTCCAACCAGCAACTCTCCTCATGGCCCCATGCTGAACACTGAACCAGGCTTTGTCCTAAGTGTCCCCACCCAGCCCCTTATCTTGGAGGACATGTCCAAATACCCTGCATGCAGGGAAGGACAAGGATTCTATGGTCAGTCCTGCTGCACTCCCTGAACCTTGTGCCTGGCCCTCTCTGCAGGCCTGTTTCTCTTAGCTCTCACCCCATATTTGAGCCAGTTCTTTACGGGCTGGTTCCAGAACCAAGGTCATCACTAAAGAGCTGTGTAGCCTTAGGCCACTCCAAACCTGTTTCCTGTGCCTTGGTTATGAAATGGGGTCGTGTCGGTGCCAGCTGGAGCAGCTGTGGCAAAGGTCAGATGTGGCAGGCTGGGGCTACTGGAGGAGGGGAGGCTCATTACGTCCCATTGCCATCCCTGGACAGAAGGGAAGCTGAAGGAAGGCTTGTTCTGTCCAGAGGCACCCCATGCTAGGTGGAGTTCTGAGTCTTGGTCTCCCTGGCTCTGTGTCTGCCCCACTCTGGGTTTCCACTGACCTGAGTCTCCTTTCCCCTGGGCCTCCCCTGTCCTGGGTCACCTGGACTCTGAGACATCCCCACCCTGCATCTCCCCTACGACGGGTCACCCCATCCTACATCTCTGCTTTGGGCTCATCCCCACCCTGGATCTTCTCTACCCTGAATCTCCCCCATCCTGGGTCTCCTCGCTTTGGGGGTCACCCCTACCCTGAGTCTCTTCTTTGTGGGCTCCTGCAGGTACAGTGGTAAGTTACAGATAAAACCTATTCTTGGCCCAGCTGTGTAGCTGTGAGTTTCTCTGGTTGGGAATTGAGTTTCTTAATAAACAGGAAAATGAAAAAAAGTTTCGAGCCACTAGAGATTCAAATAGACTCTCAGCAGGTAATAAATGGAGCCATTTGGGAGCAGGAAGTGAATTTGCTCCCCCAGACCAATACCACTGTGGCTTAAACCAGGAGATTTTTTTCCCTTCCTAGCCCCTGTTACTCAATGCCACATCCAAGGGGCCTCTGGATGGAGAGACCACCCTTGCTAAGGCTGGATAGGGGTGTCCCTGCAGGGCATGGGGCCTGGGAATACAGAGAGAACCACTCATCAGTAGTCAGGGGAGTTCCAACTTCCTAGGCCCATTTGGCAGGGGATATGCCATTGAAGCTGGTAGGATGTCCCAGGCTCCTTCACCAGGCCTGTTGCAGCGCCTGTCCTGATTCAGGGCAGCTCATGGGTGGCTCAGTGCTCCCTGGAGGCATCTGCGACAGGTCCAGACTGACCGTCCCACCCAAGCACAGAGATCTCAGAACACAGATGAAGGAGCAGTCACGCAGCATGGCCAGTGTGTCATGGCAACCTCCTGGGGGCTGTCCTTATGGGGGGGGGGAGAAAGGGCAGGTGGTGGCTAAGGGCTCCCCAGACACGGGATGCAGAGCTCTGTGAAGAAGGGGCTGAGCTCTGTGGTCAACCTGAATTCTGGGGAGGCCCTCAAATATTAAGAAGAAGGGAGGCTATGCCATGGGCTTAGGTCTCCACTTGGCTGAGAGAGGTGATGTGTATAGCATGTTCTTTTGGGGGCAGTGACACATGCCTGCTTACTCTGAAATCCTGTGACCCAGAGAGGAAGATCTGAGAAGCAGGGGTGTGGGCCCCCTCCAAGGACCCATATTTCACCCTGTTGCTCTTCCCGCGTAAGTGCCCAAGGTTGTGCTCTGTGGCAGAGCCAGGCTGGACCACCCTTCTTCCCAGGGCCTCAGAGCATCTCAGCCTGCTAGAGACACGTTAGGACTGTCACTTCTTTCTGCCACAAAGAGGGCCTCCTGGTCTTGCAGCCCTCCTCTCCCCAGCCAGTGTGGAGAGCTCTTCAGGACCAGCAGCCTGGACTTCTGCCGCTTCATTTTGTGAGGTCAACAGGAGCCTAGAATTCAGATAGTCTAGGCAGCTACACCTTGCATTTAACCCCTGAAGGAGCTGGCATGGGAATGGTGTGCTTCAGGGTAACCAAAGGAGGCTGATTGGGCCACTGGGGGTTAAGACTCTTGATTGATATGTTTTTTTTTCCTCCTAGGTCCAGCGTTGGCCCAAAGCTTCACCACAGTGGCTGCATGGGCTCTCTGACCCCAGCTGTGTGGTGAGGGTACGTGTGGGAGGGAAGCCAGCAGGGGTCTGGACTCAGTGCAGCTGAGGGAGGGCGTGGCGTGGGTTCACAGCCCGTAGTAACCTAACGGTTCTTCCTACTGTTACTCCTGCTGCACTCCCTGAACCTTGTGCCTGGCCCTCTCTGCAGGCCTGTTACTCTTAGCCCTTACCCCATATCTGAGCCAGTTCTTTAGGGACTGGTTCTGGAACCAAGGTCATCACTAAAGAGCTGTGCAGCCTTAGGTCACTCCAAACCTCTGTTTCCTATGCCTTGGTGGCACTGCATGCCTAACTCTGCTGCTGACTCCAGATGGGCATGCATCTGCATGGGAGCTCTTCTAAATCCCATGCTGCCCTGTCAGTCCTGGAGGCTGGAGGTGGGGCCAGACCACAGGTGGGGCGAATTTATTCCTAGTGCTCTATCAGGAGTCTGTCCACCAGGATCCTGGGACTCTCTCTCCCCCTTCCTCCCAGTGCTCATTCCTGTCACAGAAAGCAAAATTATTGGAGTTGGAACTTAGACAAGATTCATCTCACTTTCTTTAGACAACTGAAGAAAGAACCCAAACAAGGGAGATTAAAATTATCACCACTGTTATTCTTGTAGGAATGCAATATTTATTGTGTAAGGTTCAGTGAAATAGCACATTGGCTTCATGTTAAAAATTGTAAAAAAGGTGTAACATAAAATGCAACATGTTAGCCAGTTCTCAGTGCATAGGTCAGTGGTGTTACACATGCATAGTTTTATGTAACTGTCACCACCTCATCTCCAGGCCTCTGTGGATCCCCAGTTTAATCTCTGTTTTCATTAAACAACTCCCTCCAGCTGCTGGAACACCAATCTGCTGTCAGTCTTTGTGAATTTGATGCTGCAGGGACCTCAGGCATGTGGACCCTCATAGCCTTTATCCTTCTACGGCTTCCTATTTCTTCCAATGCATCTTCAGGATTTTCCTTACTATGTATTTATTTACATTTTATGTATGCATGCATTCACGTGTAAACGCACATATGTGTAGATGCCAGAGAACAACACTGGGGTTTGTCTTCAGCCCATCTCCTTTGAGACAAGGTCTCTCATTGATTTGGAGCTCTCCACTTAGGTTAGACTGGATGGCCAATGAGCCCCAGGAATCCTCCTGTCTTTGTCCAGGGTTCTGGGGATTAAACTCAGGTCCTTACACTTTTGAGGCAAGCACTTTACCCATGGAGCTGGATCTCCAGCCCCTTCCTTTAAAAGACTGAATAAAATACTCCACTGTATGGGACAGGTTGTACGTGATTGTCTGCCCACCCCTCTGTGGCTGACGTCGGGCTGTGAATGTTTGGCTATTGAGACTATTTGCATTCTTTCTTATGTGTTTGCAGATGCAGAATTGCCGAATCACAGGGTAACTCTATTTCATAGGTTTTGAGAGCCGCCGTGTTGTTTATCACAGCACCTAGACCACTTCTTATCCCCCCAACAGTGCACGAGGTTTGAAATTTCTCCACAACCTCATCAACATTGTTGTTTTTGGCTTTTAAAAAATAGAAACAGGGGCTGGAGAGATGGCTTAGTGGTTAATCGCTTGCCTGTGAAGCCTAAGGAACCCAGTTTGAGGCTCGATTCCCCGGGACCCATGTTAGCCAGATGCACAAGGGACGCACGCATCTGGAGTTCGTTTGCAGTGGCTGGAGGCCCTGGCACGCCCATTTTCTTTCTCTTTCCCTCTTTCTCTCTCTGTCTGTTACTCTTAAATAAATAAATAAAAATAAAAAAATATAGAAACAGGGCTGGAGGGATGGCTTAGAGGTTAAGGCATTTGCCTGCAAAGACAAAAGACCTAGGTTCCATTTCCCAGGACCCACGCAAGCCAGATGCACAAGGTGGCGCACGCGTCTGGAGTTCATTTGCAATGGCTGGAGGCCCTGGCATGCCCATTCTCTCTGTCTGTTTATCTTTCTCTCTGACTCTCTCAAATAAATAAATAAATAAAACTTAAAAAACAATAAAAAGCTAGAAACACAGGCGGCATCCTAAAGGGTTATGAGTCACTTCTCTGTGGTCTGGTTTTCATTTCTCCAGGTTGATGGTGTCGGGCAGCTTCTTGCTTCATCTGTGATACATTTTCTTGGGAGGAATTCCTAGTCAAGGCTGTCCAAGGCTCCTCAGGCCGCTTTAACAGAACACCACAGACCAGCGGGTTAAACAGCAGGCATTCATTTCCTCAGTGCCTGGGGAGTGGAAGTCTAGATCAGGTGCTGGCCCTGGTGCTTGACTGTAGACGGCTGCCTTCATGGTGCCTCCTCACATGCCAGAGACAGTGAGCGTGTACCTGGGCTAACCAAGGGAGAGACCTGCGGGCCAACGCCTTTAGATGACCCAGAGTGTTATCCAACCTGCTTTCCCATGGGCAGTTTATGACGGGTCTTGTTTAAGCAGACAGTTCCAGGAGATCATGCAGTGACGAAAGGCAGTCATGTCTACGGCTGTATCACCCTGAACATGCCTGAACTCATTTGAAAGATGGCCATGTGGCACAGTTCGTGTGGATGTGAGTGTCAGTAAGGCCAGCCAAGCAGGCCATACCTAGCTTTCCCACAGGGAGGAGATAACCAGGGAGCAGGTGTCGAAGGCGGAGATCTAGAGGAGGCACAGACCTGAAGACTGTTGTGGGACTGAGCCCTTCTCCTGCCTGAGGAGGTCTGTCTTGTACTCAGATGGACACGGAGGCAGAGAAGGGTCATCCAGGCTCAGTACAGTCCACCCCTTAGCACCTCAGTGTCACACGTCACTGTCAGGTGTTTGTCATCCAGTGACGGAAGGTGGAGATGGGGCTGGAGAGATGGCTTAGTTGTTAAAGCTTGCTTGAATGTGGGGCTGGTGGAGTTCAGAAATGCAAGGTGAGAGGTTGTGCTGGGACCAGGGGGATGTCAGGGAAGAGCAAGCCTCTTTCCAGAGGTCAAGTGATGTTGGTGCCTTCTGGGAAAGCAAGCTCTCCATTGACTTTGGTGGCCTGCACTCATATTCCTGCAGCTGTGAGGTAAGGGGGAGACCCCGAGTTTCTTTGTGTCTCAGGAAGGGTACCCTCTCGGTAGCCTGGTGCAGGCTTGGGGTCTGTGGCTTTGGGAGAGGTCTCTTCCGAGGTGAAGGCCTTGCTCATGGTCTCCAGGGCTTGGGCTTCCTCAGGCAAAGCTGAGCCTTTTCTAGGTCTGCATGGGACTTGGAAGAGACCGGGAGCGGACTACCAGAAAGCCAGCGGCTGTGTTCCTTCCTGTCACAGCAGAAGCTTCCAGTTCACCACAAGTGGCTGCCTGAGGGAGGCCAGATTGGAAGACTCATCTTCCAGGTTCGGGGCTCCCCTTCTGAAAACCGCCCTTGTCTCAACAGCAACTGAGGCCAGATCCTGCTCAGCTCTGAGACAGCCCTTCTCAGGAAGCACTTCTTCCCGATGAAGCCTATCAATTCCTCACATTCATGGCATGTGGCAAATGATACCTCTTAGAGCCTCCCCTTTCCTTTTCGCCAGCAGCCGTCCTGTAGGGTGGAGTGTCCAGTGCCCCAGCGGCGTCCCTGCAGGTGGCGCTGTGCCACCGTCGTCCTCGCCAGCCTCTCCCGGATCCCATTCTCCTCTGGCGCAACAATTCATAGAACCCACTGTTGATTTAGGGATCTGGGGAGCCTAACTTAAAATTAAGTAAATACATAAACTCAGCGTCATTATCTTTCAGAGGCGAGCTGTTATCAGTGACAAGTGCCTGGATTTTATCTGCTTATTGGTTGGTTGTTTGAATACATCACCTTACTTAGGAAAAATAGGTCTCCCCAGCCCCTGCCTTTGGGATGGGGCAGGTGGACAGGACAGTCAGTGGCCTTGGCTCTCCGCTGACTGTCCCCACTGTGCTTTTCTGCCTGGACAATCTGTCTGCAGCTGGTGGACTGGGGCGCATGGATGTTGGGGTTAATGGAATGTGCTGGAGGCCTTACTGTCTGTCAAGCCTGGTGTGCTGCCACGGCAGGTGAGATGCTTATGCAGGGCCTGAGCTGTGCATCTATCTGGGGACAGGCTGCTGTGACCCAGCCCTCCACCGAGGCCTAGGGAAGGAACTCAAGCCTCATGCCTCTGCTCTCCAGGTTTGTGCTGACCACAGTGACATTTCGCTTGGCTCTGACGTGGGTGCAGAGCGGGTTTTCAATATAAAAGCAGGCTTGAATTATGACAAAGTACCTGCTTCAATTGTTTGCATTCTAGAAGGATTAATTATAAGAGAGCATTTTCGTACAAGGAAAGTTGTTTATGCTCTGCAGTTAGCCAGGGAGGCTCCGGGAGTTCATCTTGGGCTGTCCGTGGGACTGGGAGAGAGTACTGCTATGCCAAAGCTGGCACTGTCTAACTTGCAGACTTTCAGGCCAGGCCATAGTCCAGAGAGATATTAACAATGTGCCATCTCTAGTCTTCTTTGGCAGGGTGGGGTGGGGGACAATGGGGCTGGGCCAGCTCAGATGGACCCCCGGTGACCATGGTGCTATGGGAGATAGGTCCCAGCCTCCAGGAAGCCTCCCTCCTAGAGCTCTGTGAGGACATGGAGGGGCCTCTTACTCCTCCTTCCTGAGGGGTTCTGGGAGGAATAGCCACCTGATGAAGAGCCAAGGGCAGAGGGCATGCCAGGCCATGGATCTGTCTTTCCAGTCATCTTCAGGGTCCCAAACTGATGCTTTAGGAAGGTTGCAGAACTCGACCCAAGGGAGCCCAGAGCACTCAGGGCTTCCCCAAATCCCCTTTCCACCTCCTATGTCACCTCTCCACCTCCACCGTTCCCTCCCTATACTCTCTGTTCCCTCCACACAGGTCATCTTCCTTCTCCTGTTTCTTTATCTCAGTTAGCAGAATGGGGGATTCTGGAACCTTCTGCCTGATTTTCCTATACACCAGGGGCCAGGTATTCAGTTCTAGGGAGCTGGGACCTGGGACGTGGCTGCTAGGGAATCACGGGGCTTCACCTCAAGTGTCTTTTTGTTTCATGATATGCTCTGTGGGACACATGGTGATGCCCCAAGTCCCTGTTGCAGTTTCTACTCTGTCCCTATCTCCGCAATGTCTGGACATACTTCTGTCTCTGTTTGTGCCTTTCCCTGAGGGAAAGACCTGCGTTGTGGCCTGTACAGCTGTGTGGCTGTCCTCTAACTCTCTCTCACACTCTGGTCTGGAATCGCCCTGGGTAGACCTAGGCACAGATATTCTTTGCTAGGCAGCTGCTGTTGGCCTCCTAGCACCACATTCTTGTCCACATTGATGGAAGGATGATGTCACTTCTCTTGCCCTGGGCCACTGACTGTTATCTCCTCTCTATAGGTTAACCATGGATACTGCTATGACCTACTACCCAGTCCTATCACGGCCCCACCTTGCTTCTGGAGGTCCTTTCTTTGTGTCAGGTAGCCCAGCTCTGTCACTGCTTTGTCCCGTGGGTACTTCTGGGAACTGGGCTAGCTGGTGAGTGTCCAGCTTTAACATTAGCACGACCACTTCTATAGCTCTCTGTGCCTATCCTGGGCTGCTCCTATATCCCAGCAGGAATCTCCTATGTGAGTCCAACTGAGCTATACCTCACCTTGCTTGATGCTCGTAGCCCTGAAGCATCTTGGGTTTCCTTGTCCTCTCTCAGCAGGTGAAAACTTCCTTGAACTGGCGTGTCCAGGAGGCAGGTGGGGACAGAGTTTAGGGGAAGATGCATCTTGCAAGGTGGGGCACTAGGGGCTGTAATGAAGATGGGACCCTGGGTGTTGTGGGTGTATACTTGCTAACTTGCCTGTTGAGGCCTTGGGTCCCATCCTTCCTGCCCAGGCGTGGCCTGGCAGGTATGGGCGATGTGTGTACTTGTAGGTTTGCTATGTTGAACATGGCCTTGCTCAGGCTGGGTCCCCCATTGTCAGGCTGCAGGGGAAGAAGGAGAGAAAGAGAGTCTAGGCAAGTGTTCACATAGGGGCCAGAGTCTGGGGTGGAGCCTCTCAGGGGGACCTGACCTGGGCTGATGGTGCTCGTAGCTGGGCAGTTCCAAGCTGAGGGCAAGGACTTTGGCCAAGACTGTCTCCAGGATGTCCAGCAGCCTACTTGCTGCAAGGGAAGCTGGGTGTCCATCGAGGTGGCCCCGTGTGGGCCAGCAGCGACTGTACAGCTTGCACATGTCCAGCTGACCAGCGCCTTGGCGGGATGCTCATGGTGTCAGTGGAGCACTCTGTATTCTCTTCTCTTCTCTCCTTGAATTGAGATTTGAAGTTTGGGTCATAGACCAGAAATACTGATGTCCATAGACTAGCATGAGCCAGCAGGACTGGGTCGAGGTGAATCTGTGCAGACAGCACCTCACGACACTACCCTATGCTATGACATTCCTGTCCCCCTTTGCTTCCTGAGTTGCCTCCAAGCAGAGAAACAGTTCCTGAACCCTCGGCTTTCATTGCCTTTCTTTTAATAATAATTATTTTTATTTACTTATTTATTTGACAGAGAAAGGGGAGAGAGAAAGAGAGAAAGAATGGGTGCGCCAGGGCCTCCAGCCACTGCAAATGCACCCCCTTGTGTATCTGGCTAACGTGGGTCCTGAGGAATTGAACTTGGGTTCTTTGGCTTTGCAGGCAAACACCTTAGCCACTAAGCCATCCCTCCAGCCCTCTCATAGCCTTTCTGATCTGTCAGATTTGAGTGAAGATGCAATCACTTTTTTTTTTTTTTTTTTTTGCGGTAGGGTCTTGCTCTAGCCCAGGCTGACCTGAAATTCACTATGTAGTCTCAGGCTGGCCTTGAATTTATAGTGATCCTCCTACCTCTGTCTCCTGAGTGCTGGGATTAAAGGCATGCCACCATGCCTGGCTCAATCACTTATTTATGAATGAAATTAAAGGAGGCACGTTAACAAATGATGTGAATCCATTTTTCTAAAAATATGATGGAAAAATTAGTTGATAGAAGTGCTGTGGTTTTTATATTGTGATTACTTGTTGTTTTAAAGAAGAATGCATTTTAAATATTTATTTTTATTTATTTATGTGAAAGAGAGAGAGAGAGAGAGAGAGAGAGAGACAGAATGGGTGTGCCAGAGCCTTCAGTCACTGCAAACGAACTCCAGATGCATGCACTACCTTGTGTATCTGACTTACGTGGTTCCTGAGGAATTGAATCTGGGTCCTTTGGCTTTGTAGGCAAGTGCCTTATCCACTAAGCCATCTCTCTAGTCCCAGGATGCATTTTAAATAGTCCAGTGTTATACAAGACTTTACATAAATAAGTAAACAGCCCAGTGTTAATTAACCACTTTGTTTACACAAAAACTATACATCCTCTGCCCAGCCCTTCTTCCCATAGGTTGCTTTTGTCAGGGGTTTGGAGGCAGCAATGGGAAAGTAACAAATGCGCTAGTTGTTGGGAGCCTCGTGATAGAGCTGGGATCAGTGTGAGTACTGACTGAAGTTTTCCTCACACCAAACACCAAGGGCCCCTGCCAGTGACCTGCTTTTGAGATATTTTATTCTTGCTTGAGAGAAATCCCAAACAAGTGCTGCCAGCCATGGCCCCAGCTCTTTAGAGGAGAAATTTCCTGGTAGGAACTTCTGCTGCTAGTTCCTCAGATCTCTTCACTTTTCTGCAAACTGTACCCGCTGCTCTGACGTCTATTGTGCCCCCAACACAGTGAAGGAGAGCCGAGAGACCACCCTTCAGGGGATGGAAGCTCAGTGAAGTGTCACCATTTCTAGGCACCAAGAAAGCTCTAAGAAGACAGCAGGCTTGTCTACAGATAGACAATAAAGAAAATATGGTATATTCGCACAACAGACTACACAGCCCCCAAGAAGTGAACCATGTGATCCATGTCAGGCAGAGAAAGACGAATGCCATGTGATCTCAGAGGAGACATGCCTGCCTCTGACAGGTCCCTGAGAGACCTGAGACAGAGCGAGCCTCAGTTGGGCGTGGGGCATTTTCATTAAAAGATTTCGCCTTTGACATGTTCTTTACTTGAAAACATGGCTTGAGTATAAAACTAGAACTTCTCATTGTTGAGGGTTGGCAAGATGTTGAAATACTCAAGGAAGAAAACGAACAAGTCATCCATCATGGCTGCCCAGAGACAGTCTGTTAATTCTCTTGATGTATCTCCTTCCCAAAGTCCTGCCTTCTTGAGATTGCTATGAGAGAAGCAGGAGTCATGTCCCAGGCCTGCTCCTGCTCTTAAAACAGAACTGTAGATTCCTAATTAAAGGTTTTTTTTTTCATAGTTAAAAGTGATAAATTTTAAGTAGGTTTATACACGTGGACTGTTTATTCTCTTCCTTCCCTATTAAATTATTGATGCCATGAATACAAATGTATCCTCACTCCTTTATTGGTTCCCAATTAAAACAGAATACAAAGGGGGCCCAGTGTGCCTTGTGCTGGTTGAGCTTAACTTTTGAGGGGTGACAGGGAGGAGCCAGGGAGCCCCTGGGCAGTGAGATGAGCCAGTGCATGCTTAGTAAGGTGTCTGAGCAAGGCCCTGACAGTTGGAGAGATCCCAGAGGCTGCTGGGAAGACTCTAGGAAGAGGAGGACTAATTATTGAAGTCCAGGCCCACAGCTTCAGTACATCCACAGCAGGAGGGCAGTTGGAGAGGTCCTGCTTGCACCCTATCCTCAGGCCCCTTCTGGTCTTCCCGTCTGTGGACCACCAGCTAAGAGTTGGCCCAACACTGGTTTCTGGGGACATTTCTGGGGTCAGCTCCCATGCTTACCCAATGGGTGAGTTCACAGCGTGCCCACCTGGGAAGGGACTTGGGAGTGGAGGGGCCATCTGCACAGAGGCAGTGCAGGTCCTCTTCTACCCAGCCTTGACAATCATGTTTCACCAGCCACCACTGAGGCCTCACCTGGAGGATAGTGGCCATGTCCATGCCTGCTCCAAGCCTCAGTCATGTGCAGTGTTAAAGTAGAGCTGATTGACAGTATTAGTTAGTAACACATACTCCAATGTGATCTCATCTAAGCTAGTTGTGGGTGTGATAATCATCTTGGTACATGGCTGTCTTGTGTTTGATTTCAGTCAATCAGATATTTATTAAAATTTAGAATTCTCAGGGCTGGAGAGATGGCTTAGCGGTTAAGGCACTTGCCTACAAAGCATAAGGAGCCATGTTTGACTCTCTAGATCATATGTAAGCCAGATGCACAAGGTTGCACATGCACACAAGGTGGCACACGTGTGTGGAGCTTGATTGAAGCAGCTGGATGCTCTGGTGTGCCAATTCTCTCTCTCTCATAAAAAAATTAGAGTTCTTAGGCAGTGTTGAAAGGTAGAGAGAAAAGTGAGAATAAACTTCTCTCCATTCATGCGAATGCTAGCATGGATTGGCACTGTGTATTAGGTCCTTGTCCCATTGCTGTGACAAAATGCCTGGCAAGAGCAACTTAAGGAAGGCAGGGTTTAGTGTGGCTCACAGTTTAGGGTGCAGTCCATCATGGTGGGGAAATGTAGTAGCAGGAGTGTGAGGTGGCTGGTCACATTCCGTCCACAGTGAGATGGCAGACAGGGATGAGTTCTGGTGCTCATCCAGCTCTCTCCTTTTCATATAGGCCAGGACCCCACCCATGAAATGGTTCCATCCATATTTAGGGCGAGTCTTACCATCTCAGTTAATCTAGTCTAGAAAAATCCCTCACAGACATGCCCATAGATTTGTTTCTATGGTGATTCTAAACCCTGTCAAGTCTATAGCAGAGGTTAACAACACAGGCTGAACTGTGCACTTGATGAGATGAATGGCACAGTTGGTAGGGTTGGAGCTAGATCTTGGGTTGTGACAGCTGGTGTGGTGGTCACCTACTGGATGGAAGAGGTAGGGGTGGGTGTGTGAAACAGAGGTGAGGGGTAACAGAGTGAAGAAGTAGAGCACAGAGATGGGCAGAGCTCCATGCAGGTTTTCAGATGGTGGTGGGGTGCACCTGGACATGATACCCAGCTGTGCTCTGGCCCCTGAACATCTGTTCCGTTGGAAAGTCCTGGAAGAATCTGCAGTAGGCTAGAACCCAGAGAGTACCAGTTAGCTAGCAATGACCATGTCATACCAAGATTACATTAATGATTTTATACAATTATAACCAGTTTGCAACAGTACCTCAAATATGAGCTACTAAGAATAAAAACATGCAAGGTGTTTACCCTGGCACTGCAGTGTTAGAAAAGCAGAGATAGTAAAGACCAATGTGGGAAAAAATGAAATGGAGACTAAAAGAGCAATATGTAGAATCGATTAGAGTTGATTTTTAAATTTTCGTTTATTTATTTTATTTTAGAGTGAAAGCGTGCAGTAGGGACTCACAGAGAGAATTGGTGTGCCAGGGCCTTAGCCATTGCAACTGAACACCAGACGTTTATGCCTCCTAGTGGGCATGTGCAACCTTGCACTTGCCTCTATCTCTGTGCACCTGGCTTATGTGGGATCTGGAGAGCTGAACATGGGTCCTTGGGCTTCATAGGCAACCACTAAGCCAACTCTCCAGCCCTCTTCTTAATTTTTAAAAATATTTTTATTTATTTATTTTCAAGCAGAAAGAGCTAGAGAGAAGAGAGATAGGCAGAGAGAATGGGTGTGTGAGGGCCTCCAGGTGCTGCAAATAAACTCCAGATCCATGCAAAGGCTTCTGCCTTTATATGGGTACTGAGGAACTGAATCTTGGTCATTAGGCTTTGCAGGCAAGCACCTGAACCACTGAACAATCTATCCAGCCCCCTGAATTTATATTATATTATATTAATTTATTTGAGAGAGAGAGAGAGAAGAAGGAGAGGGAGGGAGGGAGAGAGAGAGAGAGAGAGAGAGAGAGAGAGAGAGAGAGAATGGGCATGCCAGGGCCTCTAGCCACTGCAAATTAACTCCAGACACATGCACCCTTTGTGCAACTGGCTTACGTGGGTCCTGGGGAATTGAACTGGGGTCCTTTGGCTTTGCAGGCAAACACCTTGACTGCTAAGCCATCTCTCCAGTTCCCCTGATTATTAGAAAAACATTTTTATTTATTTACTTGAGAGAGAGAGAGAGAGAGAGAGAGAGAGAGAAGAGGTGAGAGAGAGAACTGAAGAGATAGGGAGAGAGAAGAGAGGAGAAGGGAAGGAGAGAATGAGTATGTATAGAATTCTATGGCCTCTTGCTCCCACAAATGAACTCCAGATACATGTACCACTTTATGCATATAGCTTTACATGGATACTGGGGTACTGGGGACTTGAACCCAGACCAGCAGGCCCAAAAGCAAGTGCATTTAACTACTGAGCCGAAGAGTTAGTTCTTTGAAAAAGAAATAAACAAAGTTGACAAATCCCTGGCTAAACTAACCAAAAGAAAGAAAATCTCAAATTAATAAAATTAGAGATGAAAGGAGGGTGGTTAATATAGAGTCTAATAAAATCTAGAGAATCATTAGGGAATACTTTGAAAACTTATAATACAAAAAGCTAGAACAGTCTCAAAGAAATGGATAAATTCTTAGATACTTGCTAAAATTAAATCAAGAGAGTACAAACAACTTAAACAGGTCTATAACAAGCAATGAGACTGAAGCAATGATAAAGTCTTCCAACAAAGAAAAGCCTAGGGCTGGGCAGATTCACTGTGCAGTTCTACCAAACCTTTAAATAAGAGCTACACCAGTACTCCTCAAACCATCCCATCAAAGGTGGTGACCACTTGGGTGACTCAAAACTCACCACAGTGCTGAGAGGAAGTGCCAGTGGAGTGTCCAGCTCTAAGTGAGACATCTCTAGCACACCCTCCAAGGCTCAGGGACCATTCTGGAAGTGTCACAAAGAATGTAAGAGTCAAAGGAAGAGGAAGAGTGCTTACAATACTGTCTTCCAGATGGAAAGTGGCCTTAATATTCATGACCTCACAGTGGCTGATGCTAGCTACACAAGACCTGCATAATAGCAGGGGAAAAAGAAATGATGACATCAAGATAGAAGAGAGACTAGTTGGAAAGAATAAGGGATTCAGTGGAAGGGGATTTGGGAGGGAGAGAGGAGGGGGACAGTGGGAGGAGATTATGATCATGTTATATTGTTCATATTTATGAAGTTGTTAATAAAAAGTTTATAGGGCTGGTGAGATGGCTCAGTGGCTAAGGTGCTTGCCTGCAAAACCTAACAATCTGGATTTGATTCCCTGATATCCACATAAGGCCAGAAGCATAAGGGGGCACATGCATCTGCAGTTCGTTTGCGGCTGCAAGAGGACTTGACATGCCCATTCTCTCTCTCTCTCCTTTTGAATAAATAAAAAAGTTTTAAAAATTCTAAAAAATCTACCTCATAAAATATTAAAAAGGAAGGGACACTACTAAATCATTCTGTGAATCCAACCTTAGCCCAATACCAAAATTGGATAAAGATATACAAAAGGGGGCTGGAGAGATGGCTTAGCAGTTAAAGTGCCTGCCTGCAAAACCTAAGGATCCATGTTTGACTCTCCAGATCCCATGTAAGCCAGATGCACAGAGATGAGGCAATGGTAAGGTTGCACATGCCCACTAGGTGGCATAAGCATCTGGAGCTCAATTGCAGTGGCTGAAGCCCTGTCAGACCAATTCTCTCTCTCCCTAAAGTAAAAAAAATTAAAAAATGCTTTTTAAAGAGATATATAAAAGAGAAAGCTATGGATGAATTTACCTGATGAACATAGACACAAAAATTCTCAATAAAATGCTTGTAAGATAATAATAATAATTTAAAACTATGGTAACACCATACACCATGACCAAGTTGTTTTCATTACAGTGATGCAAGGATGGTTCAACATACACAGATTAATAAATGTATATTACATTTGTAATGTAATGTAATGTACACCTAAATGAATCAGGAATAGAAATCACATGATCACCTCAACAGAGACAGAAGGTTGAAAATATTCAATCTCCCTTCGTAATTGCCCTCCTGAAGAAACTAGGAATAGAAGAACCATACCTCAGTATAATAAAAGCTATATATGACAAACCTGTAGCCAATATTATACTTAACGGGGAAAATTGTTAGCATTCCCACTCAAATCAGGACCAAGATAAGGATTCCTGATTTCTCCACTGTTACTAAATATAGTGCTTGACTTCCTAGCTAGAGCAATAAGGTGTGAAAAGAAAAAGGGTAGAAATAGGAAAAAGTTAGGGCTGGAGAGATGGTGTAGAGTAGGTAATAATACTTTCTTCATAAGCATAAGGAACTGAGAGGGCCTGAGCTTGATTCCCCAGAATCCATGTAAAAAGATAGACGTGAACACGCATGGCTGTAACCCAGTGGTGAGGGGCACAGAAGTAAGAGAATTTCTCAGGCTTGCTGGTCATCCAGCCTGAACAAAAAATGCCAGCAATTTAAGGTTCAGTTTGAGACTCTGTCTCAAGAAAACAATGTGGAAATGCACTAGAGGAGGACAGCTGATGTGCACACACCATGCATATAGCATACCACAGGTACCACGCACACACAAACAAAAGAAATAAAAAGTTAAATTGTCCCTATTTGCAGGTAATGAGATCCTATACTTTAAAGAACTTGAAGATTCCACCAGAGAACTTTTAGATGTTATAAACATTTTAGCCTATAAAATCAACATATAACCATCAGTATCAAATATAACAATAATGAATGTACAAAGTAAGAAACTGAGAAGTTTCACTTATAATAGCCTGAAACACCCTAAGAATAAACCTAACCATGGAGAAGGAAGACCTCTACCATAAAAAACTTAAAATACTGAAGAAAGAAATTGAAGGAAACACTAGAAGGTGGAAGACCTTCTGATGCCATGGATTAACAAAATACTACCAAAACGGCTGTACTGCTAAGAGCAATCTAGTGTCAACACAATTTATCAAAATTCCAATGAAATTTTTCATAGAAACTGAAAAAAAAAAAAAGTCACGAGGAAGCATACAAGACTCTTCACAGGCCAAATGAGCAATGCTGGAGGAATCATGCCTGATTTTACGACAGTCACAGTAACAAAGACACATGGTGAACAACTCATTAAAATTTGTATGTGTGTGTGTGTGGGGGTGGTGGGGGGCAGGGTCTCTTGCCATTGCAAAAGAATGTTTGTTTACATGGGGAATTGAAACTGGTCTGGCAGGCTTTGTAAGCAAGCACCTTTAACCACTGAGCAATCTCCCTAGCCCCAAAAGTAAACCACTAAAAAGGCGTGTATAAATGTGTGTCAAGAATAACTAAACCAATGCTCGTTAAATTATTCTATAAAAATAAAAAGGAAAGACTGCCTTAGAACTTATTCAACAAGCAGTACTACACTGTTACCAAAACTAGATGAGGACACAATAGAAAAAGAAAACTATAGACCAAGCTGCATCTTCAGTCCCAGCACTCAGAAGGCTGAGGCAGGAGGATTGCTGAGTCTGAGGCCAGCCTGGGACTACAGCATGAGTTGGGCTAGTTGAGACCCTGCCTCCAACCCTGTCCCCTGAGTAAAAAGGAAAAAAAATGTAGACCGATTTCTCTGATGAACATAGATGCCCAAACCCTTAGTAAAATACTTGCCAACTGAATTCAATGGCATATTGGAAAGACCCCTACCCTTTGGGAGCTCCTTTTCCCCTGTGACCTCTGAATCCACAAGCTGCCATCACTTTGGGGTGCTTTGGGGTCAAGTTTCCAACACATGTTTTGGGGGGATGTACTTAGACCTTGGCAGTGTGGGAGGTTAGGGCATTCTGGTGTGTGAAGAAAGAGAGTGCGAGTGATTTCTCACAGGCGATTTATAGTGAATGTCAAAGGCCTTGAAAGAGAGACTGAAGGGGTGGGAAGATGGCTCAGTGGTTAAAGGCGCTTGCTAGCAAAGTCTGCCAGCCTGAGTTCAATTCCTCAGCGCCCATGTAAAGCCCAATGCAAAACGTGACCTGTGCATCCAGTGTTTGTCTGTAGAGGCAAGAGACCCTGGCACTCCTTCCCCACACATACACATACAAATGAGTGAGTGAATGAATACATAAATAAATTAATGAGAGCCTAGAAGGAATCTGTGGCAGCAGGTGGCACACAGAACCCTTTGTTCTTTATTTCATGGGATTGTCTATAAACATCATCTGTTCTTTCCAGAAAAGAAAAGTAATTTCAAAAACTTGGATTCTTTACTGAGTCTCCCAAAAAACCAGTGTCCCCCCCCAGAGGTCCCTCACCTCTGCATCTTGGCAATGTGCATGCCGGGACGACAGGGTGAAGCAGCAGATAGGGGTGGAGAACTAACATGCTGAGGCTGGCTGGCTGCTGGAGAAGGAAAGGACTGTGGGCTTCAAGTTGAGCTGAAGAGTGGCCCACACCGGTGAGGCCCGGAGGTTACATGCTGCAAACCCAGCGGCTGGGCCTGACCATGGGAGGGAGAGAAGCCCTGTCCAGCCCAGCCCCACCTCTGCCTGCCTTGAGGTTTCTCAGAAAGCTGGCTGCAAGGACTACAGGAGGTGAGGGAGGGCCTCAGCCTGTCTGAGCAATGCCCGTGGGTGTGTGCACATAAATTCTATCCAGACAGAGGTCTGGGCTGGACACTGGTTAAGTTAAGCCACACCGTGGAAATACAATGCCTTTCAGACAAACCAATCAAATTCACTGGTGTGGCACTGGGGACCACTCACTGTTTAATGTGATTATAAAGAAATTATTTGTGTGTGAAAGAAAATCTAAAGGAAAGTTTGTGTGTGTGTGTGTATGTGTGTGCAGATGAATGTCTTTGTGTGTGAAAAGTATAATCTGCTTATGTCTATCTTATGATCTACTTATACCTAGGCTAACCTTGGGGTGAATTCTGATGGCTTTTGCATCCAGGCACTTCTCTTTGGCCCAACATGTGAATAAATTCAGTTTCACAGGTAAACCACTACCTATTCTAAATCATTTTTCTTTAATAATGTTCTGTGATCATCTTGTGTTTTCTGAATGCTTCTGTCTGATGTAAGCCAAAATAATTATTTACATTTCATTGTCTTCTATGGCTAAAAACCATCTAGCAAATTATTTTCATTCTCTCACGTGGATGTCTAAGAACCATTTAGCAAGGTTCATTGCTCTCCTGCTTCTTCAGCTTTGCCACTTTTCAGGGTGCTGGTATAAACATCTTCACATGGCAAGCTTTGCATTTGATTCTTTTTTAAAAATGATCTTTCAGAAGTAAGTCTGCCATACCATATATGTAAACTCCTTTAAGGCTCTGGATAAACAGCCTTGTGCACCTATGAAAGTTATCAGAATTAAAATGGAGTTGCTCATGTCAAATACAGCATTTGTCAGATTAAAGAGGGCTGGAAGGTCATGAGGATGGAGACCTCATGCTTGTGTAATGGCCACAAAACCCATCACAAGAGACCCCGCTGGGGACTGTGACCTGCATAGAGGCCGCTGTGATCTTCCACAGAGCACATGGTCTGTCTAGCAGCCAAATGTTGCACTGCAGACCCATATTTCCCTAGTTATCCATCTTTGTAGCTAGGGATTACCGTTTGAAATATCCTACGTACTCCTCCTCCCTTACCTTTAAAGCCTCCCAGTTCCCATAAATATGTAGTAGTCCACATGGCATGCAGTGTTCATTCCCAAGCTTGCTGATCTTTGTTTAGCTCGATGCATCCCAGTGTTTTGAATTTGTGTTTTTACCACATGAAGGTGCCAATTCTCTGAAGCTGGGATAGCTGTGATTTAACTTACCTCCAGTTCCATATCTCTTAGTCCATGCATCAAGTGGTTTTAGGATCAGTCCTATTAGTACCAGGGCCTCCTCCAATTCTGTGAGCCTCTGTCCACTGTCACCTGTTCATGCCGCCTGCCTGCCTGTGGATGGAGAGCAGGGAGAAGCTTGCATCTGTAGCACCTCACCCCACATTTTATTTTGCCTTGTTTTTAAACTTTAATTTTATTTATTAGAGAGAGTCAGAGGAGAAAAAAGTCAGGTAGGGGGAGAAGGGGCATGCCAGGGTCTCTAGCCACTGTAAATGAACTCCAGACACATGTGCCCCCTTGTGCATCTGGTTTACGTGGGTCCTGGGGAATCGAACCTGGATCTTTAGGCTTCTCAGGCAAATGCCTTAACGACTAAGCCACCTCTCCAGCCCTCTTTTGTCTTTTGTTTTATTTTGGTGGGATGAGTGGTATTTCTTCACATAAAATGCATAGTCTTTTTCTTTATTTCTGTCATTTTCTTTCCTTTCCTCCATCTGTTTCTATCTGGGAAAGACAGGTGGAGACAGATTGAGAAAATAAAAAAAAAAAAGACTGACTGAACATTTGAGAGCAGAGGGATATTAAATCCTGCCAGGAACTGTGGGGGTGGGGAAAGGGGGCATCTGGTGGAATTGCATTTTGTCCCTGTCATTAACAAGGCCAGCAGGTGCATGGCCCTCCTTGCCCCATGGAGCCCCATGCATTCGTCGCGGGTGGTGCTTGCATCTCCACTGGATGCTGGCTTTCTGTCCTCATTCCTTCCACAGACCCCATCCTTGAAAACTATTCTTTGTATATCTGGTAGCACAAATGTCCTCATCCATTGTTCTACTCTTATCTCCCCTTTTAAGTTTTAGTAGCAACAACGACAATCATTTGGGAGAGTTTCCCCCAAATTTCACCATCAATTTCATGAGTGCTGCATGTAATTTACAGATGAACAAACATGCCACCATGGGAGGCCTCTGCAGGCAGAGCCTGGGCAGGCTTCTCCTCAGCTCACAGGATGGCACCCAGGCTGCCTGGCTCTTCCCACACAGCAGGTCGGGTGTGCGCCTCTGACGTTTATCCATTGGAGTTCATTTTTGCTGGGATCACAAGTGGAGTGTTCTCTGGTACCTTTTTCTGGCTCCTAACTACTTTGCCGGTGGATGTCGAAAAGTTGGCAGTGCGCATTGCAGCTGGCGGTCCGTGGCATGTCACCTGTGTCCTGACGGGATTAGCTGACTTTCCTGGCAACGGCAGCCTTCCTGACTGGCAGTGGTTTTGCTTATTTACTCCTTTTGACATCTTCATACTTTATGTAGCCATTTTGTCATGTGGGTGGCTCCTCATGGCTTCAGTGAGGGTGGCTGGTATCCCTGGGGCACCTGGCATTAGGAGTAGTGACTGCCGACGGTGGTGTTGGGCAACAGCTCTGCCAACGCTATGCTTCTTCTAAGGTCTCAGCTAGCAAAGCCGAGCAAGAAAGGAACAGCGGTGTCCAGAGAGAAGGCCTGAGGGTCGTGGCCCCAGGACCATGGAGAGTTCTAGCCGACCTCAGCCAGGGCACATGGAGCTGGCTGAGCTGTCTGCAAGCTGTGCCGGGAGCTCAGAAGGTGCAGCTGTTGTGAGCTGTCACCCACGCTGGGGTGGCCCTTCGCCTATCTTCCTTGCTGGCTCGCTAAGTAGCAAGGTCCTGGAGGATGGTAGTCACTAAGGATAGATGAGTGATGTGGCTGCCCAGCGAGGGAAGGCTCCTTGGAGAGGGAGGCGCTGAGATGAGCCTCAAGTACTCAGAGATGTAGATCTCGTTGGGGAGGGGATGGGGACGAGTGGATGGGAGTGTGGAGGTAAGAGCTGTAGTTCTGGGGGCCACCTTGACCACCAATGGACATACCATTCGGGATGGATCCAAAGGCTGTCTGCACACACACATGCACCCATACCCCCCCACACATGCCACACATCATCACATGAGGATGGTCTGAACAAGACAGATAGGGGCTCATTTTCATTCATTGAAAAGTTATTTTGGCTGGGTGTGATGGTGCACACCTTTAATCCCAGCACTTGGGTGGCAGAGGTAGGAGGTTCACCGTGAGTTCGAGGCCACCCTGAGACTACAGAGTAAATTCTAGGTCAGCCTGGGCTAAAGTGAGAACCTACCTTAAAAACAATAACAACAACAAAAAGTTATTTGGGCATCTAAATAATTCCTGATGTATGTGAGTGTGCATATATGTATGTGCGTGAATGAGTATATGCATATGCATATTTGGGTGGGGTGTGTAGGTATATGTGCACAGGTTTGTGTGTCTGCATGTGTGTGCTTGTGTGTATGCATGTATATGGGGTTGCATGTGTGCATTCACATGTCTCTGTGAGTGTGTAGATATGTGTGTATGCATGTGTGCATATGTATAGGTATATTGAGACAATTCCTGTCCTTTCTCAGGCCAGTGAGATTGGGCATGAGACAAAGTCTGGAACCAGCACTAGCCTGGCAGCTAAGCCAGCTTTCCCATTACGCTGTCTCCTGAATGACCCTAAGGAGCCTCATCCTAGCTGGTGCTCTTGCCCCCACCCACCCTCACGAAGGTGCAAGTGCACACCAGGAGAACTGCTTGCCAGTCACCATGGTGATCACTAGTTCTTCTAGCTTGCCCCTTAGCTCTCTGTATACCCCATGGATGTGGCTTAGCTCTCGCATAGATTGGCCTAGTATACCTGAACATAGTGCTAGGGTCTGTGCTTGGCCCTAGAAGGTGATCTGCATTAGCGAAATCTGAGGACTAGGATTTTGGATGGTTGTGGAATTATTGAGTCCCAAAGCAGGATTCGTTTCTTGTAGGGAGTATGTAAAGAGACCAGTCTCAATGGAGCATGCACAGTTTCAGTTTTTATTTTATTTTTAAAAATATTTTATTTTTATTTATTTATTTGAGAGAGAGAGAGATGGAAGGGAGAGAGACAGAGAATGGGCATGCCAGGGCATCCAGCCACTGCAAATGAACTCCAGACACATGTGCCACCTTGTGCATCTGGCCTTATGTGGGTCCTGGAGAATTGAACCTGGGTCCTTTGGCTTTTCAGGCAAGTATCTTAACTGCTAAGCCATCTCTCTAGCCCATCAGTTTTTATTTCATTTCATTTATTTTTATTTTTTTAAACTTTATTTTTATTTGTTTATTTGAGAGAGAGACAGAGAGAGGCCGAGAGAGGGAGAGAGAGAATGGGCATGCCAAGGCCTCCAGACACTGCAAACAAACTCCAGATCCATGTGCCCCCTTGTGCATCTGGCTTACGTGGGTCCTGGAGAGTTGAACTGGGATCCTTTGGCTTGTAGGCAAACGCTTTAACTGCTAAGCCATCTATCTCTCTAGCCCTATTTTTATTTTTTATGAGAGAGAGAGAGAGGAAGAGAGAGAGAGAGAGAGAGAGAGAGAGAGAGAGAGAGAGAGAGAGGAGAGATTGAGACAGAGAATTGGCATGCCAGGGCCCCCATCCACTGCAATTGAATTCCAGATGCATGTGCCACCTTGTGCACATATGCTACCTTGTGTACGTGTTACCTGTGCATCTGGCTTATGTAGGATCTGGGGAATCGAACAAGGTTCTTAGGCTTTGTAGGCAAGTGCCTTTAACTGTTAAGCCATCTCTCCAGCCCTAGTTTCAGTTCTTAAAATTATAGTTCCTAAAACCACCGTGGTCCTATGCATGTTGGTGCTGGTGGCTCCTGCTGCTTGTGCCTTGGGTACCAAGAAGTGATCCTTAGCAACAATGCCTGAAAGTTCCCCCAGGCTGGGCTGTGAGTCCCTCCAGGGGTGGCTGTGGCCTAAGCTGATTTTCCTCCCTGCTGCCTTCCTTTCTGCTCATGCTCGCCCTGTCAGTCTGTTCCCTATACTTCCTTTCAGGACCCCTGGGGTCCTGACCCTGATTGGTGGGGACAGGGCTTCTCCTTGCCTCCTAGTAGATAGCTTGACTCTTCCAGGGTCATTCTGTGCCTGTGGTTTCTTCTAATTCCTCCTGGCTCCCGGGACCTAGTCTGTCTGAGGTGCTGGCCGCAGGTGAGTAGACTTGTTTGTGTGTACCTGTGCAGGGCCACATGCTGCATCTCCCCCTCCCGGGGCCCAGTGGTCCATGCTTCCACCAAGCAAAAGAGACCTAGGGACATCCAGGGCCCAGGACAGAGTCACAAGCTGGCTGTGATCAACAGTGCATGTAGATTGGTTAATGAAAACGGCAACAGGCACATATGCACAGTACACACGCGCATGTGCACACACACTGTGAAGAAGGATGAAGGAGGCGCCTGGGTGGCAGCTACAGGATTGGCTCTTCTTTCTCTGAGGGTACGGCTGGTGCTCTCTGCTGGTCTGACTGGGGCCTAGAGGAGCCCAACTTGTTTGGGGGTGAGTGCAGTGGGCTGGGGTGGGTCTACCTCATACCATACCAGGAGCACTTATGCACAATGGGCAAATACCCTCCTCTCTGGAGACAGAAACACACAAGGAGGGGGTCACTATAGCACAGAGGCCCGGGGGTCCTGAGCCCAAGTGAGGCAAGCATCTTGCCCTTCCCTTCCCCCAAAGATGAGGGGCTCAGGGTGGCTTCACAGTTTCCGGGAGCCTCTGTTCCAGAGAGGGTGAGGACCGTGCCCTGGCCTCTCACAGTGGCTCTGAGAAGTGGAACATGTTGCCCACAGAAGTTTTTCTCCCTGGGTGGGCTTGAGAGTTTCAGCTCCTAAAAGGAGGCTGGGGATGAGTGGGAGTGGGGCTTGCAGGTGGGTCATTACTTTGCTGAAGTTCTCAACATCGTGTTCACACACCTCGAGGGGTCAGCAAACATTTCTCAAATGAACAGAGGGGTGTCATCATGAGTGAGCTGACCACCAGGCCCGTGTGTCCCCCATGACGTCTGAGTCCCACATGTGCCAGCTCTTGAGTCTGGTGCTTGGCCACCTGGCCCAGTCCCATCCTGGCCCCACACGTCTCCCTCTGCAGGGGTGCACTTGGGGTTCACTGTGGCTACCATAGGGGTCCCCAGACAGACAGAGCCTAAAGCTCCAGTGCCCAGCTGAGTGGCGGCTGAGGCCATGGGGGCAACTGGGATGGAGGACCCCTGGGTTGTGAGAGGGAGAGGCTGTAGGGGTATCCAGTTGCTCAGACAGAGTGAAGATAACACTAACTTGGCAGTCAACTGGGTATGCTTTGGGGACTAGATAGCCCATCCCACTGACCAGAAGCCTGGTCTGGCCCTGTATAGTCCTGTCACTTCAGGACCCTGTCCCATCATGTTTCTTCCTGTGACAAAGAGAGTGTGTGTTCTACCCCACTCCACAAATGAGGACTCTGAGCCCCAAGAAGGGCACTGGGTGCCCTAGGGGCCTGTCTGGCTGATGCAAGCCTGAGACCCTCTGTGCATAGATGGAATGGAAAATCAAAGGGTGCCTTTGGATTCTCACTGAAAATACTCATCATAGGAACATCCTCTCCTGTCTCTGGTGTCCAGGAATCCAGAGAGCTAGCTTCTGTGTATTCCGGAATGGAAACCAGGCCATGGTGACCACTCACAGCCCAGGAGTCTCTACTGTCCTCTGGATGCCCTGTCCCAAGGCCTGGGACACCATTTGGCCCACCCACCTCACGATGCTGCTCAAGAAGATGGTTTGCCTCAGCAATACTTGTCAGAGCCTTGTCCTAAAGTCCCCACCTCCTGGAAAGAAGAAAAATGCCGAGGAGTTACATAGCAGTTTGTGGCCAAATTTGGTGTCTGGAATGAGGCACGTAAGACACTGATGGACATTCTGATGGTTCTTGGGTTCCCCTAGACACATGCGGGACCACTTCCAGAACCACCACGGCCTTGAACTGAAAATAATTAAAGCATTGAGACTAATTTTTCATTGTTTTTGTCTGTATATGTGTGTGTAATGTGCATGCATGTCTATTTATGTGTGGACACGTGTGTGTGTGTGTGCATGCATGTAGAGGTAAGGAACTGACACCGTCTTCTTTAGTTGCTCTCCATCTGATTCTTTTTTTAAAATATATTTTATTTATTTGAGAGAGAGAGAGAGAGGGAGGGGGAGAGGAGAGAGAGAGAGTGTGCCAGGGCCTCCAGCCACTGCAAACAAACTCCAGATGCATGCACCACCTTGTGCATCTGGCTTATGTGGGTCCTGGGGAACCGAACCAGGGTCCTTTGGCTTTGCAGGCAAATACCCTAACTGATAAGCCATCTCTCCAGCCTGCCATCTGATTCTTTTTGACAGGGTCTCTCATTGAACCTAGAGCTCACTGATTTGTCTAGAGCAGTTGGCTAGCCAGCCTCAGGCTCCTCCTAGCTCTACTTCCTTTGTGCTGGGGTTGCATGCATTCTACCATGCCCAGTTTTATGTAAGTGCTAGGGATCTAAACTCAGACCTTCTTGCTTGTGCAGCAAGCACTTTACCTATGGAACCATCTTCTCCTCACTTTTCACAATTTTATGGGCAAGGGTCACTTGGAGTCACTTGGTAGTTATGAAATTAGAATCCATGACCAACAGCATGAGGATGGCCTGGGTACCATACTGCCCTTGAGGGATAGATGTGTGTGCCCCTGGGTTACCATCATTGTCCATGACTCCTTAGCAAGGATATCTCCTCACCCAAGAGAAGAAGAGATGTCCTGCACACCCGTGAGAGGAGCTCAGAGCATCCAGGACAGATTCAGAAATGCCAACCAGATGCATACCTTTGCTTGGAGCAAACTGTCAGTATAAGCTTACTTCTGCATTATCTTCTCAACTGTCAGACAGGCATGGTTTTCCCTGGCATGTAATTTTAAATAGGTATTTAATTACACTGAGAATAATTTCCTTTATAGGCTCTGTGTGATGTGTTATGATTTGTTTTTGCATGAAGTGGTGGTGAGCCCCATAACCACATGCTGAGGTCATCCCTGTCTGTGTCGGCACATTGGTGCCCCTAGGAATACAAGGACATGGAAATTCTGAGCCACAACAACCTGTAGGGTGGCTATCCCTACTCAGGATGTCCATCTCAGCTCCCAGAGCTAGTGAGTTCTCACTAGAATGCTGCTCTGGGTGGTCTTTAGCAATGCCACCCATCCCTGGTCCCAGGCCTAGGAAGGAAGTTCCTTCCTGTACCCCAAACACCCAGTTGTCTGTTCATCCTCAGATCCTATAAGAGCTGACTTTGTTCTAATCCCTTTGCTTTTCTGGCCTCTTTTCTAGCTCCCGTCTGCCTCACTTGTGCTCACTCAGGGCTTGAGTCAGGCTTCCTCTCACAGAATTCTCTCCTTCCCCTGATTTTGGCATTGAGTCTCACAGAGCTAGAAGCCCCAGGGGTTCCAGCCCATAAAGAGTTAATCTGCTATTGAGTCTGCAATGCTCATGAGAGCCCTTATCAAGACCCAGTGTTATGTGTGTGGCATGGGGTGAGTCTTCAGTCCTGGACCCAGGCAGGCTCTGAGTGCTCCTGATCTCTTGCTTCTGGTGCTTGCCCTGTGGAACAGGGTCTGCTGGGGACAGTCTGAGAAGGAGGGTCTGAGGAAGAGGGTCTGTGGGGGCGGGTGTTTGGAGGAGGGTCTGTGGAGGAGGGTTTGTAGGGGAGGGTCTGAGGGGAAGGGTCTGTAGAGGAGGGTTTGTGGGGGAGGGTCTGAGGAGGAGAGTGTGTGTGGGAGGATCTATGGAGGAGGGTCTGTGGATTCCACATGGGCTGATTTTCTTCAGGACATATGTGTTGTGAGGAAAAAATAATTTTCCTGTACTCAGCTGGGACAGCCTGGAACAAATGACAAATTCTCGAGGGGAGCATGAAACGCAAGCCTGCGATCTGGAGAATATGTGCAGACACCTGGGTTCCCGGCTCTGAAGTCTCTTCAACCCATACAGTCAGTCAGGGGTGGGGAGCTGGGATCTGTGGTAGGCAGTGAATTAATAAGGTTGTCTTGTGGATTCCCTAGGGTGTCTCTGCCCATGAGGGTCTAACTTCATGTACAGGGACCAGACTTCCTGGTAGAAATGGGAGGACAACACTTTATGTTATTTAAGGCAGTATGCTTTTCCTATATTTGCATTTTCTAAATTGCTCTCAGCAAAAGTAATCTTTATGCCAAGGTGGCCTGCTTTGGGCACATTCTACCACCTTCATGTAGAGAAGGCAACAGGAGAGGCCTCAGGAGGGAGGGTTCACTGTGGAGCCCTTGCCATCAGGCAGTGGGTGGACACACAAGAGCTTTTTGGCCACGTGTGGTCTGGAGGTGCCCACCCCACAATACCTTTATGGATGCCGTGGTGACACATGACCAGACCACAGTGAGGAAGAAGAAAGGAATGCTTTTGTTCAGCCAGCTCTCTCCTTTGTACAGTTATGACCTTGCCCATGGGATAGTTATGGTTGGTCTTCCCACCTCAACCTAGTCCAGATCATTCCCCACAGGTGATTCTAGGTCCTGTCAAGTTGACAATCAACAGAAACCATCACATTCATCAAACCATAAGTCTCCTTCCTTCCTCCCCAGTCCTGTAGGCCTAGTGACCACTATTCTTCTGTTTATGGAGTTGGGTTGAGGTTTCGATATAATTATGACCCATGTGAGTATGGATGTGACAAATCTGTGGTCACTTCCTCCTGTGTTCTTTAGTTTGGTTCACGTTTTGTTGATCATATACAGCCTGTGGCAGTTTGCATGTAACATGTCCCCCATAGACTCCTGTGCTTGAATACTTAATCCTCAGTTGGTGGTGCTGTTTGGGAAGGTTGTGGAACCTTTTGGAGGTGGAGTCTTGATGGAGGAAGTGTGTTACTGGGAGCAGGCCTCAGGGTGTTACAGCCCAGTCCTGCTTGCTCTTGTTATTTATTTTCTGCTGATGGGAAGATGTGACACAGGCTTCCTTCTCAGGCCTGTCATACCTTCCCCACCATAATGGACACTTTCCCTCAAGCTGTAAGCTAGAAATAAGCCCTTTCCTTCCTTAAACTGCTTCTGGTTGGGTATTTTGTTCCAACAATGAGAAAGTAACAGTACAGAGTTGAAGAGTCTGTGTGAGAGTTACTTCTAAAATGTTCTTAAAGTTTTACAGCTACTCCATCAAAACACACAAGTTTATGGGGGACATCTAATTCGTACCACCACACGGGGCATGAAATCCAGGGCTTTGTGCCGGGACAGTGCTTTACCACTGAGCTGCAATCCTAGCCCTCTCGTTCCATTCTCCACACATAAGTTGTGTATTTTAGTTGAGTTCGTTCTGTTCCCTGTGCCATTTCCTCCACAGGACACACATGCTTTCATGCTGCCTGCGCTGTATGCATGCCAGGCTGCAGCCATCCCTGGGGATGGTGCTATGAACACATCTCTCAGGTGTCCGCAATGTCACTTGACCACAGGCTTACCTCAGCACATTTACACTTCTTTTAAGTTTATGAAGAGTGGGCCTTAATCCCCAGGTCTGTTTCCAGCCACCGCCTTTACTCCTGAGGCTCCGTGAAACTAGAAGGTGACAGCTGCCCACCACTCTTGCTGCCCCTCCTCCACATCCAGGTCTGATTCCCCAGCTGTGTGCTGGCTGCCCCTGCAGAGCTGGGATGCGCATGGTGTCTGCAGGGGACGGACCACACACTTCATTTCCTTTCTAAGCTGTGAGTTCACTTTTAGCCATATCCGTCACATAATTATTTTGTGTGGCCACATCATGTAATGTGTTTTTAAATGATGTTTAGAGAGATTATACAAATGTATATAAAACATGCAGTAGTTGGGAGTGGACTCCTTCCGCACACTGCCATACTGCGCCCCTTCCCAGATAAACACAGTAATTGAATTAGGTACAACCACACACATTTAAAACAAATTTTAAGGCCGGGCGTGGTGGCGCACGCCTTTAATCCCAGCACTCGGGAGGCAGAGGTAGGAGGATCGCCATGACTTCAAGGTCACCCTGAGACTCCATAGTGAATTCCAGGTCAGCCTGAGCTAGAGTGAGACCCTCCCTCGAAAAACAAAAAACAAAAACTAAAACAAAATAAAACAAATTTTATCTTGCAAATTATTTTTGTTTAATATCACACCATGGACTTTAAGTATTGAAACAAATACACTATTTCTTAGCTGAGAGTTTTAACAATGCAATTAAACTTTTCCATTGTTGTTCATTTTTCTACACTTTAACTTTTAGAACAAATTTACATTTTCAGAAGAACTGAGAAGGCAGCACAGTGCCCCAAAGCCCTGCACTGACTCCCTGTCTGCACCTCTCTTCACTATGCTCTGAAGCCTTACACAGTGGTTCTGCACTATCTCCCTGTGCGTCAGTGAACCAGTCCTGGCACACGGCTAGCAAGTTCACTTCATTCAGAGTCCTCAGCCTCTACCTAATGTCCATGTCCTGGCCCAGGATCCACCCATGGCCATATGAGATACCCAGTCTCCTCTGGCTCATCTTGGCTATGATAGCTATCTGCATTGCCTGGTTTGGGTGCCCTGGGCATCTCTGAAGAAAGCTGGTAGAATGCTTTCTAGAAAGTTCCCCAAATGGGACTTACAGGAAGTTTCTCTCATGTTTGGACGGGGTTGTATAGGTTCTTGGGGGTGGCAGGAAACAGAGGTGAAGTACCCTTCTTGTCATGTGGTGTCCAGGATCTACACTGTCCTGAGGGTGCTGGCTGTGGCCACCTGGCTTAACTGTGTTTGTCAGGCATCGCCACTGAAAATTTACTGATTGTTTTTCCTGCACTTGTTTCCACTTTTACCTAGGAACAATATGGGACAACACTGTTTGTGACTTCCAAGAGTTTTCTGTTTGTAATGATTTTGCTGGATGCAGTAGAGTTTCTGTGTCTCTTCCTCCTTACTTCTTACTTCTTCCTCCTTCTCCTCCTTCTCCTCCTCGCAGTACTGGGGATGGGATGGGCAGGCTAGGCAAGAAATTCTAGCACTGAGCTCTATCCCCAGTCTCTTTTTATTTTGAGACAAGGCCTCACTAAGTTGCCCAGGCTGGCCTAGAACTCAGTAGCCAACGCAGGCTATGAACTTGCAATCCTCCTGCCTCAGCCTCCCAGGTAACTGGGATGACAGGCTCCTTGACCTTGCACCAGACTTGGTTTGTGTGGCTTCTTGCCCAGAATTCATTGCAGCACTTGCTTCTTGATACAAGTTCTCTGGGCCCTGGACCACAGGCTCTTCTTAAGTTACCTGTTTTGATAAGTATGTAATTAATCCACAGACTATGTTGGCACTCATCTCCTATATCCTAGCTTACTTACTTTCTGCATAAATTGTTCTACACTAAGAAGGAGGGTGACCCCTGTCTAGCACTGGGTTGTCTCACTTTCTGGCATTTTAAAGGTGTTGAATGGACACGTTTCAAATATGCACATAATGTTAATTGTGCTTTGTTTTGTGAATTTTCTTTGTTAAGGAAGTTTAGCTGTGGATTTATTTCAATTTTAGGTCTTTCCCCATTTGAACACTTTATTTTTCCTGTTTAGAAAAGTCTGTGCTTTGTATTCTCATCTTTAGTTTTTTTTTTTTTTTTTGTTTAATTTTCTGGAAAGGCCTCTGCTTCCTTCTGTCTTTCATTTTTCTGCGGCACGAGTGTGTTTCACAAGGTGGCAGGGAGCAAGGACAGTGCCCTGCCTGCAAACCTTAGTAATAATATTCATTACTGCAGAGCTCTGACACTCAGCCCCAGTTTAAAAGCAGTTGACATAGTCTCTCTCTCTCCTCTCTCTGTCTCTGTTATGTGTATGTGTGCATGCATGCTCTCAAATGTATGGGTGTGTGTACACCTGTGCACATGTATGTGGAGGTCAGAGGCTGATGCCAGACGTCTTTCTCAATCACTTTTTACTTTATTTACTGAAGCAATATCTCTCACTTAAACCCAGAGCTCACTGATTCGGCTAGTCTAGATAGCCAGCTTGCTCTGGGGATCCCCTGACTCTGCCTCCTGAGTAATGGCATTATAGGTTGGCCTGCCATGCATTGACAATGGGTGCTAGAAACGTGGTATGTACGTTATCCATTAAGCCATCTCTCCAGCCCCAGATGTAGTTGTTCTAGAATATCCCTGCTGCACTGTCTGTTAGGTTCCTACCCTTGTCATGCCACCTGTCATCTTCACTGCTGTGTGGACTCTGCCCTATAGACTGTCCCATCCAGTGTTTCAGAAAGACTGTGGCCACTGACAGCTTTTAGAAAATCCTTTTTAGCAGTTTCCCTGGGCTGTCAGACATATGAGCAATGGAATGCTTTTTTTAAAAAATATTTTGTTTATTTATTTGCAAACATATATATAGAGAGACAGCAAGAATGGGAATGCTGGAGCCTCCAGCCACCGCAACCAAACTCCAGATGCATGTGTCACCTCATGCATCTGGTCCTAGATGGGTATTGGGGAATGAAACCTGGGTCACTGGGCTTTGCTGGCAAGCACTGTTTAACTGCTGAGCCATCTCTCCTGAACACTATCTTCTTTCTACTTCTGCTCTGGTGGAGGAAGGGCCATGTGCCAAGTCTATACCATGGCTGCATCAGCTTTCCCAGGCTGTTTCTTTGGATGGAGGGCCTTGCAGTCACGCCCTTCCCTAGGCCGCCCCTTTGGAGGTACCTGAGGAGGCTCTCCAGGGCTTTTGGTTTCTGTCCATTGACACAACTCCAAGGCAGGTTTCTGAACAGCTGGGTCATTTCTTACGGCCCTTGAATTTCCAAATGTGAGTTTATACCCAGCATGAGGCACCAGGCCTGGGGGTAGGTCGGTGGCTTTGCTCCTGTCTACATGCTTCATGATGAGGAATTCCGCTGAGGAACAGCCCTGAGCGGCCTGTTCCCCAGGCAGGATGACCTGTCTCTGGATACAGGAGCCTTGTCAGCTGACTCTAGCTTGTTAACAGCTGTAAGAATCCCCAGAACAATGTCTGGGCACATCTCAGGGGTAATTTTTGATCTTGTGACACATGCCTTTGAAATGCTGTCTTGTGAGACAGGGGTAGCGGGGACTGAAGTGGCCAAGTCACAGGGCAGAAGTGAGGGCTAGGCTGAGAAGCAGGCTGACTGATAACTCACAAGGTGAGGTGGAGCCCAGCTTCCCTGGCAGGTCCATTCTGTCTGAGTGGGTGGGTACTAATCACTGAGTGCTTAGCCTATGAAACCTCTAGGACTTTCTTGTGCCTGGTGTGACTGTCCACTTGGCCACAGAGTAGGAAGCACACCTGTCACATGGCACCCTCTGGGACTTTTCCCAGCCTGCCTGGCAGTGGCTGTGACTAGTGGAGTTGGGTAGCTGCTGTGGCGGGGCCCCTTCCACTCTGCCATACCTTCATATAGTCTCTCCCCTTGCTGTTCCTGCCCGGTGTCTGTGCTCGGGTAATGCTGGGGCCAAGCAGAAGAAGGATGGAAGAGGCCACAAGCCTTGGCCCCAGAAACCTGCTGTCTTTCCCAGCAAGGCTGAGGTTAGTGTCTACAATGTCAAGTTCCTAAGATTTCAGCTGTCCATCAGGGGTTCCCCAGTGTCATTGTGCATTGGGTCTAGAGACACCTGTGTGCAGTCTTGGATGGCTTGACCAGCTTCTGACTGTAAAGGTGCCACTCTGAGTAGTTTAAACGTAAAGCCTGCAGGTATGCTGATGTCCCAGCTTGGCCTGAGCCACCAGGAGTAGGTGAGCATGGCTGGGCACCTCAGCCCATCTCTCTGCCCATGACCTCTGACAAGAAGCCTGGGAGTCATGTTTGATTTCAGTTCCAGGCTTCATCATGGTTCAGTGTTTCCTGAAGTGGTGGGTAAATGACCAGATGCTATGTGAATCTGCAATGGGGCATCACCTCTATCCTGTAGACCCTGGGTCCCGTTCCACTGTCTCCTGCCTCCTCCCCTCTCAGGTGTTTTGGTGTTTGTTATAATCTCATCTTTCATGAAATCTTAGGTGATCACGTGGATAGAAATGAGTCTCCCACTTCTATTCCACTTTGCGGTGACTCTGGTGGGTGTCAGGATTGGGACTCTGCCAGAGGAAGATGAAAGCTGAGGGCAAATATTTTGGCAGGTGGCTGTGAGTCACAAGGGTTTTTTGGGTTGATGTGTTGGAAACCTAAAGATGGCACTTTTAAGGTAAAAGGAAGGGGAACATAGCCAGAGAGGAGCCCCAAGGTGGGAAGGAGACTGCCATGCAGACATACACACTGGGCTCCACGGAGACTCCAGCCTGGGGGCAAAGAGGTGGTCTTAGCTTCTCACCACAGGGATTCAGATCCCAGTCTGAAGGTGCTGGAAGGGCTTGGAGCAAAAGGGGAAACTTTTCCAGATCCAGAGTCCAATCCAAGTGTGTTCACAAGTCAGGATGCCATCTAGCTTGTCCCAAAGGTGGATTGAGAGGCCATTATTGAGTGTGGGAGGGCTGGTGAGATGGCTCAGTAGGGAATGTGCTTGTCTTGCAAGCATGAGGAACTAAGTTCAACCCTTAGAGCTTATAAAAATGCCGGCTGTGTTTATGTATGTCTACAATCACTTGTTGGGGAGGTGGGGACAGGAGGATCCCTGGGGCTCACTGCCAGTCAGTCTAGACTGATTGGTGACATTCATGCCAAATGAGACCCTGTCTCAAACAGAGGTGGATGGGTGTGTCTGAGGATGACACCCCTGAGGTTGTCCTCTACACACACGTGTGCATGTACATCCGTGCACACAAGTGTACCCCACACAAAGGAACACACATGTTCATGCGCCTCCACACCAAAACTGATAGTATGGGACGTTGATCTAGTCACAGTAAAGTAGAGCTAGAGCTGGGCCCTCACTGGGGTCTCTGCGCATGCCTGTGGTGTAGCTGGTCTTATCCCTTGGGAACTTGCTGGAACTGTGAGTCTTGCCCCCATACCATCATGCCCCTGGTAAAGTGTGCCCATGACCTGTCCCTTCCACCGTGACCTATCCAAGGCCTCCTGTCCACAGTACACGATGCCTCAGCAAGGTGTTCTTGGTCCCAGAAACTGCTCAGCCTTTGATGCTGTGAATGCCAGACAACATGAAGCTCTGATTCCCGCAGGCCTGCTCCCCAGCTTTCAGACAGCGGGGAACCTTTACCTTCCTTGCCTGCAAAGGAAGGGGGGTCAGCTGGAAGATGGTACCCTCTGTCCCTATGCCAGGGTTGGCTGTGACCAGCTACCTTGAGATAGGTTTCCTCTGTGGCCTTGAGTGTCATGGAGGGAGAGTATCTGGGTGGAGTGCAGTAGAAATGCATGAGCTAGCAGCAGCCACAGCTAGGCAGGACGGGTGAAGCCTTAGAGTTGTAGCGAAGCTCCAAGTTCTTATCCAGCGTTCTCCACACACCTCCTGACCTATTCTGTGTGCCAGTGCCCTCTGTGGGCTCAGGTGACTGTAGTGGCTTGAGGGCTCATACCCAGCGGAAGCATTAGAAGACAGCACAAGCCGCAAGGCCTTACATTTTCCTTTTGAGGGCTCGCCTCACTTCTGGCACTGCAATCCACACCCAAATGCCAAGGCCCATCCTACCCTCTCTCCCTGCAAGAAACTTGGGTGCGGCTGAGACCAGCACCACCCCCTCACAGCTGTGGCTAAGCAGGTAGGGGTGTTTCTGTACACAGAGCAGGGACCTTGTGAGCAGGGCAAGGGGCTATGTGGTCAGATAGCAGTGTCTGCCATAGGAATCAAGGCTTAAAGTTGGCCACTGTGCCCCAACAGAAACACATGGGGGGATCAGGTCTGGGTCTCATGTAATCTTATTTTATCCTCCCTGGGGGAGACCTCTTCCATTGCCTGATGCCATGATGAGTGAAGTTCTTCCTCCAGGGCAATGAACCAGTGCCTACCCAGTAACCAGGCCCACGTGTACTGCAAAGCTCCCAGTGTTTTCACAGCGTCAAGCCACAACTTGTTTCTGTCCTGGTTCATCAGTGTCACTGCTCCAGGGTCTTGCCTGTGGGGTTGATCGGAACTCTGGTCTCACAGTCTCTCTTTTCCTGGGGATTCTGTAACTCAGACCACTGTTGTATCCTCACATTTAGAGAGGTGGCGGAGGCTCTGTGCTGAGAGTGTTGAGCTCAGGGGGTCTCACCTCAGACTGGCCTGCTCCGGCCTACTGCCTGCATCCTGTAGCTGGAGTCTGTGAGCAATCCCAGAAAAGAGAGGGGGCTACTGTCAGGGGGACAGCAGAGGCTTTGGCCCCACCATTCTGTAGAACCAGGAGAACTAATTTATTTGCAAACTGTCATGTTATACAATATTTAAATGATTGTAGCATTCTCCATATTTTATTTTTTCTCTTGGAGCTTATGACAAATAACTACGGTTTCATGAAATATATATTTTAAATGTCTTTACCCACCAAAAGAGCAATTCCCCAGTATGTAATTAGACTGAAACTTGATGCATACGAGAGTATTTATAATTTGCTGTATTAATCATCGACAGTTTTCCAAGAAAATAATTATGTTGGGCAAATGATAATATTTTGCTCTTGTAACTGTGCCTCTGCATTTACTCAAAATTCTTGGTGCTTCCTGTGTGGCATTCAATTAATTATTTTTGGGAAGACGGATTGTTCTTAACTTCTGCTGCCGACAGGTTTGCTAGTCTATCTCCCTGGAAGCTAGTGAAGGGTTGGCATGATGCACGGATAACAAGGGTGCTAGACAGGGGAGGCTCAGGCAACGGATTCCGACAGAGGGCCAGGCTGTGGCGGCCGCATGGGGACGTGGGGCCCAGAATCCCTGCGTCCTCCTCAGATGATGGTAGGGCTTCCTCAGCAAGTTTCCTGGGGTTGTTGGGGACAAAGGGAAGGGCAGGAAGTGGTTGGTGGAGTTAGGACAGCCAAGCCAAGCTCTCACAGGTTTTGCTCTCTCAGACCAGGAGGCCAGTGGCCCTCAGAGTTGGACACAGAAACTTGCTGCACCTGCCACTCACTTCTGGGACTCCTGCCACACCCCAGAGCTGGGGGTTTCCAGGTCCCTGTCTGCAGCTCCGTTTTCCTTTGAGCATCCTCCAGCTCTTCCACTCACGGCGGCTGTCCCCTCCCTGCCCCCTTGCTCACCTCCTCTCCCCTCAAACCCTGCTGCTAACATGGGCCCTTTCCCCAGGGGTCCTCTAGCCCTCTGTCCCAGGTCCCCAAGACCCCATACTTGGGTAGCTGCTTCTCTCACACAGCAGAGCTGGCTGACTGTTATCTTCTGAAGCTGAAGGAAGTGGGACCAGCCCATAAGGCTGAATGCATGGCAGGCACAGAAGGTGAATGGAGGCTCCAGCGGTATGGAGGAGGAGGGGGAGGAGGGGAGCCTTGATCCCTCCAGACAGGGCTGCAGGAGGCTAATGGGGTCAGCAGGCAGTCAGTGCTGGGTGCTGGGAGAGATGGAAACAGATGAAGGCCGGGGTCAGCAGGCAGTCAGTGCTGGGTGATGGGAGAGATGGAAACAGATGAAGGCCGTCCTAAGTCTAGGCAGTGAGGGCATATGAGGAAGACAGTAAAAGGCTGACTTTGGTAGGCCTGGGTCCTGCCATTTCACAGAGTGGAGACAGCTGCCCCCTCCCAACCTGGACCCCTTTGGAACTTTGTCACTGGGCTTGAGGACAAGGTAGAGCCAATACTCTGTATCTTTCCAAGGGGCTCTCAGGCTGTGTGTTCCTGAGAACAGCAGCCCCCCCTCCTCATGAACTGTTAGCTGTGTTCTAGGGATCTGCTGGATGATTCTGAGGGCGGCCGCATGGGAACATGGGGCCCAGAGTCCCTCTGGCCTCCTCAGATGATGGTAGGGCTTCCTCAGCATGTTTCCAGAGGTTGTTGGGAGCAAAGGAAGTGGCTAGGTGGAGTTAGGACACCCAAGCTTTTCTTCCCAGCTTTGCTCCTGCGTGGAAAGTGTCAGAAGGTTTAAGTACAGAGGTTCTGGGACCAGCTGGTGGGTATAAAGAGATTATTTATTATTATTTGCAATATGCTAGATATCCTCTTGGTTTTGGCTGGAGACTAAGGTAGAGGGGGATGGATAGAGAGTGCTAAGCCTCAGACAAGAAGGATCTTGAATGTGCTCCTTGGAGCTCACAGGCTACTGGAGAGGCATGCATTCCCATCTTGAGCTGCACTCCCACGGTGACGACCAGGGATGGAATCCCTAAAACTATCCACAGGGTGCTGCTGGACACCAGGGTCAGGAAGGGTGGTGGCACATGGTTTGTCCCGGCCCCTTTGTCAGAGCCAGCCTGGGTCAGGCCCAGTGACCATCTCAAGTCTCATGTCAGCCCAGTGGACACAGCCACTCCTCCATCGTGCTGCTCTAAGTGCCCACTTCCGGTTTAGGCAGCAGAGACACGACTGTACAGCCACACGGGGACCAAGAGAGCAAGTGCTTCCTGCCGCGCTCACCACCGCGCTTCCCGCCGCGCTCACCACCGCGCTCACCACCGCCCTGCCCGCCGCGCTCACCACCGCCCTGCCCGCCGCGCTCACCACCGCCCTGCCCGCCGCGCTCACCACCGCGCTTCCCGCCGCGCTCACCATCGCCCTGCCCGCCGCGCTCACCACCGCGCTTCCCGCCGCGCTCACCATCGCCCTGCCCGCCGCGCTCACCACCGCGCTTCCCGCCGCGCTCACCACCGCCCTGCCCGCCGCGCTCACCACCGCCCTGCCCGCCGCGCGCACCACCGCGCTTCCCGCCCTGCTCACCACCGCGCTTCCCGCCGCGCTTCCCGCCGCGCGCACCACCGCCCTGCCCGCCGCGCTCACCACGGCGCTTCCCGCCCTGCTCACCACCGCGCTTCCCGCCGCGCGCACCACCGCCCTGCCCGCCGCGCGCACCACCGCGCTTCCAATGGCTGCTACTGAGCTGAGGATAGGAGGGCAATGGCAGTCTGCTGTGCACCTTGAAGCAAGAACTGAACTCATTGTTTCTGTGGAGCTGCCAGGTCTCCCTGCGTGGAGGTCAGTGTCCTAGCCTGTTGCGGTTGACGGTTGGTGTCCCTCTTACCTGGCTGGGCCTCTGGGACTCTGGCCGAGATATGCCATGGAAACCATGAAGATGGGACCGATGACTTTGACATGGTGAAATACTCATTTATTCTCAGAAAGTATCTTTGGGTGTCTCCAAAGGTTTGGATGGCTGTGGATCTCCCAGATCACTTGTAATGGGATAGGGAGGGTCTCATCCCTGTTTTTAAAGGAGGGCATTTAGCAAGAAGTCTGGATTGCCTCTCCAGCCCCCAAGACGCCTGTCTAGGCTATTGCCATCTGGAAAGTGCCCTTGCTGATAACCACCTGGTAAGCTGGTCAGTAGATGGCCCCGCTTTTGTGAGGTGCTCCTTTTTAAAAAAATTTTATTTTTATTTTTGTAGTCAGTGAATACAGTCAAGTTGGTACCATTGTTTGCCTCCTCCCTGTCCTCTCCCCTCCACCGGGACCCTCCTTGCTGGGGTATATGGGCCGTGCATTGTGGGGTTAGCCTTTAGTTTCCGGTAGGAGGAAATGTCTCTGTGTGTCATGGCCCAAGTGTGGCTCTGACATTCTTTCCGCCCCCTCTTCTGCAAATTTCCCTGACCCATGTTGGGTTCATATTAGGTCTGCTTCGGTGTTGAGATCTTGGGAGCCTCTGTGTCTCTGGATATATGGTTTGGTAAGGGTTGGTTGTTCTCTGTGTCTATCTCCTTCACCCTAGTGCTGGTTCCCGGTTCGCCAAGAGAACAGCATTCTTGCATGTTTCCCCAATTATTCTTAGTTTCAGCTGGGGCCCTTTTGAGGTATGATGTGGTGGTTCTCTCCTTAGGATCTGCGTCTGTCTGAAAAAGAGAAGCAGATTCTCCAACAGACAGTAAAATTAGTACCAAGTAGAAGTGTTAACCATTGTTTTTTAAGAGATTGTTTAGTGGAGAGCGGTTGTGAGGTGTTCTTATAGATAGAATGCAAACCTGAGATCGGGTAGCCTCCTTTTGAGAGTGCCTCAGATGCCACCTTCTCCCACCCTGGGGCCATATCCTGCCCTGACTTCCCTGTTTCCCAACATAGAGGCTGAGAGGTTACCTAGAACCTGAGATCCCCTGTCCTCCACCCCTGCGCAGCTCAGGGAAGCTCCAGGCATGGAAGGGAGGGTGGGGAAGAGCTGATGCTCCTTAATACAGGGGGCTGTCTGGGAAAGACCACCTGTCCTTCCCTGTCATCTTCACCCTAGAAGGGCTCTGGGCAAAGACGTCTTCCCTGTCCCAAGGGGAGAAGAGTACATCAGTGCTGGCCTGGCAGGGGACTCTTCCTGCTGCCCCTATTCCTCCCTCTCCGGGAAGGAGATGAGGGAGGGGGAAAGGAAGGAAGGGGGGAAGAGAGGGAGGACGGGGAAATGGAGGAAGAAAGGAAGGGAGGGAAAACAGGAGGAAGGGTGGAAGGAAGACAAAGGGGGTAGGTAAAGGGAGGGAGGAAGGGAAAGAAAGGGAGCAAGGGAGGAGAGAAGAACAGCAAGCGGACATGGAGGAAGTAGAAATCTAAGTTCAGTTCCAGAAGGTGTTGGTAGGTGTCGGCCATGCCAGGCGGCTGCTGGGATTTTTCTCATTATATAAGATGCATCAGCATGCTCCTAGTGCCCAGGCAGTTGAAACTGGAGAGCTGGGGTGTAGCTCAGTGGAGTGATTACTCATCCAACATGCTCAGAGAACAGATGAAAGAGGAACCCCATGCAAATTTGAGGAAACAAACATAAAAATTGGTTCACAGCTGGTGGCAATTTGGGAATTAGAGCCTCGCTGGAGTTGTTGTGTGTTTTGGGGGGCAGACTTAGGGGTGTTTATAGCCAGCTTCCCCTTGCTAGTATTTGGCCCGCTCTGCTGCTGCTGTTGTCTACCTGATGTAGACCAGGAGGTGATGTCCAGCGTCTGATCATGCCATGTTGTCCCCTGCCATCATGGAGCTATCCTTCAAGTCTTTGAGACAAAATAAACCCTTTCCTCCCATCAGCTGCTTTTGGTCAGGTGCTCTGTGCCAGCAATGAGAAGAGAACTGCAACAGCTGCCTGCAACAATAGCTCACTCACTGGAGGTATTTACTGACATTTTCTCATTTCACAAGTACAATAAATGCTGTTACATGTTACTTGACAGAAGCCGCTGGAGCAAACGGGACTCTGGCCAGTTGCGGGTCAAGAGTGTTGTGTCCATGAGCAGCAGCTGGATCACAGAGCGCATGCGCTAAGCATGGGCGTTTAAGGAGCAGCACAGCGGCTGCAGTACTCACTCTGGCCGCTAGGTGGAGGTAGGTCTACTTCAACATAACACCACAGGCACTCAGCACTTACTCTTAACTTCAGGCAGAGGGACTGTGTTTTCTGGTCTGGACATAGATCTTTCCAGAACATCCCCCTTTTTAGGTTTTTCTGTTGGAGATTTCCATTGTGAGTTATTGTAGGCTCCCATCTTCTGTTCTGCAGGAGAGGAGAGCAGCAAGACTTCGCATGACCACACACAGTCGTCACTAGTGGTTACTCCCAGACTTTGAAAAGACAAGGGTGGTTTTAAGGTAAACTCCCTGTTGGCTGAAGGATGTTGTTCTTTTTCATCACTGTAGTGTGTGTGTGTGTGTGTGTGTGTGTGTGTGAGAGAGAGAGAGAGAGAGAGAGAGAGAGAGAGAGATCTACACGTGAGGTTTATAGAGGATGATGTATATCTACTAGGTGCCTCACCTGGAATTCAAGGCTGGTTCCAAATGACACAATCAGTGGATGGAACTGACCACACAGATACATGAGATCATCTCACCTGGTGCAGAGAAAGTGTTTGGCAAAACCTATTCTCCATGTACAACTAAAACAGAAAGAAAACTCAGCAGGATAGAAATTAGAGAAAATGTCCTTAGACTGATAAGATCATTCTTTTAGGCAGCTGAGGCCACCATGACAAAGTACCAGACTTGCTGCCTAATCGAGACAGTGATTTTTCATAACCCCAGAGGGTGAAAATCCAAGAACAAGGTGTTGGCAGGGCCTGTTCCTGGCTTGTAGATGGCTCTCTCTTCACTGAAACCTTGCACAGCTTTCCTGTGTGGGGGAGGAATGCTCATTCCTGTGTCCTTTCTCTTTTTAAAAAATATTTCATTTTTTTTATTTAAGAGAGAGAGAGAGACATACAGACAGAGAGATAATGGGTGTGCCAGGTCCTCTAGCCACTGCAAACAAACTTTAGATATATACACCCCCTTGCACATCTGACTTTACATGGGTACTGGGGAATTGAACCTGGGTCCTTTGACTTTGCACGCAAGTGCCTTAATGGCTGAGCCATCTCCCCAGCCCTCCTTTCTCCTTTTATCAGGATGCCAGGCCTATCAGACCAGGTCTCATCCTCATGACCTTATGACTGTTATGATTTCACTGTACCTCTTTTTTTTTTTTTTTTAAAGTCAGGGTCTCATGTATCCCAGTCTGACCTTAAGCTCACTACATAGCTAAGGATGACTTTGAACTTATCATTCTACTGTGTCCACCTCCCAAGTGCTGGGATTATAGGCATGTACCACTGTACCCAGGTAACTCATTGTACCTTAATCACTTCCTTGAAAGATCATCTCAAACTAGTAATAATAGGGTCAAAGGTTTCAGTGTGTGGACTTGGGGGACAGAGGTTAGTCCACAACAGGCATTTATAAAAGACCTCCAGTCAGCATCTTGGCTGATAGTGAGAAAATAAAACTTTTTCCTAAAGATGGACATAAGGCAAAGATAGCCGTGGTTGCCAACGCTGTCCAACAGCCTCCTGGAAGCCATAGCCAGAGTAATATAAAGAAGAAAATAAAAACAGACACTTTGGAAAGGTAGGCATGAAGCTGTCTCCATTCTCAGGAATGATTGGCTTTAGACTAATAAACCAATTAAGCAAGATTGCAGTATATCAAGTCGATTTATGAAAACCTGTATTTCTTTATATGAGTGATACATAAATACAACTCAAACATTTTAAAAAGTACGCTACCATTTACAACAGCTTGAAACATAAATCCAGGTGAGTATGCCGAGGTCGTGTAAGATAAGAGCAGAGCTGCAAACTGATGGGGAGAAGCCAGGGGCACAGCGAAGAGTGCTGGCCGAGCATCAGCAAGGCGTGCCTGTTCCCGTGTCAGTCTCTGGAACATCCGCAGATTCAGCACGATCCTGTTCAAATTCTAGTGGCTTTAAGAATCAATAGGTGGAACCAAAAAAAAAAAAAAAAAAAAAAAAAAAAGCCGGGCGTGGTGGCGCACGCCTTTATTCCCAGCACTCGGGAGGCAGAGGTAGGAGGATCGCCATGAGTTCGAGGCCACCCTGAGACTCCATAGTGAATTCCAGGTCAGCCTGGGCTAGAGTGAGACCCTACCTCGAAAAACCAAAAAAAAAAAAAAAAAAAAAAAAAAAAAAGAATCAATAGGTGGATTCTAGGATGCATATGTAACACCACAGGACCTAGAATGGACAAAACCACCTTGCAGATGAAAAGAGTCAAGCTCCTTCCTTTAAGACTTCCTGAATCCTGTTATTGGTGGCCAATGAGACAGACCAGCAGACTAGAGCAGAGGATCTGCATACAGGTGAGGCACACATGGTCAGTTGATTTTAAATTTATTTATTTATTTATTTTTGGCTTTTCAAGGTAGTATCTCACTCTAGCTCAGGCTGACCTGGAATTCACTATGTAATCTCAGAGTGGCCTTGAAATCATGGCAATCCTCCTACCTCTGCCTCCCAAGTGCTGGGATTAAAGGCATGCACCACCATGCCTGGCTATTTTAAAATATTTTTATTGATTATTTTATTTGTAAGGGGGGGAATATAATGGGCACACCAGGGCCTCTTGCCACTGCAAAAATGAAGTCCAGTTGCATGTACCACTTTGAACTTAGGCCATCAGGCTTTGCAAGTAAGCACCTTTAACCACGGAGCCATCTCTCCAGCACAGTCAGTTATTTTTGATAAGACACAAAGCCTATCAGTATAGATGTCGCTATAGATGACACCAGTACTTTTCCATGTTCACATGCAAAGCTGACTAAGGATCTCAGCTCATGCCTGTAACATTCCCAAGCATTAACTCAAATGGCTCCAACCAATTTCATTTCCCTGTAGTTGGGTCCTGAGTCTCTGGAAAGAGGCTGTGATCTCTTTCCTTGCCCTGCTGGGGGTCTGGGGAAGTGGCCAGTGTTCACACTGCCCTCTCATGGGACTCTTCATCTAGTAGATAGGCTGGTGGCCAGGGGGTAGAGCCTCTCATAGGAAGCTTGTCCACCCTGGGATGCCCTTCCCCTTGTCTGACCTGTGTCCAGTTCACTCCTATGAGATGGCCTTTCTGTGGGATGCCCTGCCCATTTGGAGGGACAAGCTCAGGCAGAGTCTGGGAGGTAGGGGACAGAGCAGCAGAACACATGACACACAGAAGCAATCTGTTACCTCCAAGTTAACATGGCAGAGGACACTTGCTTTGAAGGGCTGACGGAGGTCAGACCTTGTCTCCCAATACACTGTACTACTACCTGTGTCTGTATGCAGTGTGTTAAGAGCCTTCCTCACTGCCTGGTCTCTATTACACTGGTAGAGGGCTTCATGGTTAGCTGTGTGCCACCATAACTGTAAATATGGGAACATTGTGCCTAAGGGTCCCAGGCAAGGGCCACAGGTGTCTACCAGCCTTCCCCATCTGGGATAGGCACGCTTTGTCAAGGTTGAGACCCGGGAAAGAGAAGCTGTGGGCTCACTATGGAACTCAAGTTTGTTCCCACAGGGAGGGCTGGCGGCGGGGTGTGTGTGTGTGTGTGTGTGTGGATCAGGCCAGCAGATAGTTCCAGGAGGCCATGCAGGGATGAGAAGTGGTCACGCGGTGGCTTGCCTCATCAGCCCTGAGGGTGGGAGGGTGGATGGGACCAGCAAGCAAACTGCATGCAGCTGTCCAACAAAGAGATGGTCCCCAGGCAGGAACCACAGTCTGCCTTCAGGGTGCTTGAAGGAGCACTAAAATGAAGAAGCAAAAGACAATTAGTCCAAAAGACAGTGGGTGGAGTGACAGGATCTCATTCTCACAGGACGCAGACATGGGGTGGCTAGGCCCCCCACCGCAGCTCCAGAGCTGAAGGCACAGAGGCCTTGCATGAAGCACCGTGACACTCCAGTGCAGGGAAACATCCGTGGTGAGGATGGCACCCAAATGAGCACAACTACAGCGTGCACAGGTTCTGTTCAAATGCCAAGCGAGGGGTTCAGGCAGCTCTGAGAGAAAGATCTGTGGTGCTTTGCGTGTAAAATGCCCGCTTAGGCTCGTGTATTTCAATACTTGGTCCCCAGTCAAGGGGCATTGTTGGGAAGGTTATGGAACTTTCAGGATGGAGCCTTGCTGGAGGAAGTGTGTCACTGGGAGTGGTCTTGTAATCCAGCCCCACTTCCTGTCAGCTCGCCGTACCTTCCCCACCATGGTGTACTCTACCCACTGGAACGGAAGCCCAACTCAGCTTTTCCTTCCGTGAGCTGCTTGTGGTCAGATATTTGTTCCCACCGATGAGAATGTACCTGATACAGGTCTCAGGACACATACTGAAGGGAGGGAGGCTTGTGTGTTATGTGCATGTGCTGAGAATGTGTGCTGTGTACACACGTGTAGTGGATGCGCTGTGTACATGTAGTGTCCAGATGACAACTCATAGACAAAACTGGGAGCATACATACGGTTCCAGGTTGGGGTAATCCGCATGGAGGCCGGGGGTGGGGATGGCCCAAGGGATGAGGAGAAAAGGGGCCTCAGGGGCTGCCTGTGGGGTTCCCTTTCCCAGGCAGGGCAGGGTGGATGAGAAAGTGTTTGCCGCTGCTGGGAACAGCAGTGTCTCCTGCTTGGTAATAAATAGCACTCTATGCGGGACTCTGGTCCCATCTTTCGGGGCCTCCTGTTGGGGTGGAGGTAGTGGTGTGACATGTTTCCTGGGTTCTGTGGGCAGAAAGGATGAGAGCCAAGCAGCCTGTGGCGAGTGCTTCAGACTGGTGGGCAGCTCATTCCCACTGTGAGTAAATGGTCAAACCTCCCTCAGGTCCTGAGAGGGAACACCTGAATCACAGAACCCTGGAGAGGGTATGATGAAGACTAACCTTAGTCTTCTCTTGTTTCTTTCTCTCTCCCTCTTCCTCTTCTCTCTATCTCCTTTATATTACCTATCTTTTTCTTCCTTCTTTTCCTTGGTGCTGGCCTGTAATTCCCAGTATCAGCATGTGGTTAACATCCACAATGAGCTCTTGATCAGAGAGACCTACAAGGTTTCCCAAAAGTAGACAGATTTCTGTCAGAGTACTTGGTGACCCACCAAAGGTTAGTGGTAAGTCCCACTGTGCAAGATGTGGACGCACTTCCTACTAGAGGATGGAACGACTCCCAAACTCAGCTTTGTTTCCAGCTCCAAGGAGATCATTGGCACAAAACACAGCTGCCTGTAACCTGAACAACCCAAAACTGACTGCGGCTGTGCTCATAGTGTGAGCGGATGGACCTGTAGGACCCTCCCCCACCCCACTGGGAGTCATCCCTCGAGCTCAAGTCCCTGAAGGGCCTGGGAACAGAAGCAGTCCAACCTTTCAGCAATGTCACCGCCCAGGGAGGGGATGAGCAAGGGTATAGTGGGGATGGCATAGGCATAGTGTCACACAGCTGAAGTGCCCAGCAACTCTTTGGGGACAAATGATGAGAAGGATGTGCAGTAACCCTCAGAGGCCGACTTCCACCCTGAGTAGATGTTTTACCCTGTGAATGGTTCTTCAACTGGAGGCAGCTAAGGTGGACTCACAGGGCCCTCCTCCTCCTGGCGCCAGTGGCCACAGCCCACGGGGTCTGGTGCAGCTGCTGACCTGGAGCTACTCTGGGGAGAGGGCCTCTAGGCTCCCAGGGACCTCCCGGCATTGCAGAATGACATCTTCCAGATCCGCTTTCACTCTGCTGGTGAAATTGAGTCTGCCTTCCTAAGAAAGCCGGATGGGGCGCCTGCCCAAACCTCAGGGAGCTGATCTGTGTCCCAGCGCTAGCCTAATCTTTTGTTTTTGTGGTACTGGGGATTGAATCCAGTACACACTAGACAAGTGCTCTACCATGGAGCTGTATCCATAGCCTCTTTCCTTTGAAGCAAGGTCTTACTAAGTTGCTCTGCCTGGCCTTGAACTTACTTTGTGTCCTAGGTAGGCCTTGAATTTGTGATCCTCCTGCCTCAGCTTCCTGAGTTGGCCTAGTCCTAGAACGATTCTGTGACAGTCCTCTGTATATGTGCAAGATGTTGACCAGAGACTTGTAATTACTGTGGCTGGGTTCTTGCTCCCTGTGTGTAGCCTGGATGCCCTGGGCTCTGGGCACAGGTCATCACTGTCTGGGGTGGAGGACAATGAGCAGAAGAGGCTTGGAACAGTTTCATGGCCACCGTTGGCCCCAGAAAGGAGCAGATGCAGTTGGACAGCTCAGGCCCTTTGCCGTGGCCTATGGAGACACATCGACTCCAGGTGCTGCCTGGCTGCTGGCCACGCGGGGGCTGCCCACAGCATCCACTCTGTCACGTCCGTGATCACCTTGCCCAAATCTGTTGTTCCCATGGAAGCAGCTTCCAAATACTGACGCCCTGGCACTAATTATAGCCCAGATTGTGCCGGGAATTCGCAGCCTGCGCTGTGGCAGCCCAGATTAAGCAATTAACCTTGGTGTCACTGCAATTATCGAGACACGCTAGCAAAACGAGCTAATTTCCCCCCAGGATGTTGAACCGAAATCAACTTCCACTCTCTTTAAGATGCCAAAATAGGAAATGTTAATGCGGATGTTTAATAAATCTCCCGGGCCAGTGGCTTCTCATAAGTCTGGTCTGTGGCACATTGTGGAGCCCCTTGCTGGTCAAACAGAATAGGGACAGACCAGAGCAGGCACACAGCTCTGGTGATACCAGGGGCCCAGAAAGAGGATCCTTAAGAGCCCCAGACAATTTCCTGGCTCAAAAGCCTCAGACAAGGGCCTGGCATGGCTTTGTAGCTTCTACAGGGCTGGGTAGGTAAAATCTGTAAAATTACCCATCACTGTTATACGATGCCTCACCCAGCTCCACTGCACCTCTTCTGGATCCCCACAGGCCAGGGTGCGGGTGAATTGGCGCTGCTACCTAACCACTTCCCGTGGCCTCATTCCTTGGAGTGCAGGCTGTATTCTTGCTTCTGGGGTCCTTGGGAGCCCTGGACACATTGGTTCATGTTGTAGAGATTACAAGTGTGGTAGTTACCTTCTTGTTGCTGGGGCTAAGCGCTTGACTAGAGAAGCAGCTTATGGGAGGGCAAGGTTTATTTCAGTTTACAGTTTTGAGGCAAAGTTTCATCATGATGGGGGACAGCATGGCAGAGCAGGCAGCCAGGGTGTCACATCTTGTCACAGCAGTAGGAAGAAAGTGTAAGAGTGAAATAGCCCCAGCACTGGCAATGGGGCTGGACTATAAAGTCACTAGGCCTGCCCCAGTGACGCATTTCCTCAAGCAGGGCTCCACCTCCCAAAGGCTCCACCAGCTAGGGTCTAAGTAAGAGGCCTAATTATGAACACTTGAGGCTAAGTGGGGACATTTCATTCAAACCACCATACCAGGTCTGACCTTAGCAGGGACTGGCTCTGTCACCTGTGCAGCACACTGAGCATTTTGTGCACCTTGTCTTCAGATATGCCCTCCTCTAGAGATGTTTCCTTGGCCAATAAAGTAGATTCAACAGAACACACTCTTTACATTTTAGTTCTTTGGTTCTGAGCATGTTTCTACACCTCAGTAGCCGCTTGTTTTTCTTCACTTTGTGGTCTGTTTATGCCATTTCTCATCTTTATTAGTAATGATATCATTGCCTATTGAATAGACTTTTAATTAACATTTTTAGATCACACCCACTCCCTAACTTAGGCTGTAGACAAAAATAGTGGAAAATTGCAGAAACCTGGCACACTGCTTCAACTGCCACTACTTGGATGTGGCTGCAGTGGCTCTGGTCACCAGGCAACAGTCATCTTCCTGACAGACTTCAGGAGGTGGTGCCCATCAAAGAGATGCCATCTAGCACCCCGACTCCCTCCCTCTTGGGTAGCAAAGCCTCTAGACCCTATCTCTGAGGGACAAGGTAGACCCCGATGGGTCCATGCACTCACCTTCTGATGACATTTTGCCAGGGAAGTCTTTCAGAACCCAGCACGACCTGCATAGGTCTGCCCATCCCTTCTCTGAGGGAGCCTGAGAATGTGACCTTCACTGGAGAAAGGGTCACTGCAGAGGTAACTACATTAAGAAACTTGAGATCATTGTGGATTAGGGTGATCCCTAAATCAACGACACGTGTCCTTACCTGGGGCATAGGAAGAAGGCCCTGTCAAGACATAGACTGGTGTGAAGAAGCCTGAGGCCAAGGAACAAGCATCAGGGGAGGACCAATGCTAGGAAGGGGTGGGTTGACCAGTCACCTCTTGTGGTTACTGGTCTCTCTGAAGCCAGTGTGCATCGGTCTACTGGAGGTGTCCAGGCAACTACGGAGCAGGGTATTGAGTGGCTGTGAGTATGATGGGAAGGGAAGAAACACCTGGGAGACTGTGTCAGAGGGCAGCTCATTTATTTGTTAGGGGAATGGACTTGGAAGCGTTCATGTAGTGGTGGGAAAAGGTACGGGGTACTGGTCACCATGGGATTGGCTGTGTGAAGGCTGCTGGATGATACCTCATCAACATATAGGGTTAGGGAGGTGGTACGGGTCACATGGCCATGGGGAAACCAGAACCTCAGTCTTATCAGGACGTCTGGGTGCCCCAGGCAGGGGGAGGGAGTGGCCCCACTCCTGCTGGTCTCAAGGTGAGATTATCAGGGTCTAGGCCTGCTGCAACCTCCTGTGGCCTGGGGCCCTTAGCCGTGCCTGACAGCTCAGGCCTGCTTAAACCTCCAGTGGCCCGGGGCCCTCAACTGTGCCCGACAACCTCCAGTCTCTGGACTGAGTGGAGCTGCCACACTTCATTGTGAACTTCCAGCTGCCAGGACAGCAGAGAATGGGCATATGCCTGTGTGGGAGCTGCCCAGACACTGTCTGGCTCACGCCTGGATGGGCCACCTTCTAGGTGCAAGGGCAGCATGTGCTTAGTGTGGGGAAAGACCCAGACCACAGTGCTGCCTCCCTGAACTGCAGCAGACTTGGGGGGTCGGGAGGTCTTGGGAGGCAGAGAGGGTCCTGGGTTCACACGTGTCTCTCCTGCTGCCCTGTGAGAGCTACCCACATGGCCCTGATCTTGCCACCTTAAGCTATTTCAAACCTGTCAAGGAAGCCACAGCCCCATTCTGGCTTTAGACAAAAGGGACCAACCCTGAGGGCACAGAACAGGCTTTGTGTGAGCACTATGCTCTGTGCATGGAGGGGAATTGCTGGGTGACACCCACAAAACCAGGCAGCGCAGAGTTGCGGCACAGCTCCATCGTGTCTGCAGAGGAGCAGAGAGAAACTGGTGTGGTGGTTTCTTGGAGGAAGAAAATGATGCTCTTGCTGGACAAAACACCTAACCAGAAGCAGCTTTTGGGATGAAAGGGTTTATTTATTTCAGCTTACAGTTTCTTGGGGAAGTTGCATCATCATGGGGGAAGCATAGTGTGAGGGGGAAACTGGCTCACGTCACGTATCTGGGTGGAGGTCATCTGAGTACTGGGCTTGGAGCCTCAAGGCCCATCCTCAGTGACATAGCTCCTCCAGCAACACCCCAACTCCCGAAGGCTTTACCAGCTGGGGATTGAGTTTGAGGCTGAATCACAAACACATGAGCCTATGGGGGGCATTTAATGTTCAGACTAGCACAGGTGACATTCAGGCAGTGCTTCCAGGATTCAAATGCCCAGTAAATGCCCTGAGAACTCATCCCTGAGTCTGGAACAGAGTCCTGAGCACATGAGCACAGTGAGAGATGGCTCTTCCCACTCCTGGGGCTTCTCCAGGAATATACCACCAATGGTAGACAGAAAAGAAATACAGAGAACAAGAAGCAAAATGGCAGTTACGAAGTCAACATTATTGATTGCAGCATCAAATATGAAGGGATTCAACCAGTCACTCAAAAGGCAGAGACTCTGAATGAATTGAAGGCAGGGTCAACACACCTAGTTGAGCGTAAAAGGAGGTAAAGGCTATATCATGTGATAACAGCCCTTTAAACTGGCATGGCTACAGATGCAGAAAAAAGGCTTTAAAGTGAGCAAATGAGAAGGTAGAAGGGACATTTTACACAGATAAAAAGATGATCCATAGGGAAGACTCTCCTGCTGGCTTTGCAAAGAAGTGGATGGAGCAGGTGGATGGGTGAAGGAGGTCATGGAAAGGAAAGTCATGGCAGAGACAGCAGCTGGAGAAGGGCCTGATGCCTGGGATCAAACGGTATGAATGCTGTGTCCAGCCCATGGGGTGGCAGCATGCTCTTGCCCTAGAGGAGAGGTGGCCCTGGATGGGACTTTGTGTTCCTGTCTCACCTGCATCTTCTAGGTCAGATCCCTAGGTCACCAGCTACATTCGTTTTTGTCATTGTGACAGAATACCTGACACAGTTAACTTAGAGGAGGAAGGGTGTGTTTTGGTTTATAGATTGAGGACTACAATTCACCATGGCAAAGACATCATGGGAGCAAGAGCTGGAGACACTGGTCAAAGCGCATCTGCAGGTAGGAAGTAGAGAGTGACCAATGCTGATGCTCTGCTTGTCTTTCCTTTTTAAAAAAAGTTTATTATTTATTTATTAGAGACAGAGGGTGGGGAAAGGGAGTGGGGAGAGAGAGAGAGAGAGAGAGAGAGAGAGAGAGAGAGAGAGAGAGAATGTGCATACCAGGGCCTCTAGCCACTGCAAACGAACTCCAAATGCATGTCCCTCCATGTGCATCTGGCTTATGTGGGACCTGGAGAATCAAACCTGGGTCCCTTAGGCTTTGTAAGCATGTGCTTTAACTGCTAAACCATCTCTCCAGCACCTCATCTTTCCTTTTTACTTAGTCTGGGACCCCATCCCATGGGAGGCTACCGCCCACAGTTAGGGTGGGTCTTTCTGCCTCAATTTACCTGATGTAGAAACTCCATCACAGACATGCCCAGAGGTTTGTCTCCTAGGTGATTCCGGATCCTGCCAAGTTGACCATCCATGGTAACCATAACACCTCCTTGTCTAGGTGCCTTGTGCTCATGGTGGAAGAGTACAGTTGTGAGTGTTCCTTGCACTGGTCTGTCAGGGCCAGCCTTCCTGTGACCATACTCAGCCTATACCACCTGCTGAGGTGTCTCTTGGCTGCTTCATATCCCATCATAGCTCTGTCCCAGCCACCAGTGCTCCTGGAGGTCTGTCCTCATAGAGTGCAGGCTACTCAGTTGCCCTGAGAACTCAACATGGGAGGGAGGGAAAGTTAAGGTTTTGTAGGGTGAGATGACTTCCCTCCAGGCTGTATCAAACCAGGTGGAAGTAGAGCTGGAAAGTAGTTTTCAGTGCAAAGTCCCCTGCCCTCTGGATGGTGATAAACACAGGTGGTCATTTTTACTTGTCAGAGCTACACAACTCCTGCTGCCATCCTAGGGCCTAAAACCCTGCAGCCAGCTGCGTTGTATAGTATAGAAGATGCAAAGAAGAAAGAAAAGTGACATCAAATTCTGGCAATAGCTCGATTCTGTCAAGAAACAGAAGTCAGCATCTTTGGAAAAAGGCGTGGTGGTGCACACTTTTAGTCCCAGCACTTGGGAGGCTGAGGTAGGAGGATTGCCATGAGTTTGAGGCTATCCTGGGATACAGGAGGGAGTTCTAGGTTAGCCTGAGTTAGAGTGAGAATCAACAACAACTAAATAACCAAAACTAATGATGTGAAAAAAAAGTGTCACTATAGAAGTGACACTTCTCTGTTAGCTAATTTTAAAGAGCTTGAGCAGAAGTACCTGGCACAGGTGGGCAAGGCTGCTCCCTGCAGCCCTGGGTGTTACAGGAAGCCCAGCACCGGCAGCCCTGGGTGTTATAGGAAACCCAGTACCAGCAGCCTGGGTGTTACAGGAAACCAAGTACCAGCAGCCCTGGGTGTTATAGGAAACCCAGTACCAGCAGCCTGGGTGTTACAAGAAACCCAGTACCAGCAGCCCTGGGTGTTATAGGAAACCCAGTACCAGCAGCCTGGGTGTTATAGGAAACCCAGTACCAGCAGCCTGGGTGTTACAGGAAACCCAGTACCAGCAGCCCTGGGTGTTATAGGAAACCCAGTACCAGCAGCCCTGGGTGTTACAGGAAACCCAGTACCAGCAGCCCTGGGTGTTATAGGAAACCCAGTACCAGCAGCCTGGGTGTTACAGGAAAACCAGCACCGGCAGCCCTGGGTGTTATAGGAAACCCAGTACCAGCAGCCCTGGGTGTTACAGGAAAACCCAGTATCAGCAGCCCTGGGTGTTATAGGAAACCCAGTACCAGCAGCCCTGGGTGTTACAGGAAACCCAGTACCAGCAGCCCTGGGTGTTACAGGAAACCCAGTACCAGCAGCCCTGGGTGTTAAAGGAAACCCAGTACCAGCAGCCTGGGTATTACAGGAAAACCAGCACCGGCAGCCCTGGGTGTTATAGGAAACCCAGTACCAGCAGCCCTGGGTGTTATAGGAAACCCAGTACCAGCAGCCTGGGTATTACAGGAAAACCAGCACCGGCAGCCCTGGGTGTTATAGGAAACCCAGTACCAGCAGCCCTGGGTGTTACAGGAAAACCCAGTATCAGCAGCCCTGGGTGTTACAGGAAAACCCAGCACCAGGGCTGAGATAGACCCACTGAGGTCAGGGAGGTTCCCGAGGCCCCCTTAGTACCGGGTATTGCTCATGCTCTTGGTTGCCCACCAGAACTAGATGGTAAGATCCTATTGCTGAAGACACCACATGCATCAGGTACAGGACACTGAGAAATCGAGCTTGCACCGAGCTAGCTGTCATAGTGCTGGAAAATGCAATGTAGCCTACTGGGTGAAGGAAAATTCATCAACGTCTCAACCAGTAGTGGATCCTGCAAGCTACACAACTGGCCAGCCAGGCAAGACGTGCCCACTAGTATAACAGTGGGATGTCTGCTATGGGGTATTTAGTTGTTCTCTGGCTGGATTTGAGGGTCACGTCATGGGAGGGAGTTCATGCCAGGTCATGAAAACTTAGTAAAAAGCCTAGGGCTGGGAATGTCTAGACTCTAAGACAGAAGTTACCACTGTTGCTTGCCTAAAAGGATATTGTGTGCCCATCAAGTTGCCCTCTAAATACTTAGGGTTATACCCATGGATGAGTGCTGCTCTCATCTTTGGTCAGAGAAGCTTCTTTTTGCAGTTGGTGGTGACTGTTAGGGAGCCTCAAAACAGGTGAGATAGCAGAGAACAAGTGACCACTCAGCGCTCAGTGCCCCACGGGACATCTCTCCCACATCCTACAAGGCTGCTTAGGCAACGTCGTGCATGGCAGAGAGGTGGGAGGCGGAAAGAACCAGAGGGCGGGGAGGAGTGTTGCGGAATGCTGTCTTCTGTGCGTGAAGTGACCTCACAGTGACTGCCACTAACCTGCACAATGTTGGGCCCATAAACATTCCATTATAGGTAAAGAAGGAACTTGAGTTCATTTAGATATTGGGTGTCCCTGGAGCCACCTGTGTGTGCCTGTGCAACAATGTCAATGTTTAGCACTGGGTACCTCAAGCCAACAAGGTGCAGGTGGGGGAGCAGAGTGCCCACACAGGAGAAGCAGGGGCCTTAGAGACAAGGTCATGGCAGACACAGGCGAACCTATTTTAATTTTTTAAAAAGACAATTATGTGTGTATATATTTCTTTATATGTTTATCATAATTACATATAATTATTATATTATACTTACTATCATATTATGTAAGTCCATTTGCATGAAAGTGTATAATGTACTTTGAACATTATATACTTTGAACTCCATATCCTATCACCTTCCCCTCTTCCACGTGAGTCCCCTTTGTTTCCATAGACAGTCTCGCTTCTACTTTTGTGTCATCTGTCATGTGTGGCTTTATGTATGTATACAGTCCAGGACCCACAAATGAGAGAAAACATGATATTTGTTTTTTTGAGACTAGAACCTGCCTTCTTTACCAGCCAGTGGCCCCCGTGGAACTGCAGTGACCTCTTTGGGAAGAGTTCGTTAAGGATAGTAGAACAACCAAAACAAGTAAGATGAGTCTAGAACAAGCATACGGCTCTTCACTCCTATTCCACCACAAGCTTGTTGAAGGCAGAGGTAGCCTGTCAACTCCTGCTGCTCCTCTTAGGCGCAGTCTGAGAACCCCATGGCCTCAGAGCCGTCTGCACTTGTGGATAAGACAGTGGGCGATGCCACAATAGAATCACCTGCATGGTCTTGTAGCTCCTACTAGCTGGTAATCCTGCCCCTGAGCTCAGGCTGGCAGCCCATCCCTATTGCCTTGAGCCCTGGGAAGGAGTGCTGAGATCCCCACAGTGGCACGTGGACCACCCCACCTGTGGGTACCTGCAGGAGCAGCCCCCCTGCCAGGCCTCTGCAATTGCATTATCTGGGTTTGAAAATACACAGATGTCAATTTGCATTTTTAGTTTCCAAAACTTGCTTTATTTGCTTGTATATATCCCAGACAACTGGCTAAGAGTCCAGGGAGAACCATTGCCACCTGGCCATGTGCACTACACATATGGCAACTTTTTGGTGCCCACCTACAGTGGGATGTGAGGGTAGGGGGCTCCCTATGGGTGGGTTTTCCTGGAAGAGAAAGGGAAGGAAACAGGAAGTCTGAGTTTGCAAGGTGCGCATGAACTAGCTATCCACACGGCCTGTGGAGCAAGTGTGGCTGTGTCCTCAAAAGCAATTTTCCACATGTGATATCTCCTCTATGTTGATGTCTCACTGGACAGGCTGAGGACTCCTCTGAATGTGGTCCTTCTATGTCACTCAGCCCAGCATCCATCTATGGGGAGTGCCTCATGAGGGGCTAGGGACTATGTATATGAATGAACTCAGTGCTGGGTGCTTCTGCCCATGGGGGGTTCTGCTCACGCTGACCTGGCTATCTTGGCTCTGGCTGTATCACCCTGTGATTCAGGGACCCCAGAGCACATTACATGCCTGATTTAGGAGCTCATTGGGCCCCACTTTTGACCTCAGGAGCTTTCTCATTGAAACTTATAATTTCTAAGTGCTTAAATCCCAGGCGAGTGTTATCCATAAAGCCTAGAAAGGAGCACGTTCATCAGCTCATGCTGCTCATGTTGACCCGGGTGCTCTGACCAGACTTTCTTGGTGAACTTCTGATAGTGGGGCTCCGTCCCTAGAAATCCAGTGGACGTGGTGGTCATTTTCCCGCTCTCTGTACTTTCGGAGCCTGGAGCAAAGTCTGTGTGGCTGCCTTTAGAGATCCACTTCCTGTCTTGAGTGGGTCTCTCTGAGAGTATTGGCCCTACAGCTTGGGGTCCTCTGTGTAGGTACACAGTTGACCTTTAATAAATGTCCACTGGATTTAACTTAGAGGAGAAATGTAGGACCGAGAATGCTTGATGGTTCCCACTTCCCAGGAGACTGTTCAGTTTGAAAACTTCTCAGCCTTGCAGCTGCCGGGATGACTCTATGACACTTGAATCTGTCAGGCCTCTACCTGGACACCTTGGGCTCAGTCAACCTTGCTTCCTGTCCTTTGCAGTCCTTCCCTCTGGACAGAGCTCAAAAGGCTGGGAGCTAGAGGCTGGCCCTGCTCAGGGGCTCCAGCATAGATGGTGAGAGGGGGCAGGAGACTCAGGGTACCTAGGAGGAATGGAACTCCTGCTGTAGAGGTGGTCACTCCCACTCAAGCCCCTTGGAGGAGGCCACCTCTCCAGCCAGGGCAGCCTGCCTGTCCTCATGTCTCATGTGGAGGGTGCAGATGTTGCCATGGCTCTACTCAGGGTGACAGTTCCTCTTGGGCTCCCTGTGAGTCTCCTCAGAACTGCTCTCTGTAGTTCACGCTAGTATCTGTACCTCTGTGACAAGTCCCTTTCAGAGTGCACAGGCAGATGTGCTGGTGGTGACAGGCTTCGGGTGAGAGGGACTCTGAGGCTCCTTTCAAGACATCTGGAGACTCGCAGGTGAGCCCATGCACTGGGGACAGAGTGGAGCCTCTTTGGGTACTTGCCTGACAGACAGTGGAAGGCTGGTCTCCACGTGTTCACAGCTCCCCCTCCACAGAGCTCATCCTCTGGTTAGACCCAAAAGAAAATACCTGGTACTGAGAACCAAGTCAGAATCCTATGAAAACGGTGGTCATAGACTCCAGAGAGACACTAACTCCCATGAGTCTGTACCCAAGAAGAGTGCCTACACCCATCAAGAGGCCTCTTCATGAATGATGCTTATCCCCTTTAATCCATGCTGCTCTCACTCTTGGTTGGAAAATTGTTTTATATGTTTTTTTTTTCTTTTACAGATGGCAGTGAAAACCAGGAGAATCAAGATTCATCAATATGACAAGAAAATATGGCTGAGTGCCTAGCATGAGCTGAGCCACCTCTATCACATCTGCCAGGGCCCAGGAGACGTTACATAGGAAGTGATGACCTAAGCATGCGGGCTGCTTTTAGTGCTAGCCTGACAACCAGCCCTAGGAAGATGGCAGTAGACACTGAGGACATGCAAGAGGCATCAAAGCAAAAATTTAGAAGGTGCAGAGAGAACAACCCTGAAGTCGACTTTTAACTGCCTACCAAGGCTCAGGGAACAAGAGGGGCCAGAAAGTTTGTAAGAGCCACAGTGTGGGAAGGAGTGTCCTGAGGTATTTTCCCCCACCCACAGAGACTGACTGATGCATTGATAACCCGATGGTGAATACAAATAACCCCACTGAGGAGGGCCCTCAGTGGGACAAGGGCGGGGGATGAGGGAGCAAAAGAGGACAACATGAGGGGAATGGAACCAACACACAATTTATTTAGATAGTAAGTTCATAATAATGAAAAATAAAAAGGAAAATAACCCCAGGGTTCCCTCAACGGAGTCCAGGACAGAACCCCTTGTCTTGCTGGTCACTCACCTGAGGCCCACCAAGCTGAGCATGGAGGCCAGGCTGTACTGAAGGCAGTCTCTCTACCAGCATCTTCTCAGAAAATTTGCTGCAGCTTGGGGATGTCTCTTGACCACTGCTCCCTTGGTGAGCCCATGTTGGCTTCCTGTGTTAACATGTGGTCTTTGCAGCTACTGCCAAACCCCAGGAGGCACAGGCCAGGAGTCCTGCAGCTCCTCCAACTTCAGTTTGCAGGGATGCCCACCACTGCTGGCTTGTGTGACAAACTTCATGGTCCCACCAGCTGCCATGAACTTGGACCCGTGGAGAGTCCAAGTCTGGATTGCATTTCCTCATTGGCTGTGTTCTTTCCTGTGTTGAAGACTGTTCTTGGTGTTGGACCTTGTGGGCCCTGAGCATGAACAGGGGAGTCTATCCATAAAGAGCAGGAAGTGGGCTCTGCTAAGACAGGAGGAACAGTTAAATGAGAACTCAAGCAGACTGGCTGGTATGTGGAGGGGGCCCAGCCATAGTCCAGTTTCCCCATATAATGTCTCCCTGTGTTGTGAGCTTCTTATGCAGGGAGTCCTGCTTCTCCAGCCAAGCTGAGCCCCATGGGCAGCTTTGCTTCTTCTCTGTCCTCATCTCCACTGAGCCTGGCCTGCCATGCTGCTGTCAGGCTCCATGAACATGTAATATTGAGGCAGGGATGCCAAGTGGAGGGACCTGTTATTGAGATGCCAGGGGAGCACCAGAAGTGGAGATTTGGGACAACACAGGTGGGAGTGAGGGATGGCTTATCTCCCTGTGTCCCAACAGGCCCCTGCTTTGCAGTGGTGGCACAATGAGCTGGGCAATCTGGGCTTTCAGATGCCCCAGGCTTGAACCACCTTAGTGCAGGAGCTGTAATGGTGAGCAGATCATCAGCAGAACTAAGTCTGTGGTGCTTATGATAGAATTGGTGCTTAGAAGCTGCTCCCCCAGTGTTTGGTGAGTACATCAGTAGACCTCCAAGAGAATGGTGTGGTCTTGTTATGGTTTGGATCTGAAACATCCCCTTAAAGCTCATATGTGGAAAGATTTAGCCCGCAGTTTGGTAATGCTCAGAGAAGGGGTCTTTGAGGGTGATTGGGTTGAAAGATCTGACCTCATCAATGGATTCTTCCATTGATGGATTCATGGCAGAATGAGTTCTTGGGAGGACGTGGAAACTGTAGGAAATAGAAAGTGGTTGGAAGAAGTAGGTCACTGTGGATGTACTCTTCAAGTGTATATTTTGTTTGTAATTATTCCCATCCATCCTTCCTCCCTCTCTCCGCCCTTCCCTCTCTTCTTCCCTTCCTCCTTCCTTCCTTCCCTCCCCTTCCTCCATTCCTTACTTCTCTCTTCATCTCTCCTTTTCTCTCTTTTTCTACCTCCCTCTCCTTTCTCCCTATCTCTCCTGACTGTCATGAGGTTAGCAGTTTTGTCCCCTGTGTGCTCTTCCCATGATGCTTTGCTTCACCACAGGCCTCAAATCAACAGAACCAGCTGACCATGGACTGACACCTCAGAAACTGTGAGCCAAAACAAATCTTTCCTTGGAGTTGATTTTCTCAGCATTGTCACAGCAATGGAAAGCTGACAACTAGAGCTTTAAGTGAGGGAGACAATGACAGAGGGAAAATTTCATTCTTTGAACAATTTTAGTTTCCAGGGCCTTCAGAATTGAGGGCCTAGTAGCCAGGCATTTATGACTGAGTCTGCTGTGTGCCAGGGCTTCACAGACGCCATCCATGAGTTCTTAGTCTCCACTACTCTAGCAATTCCTCAGTGCAGGTTAAATGATGTCATATGACACAGCTCCTGGTCAGTTCTTTAAGAAGGTGAGCATTACTGTTACTATAGAGGACACTTATGAGGTGAAGAAGAGGACAGCTATGAGGGCATTAGGTGACGACAGTGACAGGATGATGGCAGGTGGTAATGATGCAGATGACTGTGGTGATAGATCAAACAATGAGAAAAGGATGTCAGTGGTGATGGGGTGGAGGCAGTGGTGGTGGAGGTGATGGTGATGATAGTGGTGATGGTGATGCTAGTGATGACAATGATAATCCTTGTGATGATGGTGGTGATGATGATGGTGATGATGGTGATGACAATGATAATCCTTGTGATGATGATGGTGATGATGGTGATAATAGTGATATAGTAGAAAATAATCAGATCTCTGTGAGAAAACCAGAAGTCAGAGACATGTAGGGGCCATAAAAGAGACACATATATGTGGTGTAGTCAGATTCGCATTGCTGGTAGAAATCACCCAAGCAAGAGCAGCTTGTAGGATAAAAGAGGTTTATTTTGGCTTACAGGCTCAAGGGGGATGCTCCATAATGGCAGGGAAAACGATGGCATGAGCAGAGGGTGGACATCACTCCCTGGCCAACAGAATGTGGACAACAGGAACAGGAGAGTGTGCCAAACACTGGCATAGGGAAACTGGCTATAACACCCATAAGCCCACCCCTAACAATACACTGCCTCCAGGAGGCGTTAATTCCCAACTCTCCATCAGCTGAGAATCTAGCATTCAGAACACCTAAGTTTATGGGGGACACCTGAATCAAACCACCACAATCTATTTCTCAAGACTACCAGCAAATAATGCATTCTCAATTCCACAACTTGAGATTCATTGAATGTAAAAATCCACATGTGATCATATTCATGCACTTTGAGCTCTTATTGAGTATTAAGATGGTTTCTGAGCTCCTCTCACAAGATCAATACCTGGTGTGACAATTCTCTTCCCCACCATGGCCATGTACCCCAGACATGTGTCTTTCCTCAGTGCAGAGGCATCCCGAGAGCACACCTGGTGCTGGCAGCAGGGACATTGCAGCTGCTGAGGCAGCTTGTCTTGATCCAGCAATGACCTGGCACCCAGTGCCTGTGTTATGATTTCACGTATTTTATCTTCTGCAGCTAAAGGCAGAAGCTAAACTCTACATGGGGAAGGCTTTGTGAGATATGTAAACATGTATTTAAAGAGAAATGAAAAAAGCAGCATTGAAAATAACTGCTTCCTGACTTTGCAATGCCCTCACCATGAGTCTCAGGCTATGTAATTATGCTTGCACAAATTTTGTAGTACTGTCAAGTACCTCTATGAGAAACACTGTTTTTAAGGACTTCATAACGCAGTGATAACATTTCTGCTCCAGGCTAAACTACCATGGATCAAGCTGTCACCCAGAAACTAAGGCAGTAGTCTTTCTAATGTCTTCAAGTTGTGAACGGAGAACTACTATTAAGGCAGGTGTTCCCAACCATGGTAAATTCTTAGGTTCCAAATCTGTGTTATCTAAATGAATCATTTCAATGCTACTTTCATAAGGACATGGACACTTCTTGTTCAGACCCTGGCCCTACTCCTGTCTCTTACCCTGACCTGTGATGCCTTTGAAGTCACTGCGTGCTGTCCTCATATGCTGACCTCTTCCCATCCCCCTGTTGTGCCTGCACTGACCCAGAAAGCTGCTATTCTAGATCGTAGGCTGCATGGTCCACCCTAGGAGCCTCCTTACCCCAGGCACACAGCCGCTCTTCCTGTCTTCATTGTCTGTCACACCCAGGTCATGTCTTAGGAAGGTCCCCCAGGCTGTACTTACCTTTTTAAATTAGTTTTTAAATCTATCTTCCACTTATGAATATCAGCATGTCTTAGTCTGTTATGTGCTACTGCAATAAATGCTTTAGGGCTGGAGAGATGGCTTAGCAGTTAAGGCGTTTGCCTCCAAGTCAAAGGATCCTGGTTCAATTCTCCAGGACCCACATAAGCCAGATGCACAAGGGGGCGCATGCATCTGGAGTTTGTTTGCATTGGCTGGAAGCCCTGGCATGCCCATTCTCTCTCCTCTTTCTCTCTCTCTCAGATGAATAAATAGTATTTATTTAAAAAATAAAATACTTTAAACTAGATAATCTAAAACATTAGGACTTTATTTCACACACTTTTGAGGCTGGAAGTTCATGGTAAGGTGTTGGTGGGTTCAGAGACTTGTGAGTGCTATTCTTGCTGCTGTGTCCTCCAGGGAGAATGAATGCATGGCATCATGTGGCAGAAGTTAGGAAGGTATGTGTAGGAAATAGTTTAGTATACTGGGACACAGTTTGGCTTGGGCAGTAACTACGCTCCTTTCTTTTATTAAATTTTTAAAAAATATTATTTTCTTTATTATTTATGAGAGAGGGGAGAGACAGAAAGACAGAGAGAGAGAGAGAGAGAGAGAGAGAGAGAGAGAGAGAGAGAGAGAGAGAGAATGGGTGCGCCAGGGCCTCCAGCCACTGCAAACGAACTCCAGATGCATGTGTCACCATGGGATGTGGCTTATGTGGGACCTGGAGAATCAAACCTGGGCCATTAAGTTTGGCAGGCAAGTGCCTTAACCACTAAACCATCTCTCCAGCCCCACATTCTTTTCTTTCTTTTTTTTTTTTAATATTTTTTTATTGACAACTTCCATACTTATAAACAATATCCCATTGTAATTCCCTCCCCCCCACTGTTTTCTTAATAATTCACATATTAACTTGTTGGTAACCTGAGACCCTTACTTGCATCAGACCTCATCAAACTTCCTTTAATAATAGAAAAGTCATTTTCCTTGCAACACCGTGGTAACACTCATTTCTATTCAAATACATTCTAAGATATATCTAGGGTCAGGAGACAGGTTCCTGAGGCCTGGCGTGGTTTTGAATGCATATGCATTAAGGCAAACAGTAGCCTCTAAGTGAACTTTTAGGAAAAATCATGCTTATGCATGATTAGATGTACATATGATTAAAATCAGATGCATCATGAGAAATAAAATGTGTATTTATCCATATCTAAATCTATCATTTATCTATCTATCATCTATCTATCTGTCATCTATCTATCTTATGTAACTCAAGTCTGTCAGTCAAAACAGAGAACCAGGGCTGGAGAGATTGCTTAGTGGTTAAGGCACTTGCCTGCAAAGCCTGAGGACCCAGGTTCAACTCCCCAGAACCCACATAAACCAGATATACAAGGTGATGCATACGCACAAAGTGACATTTGCATACAAGGTGGCAGACATGTCTTGAGTTCATTTGCAGTGGCTAAGGTATTGGCACATCAATTGTCTCTCACACTCTCTGTCTCATTAAAAAAAACAAAAACAGAGAACAACCCACACTTCGCTCTGTGGGAACCTCCCCCTAAGTCCCATAAAACAAGCCCTGACTAGTACCTACTGCTCTCGTGCAGCGTCTCCCAGTCCTCTCTCTGTGTCCTTCTGCTGTGCTCTCTGGTAAAACTACTTGCTGCTTTGTTATCTGTGTGCGCTTCTTTGATGCTCCAACAAGACGTGGGGAACCTGGAAACACCCCGACAGAGACTCCCAGTGCCACGAGGATGAAGGGATTGAAGCATCCCTGATCAGGGCCTTTGCTGACTTGTGGGGTGAGGGCCATCAAGCCTTATCACCTCTTAACACCCCATAAAACAAAACAAACAAAGCACAACAAAAAGTGAATTCACCCTGGCCTCACCCACAGTCTCCACAACTGGCCTTTATGTGGGAAGAAATGCATTTTTAGTGTCGTTTCCTAAGAGGGTGCCGAGTGGGTTTCATCCTCACACTTACACCTCTGAACCCCATTCATGGAGAGGACTTCTTTCCGGCTTTCCCTCTCTTCCCCCTTGCATTCCCTCCCTTCCTTTCTCTCTCTCTCTGTGTGTGTGTGTGTGTATTTTTCTGCGACAATATCTCATGTAGTCCAGGCTGATCTGGAATTCACTATGTAGTCTCAGGCTAGCCTTGATCTCACAGTAATCCTCTTACCTCTGCCTCTCGAGTGCTAGGAGTAAAGGCGTGTGCCACCATACCTGGTTTTTGAACTTTTTGATGATAGCACCTGACTCTTGTTAGTGCCCCTTTTTCAAAACTCTAGAAGGTTTCAGTTTTCTCAGTCCCGCATCTCTCTCTCCTGGTCCCGCATCTCTCTCTCCTGGTCCCGCATCTCTCTGTCCTGCATTAGCCAAGATGGACATGGGTGCATTCTTAGCCCCTTTGCCTCACTTGGGGCAAGATGAACCCCATGTCTGCAGGGTGTTGAACAAAAGCCCAAGCGGCAGAGGAGGCCGTGTGCTGAGCTTGCCTGGGGCCTGGCAAAGCTGCACACAGTCGTGCTGTGGGCACGCTGCTCTCCTGCCCCAGAGCCTCTGCGCCGGCCCCTGCACGTCCCTGTCCCAGGGGAGGGTGGCTGCTCGCACGGGAACTCACCCGCGTTTGTTTACCTGTCATTTTCCTTTGATCTGTCATATCACACAGAAATAGTTTCACAAACTAATTACTTGGTGACATTCACGGGGGAGGTGGCCTCCTGCCTCCTTCTCAGCTGGACGTGGGTGGTCAGAGGCTATGAGGTGCTGCAATTTGTAGCAGTGAGTCCCCGCGTGTGAAGATGATTGCTTCAGCGCGCTCAGGCGGAAGAGGTCAGGGGCCGTCGTGGGCCGCTGTCCTCGCTCAAAGTGAGAAGAAACAAAGATTTGCCACTTAATAAAGGAAAAAAAGGCTTTATATTTTAAACATAAGCTAAATTGCGTGAGACAGAATGAGCAGCAGAGCATTGCAAATGTGCCTTGTTCTTTAAAACCAAGTCCGTCTTCAAGGCCATTAACCCTCTAGCTGCTGAAGCCCTCATCAAAGGAGTGGAGGGCTCCACCCATGCTGCCTGAGGCTTGGCGCCCCTTTGTGAGGCCCATCCAGATATGCCAGGCTGATGACGACTGTGGCTTGGGCAAACCCAGGTACCCCTCAGCCTGGCCCCCTTGCCTGCCTCTGGATGCGGGGTTGGGGCCTCGCCTACTCTTACAACAGGCATTGTTCATGTGTTTGGGGGGTGCTAACCTGACGATAGCCTGTCTTCAGTGGGTATGTGCGGCCTGTGAAGCACCAAGCCATGGGCATGTGATGACCACTCTGTCCTCTCAGGGATGGTGACAGGTGAGGACAAAGGGTACCCTGGAGTGTGGCCCTGCCCAGTGTGACTCTCCTCTGTGTGGGGTGATAGCTGCTTCTCCCGTTCTGTGTCCTCACCCTCTACTCTACTCTCTCTTCCTTTAATTCCAACAACAGGAGAAGGTACACCTTGGATTCCTGTTGTCTTTACCTGCAGCCAGGTACAGCCTACGAGTGCCTCTGAGGCTTCAGCCATAGTGGGAACAGTGTCTCTTTGAGCTAGTGCTAACTAGACCTCCATACTGGGCAGAGGGGCCTCTGGGACTCTTACCTGTGGGCTGTATTTGCAGAGACTTGTCCCAATGCTCTGGAAGGGATGTTCTGTGCCAGCCTGCTGAGGCATCAAGGAATGGACGGCAGGCCATAGGGTCTGCACTAGCCGATAGCCACCAAGACCAGGGTTGTCCTTGGGAGTTTCTCTGAGCTATGATTAAGGACATGTGATCTTTGTCCTCAATAGCTTGTGTCTTTCTGGAGAACGCAGGGCAGAGACACAAAATGGCCCAGATGATCAGGGATTCTGCTGTGCATTGTCTGAGCGCAGTAGAGTCCCCACTTGACAACCAGCCCAGTGGGCGCAGTGCAGCCTCTCTCATCAAGGCCAAGGGTGAGTCTGATCTCTAGCCCAGGATGCGGGCCGGCCTGGGTCTACTTTGGTAACAGCATAGAGGAGGGTCAGGGCTCCTCTTGGAGGCCTTGCAGCTTCTGCCTTTCCTTGCCACATGTCCTAGGAAAGCAGAAGAGCACGCGAGACTTTGTAAACTGAGAGCTGTGTCACCTCACCTTCCCAGCCAGGCCTGGAGATGAGGGCGAGTCCCAGCACAATCAGCTGTCCCTGGCCTGGGCTGCAGTTGATGTCCACAGGTGAGGGAGCCATGCTGAGGAGCCCTTCCTCCGCTGCGCACCCGCGATTCACCCATGACGCGGTCCTCAGCATCAGGGTGAGGTATTTAGGTAGCAATAGCCAAGGGATCCAGGCCCAAGCTTAAAGCTGCACAGTGCCCCTTGGTGGGCTCTAATCCAGATAGAGGGAAGATGTGTCGGGGAGAGGAGGCGCTGGGGCCTGCAGGAGGCAGGAGACATCTTGTGAGGCTCTGGGGTGAGCACTGAGCCCTAAGCATCAGGGAAGCAGCTGAAGAACCAGGATGTGAGGGATTTGGATGGGTATGAGGCTGGGGGCACAGGCTGCTCAGTCATCATGAGCAGTAGGTGTGTGTTTGGGGTGGAGAGTGTAATCAAGAGAGCTGAGGAGACGGTGCAGCAGGTGAGGGCATTTGCTGTGTGAGCACGAGAACCTGAGTTCAGTCCCCAGGATCTACACAAGCTGTCAGGCATGGACCTGCATGCCTGTCACCCCAGTGCTGGGTGGTGGGGGGCAGAGGTGGGAGGATCATTGGGCACACTTGTGAGCCATTCTAACAAAAATACAAGGAGCTACAGTTCAGTGAAAGACTCATCTCGGGACGGTTACAGGAGACACCACATGTCTTTGTTTGGCCTCCACACACATGCACATGGGAAGCATGCTTCTGCATACACACAGAAATATCACACATGCTACACACACACACACACATACACACTCATGGGCACCCCCTCAAAAGTAAACAAGAGGGGGTGAAGTCCTGCTTGGAGGTTGGCCACCATGTTCAGCTATCTTCATCACAGGTTGGGAGGAACTGGCCCTCCATGTCAAAGAGGAGGCAGTGCGTTCTTGCCCTCCTGAGCTGTAGGGTGAGACAGCTGCTGACAGAGAGGACAAGTGACATAGTGTACAGCCAGGAAGAAGGTACGTGCTGGGACACAGCAAAGAGGACAACCCAGGGTCTGGAAGACGGACACAAGATGAGGCTGTGGAGGACCAGGCTGAGCTGTGGTTGGGCTGTGATAGACTTCTCTGGAAGTGAGCTTTTATGTATTTATTTATTTGAGGGAGAGAGAGAGAGAGTGAGAGAGCGAATGGGCACACCAGGGCCCCTAGCCACTGCAAACAAGTTCCAGACACATGCGCCACCTTGTACATCTGGCTTAAGTAGGTCCTGGGGAATTGAACCTGGGTCCTTTGGCTTTGTAGGCTAGTGCCTTTACCTCTAAGCCATCCCTCCCGGCCAAAGGTGAGTTTTGACCTGCCTGAGCCAGAGGCTGTCAGGGACCTGCTGTTGCTACACAACCTGAACATCCTCCCCACCCTCCCTGCCCTGGAAGGCTGTTGGGGCTGAGGCTCTTGGGGCCCACTGAAGATGCCCCTCCTTGCTTTTGTCCCCTATTACCCCAGGCTTGGCTGCTGCATCTCCTGTTGGGATCGAGCCACATCACTGACTGTCAAATCACCTAAAACTAATTGGCTTAATTATCAATTTGCCTAATGGTATGTTTAACTGAAATCTATATTTATCAAATTTACATTTCTCACATGGCAAAGCAATTCCAGCCCCATCTGAGGCTTTGCATCCACTCGGCTATCTTTTCCTACATTTGCCTTTTCTCGAGAATGCCCACTATTTTAACTTTTCTAAAGGTATGTCTGCCCCATGTTAATATTTCGAATTGGAACAGTTCACCTTAGGAGCGTAGGAGAAGCCTCTGTGCCTCTCCACCATCCGCTGTGTTATCAGTTCCACGCAGGACACAGATGCCTCATTCCATTAACACTTGTCTTGGTTGGGTTCCTGTCCCAAGTGGGTCCCCTGATTCAGAGTCCAAGGTGTGTGTTTGAGAGGCCTCAGAACCCAGCGGGTCCATTGCTGTCTGCTTCTGTTTTTAGTAGTTTGATTACATGGACACAGACATTGGTTTCCTATATACAGTTCTCCTTCCTTACCTGAAGACTGGCTCCTGGAACAGATTCCATCCAAGGATGCTAAAGCCCTGGCCTGAAATGGTTCAGTTTTTCACCTGGTCTGCCACAGTGCCGATGATGCTGGGCACACTGTTAGCCTCTGTCTCTTAGGGAATAATGAGAAGAAAAGTGTGTACATGTTCATATCAGGTGCAAGATTTCTCCTGAATGTTTGGTCTGAGGCTGGGAGGGTCTGTGTCAGCCGTTCCTGCTGCTCTACAGCCTCCCAGAAAAACAAACTCAGGAAAGAAGAGTCTTGCTCACAGGTTCAGAGGTTGCAGGCCCTGGCGGGTGGCCTCATCGTTACTCAGCTTGTGGCAAGTCAGGCACATCTGGAGGGGAAGGTGTGGCAGGGCAGGGTTCAGAGGAGGGGAAACAGAGGGGACAGGAAGGGGCCAGGGAGAAGCTATACCCTTCAAAGATGTCCCCAGTGACTCACTTCCTACAACCTGGCTCTACCTCCTAATAGCCCATGTGGAATGAGCTCAACCAGGAATGAACCCACCAATGGAGTCAGCACCCCCATAGTCACCTCCTCTCAACAGCCCATGAGCTGGGAACCAAGCCTTCAACACATGAGCTTTTTGGGAAGATACCCCATAACCAAACCACAGATTGGGGTGAACTGTGTCTTATCTGGTTTGAGGGCTCCTCAGTTTCTCAACTCTGGGGTTGATTCATTTCTTAGTTTCATCAGGATCTTAACCATTGTGTTTTCAGATATGCCTCTGTCCTATTCTGCCCTCTCACTGTCTGCTAGAGTAGGAAGGGACTAGAGGGCTAGCCAATTCTGGGTACGCTATACTACAAAATGATACTGAGTTAGGCTACTTCACTGGATATAGACTCTTAAAAAACTCCTATTTTATTTAATGTAGCAGACTTAACTAGATTTTATGTTCTAGTTATTAGCCTTTTAATTTTTTTTATTATACAAGGTTATATAAGGTTATTTCCATGGAAGTGTTTAATGGTTTATATATCCAACTGGAATTGTTTTCAGCCATAATGGAAAGTGAAGTTGCAGGAAAATAGATGCAACTGGAGAGGATCATATTGAGTATCAATCTCAGAAAGACAAATATCATGATTTCACTCACTTGTAGGGTCTACTATTTATAGATAGGTAAAATCACATATATACACAACATGAATGGAGAAGGGAAACTATTGATAACTCAAGACATTTTTGTTTGACTTAAAGTTTTATTCAAGACTTACAAATTCTTAGCTGGGCATGGTGGTGCATGCCTTCAGCACTTGGGAGGCAGAGGTAGGAGGATTGCCATGAGTTTGAGGCCAACCTGAGACTACATAGTGATTCCATGTCAGCCTGGGCTGCGGTGAGACCCTACCTCGAAAAACCAAAAAATAAAAATAAAAAATAAAAAAAAATTTAAAAAAGCCCAAAAAAGAGTTACAAATTCTTGTTAAATTAAATTATATGCATTCTGAACCTAAAACATGGGTGGGTAGAGGGGAGAGCTACCTGAGACTCAAGGGTACAGGAGTGATCAAATGTACATTTATTTTGTGCTTTGTCCGTGAATGTAGGCTATGTATGTACATAGGCTCTCTTGCATCAAAATAATGCACCAAGTAGACATTTATCTCTTCTTTTTTTCATGCATATCTGTGTGGTATGCATGCACACGTGTATGAATGTTCATATATGTGAGCATGTGCATACGGAGTCCAGAATACAACCTTAGGTGTCATCTCCATGGATGCTGTTGATGTCCTTTGAGACAGGGTCTCTCATTGATACAGTGCTCACCAGGTAGGCTAGATCAGCTTGCTGAAGAGTAACAGGGATCCACCAGACTCCCCCTCCCCCATAGCACTGGGACTACAGGCACACAGCACCACACCTGGCATCTTTTTTTTTTTTTTTTTGTTGCTTTTTGAGGTAGGGTCTCACTCTACCCCAGGATGACCTGGAACTCACTACGGAGTCTCAGGGTGGCCTCGAACTCACGGCGATCCTCCTACCTCTGCCTCCCAAGTGCTGGGAATAAAGGCGTGCGCCACCACGCCCAGCTACACCTGGCATCTTACATGGCCTCTGGGGATCAAACTCAGGTCCTCATGCTTGTGAGGTGGACACTTTATACATGGAACCATCTCCCCAGCTCTTGTCCCTTGTTTCCTTTTTGCTCTTAACACAACTCAAGTATTCTTTACCATATTTACATAGCAGGATGTCCCATCCAAACAGCAGAAGATGATCCCCTTTCTCCAGTCCCAATCCCTTCTTCGCATCCTCGTTGGGAAAGACACTGCCTCACATGTAATCACACTATGGGATCAGCAACTTGAACTTCAGTGAAGATTTTCACCTCAGCCCTACTCAGCTCTCCCCACCCTGAGCTTCCCAACCAGGCTCCTAAGCTCGCCTCCATCCCGTCATGGCAGGAGCTCTGCACAGCCAATTCACCGAGACCCTCACAGTCTGAGAAGGCCCTTGCTCCCCACCTCTTGGGGGATGATCTGGCCTGTCTTGAGCATAGATCCTGTGAGGACCGTTCAGCCAGAACCTTCCTTGCCTGATGTCTCCTCTAGCAATTCCCCATCCCCTGAGCTCACATGTGCTTTGGCTGGGATCCCCACTCACCCTGCTGTGCTTAGGACTGATTGCAGGTCTGCTCCAAGGCCTCTCCTGCCCCTGTGGTCTTCAGTGCATCTGTTTCTATTCCATTAATGGCAGTCTCTCGAGCTCGGGTCTGATTTGCCCTTTCCTGCCTGTAACGAAGTCACATCCATGTGGAGGGTGGTGTGAGGAGCTTGTGCCCTGCCGTGGAGGACTAAGTTCTGCAGGCTCTGGCAGTCAGTCACAAGCTTTGAACTTTTGGCTAGGAAAGTCTTTCACCTGGTGCTTGGTCTCACAGAGTTGCCCGTGCAGGGTCTGAAGGACTAAGTTTCCGGGCATTTGGCCCATTCATACACACATTTCAAGCTGATTCCACTCTGAGCGATTAACCTCACTCGCTTTGGATGCCCAGCCCAGCTGCCCCACCTTTGAGGCCTTCTTTTCCCCAGAGCTGTTGAGGCGATCCTGCTCTGTCCCCTGACTTCATCTGCAGATGAGACACTAAGCTAAACACTTGGAATTCCTGAACCCTGAAAGAGAAATTCTGAGCCTGGTCTCAAGCCTCTCCTCTGATTCTGTCCTGTAACCAGCACCTCCAACTCTGCAGTTGCTCCACAGCCTGGCCAGGCAGTCTGTTTCCTGAAGGACATTCCTGCTCCATGCAGCTGTCAGACCTGTTCCAGTTCCTGGGTCCCATTACAAGCAGGTGACAATGACCTGGAGTCTGAGCTCCTGATTCTCTCTTGCTATTCCTGTGAAGGGTTGGTTTCTGTTCATTTTTTTTTTCCTTCCAAATGCTATATTTGCTCTCCAAATGTAGGCTCGCTCATCTTATATCCCATCTCCCCTCATACCTAGCTTGTGTGCACTGTGTGACCTTTGGGAAGATTTCCTATCCAGCTGTTACAGAATAAGAATGAAAACTTAAACTGATGGAGGGTGGAGCTGGCACAGCCCTTGCTTTGCAATCTCAGCCATCCTGGCCGGGCTGGTGGTGCCTGGGGCTGTGAAGGTCGGATGTTCTTACCCACTAAACTACTGAGCATCCCAGAGCTGGTGAGGGTGGCTGTATGCTGGGGGTTGTAATCATTTTCTTTTGAAATCCATCTAGTTCCTGCAATTCAGTAGCAGCAGTGCACAGGGCTGGAAAACTGTCACCCAGCCAGTTTCCCCTGGTTTTCATCCTGAAGGTAAGCTGGAGTCGATGGAGTCTTTCTAGCAGCTCGCCACGACGAAATCTATCCAACAGCACATATGCTCAGCAGAGTGGCGTGTTCTCACCCTCAGGGGCCAGTTGGGTGACCGCTTGCTCCTCATTGCATGGGTCATCTTGTGGAGGATCTCTGTTGCCCCTGGGGGAGAGATCAGAAAAAAGGAAAAGGGAAGAAAGGAGTCATGTCAGCCACGCTGCTGTGCTCCTCTGGCCGCAGTTGGAGGGCCAGCAAAGCCTGTCTTCCTGCAGAGGTGAATTGCTGGGCAGCTCCTCAGAGACACGGCAGTGTCCCAGGCTCTGGAACCAGTCCTCACACCGGATGCTTTCAGTGTCTCCCTGACCTCCAAGGAGCAGGACACACTGAGCTTTTGTGTATGGCTGCTGCCCAGTGTATACAAATTAACTCTCTCTGGCCTTACACATGCCTTTAAATGTCATGTCAAACAGGGTGAGAGGACCCCCGGGCAGAGGGGTCACCTGGTCATTCTTGGATAGCTGTGAACAGGCCAGCTGTTCTTGGCTGTGACACAGACAGAGGGCTTCCACATGTGATTAGCACCTAGAGAAGTGGATGTAACATTTGTTCTGTAAACACCATCTTGGGGAGAAACCTGGCTTCACATTTAAGGCAATAGTGGAAGCTGGGAGAACATTGGGTGTAAAAAAAAAATTGAAGTGCAATATTTTATTTCCAAAGAATAAGTACATAAATGAGCTCTTTAAGAAAATAGGGCGGGGACAATGTGCCAAGATGGTAAGATCCATTCTAAAGCTCTAGTGGGGCAGGTGCTAGGATCCCTCGTGAGCATGGTGTGTCATCCCAACCTGGAGCTGCTTGAGACTGGGCCAGGCTCATGGGAGTATGCACAATGAGTGGATGGGGCAAGGGAATAGCTGTACCCTGACACACTCTTGCTCTGGCTCCTTCTAAGGCTCCTGGAAGACATGGGCACAGGCCTGGCAGCATGACCCAGGGTTCCAGGGTCTTCATCTCTGGAAAGGGGCTGAGCACTGTGATGACTGATCTTGGCTGTGAACTTGACTGGACTGAGAGACACCTAGGAGACTGGTGAAGTGCATTTCTGGGTGTGCCAGAGGAATAGATCCTGAGGACTCTGACTTGATGGAGTCATATTGTGAATGCATTATTGGGAGGTGGTGAAAGGTAGGAAGTAGGTCATTGGGGCTGCATCCTAGGAGTTACATCTTGTTCTGGTGCTTCCCTGAATGCCATTTTCTCTGCGTCCTGTTTCTGAAGAAGTGAAGAACCTTCTGACAACCTTTCCCCCACCACAGTGAGTGCCTGGGTCCAGGTGATCATGGACTAAACCCTTTGAGACCATCAGCCCACACAAATTCTCCCTCCTGAAGGTTTTTATCAGATGTTTGGTTACAGCTATGCGAAAGTGACTGATAAAGGCATGAAAGGTGAGGGCATAGGTCTTAGTATTACAATGGCATTTACTCCTAGTGTCCTTGAGCTCTTCACTAAGAGGGGGTGCCTCAGTCCTGCTGGGGTCACGTGGGCTTCCCAGGAGTCTGTGGATGTCACAGGAAAATCTGTAAGAGCTTGGATGCTAACCTGCATGCCTCAGGGAGATGGCTGGGAATAGGAAGAAGAGAGGCAAGGAGGTGGCTTTGCCAGGGCCAGCCTCCAGTCTGGGCTGGGGTGAGGGAGGGATGGATGAATGGAGGAGGTGGTGCAAAAGGGTTGTTCTCTCTTTACTGTGCTCTGGGGACCAGCTGTACTTCCAGAAGCACCTGGCTTTCCCTGGGAGTCCGCTGAGACTCTTCCATCAACATATTCTTACTGGACATCACGTGGACAGAAGCTGAGATTTCAAGTAAGGTATCCTTGCTGTGGGGGTGGGGCGGGTGCTCAGCTTGCACAGAAGGCTGCACTGTAGAGTTAGGGATGCAGAAAGGGGGACCACGTGTCACATATGAATGCATTTCAGTGACTTTCTGCAGTGTCCCACATAGGCTGTATGTGCCGTGGATTGCTCCTGAGTGAGGGTCAGAGTGAGCTTCTGGCCCTGGACTTGCTGTCCTGTAGGTGTGCACATTCGTGTGCAGGTGCCTGTGCTTATTAGTACATGCACAGAATGTGCTCCCCACAGTGAACCTGTCTGTACACATGGTGATGTGTGTGTGCCTGTGCAGTCTGCATGTGTGTACATTCAGGCATGCATGTGCACATGAGGACCTGCTGCTGCTGAAATCCCAGAGCTAAGTGCATCTAGTCTTCACAAACACTTGTGCATTTTCTTTTTTTTTCTTTTTAAAAAATATTTCTTTATTTACTTGACAGAGAAACAGGGAGGGAGAGTGAGAAAATGGGCACACCAGGGCCTCTAGCCACTGCAAACAAACTCCAGATGCGTGTGCCCCCTTGTGCATCAGGCTAACAAGGGTCCTGGGGAATTGAACCTGTGTCCTTTGGCTTTGCAGGCAAACGCCTTAACCACTAAGCCATTCCTCCGGCCCTCACCTGTGCATTTTCTAACTTAGATCCACATGTCCTAGGAACATTTCAGTATCTGGCTCTACTTGTCTTGACCCTGAGATACAGTGAGAATTTGTCATTGAATTTTTATGCCAGTTACTATATTTAATTTATACCAAGCAATTCAGAGAAGGAAAAAGTGCTTGTCCAAAGAGGTGTAAATCTGATACTTGATTGATTCTCTAAGAGGCAATAAATAGAAACATCCTTACATTTGGCATTTATAAATTATTTGGTTCATTAGGACAAAGAGCATTTGACATTTTGCGAGCCATGTGTGTCCACCCAGTGTCAGGGCACACAGAGAACAATTAGGTGGGTGTGGGGTTTTCATTAAGACAGGAAATGTCAATTAAAACCAGAAATGGATTCCTCAGAATCCTATGATCCGATGTCACCTATTTGTGTGTCTGGTGTGAGATGTCTGAGTCATGAATGACACTTCAGCTTGAGTGGTTTGGAATTTTTCCAAAAGTCACAGAAGCCAGCCTCCCATAAAACCACAGCTGACAAAAGTAACACCCCCAAGCATCGTGCATCCACATGAAATGTGTAGTGTGCACAGTGAACACACGCTGCTCCTCATGGCACCTGTGCCCCACACCTGCCTCTCACAAAAACTGAAATGTATGTTCCATCACTCCAGACATGTCAACATGGGTGGCACACCCCAATCCAAACACACACACACACACACACACACACACACACTCTCTCTCTCTCTCCCTATTCCCACAGTAACATGCATGATGTCGCCATTCTATCTTTTTTATATACTTTATTTGTTTATTTGTTTATTTTGGGAGAGAGAGAGAGAATGAGTACTCCAGGGCCTTAAGCTGCTGCAGACAAATTCCAGATGTGTGCGCCCCCTTGTGTGCATGTGCGACATTGTGTGCTGTGTCACTGTGTCTGGCTTGCATGGGACCAGAGATTCAAACATGAATTCTTAGGCTTCACAGGCAAGTGGCTTAACCACTAAGCCATGTCTCCAGCCCCCTCATTCTATCTTAATGTCAAGCTGCAAAGCACTGTGGTGACAACCTCTCACCCAGGACAAGCTGGCCCACACGCGATGTCACCACCTCTGGCCTGGAACCTGGGACACTACTGCCATTGTCTGCTGTGCTTTCTGTCAGCTCTGCTCCTTTAGGTTTATCAGCTTCTGTTTGGATTTCCTTCTTCATCAAGAAGGGGTGGGCAAAGGCCAGAAGAGGACAAGACCAAAATAATCTCCTTAGTCTTTTGAGGCTGCCTGTGTGCTGGACAGGTGAGGTGGACAAACATTGTCAACTGTGATTGGTAATTCTCTGCTCCCTCAGGATCCAGGAACAAGGGCCTTGGGCTACACCTGCTGGTCTGTGCTGGGCTGGGTGGGGTTTTACTTGGGTTTTTGATGTCTTGGCAGGGGGACTGACCCTTGGGGTACCCATCCTGGTGTTTTGCAGATGTCACCACAGTGGAGGTGTTTTGAGGACCAGGTCATCAAGTCCATGCTCAGTGCTGTGGTTAGAGCTGTATGTGTCCTGTGTGGGTGTGTGTGTGTGTGTGGGGTATACCTCTTGTGGCTCTCACCCTGGCTCTGACACAAGTTCTGTTTCTGTCTTTCTGGTCTTCTGCCTCCAAGCTTGGGACAAGAGGGACTGAGTATGGAAGGAGCAGGTGTTAAGGAACAGGCCTCAGAGTCAATTCAGGCACTGGCACACTTGCCTGTCAGCGCAGTGAGGATGTTGAGACTGACCTCACAGATCAATGTTCATCCTAAATGATTTGGGGACTTGAAAGCTAGAGCTCAGCGTCTACAGCCAGGGGGCTGAGAGGAAGATTGTGTGTGTTTGACCTTGGCTCTGTCTCCGCTCTCCTGCAGCCCTGTGTCAGCTCCCAGGGGATGTGAAACCCCAGCAGAGCGCTGTCCAGGGCATTGCTGTCCCAGGTCAGGCTGGGGCTCGGCACATTAGGCAACCCTATGGTCTAGAGGTAGAAAGAAAGGAGGTGTGGTTAATGTTCCTGGGCCTCACCACTTTATGTCATCTTGAGCCATCTCCCGTGCCAGATGGGGTCTCTGAATTTGAGGCAAACGTAAGAGAGGCTGGGCTGGGTCATGCCGCTAGTCACTCCTTCTGGGGACTGTGATAGTTTCTTGCTTATAGTCTGTGCTTTGGTAGCAAAACTAGCAGGGGCAGCTCCCACATAGAGCAGAAAGCCGATGGCAGAGGCAGCTGCCTTGGCTCTTGGCTGTGAAGTTGGCAGGTGAATTGCTTTTGTTTTGCATGCCTATTTGTGTGGTGTGCATGCATGTGTCCATGACCATATATATGTAGACATATGTGTGCATGTGGAGGCCAGAAGATAACCTTGGGCATTGTTCCTTGGGTATACTATCTACCTCTCTTTTTAAATTTTATTTTTATTTATTTATTTATTTGACAGAGAAAGAGAGAGAGATTGAGAGAGAAAGAATGGCGTGCTAGCGCTTCCAGCCACTGCAAATGAACTCCAAACGCTTGCATCCCCTTGTGCATCTGGCTAATGTGGGTCCTAGGGAATCGAACCTGGGTCCTTTGGCTTTGCAGGCAAACACCTTAACCACTAATCCATCCCTCCAGCCCTATCTACGTCCTTTTTGAAATAGAGTCTCTCATTGGCCTAGAGCTCACTGATTCAGCTAGACTGGCTGGCAGTAAGCTCCAGGGACGCACATATCTGTCCCTGCAAAGCTGGTACTATAAGTGTGCTCTACCATGGCTGGCATTTCCTGAGGTAGTGGGGACTGGACTTGGGTCCTCATGCTTGTAAGGTGCTTTACTGGCTGAGCCATCTCCCCAGCCCTGGCAGGTGCATAACTTATGGCAAAGCGTGGCGTGTCCTGCTGCGCATGTGCGTGTGCCTGCCACGTGCAGTGCTCCAAAGCACAGCCTCGGTCAGCACATTCCACCCTGGATGGTCTGGAATGATCTTGGGAGACTAAGTGAGAATGGAACTCTCCAACCTCCCCCTTTTTTCTTTACTGTGCTCATTTACCTAGGAGGCTTAGGGGGACCCCAGGCATTACCAAGCCTCCTGTCCAGCCAGGGCACTGTTTGGTGGAGCCAGAACAATGTAATTTATTTAAATGAATGATTGCTCTCAGGCTCTGACGATGTCTGGTTTAAGCCAGTCTGCAGGATGAATTGAGGTCTAAGAGGGAAATCAAAATGCTTTTATGCTGGGTCGAGGGGAACACACTCTCACCTTGTTAAGCTTGCTTCGCTAAAAGCACATAACTTACTTTCAATATTGTCCAATTGCCTTCCTCGGGAAGTGGATAGATTTCTATTCTGTCCTTATGACATGTCCAAATAAAACACTGCTTTAGCCATTAAGGCGGCTGACTTTGTTGAACCAAAGGAAAAAAGGCAGAATAAGAATGAGCATTTGATCATTTGGGAACTTCCAGCTGTGGGTGAGCTTTTCCCTCTGCCTGGCCTGAGCTGGCTCGGCCCAGGTCAACTGGGAGGGTCCCCTAGCCCTTACTGTCCACGTGGGCTCCTTTATCCCCTCCAACTCCCCATATGACAGGAGCTCCTTGAGCTTTCTTTTCTCTTTTCTTTCTGAGCTTTTTTCCAGGCCCTTCAGGTGTGATCTCTAGCCACATGAGTGCCTTTCCTTGGCTCTGCACTTTCATCAATAAACACAACAACTTTATAATTAACCTCCTCAGTCTTTTTTTTTTTTTTTATTAAATTCTTTGATTAAAATTAGAAACAAACATAGGGTTTGGGGTTGAAGGATTTTCCTGGACCATTAGCACCCCATTACAGTTGGCAACCCAGATGGGACAATCTTGAGCAGGAAAATTATGATTATTATATTCTGGGAGAAAATGGGAAGCATGTTTTCCATCTGTGGGCACAACTGGGGTATTTCTACAGCTTCTCTCCACTTTCGAATCACTCTCTGGCTAAGCTTCTGTGTTTCTAGCCCGCCTGGTTCTGTTCCACCTTGCTGGGATAGCCCTATTGAAATGCACCTGGGGTGGCCCCAGGTGGGGCTCATCTTGGAGGGAAACGCACTTAATTGAGCTCCTCCCACCCCATTCACACTTAAGAAGGATGAATCCTCTGGAGCATGGGAGCTGGTTCTTCTGAGCTGAGGGGGAGGGACCTCATGGCCACATAGAGGCTCCGGAACCAAAGACTCTGGCCTGACTGTCTTCTAGGATTCCTACCCACCCTTTTTCCATTACAAGGCACTGTATCACAACACATAAGGTGCCCTTGGGGATTGGGAGGATGGAGTTCCAACTCTTGCTCTGGGCAACACCCCTCCTGCAGCACAGGCCTCTGCCCAGTTCAATTGGAGACTTGAGGGCACATCTCCAGCGAGCCACCACCCAGAGACTGTGGGTCTCTGGCTGCCTAAATGAGGGGGAGATTAAAACTGCCCCAGCCAAGCCCCAAGCATAGGCACTTGGCTAGAAAGACTTTTTAAAACTGGCTTGGGTCCCGGCCACATGCCTCCTCCCCTGAGGCCCGTGGCTGTGTCAACTGGGTGGAGGAAATAACTAACTACTCTGTCTCTAGGAAATGCAGAGACACATTGGGAAAGACATGCCTGATAGTGCTTGCTAACTGCTGTGATTTTCTGCCAAAGTGCTCTATGACAAATGTAACCTTATATAACTGTAAATCATTTATTCACACATGTATTACAAAAACTAATATGAAGTAGGCCCGGTGGCACGGGCCTGTTATCCTAACTACTTGGGAAGCTGAGATAGGAGTATCACCAATTCAAGGTTCCAATGTGATAGCCTGATCCTACATTTTGAACTCATAACTTTATATTGGCTTGGTAACAATAAGCACATAATTTTAATTTTAACTGTGCCTGATATTTTCTCTTTTGTTTAGGTTTTAAACAAATAAAATGTTATTTATAGACACCTTTTGGTTTCTTTATTAATCCAAACAGTCCAACAGATCTCTCCTAAAGTTTTTGTTGGCATTTGATTTATTTCTTTTTTTTTGTTTTATTTTTGTCTTTAAAAGGTCAGATTTAACTGAAGCCTACAGTGAGCTGAAATTTTATATAAACAGGCCATAATTTATTACATGATATTGTAAATGTATTTACGGAGTTTATGTTCTAGGTCAACTTCAACCTACATAGAGGATTATTGAAAACAACAAAATTCTCCCTGAGGTGGTGGCATAATTTGCCAGGTCTGTTAAAAGACTGTTAATGCCATGTTACTTAAAATGAGGGGGCAACTGGCCTGAGTTCCAGGCCAGCCTACCTCAAGACAAACAAAAAATTGCCATAGTTACTCTTAGTAAAAGCATTACCAAGTCTGTTAGAGATATTGATAAAGATTACCCTCCTTCCCCCGCAAAAGCGTGAGCAGCATGGGTGTCGTGCCTGTGAGCTCCTGGTGCACTGAAGGCTTCAACCCCATCGGCTCCTCTGTGCAAGTGCTCAGGGACTGGGTCCAGGTCTGGCAGGCAGCAGGGAGCCCATGGTACCTCAGCACTGTCTCTCAAATGTGCCCACTCCTGGACCTGAGGCCACCAGGGACCACGGCTCCCATGCACAGCCTGTGGCTGAGCATCATCTTCTGCCCTCAATCACAAATGCTAGACAGTGCTCCTGTGTCCTTAGAGCTCCGATGAGGATCCTATCTAGGGCAGTGCATGGGGTGTGGGGCCTTACTGCTGCCCTGTGTGCCAGCTGCTGAGAGAGATTGATGCTCACATTGTCTTATCCCAGAAATCTATAGCTGTCATAGATTGACACACACAATGTCCTATCCCAGAAATCTAGCTGACAGAGATTGACACTCACAATGTCCTATCCCATAAATCTATAGATAACAGAGATTGATGCTCACAATGTCCTATCCCAGAAACTTATAGATGACAGAGATTGACACTCACAATGTCCTATCCCATAAACCTATAGATGACAGAGATTGACACTCACAATGTCCTATCCCAGAAACTTATAGATGACAGAGATTGATACTCACAATGTCCTATCCCATAAACCTATAGATGACAGAGATTGACACTCACAATGTCCTACCCCAGAAACCTATAGATGACAGAGATTGATGCTCACAATGTCCTATCCAAGAAACCTATAATTGACAGAGACTGATACTCACAATGTCCTATCCCAGAAACCTATAGATGACAGAGATTGGGACTCACAATGTCCTATCCCAGAAACTTATAGATGACAGAGATTGACGCTCACAATGTCCTATCCCAGAAACCTATAGATGACAGAGATTGATGCTCACAATGTCCTATCCCAGAAACCTATAGATGACAGAGATTGATGCTCACAATGTCTTATCCCAGAAACCTATAGATAACAGAGATTGACACTCACAATGTCCTATCCCAGAAACCTATAGATAACAGAGATTGACACTCACAATGTCCTATCCCAGAAACCTATAGATAACAGAGATTGACACTCACAATGTCCTATTCCAGAAACCTATAGATGACAGAGATTGATACTCACAATGTCCTATCACAGAAATCCATAGATGATAGAGATTGACACTCACAATGTCCTAGCCAAGAAATCTATAATTGACAGAGATTGATACTCAAAATGTACTATCCCAGAAATCCATAGATGACAGAGATTGATGGTCACAATGCCCTATCCCAGAAATCTATATGTAGAGATTGACACTCACAATGTTGTGTCACAGAAATCTATGGCCAATAGAGTTTGATGCTCACAATGTCCTATCCCAAAAATCTATAGCTGACAAAGATTGATGCTCACAATGTCCTATCCCAGAAACCTATAGCTGGTAGAGATTGACACTCACAATGTCCTATCCCAGAAATCTATAGATGACAGAGAATGATACTCACAATGTATTATCCCAGAAATCTATGGTTGACAGAGATTGATGCTCACAATATCCTATCCCAGAAATACATGGCCGATAGAGATTGACACTCACAATGTCCTATCCCAGAAATCTATAGATGACAGAATGATACTCACAATGTCCTATCCCAGAAATCTATGGTTGACAGAGATTGATTCTCACAATATCCTATCCCAGAAATCTATGGTTGACAGAGATTGATTCTCACAATATCCTATCCTAGAAATCTATAGCCGATAGAGATTGAACTGACAATGTCCTAACCCAGAAATCTATAGCTGACAGAGATTGATGCTCTCAATTCTCATTCCAGAAATCTATGGCTGATAGAGATTGACACTGACAATGTCCTATCCCAGAAATCTATAGCTGGTAGAGATTGATGCTCTCAATTCTCATTCCAGAAATCTATGGCTGATAGAGATTGACACTCACAATGTCCTATCCCAGAAACCTATGGCTGGCAGCGATTGATGCTCACAATGTCCTATCCCAGAAATCTATAGCTGATAGAGTTTGACGCTTACAATGTCCTATCCCAGAAATCTATGGCTGGTAGAGATTGACACGTACAACATCCTATCCCGGAAATCTGTGGCTGATTGAGATTGATGCTCACATTGTCCTGTCCCAGAAACCTATTACAACAAATACTGAGTGTGTGTGTGTGTTTCAGAGGGGGGGGGGGATGGAGGGAAGGAGGGAGAGAGAGAGAGAGAAGAAAAAAGAGGTTACAGAGATGGCTTAGCAGTTAGGGTGCTTGCCTGCAACTCATGTTCAAATCTCCAGGTCCAATGAAAGCCAGGTGCACATTGACATAAGCCTGTGCAATGTTGCATGTGTGGAAATGGGCACATGCATCTGGAGTTCATCTGCAATGGCTGATGGCCCTAGTGCGACCATTCTCTCTTTCTCTCAAATAAGTAAAAAATGTTTCAAGAAAAGAGAGGTTTCTGTCTAGGTTAATTAGTTTTATGTCACCCTGACAGAATGACTGACAGAAAAGCTCCTCACATCACTGTAGATCAGGAAGCAGAGAAACTGAGGCAGAAACCACCAGCCGGGGAGAAAACATTCCAAATGTGAGTCTATGGCCCCTCTCACCCAGGGTGACTATGTCTTAGCTCTGGGATGTGGTGTAGGTCTGTTCCATCACACTCCTGGCACAGAGTCCTGCTGGTCAATTCACCATGTGGCTTCTTGCTGCTTGATAGCTTGTGGGCACATGAAGAGGCTGTGGTGGGCTCTGGAGTGTGACCTTCTCCAGGAGCTAAGGGAAGTTGCTCACAGCATCATAGCTAGAGGGCTCAGCTCACAGTGACCTCTAGCCAATGGTCTTCAATAAGCCATAGCCCCTCACCCTTTAGACAGAGAGAAACATTTCTTCCAGCCACCCCAGGGAGCTTATAAGGGGATCTGCTCTGGCTGAGCCTTTAGGTGACAAGCAGCCCAGTTGACATGCTGGATTCTTCCTTGTGAGACCCTGAGTGGGAACGGGGCCAGGCCTCCACAGTGTATGTAAGGGGATCTGGTTGCACTTTTAGCTGTAATTTGTGGTGGCTTGTGACACAGTCTAGACCTTATTTACCTCCCTTAGGGTGTACACTGCCCTTAGGAAGTATTTAATAGTTCCTCTGTGTTTTTATATATTTAACTTTGGAGAATATCTAAAATTTTAAGTTATTTTGACTTTTATAAAATTTCTCGTGAATGTTTATCAGCATGAAACACATTTCATAGTTCACGCGAGTTTTCCTGCTAGAACCGGCACTGATGCACTTCTTTAACTCTTTCGTCTTCCAGACTATTGCTGTCTACCCTCGCTCATTCATAGCAGACAGAGGGGTATTTAGAAAGACTCGTTAGAAACAATGGGCTAAGTGCTTCTTGACTGAGCTGCTGTGTACACTTGCAAAGGTTCCTACAGGATGGTCATATGGCAATAAACCCCTGAGTTGTAGAGAAAACACATCCCCTGCCTAGAACATAGCACCTGGGATGATTTCAAAAGAATTGGCTGCTGATGTACCCCAAGCAGTGTGTGACACTTGGTAGGACAAGAACTTGTTTCATCAGCACTTTTCTTTCTTTCTTTTTCGCTAATCTTTTGGCTCATCAGTCAGGTGAGTGTTGGGTTTTGACATCTTTCCAGATACCATCTGCATTCAGTATTTCTCTTTGTGACCCTGTTTTCAGTCTTTACTCCTTTTCCACTTAGATACTTGTCTTTTTCTTACCAATTTGCTGACTTACGGGGCATACCCTGATACTGTTTTTTTTTTAATATCGGTAATGTGGACAATTCACTTAGTCTTTTATCTTCATTTTTAATTTGGCTGCCACATGCTTTGAATGTGTTGTCAAGACACCTCTACTGACCTCAGAATCATGAATGTTTCCCTCAAATTTGTTGCTAATGACTTCTCGTTGTTGGTTTTGCATTTATGTCTCTAATCACCTGGCTTTTCTTCTGTGGGTCATAGAGATGGGCCATCCTGATTTTCACTTGTCATCTTTTCAATTTTTATACCTCACCTTTTTAAGAATCATATGCATGTGCATATATGCATACATCATATATTCAACTGGGCAACAGTGTATCAGCAATTTTTCCTTCAGCTATGGCATGATTGATTGATGGCTGCAGCCCACGTGCTGGAGAGGCAAAAGGAAGTTATGGGTCTCCTGACCCCAGGAAGCAGGCGCAGAGAGCTCACGTATGAACATACACCCAAGGGTAGCATCTTGGGCGTTCAACTCTCAGCTAACACTGGGCCCTGTTGTGATTCCTTATGGTGGGAAAATCCAGGCAGTTGCCTCACTAAAACGGGAAGGGCCATGTCTGGAAGCATGTATCTGGTGGAGCCTGTATCCTGCACCTCTGCTGCAGGGCAGCTCAGGCCCTGCAGGAGGTGTTTCTGAGGCCCAGGAGAGGCAGCTTTGGACTGTCCTTGGATTCATGTCCTGGTGGCTGCAGATGCCTCTCAGTGAGGGCCAGTAAAGTCGTTTATTGTCCCAGGAGCACTGATTTCTAGGATATCCATGTTTAAATAAAACTTTTATATATCTCAATAATTACATCAGTAGATCTTAATCTGGGTAATTAAAATTCAACAAGATGCTCCCTAGGAGCTGACAAATTCCCACAAACCATTTTAATGGCCACAAGCTGTTCCCTGCAGGGAGGCATCCTTCCTGGGAAGTCAGGAAGCCCTGAGGTCTGGACTTCTTTGGAAAAGGTCCCGTCAAACCAGGCATGGTGGCGCAGCCCTTTAATCCCAGCACTTGAGAGGCAGAGGTAGGAGGATCACTGTGAGTTGAAAGCCAGACTGGGACTATAGAGAGAGTTCTAAGTCAGTCTTGCCTAGAGTGAGATCCTACCTTGAAAAACCAAAACAGTCCGGGCATGTCCACAGAGGTACCTTGTGGCATTTTACAGTCCAAGTTGAGACCTTTTATGAGATAATATGCAACATGCTACAGAAAGCAGCTGAGGTCAGGGTCAGTGGCTTGCCACCAGCCGTGGGGTTGTGGTCAGTCTGGTCCCTTTCCAAGCAGCTGTGACCCCTGTGACCCCTGTGCACCTTCTCCCATGCCTCATGGACACTCTTACATTGGTAACATTTCCTTCAAGCTTGTTTTGGCCACTGTGTAGGTCACAGAAGGAGAGGGGTGAAGGCTGCACATGGCCCTGTCCCCTCACTCTGGCTGCTTTTTACTCTAGTGCTTACACATCACCAGGACACTGGACACCTTCTGATTCCAGTGAGCAGTGGTGCCTCGTGCTGTGGTAGAGGAGGCCACACTGGCTTTCAGAGCACACAGTTCTCACAAACTCCCTTCTGAGTCTGAACAGCGTTCAGAGCAGAGCGGACAGGTGGTCAGGACAGTAATGACCACCAGCAGGACCACGAAAAACTCGAGGCAGTGGTCAGGAAGCGAGTCTTGTTCCGATAGCCTGGTAGCAGGGAACCCAACATTCCCCTGGTCCTTGCTGCTCCCATCTCTAAAGTGGGGACAGTGATAGGACAGGGTCAGTGTCACCTCAGGGTTTGCGGTGGGGGTGACTATGGTGCTAGAGGTGTGATTGTTCCATAGGGCTTCAACAACATTAGCCATGAGATGGTGGACCACACCGAGTCCAGTGGCCCTAAGGGCATCAAAGCAGGACCACCTGGAAGGCTGCAGAAGTAACAGGTTTCTGCCTTGGCTTCTGGCTGTGAGGCTTAATGATCCTGCCTCTCAGCCCATCATCCTCATGGCTCACTCTAGGAGCTTGTCATGGAAGTCCACTATGGTCACCATGTGGTCATATCCATGCATCTGTCTATCTGACACCAGGGCCTTTCTTTTGATGACTGCTTAGCATCCTGTGGGTCCCTCTGCAGGATGGGCTACGTTAAGTTCACTGTGTAGTTGTATCCACACATCTGACACCAGGAACCTCATTTTGGTAGCTGCTCAGCACCCATGGCTCCCTCCACAGGACAAGCTACTTCAGAGTCACCTGGTGGTTGTATCTATGCATCCATCCATCTGACACCAGAACCTCATTTTGGTGGCTGCTTAGCACCCCATGGCTCCCTCCACAGGACAGGCTACTTCGGAGTCACTGTGTGGTTGTATCCACGCATCCATCCATCTGACACCAGGGACCTCATTTTTGTGGCTGCTCAGTAGCCCATATGTCACTCCACAGGACAGGCTATCTCAGGGTCACCTTGGTTAGTGTTGGGCAGAGGCAGTAGTCATAGACTCATGGTAAGTGCTCACAGCAGGATGGAGTAGTCAGAAGAGCCAGTTCTGGGCAGAAGTGCCACCCTGATATCTGTGGTCAGGCTCAGGTGCAGGCTGGGAGAGCAGCCCAGGTATGACAATTACCCTCACCACAGGGCCAAGGAGCACAGGTTGGGGAGAGGCTGGAGCATGGGGCATCTGTCTGGACCAGGACCTGAGCTGGGGATTGGGTGGGATTAAGGCTCCCTAGAGGTGGAGGTGGACTTGCTGTCTTGCGGCTATGTATGCTTCCCAAGGGTCTGTGTGGAGTGCGGAGTGAGAGAGAGGAGCAGTGACAACCTGGGGCTACTCCTGGATTATGATCCACAGACCACTGTCATCATAGCCTAGGGCACAGGTATTATTCTTCTGAGTTGAGAATTGCTGTGGAGCCCACCTTGTTGGATTCAGAGATAATTGGGGTCTTGGGTACCAACATTGTGTGAAGGGCCGGGCTGCCCATTGCCCCAGCATTTGCTATTAGTAGGGATATGAGGGTAGCAGCTGCAGACACACCCGATACCAAACTGTCCCCAAGCACAGGGAATGCATCTTAGGAAAGGCAGGAGCTGTGTGGCTGTACCTTCTGAGCTCAGGATCTGCCCTCCCATCCCTGATGCTCAGTGTCCAATGTCCCACCAAAGGCCAGGGGGCCTGTCTGCACACAGGGCACTACGCTGGTGGCTTCATTGAATGCTCTGGACACTATTACCTGAGATATCAGATAGAAGTGAGTTTCTGTCTGTGCCAGTGCACTTACACAAATCCTTTGTTGAAACAGCCGAGGGGGTGTGGTGACGAATTCATGGATGTGTGAAAAGCACCAACAACTTGGCATGTCGTGGATGTCCAAAAATGCTATTTTTATGTATATTTGTCGTTGCTATTGGATGAGAAAGTGCCTGTCATGGTGGTACTTAGAAATAACATGGAGTACTCAGCACTAATATCAGCGCTGCAGTGTATTCATCCATCTTCTGCCGTAACACAATACCAGAGTTGTAAGTTGTGAGGACGTGAGATCTAGCCCCAGGTCACAGAGCTGCATCTGGTGATAGGCTTCTTGCTGGTAGAGTCCTGAGGGTTCACAGGGCTTCACATGCAGAGAATCCTCTGGTTTCTCTCCCCCCCCTTTTTTTTTCCAACGAATCCAAGATTCAATACTGTTTCCTTGGAATCAAGACAGTTAATATCAGAAAGGACTTAAATGTCTGTCACATTAAGGGACAAATGTCCCTAACCTGCTTACACAGAACACTGTAGTGGGGTCAGTGAGCAGGTAGCATGCAGGGGAGGGACTGAGGGACCCATGACTCTGACATCTGCACCTTTGTGACAGGAAGGCAGCAATAGTGACTGGGGGATCTCCCCAAACACCTACAGAGGCCAAGAAACCAACCTATGTGTTCTCTCAGGCAGGTGTCACCTCACACAGGCCGAGACAGTGTGACAGTGGGATTCTGACAAAATTCCAGCCCTGGTTCCACTTTGAATTTGATTTGCAAAATCTTGTGTGTGGTGTGTGTTAAATGCAGCTGCGCAGTTCCTCCCTCTGCAACAGCCAGCAGGGCTTCCTTTAGGCCTGTGGGCCACCTCCTGGGAGCTCGCGTGGTCCCCCTGATCTTCTGGGCCAGGCATAGACTTTCCTTCATTAAAATGTCACTCACCAAGGAACCCAGTGCAATGATATTTTTGCTTTATTTACAAAATCAACAGCTGTTAGCAAGTTAATGTCATTTATTATATAAGATGTGATGACAATACAATTAGGATTTTTAAAACTGTAATTGTAAAATTGACCTTATTAAAATTCTGCTTCTTCCATAATTAAAAAAAACTAATTACTTCTAGTAATTGGACCAGAAATGACATTTTCAGTTCATTAATATTCAGCAAATTGTTTTTGAAGCTTTCTTACAGGGCGCACTGTCAACCTCTAGCATTCCTGTTCATTTCTTACTTAAAAGTCGCCTGGAAATAATAGTTTGCATCTTAACAAGATGTGTACCCATGGAATGATTTTGTAAATAAAGTTTTTAATTGCTAATTAATTTGTGGGGCTCTGTCCCTGTACCGCCTTCCAGGCGCCAATGTGGCGGGGCTGTGGGCTGAGTGGCGATGGGACCTAGTGAGCCTGTCAGCAGACAGGCCGGGTCTCGCTCCACTGCTCCTGAATGCTACAGTCTAATTACCGGGTGAGGAGGTGGAGGCCAGCCCAAATCACCAGTGAACTCGCTTTGTAATTAACTGAGCTCAGAGCTGAGGAGTTTTAAAGAATGAAAATAACCATTTAGGGTGTCTTGGGGTTTGCTGCCTGCCTCAGAGGGCTGAAAATGTCTCTCTCTCTCTCTCTCTCTCTCTCTCTCTCTCTGTGTATTGGAGTGTGTCATCTGTCAGAGGGACCAAGTGCCCCGGACATCTGTGGTCCTGTTTCTTGTCTGTCACCACAGAGCAACTCTTCAGACACCTCAACTGAGGGCTTATTGTTGCCAGGAGGCCTTGTCCTGCTAGCTCCCTGAGTCCCAGGAGGGCTTTCTGACAGGAGGAAGGGTGCTTGCCCTCAGTGAGCAGCTGTCCAGCTCGGGGCCATGAGGGGACATGACCCCCATGCAGGAGAATGCTGTCCTGCTGAAAGGAGGCCTGAAGGACCAGGGAGCTTGGACTCATGAAGGGAAGATAGGATCCATGTCAGAGTTGGGGCAAGAACAGCTCAGGAGTCACAGAGAAAAGAGCTTAGGAAATTTCAGGAAACAGCTTGTTGACCTGCCATGCTCCTTCTGCCATGCCTGATTTGCCCATGGCTCCAGGGCTATGTGACTCCATGTGGAATCCATGTTTCAAAGGAGGATATACAGAGGTAAGGCAGCATCACCTCCCCACATGGGTACCAAAGCATACTGGGCTTGGTGGTCCAGCCTGGGGCCAGTGTGTGTCTGGGTTTCACACATCCTTATGACTGTGGCCTTGTGGCTATGTGGTACTTGCCTACCACATGTCTCTGGAGGGTCCTGTGAGGTCTCAGGTGAGGGACCATCCCTCTCAGGCAGGTTCAAGACTATAATTCAGGAGCTATAGAGAAAGGCTGATAGGAGGTGCTTCAGAGCCTGCTTCAAGGGCCAGGAGCCACGAGCAGGCTCTATCTGCCCTCCACAACCCCCCTAGATCCTTTGTAGCCACCTCCTTGGCTGGGCAAGGAGGTTACGGGAGCCCAGATGGCCCCACTCCACTCCAGTGCAAGGGTACCCTGTGCTGGAAGGCCGTTGGAGTTGGTGTTAGACACTTGATCCCAGCCAGGCTCTAAACCGGGACTTCTGAGCAGGTGCAGGGGATGTGCAGATGGCCACTGGCTCTGTCCACAGCAGCTTCTTGTGGGTAGTGTTACCTCATGCATGTCATCTCTCTCTGACACTCACTCCACTTCCTGAATCTGATAGGAGACAGAAATTGGCTAGGCAGTCAGGGTAACAGAACCCCAAAAGTGAATGGTATTTTCCCTGTGACTAGAAGAGGGAAATGCCACTAGGCCCACAGAAACCTGGATGCTTTCCTTAGTTCCTTTCTTCCCTGGAAAGTTACACCTTCCAGGAAAGATCTCTAGATTAAGCTTGCACACTTCCTAGGTGACAGCAACTCTGATCCTTACCTAAGACTTCTGGGAATATTGCCCCACATTGCTGAAACCCAGTCTGTCCCACCTTGATACTGTGAAATCTGGTCCTTGTCACATAGAGACCTGTGAATCTGGTCCTTGGCACATAGCAACTGGTGCAATGTTCCATAAAAACCCTAACTAAAATCATCCAATGAGTTCTCCTCCCTGGAGACTCCTTCCTGTCTACACACTTCCTCTTCTATCAAGCTCTTCTTCTAAAATCTGTGTTTCACCCTCCTGTGGTCTGTGAATCTCATTCATGGAATTCATAGGACAAGAACCAAGGAGGCCACCGACTCAGTGGAAGGTCTGTGTGACCGTGAGTTTCAGCACCTAAGCTCCTGAGTTGCAGCCCACCTCAGAGAAAAGATAAAGCTCCGTTGTTCTCAAGAATACCTCAAAATGTCCCATATCATATTTGTCACTTGTGTCACTGACAGGAGTTGGTGAACACAGTCCTCATCCCTGTGTTTTGCCAGCTGTCGCCGTCTGGTCTGTGTGGCTCTGGATCAAGCCTGTCCTATTGCTGTGCGGATTCTGCTGGGGCCGTGGGGCCACCTGTGATGGGAGCCGAGAGCTCTCTGTGCTCTTTGGGCTGGTGGAGGACCAAGGCTCAGAGGGTGGGGACCCAGGGGAGAGAGGAAGAGCACAGGATTGGAGGAGGTGAGGTTGGTCACTGGGTAGGTGACTCCAGGGATGCAGCTTCGGTCAGTCACTGTTCATACCCGTTGGTGATGGAGCTGCCTGAGGCACCGGTGCTCCTGTGAGCAATCCCTCTCGTGGGCTCCTGCCAGGACTGCAGTGTGCTCATGGCTCACTGGTAGACGTACAATTGTTTCTTTGGTCTAGTGCTCTCTCTATCTGGAGTGAGCAGCAATAGATTCCTCACAAAATCTCACATAACAGTAACAATGTGAATACGTCTCTACCATGCATTCCAACCACTGTGAGGTTCTGCCCAAGTGCATGGGACCAAGCAACCACGGACCTAACCCTCTGAAAACATGGGCCAAAATAAATGATTCCTCTCCTTGGATATGTCCTATGTCTGGTCATGGTGATGCAGAAGTAACTAATGGACAGATATAACAGTGTAGATATATTTTTGCTCAGTTTTGAAAAAAAAACAAAACAGAATTGTGCTAGGTTAAATGGAAACTTTTCTAAGACTTGCTTATATTTTTAAGCTTATTACATACACTCCTGACATTTACCAATGTTGATTCCTGACACTGAAATTCATTTTCATTAATACAGAACATTTCTTGGCATGAATACAGGGACATATTTATTTATTCTATGACTGATGGACATTTAGTTTTATGCTGTTATGAACGTGTGCACAGAGAAGTGTTAACACTGAAACCTAGACAGGATGGATGGACTGCACATAAGTCATGCTCAAATTCACCTTGTTTGACAAGGACAAATTATTTTTCAAAGTGATCATTCTGGATTTCTCCTGCCAATGACACACACATAATTACAGCTGCCCGGCATCCTTGCCAAGATTCCATTCTTTGGAATTTACATTTTTATCTGTTCTGCTGCTCATAGACAACTGTGTTGGGTAGACAATTAGATAGAGAAAATACAACATCTGTGAATGTTTGTTGCAGGACTCTCAGTGGACATATATTTTCTCTACTCTTGGATGTATAATGAGCAGTAGAATCATGGGTCAGAAAGAATATACTTAACCACATAAGCAATGTCTACATCCTTCCCCAAGGTAGGAGAGGCTTTTTGCAGTCTCATTAGTGATGTAGGAGAGCTCTAATTGCCCAGATCTTGCCAGTAAGTTTGGCAGCGATTGCTTGGGTTGTACTTGTGACCTACTGACTTTAATTTGCATTTCCCCGATGATAGTGATTCATGCTACATAGGCATGCTATTGGCTTCTAGTGTGGAGGATCTGCTAGACTCTTGCCTTTTTTTCTTGGGTTGTTTATCTTATTGTTGAAAAGCATGTATCCTTTATCCTGATAAGATCCCCTGATACCCTCTGTCAGGTTTGCGTTTACAGGACTGTTCTCTCACTCTCTTCTTGCCTATTTGTTTCGTTAGCAGTGTCCATGAACAGAATTTCTTCATTTCAAAAATTCTAATCTATCAACATTTTCTCTTGTCATTATTGCTGTCTGCATCCTGTGTAAGAAATCTGCCCTTTCTCTGTCATGATGAGATTCTGTGTTTCCTGCAGTGCTGCGGTTTTGTTTTATGCTTAATTCTGTGATACATCTCAAGCTGCTCTTTGTGTGTTGGGTGAGATAAGGATGGATGATAATTCTTCCCATTTCTTCTTGCAGCTCATTCAGTGTTTGCCACCTGTGTTTTGATGTTTTGTTATGAAAATTAGGGATCCTTGGGTCTCTCTGGGGAACCTCCCCCTTTATCACTGTGCAATGCCATTCTCTGTCTCTAATAATTTTTCTGGCTAAAGTCAGTTTTGCCTGAAATAAAGTTATCTAATCCAACTTTCTTTTTCTTAAACCCCTTTTAAATGAATATTTTTATTTTATATTTTTAAACAATTTTATTTATTTATTTGAGAGAGAGAGAGAGAGAGAGGGAGAGAGAGAGAGAGGGAGAGAAAGAGGCAGAGAGAGAGAAAGAGAATAGGTGTACTGGGGCCTCCAGCTGCTGCAAACAAACTCCAGATGCATGCACCACCTTATGCATCTGGCTTATGTACATGGGTCCTAGATAGTTGAACCTAGGTCCTTTAACTTTGCAGGAACTGCCTTAACTGCTGAGCCATCTCTCCAGCTCCCAACTTTCTTTTGATTAGTGTTAGTTATGGACATCTTTCTCCATTCATGGGTTTCTCATAGGCAACATGTCACTGGGTCTTGGCTTGTTCATTTACTCTAGTCTCTGTCTTTTTAAAAAATCAATGTATTGGCGCTTAAAGTGATTATTGGAATGTGGGATTACCATCTCTTATATATACTACCATTTTATGTAAGTGCCGTTATTCTTGGTTTCTTAGTTTGTCTCCCACCCATTTTACGCTCTCTCTGGGTTTAAGTGAGGTTGTCTGAGTCCATCTTCTCTTCTTTCTTAGCGTATCAGTTATACTACATTACTTTCTAGGGTTTGTAATATTCATTTATAACAACCCAAGTCCCTTTCTTTATTATTATTATTATTTATCTGGAGAGAGAAAGGGAGAGAGAGAACAAGTCCCCTTTCTAATAACACATTCTTTGCTTCTCCTGCCTGCTCTGGGAACATTGCTGTCCACCTTGTCAGTCATCTGTAGGCTATGCTCACCAACTACATCACTGCTATTGTTTTGAATAAGGTATCTGCCACCTCAAATAAGAATATGAGCAAAGTAGTTTGTATTATGGTCATTTGTTTTTTTATTAAGGTTCTTTGTATACATCCAAAGTTCTGGCATATACAATTTTCCTTCTTTCTGAAGTTCATTTAATATTTTTTGTAGGTCATATCTATTGGCAACAAGTTATGTAATCTTTAATTGATAAAACATTTATCTTTCACCTTTTTAAAATTTTTAAAAATTTTTATTTATTTATTTATTTGAGAGTGACAGACAGAGAGAGAAAGAGGCAGATAGAGAGAGGGAGAGAGAATGGGTGCGCCAGGGCCTCCAGCCACTGCAAATGAACTCCAGAAGCATGCGCCCCCTGTGCATCTGGCTAACATGGGTCCTGGGGAATCGAGCCTCATACTGGGGTCCCTAAGCTTCACAGGCCAGCGCTTAACTGCTAAGCCATCTCTCCAGCCCTCTTTCACCTTTTTTGATGTGTACAAGTATTATTTTGTGGTGTAGTCTGTGTGGTGCATGTTATATATACTGCGTACCTGAGTGTAGGCATAATACACGCTCCCATGCACATATGTGTGAAGGCCAGAGTAGAGGGCAGGATGCCCTCCCCTGTCTCTCTTCTACTTGTTTTCTTGAGATGGAGTCTCTCCGGGCACTTGGAACTGCCTTTCTTCTTTTTCAGTCAGACTATCTGACCAGTGAATCTCCGAAGTTCCTCTCTCTCCATCCCCCATAGAACTGGGGTTACAGGTGTGCATGGCCATGCCCAGCTTTTAAGGTGGATGCTGGGTATCTAACCCACACCCTTTTATGCCCTCATGCTGTGTGGCAATTGCCCTTGCCTGTTGAGTCATCTTCCCAGCCCTTTCCTTCACTTAAAAAATTTATTTATGGGGCTGGGAAAATGGCTTAGTGGTTAAGGCATTTGCCTGTGAAGACTAAGGACCCTGGTTCGATTCCCCAGACTTACGTAAGCCATATGCCACAAGGGGGCGCACACATCTGAAGTTTGTTTGCAGTGGCTGGAGGCCCTGGCGTGCCCATTCTCTCTCTCTCTCTCTCTCTCTGCCTCTTCCTGTCTCTCAAATAAATAAATAAAATGTTTTTTTAAAAAATGAATTATTTATTTATCTGAGAGAGAGAGAGAGAGAGAGAGAGAGAGAGAGAATATGGGCATACCGTGACTTCTGCCACTGAAAATGAATTCTAGATACATGTGCCACTTTGTTCATCTAGCCTTATGTAGGTACTGGGGAACTCAGGCTGTCAGGCTTTGCAAGCAAGCACCTTTAACCACTGAACCATCTCTTCAGCCCACAGTTTTGAAAAATAATATTGCTAGATATATACATTGGTGGGGTTCTGTCCTTAACATGTAAATATTTCATCCCCTTCTCCCTGCTTGTATAGTGTCTAAAGAAGACTCTGATCCAATTTTCTTTTTTCTTTTTCTGGATACAAAATGTTTTTGTTTATTTTACATTACTCATAAAGCACTGTTTTACTTGATAACATCTTTCATATGGATACAAAGCAATAAACAAAATTTCCATATTGGGCCAAATAATAACCTCAAAGTCTCAAAGTCAACATATGCTTAAGTCTGATTTTCTTTTTAGGACTTTGTGTAAAAATTGTTGTCACATTAAAAAATTTATATATGCTATGCTCAGTGACTATGAATATTTGCCGAAAGCTGACTCGATTATATATGCATTTTGCTCATACAAACTTTATGTTTCTAACTATGCCAGTGAACTGGTCTCCTAAACCTAAAACTGAATTTCTATATTCCTGCAAATGATAGTATCAAAATGTTAAAGAGAGTTGGGTGTGGTGACACATGCCTTTAATCCTGGCACTCGGGAGTCAGAGATAGGAGGATCACTGTGAGTTCGAGGCCACCCTGAGACTAGAATGAATTCCAGGTCAGCCTGGGCTAGGGTTAGCACCTACCTCAGAAAAAAAAAATGCTAATGAGATCAAAAGCAACTTCTCCAAAGTGTAAACTTTATATTCACATTATTGTTTTGAGATAAATTTATGCATCTCTCCAACATATTCTGTGACAAAACTCATTCTATTAATTTTCACAAGGGTTGTTACACCCCAGCCACAGCCATTGCTCATTCTAAGAATGCGCAGAGAATGCCGTGTGCCTTTTTGTACAGTCCTGCTGGGACAGTCAGGTCCGCATCAGCACCTCGTGTTGCATTCGTAGATGGGAGTGCCAGGCTGGGTCCTGACTTGCTGGTTCTTATTATAAGCCAGAACGACTTCAGCTTCAGCAGGACAGCACTGCTCCAAGAAGCAGTCTGTGCACGAACACCCAAAGGTGGCTTCGTTGTCTAAGCAGATGCTGGAGCCGGCTTGTACGCATTGACGCAGTGGAAGTCTGAAGGGGGCCTCCAAGTCCACAGTGTTTTCGACAAATATCAACCCTTTATGAATTTTTCTTCTGCTGAGGTCATCTTGCCATCTCTTCAGAGCAATTCTTTGCTTAGCTTTTTTTCACGATGTACTCAGCAATGGCGGGTTGCAAAGCTTTTGTTTTTCATTGTTTTTTGGGATTATTGTTTTGCCTTTCTTTACCCGAGATAAATAATTATGCTCATTGTTAGAGAACTGCCGAAGTTGTAATGGACACTTAAAATTTTTCAAAGGCTCCCAAGTCTTTGTGGACTCTGGCTATCCTTTCCAGGTTACAAGATGAGACTCCATACCCTTTACTACCTTGCAGTCACACAAGTATTCCACCTTGCAATTGTTTAGATTCCTTTTGGTGATTCCAATCGATTTACATGTGAGTTTTTCTTTTCTACATAGTTTCTAAAGAGTATGATGTGAACTAGGCAAGGCAAACACCAGGCTCTTCGTGTCTTAGCACTGGCCGTCACCATCTTCTGGAGATTTCATTCAAACTGGCACGGTCAGACCAGAGTGCTCAGCCGGCCCAAAGCCCTTCCTCCTTCTGGTTGGTGTGGGCCAATTTTCTTTTTTTAATTTATAGTGTTCTTCTTATTATTATTAATTTATTTATTTACAAGGTGTGAGAGAGAATGAATAAGTGTGCCAGAACCTCTAGCCACTGCAAATAAACTCCAGATGCATGCACAACTTTGTGCATCTGGCTTTACATGAGTACTGGAAAGTTGAACCAGGGTTGTTAGGCATTGCGGGCAAGCGCCTTAACCACTGAGCCATCTCTCCAGCCCTTATGTTTATTAATTAGTACATAAAGTAACAGGTTTCCTTCTGACATTTTCATACATTCTTAGTTTTGTTTGATCCTCTCCTCACCCTCTACTTCTTTCTCTCATCCCTCTGTCTCCCCCTTGTGCCCCCAGTATTCCCCTTTCCACTCTCATGTCACATGGGCTCTACTGCATGCCCACTTTCCTCAAAGCCCCGTTCCTCTTCCCAGTCTCATGATTTCTGCAATTCTTATCCTCTTTGCTCCTTTAGGTAGAGTGCCCCTCCAAGCTTCTTTCCAGGCTCTCTGCCTTTGTCTATGTCTTTGGAAAGGCTGAGCCGGAGCGTGGCTTGTTGGTGTTCTTTCAGCTTCAGGAGCTGGCTGCTTGCCGTGTCATTAATTTTGGAACACCCTCAAATATTTCTTCTGTTCCTCTTTCCTCTGTTTTCCCATTGCTCCTTTTGTGACTGTCTCATTGATCTTTTCTTTTTTCTTTGCAAGCAGAGAGATAGAGAGGTGGAAGTGGTGGTGTGCTGTGGGGGGGGGGGGGGGATTAAATGTGTCAGGGCTCCTCCCTCTGCAAAGAACTCTAGTCACTGTGCACCACTTCGAGCACGTGGCTTTTGATAGGTACTGAGGAACTGAACTTGAAAGTGTCCATTTTCCAGACTTGGGGATCTTGGGGGCTACTTTCTTGTATGATACTGTCTTCCTGGGTGGGTGTGGCCCACTGATGGTTCCAGTCAGATCTTCCTACTGTCACATGTGTTGAGGGATGATGCTTTGACAAGGTTTACATTTGCTCTGTTAAGTTGCCATCACATTGGAAGGTGAATAAACACAGCTTCTTGGGGACGTGGACACTTCACCATCACCGCTTGGTGTCGTTTTCTTTCTTACAATGCCTTTGATTGGAAGTGTGTTTCTGATGTTAGTATAAAGAGGCTCACTACACACTTTCAGTTATTCTGTGCTCATGTCCTTGTTTCTTTTGTTGGTGGATATACTTGGATTGTGCTAAGTCTACTTTGATTGTTTTTGCCTTTCCTGTGGGATTATTTTTTTTTTTCTGTGCATGTTTGTCTGAATCAGTGGTACATCTAGACTTATAATTTCTTCCCTGTTTTGCTCCTTGCCTAATCTTTATCTTTCTCTCCATTATTACTTTCCTATGAATTGACATTTCTCTTTCTCTTTCTCTTTCTTTTTTATTTACTTATTTATTTGAGAGAGAGAGAGAGAGAGAATGAGTGTTCCAGGGACTCTAGCAACTGCAAACAAACTCCATACGCATGCGTCCCTTGTGCATCTGGCTTACATGGATACTGGGAAATGGAATCGGGGTCCTTTGGCTTTGCAGGCAAATGCCTTGACTACTAAACCATCTTTCCAGCCCAATTACTTCTTTTTACTATAAATATTTTCTTTTTATTTATTCTGGGTTTAGAAGTTGCGGTTTTAAGTTCTATTAGCCAAAAGAAAAAACATAACAAAGTCTTCCTAAAAGTGGAAAAGGTTATAAATGCTGAAAAATTGGCCTCATTAACATATTTACAGACTTTCACTTAATACGTACTCCTTTGGAAATTAATTATGTGACATTTATACAGCATTAACATTCCCACATGTCTGGAGCAGTGAGCCCTTCAGCTCTTTACTGTCTCTAGTCAAACCTGAAAGTCAAGGGTTTCTGCAGGCACCACTGACAAGAAGTCTCTGGTCACTCAAAGCCATTGCCAACACTTGGCTCTGTTCTGTCCCCATCCCAGTGCCCATCCTGCTCCCTGGAGATTGAGTCCTTAGACTGCTTCAGTTTTTCAAGCACCAAATATTTCAAATAACTGTCTATAATAACATCATTTAAAAATTCTCCTTCATTTAAGACTGTACAGGTCCTCATTAGTGACAGAGATGCCTCCCTTAGTTTGGGGTGGTGGATATACTATGAATTTTCCCACAGGTCCAATGAAGATGGTGTGGTTCACTTCATTTCATCCTCATCATCAAAAAACTGGAATTCATGTTTGCTTGTAAGTTGTATTTTAGATTCCATGGTATTGTAGTCAAGTTCGCATTGCTGATAGAAATCACCCAACCAAGAACAGCTTGTAGGATAAAAGAGGTTTATTTTGGCTTACAGGCTCAAGGTGGAGGGTCCATGATGGCAGGGAAAATGATGGCATGAGCAGAGGGTGGACATCACTCTCTGATCAACATATGGTGGACAATAGCAACAGGAGAGGGTGCCAAACACTGGCATGGGGAAACTGGTTATAACACCCATAAGCCTGCCCCTGACAATACACTCCCCGCAGGAGACATTAGTTCCCAAATCTCCATCAGCTGGAAACCTAGCATTCAGAGAACCTAAGTTTATGGGGAACACCTGAATCAAACAGCCACATTCTTCCCCTGACCCCCCATAAACTGATATTCATACATGAAGTAAAATACAATGCATTCAGTCCAACTTTAAAAGTCCCCATAGTTTTTATCAATCCTAATGATATTCAAACATCCCCATAGTCCAAGATCTTTTAACTGAGCCATAATACCAAAAAATCCCCTCAAGAACCCATAATGGCACAGAACAAACATTCACACTGCAAAAGATGGCATTGGACATAGCAAAGAAATGTTCAAACAACACAAGATTTGAAACAACCAGGGCAAACATCAAACTCTGTAGCTTAAGTCCAGCAACTCCAGCCAGTGACAAATCTCCAAGTTTGATAATTCTGACCAGCAATAAATCTCTGGCATTCCAATTCCACCCCTCCAGCTAGGCAACTCATAGTCCTGGAAAACTTCATCAGGGCCAGCAGCTTTCCTTAGCAGCCATCTCATGGTCCCAGCATCTCTACTGGGTCTCCACTGCAATCCACAGTTCATCCTCATGGCCCCATGGGGTCTCCATGAAGGCAACCAGCAAACCTGCTTCACACTGCCCATGCCCATTTCCAAAACACGAGACCATGTTTCAAACTCAATGACCCTCTCTTTCCTGCACTTTTTATACTCCACAATACCAGGTAGGGTGCCAATTTGTTAATCCAGGAGGGACTAAAACAGACTTGAAAGAACAGGACACTCCTTGAGCACTCAGGCCATTTCAAAAGAGTCTACATTCTTCCTGTTTCCCCAGTGCAGATCAGCTGGCCCAATCTCAAAGGTTGTAATCTCTCAATTGCAGCTGAATGAGCAGCAGTTCACCCAAAGATTTTTTTTTTTCCTGTGCCATATCCCTTTGTTCATACCAGTTCATTTCTACACAAAGCAACCCTGTACAACTTCTCAGGACCCAGGCATAAACAGAAAGCTTCTCACACAAACTGCTAGCCCAGTCCGAGCAAAGCTCTTTCTCACCCTCATATGGAAAACCTCACAGTCTATATTTCTTACTGCATTCAGGTCTTTCAACTCTGACCAGAATAGTCTATCAAGCTGTACTTACAGTACTGCAAGGAATCTTTGAGGCCACGGTTTCAAATCCTTCCACATTCCTCTTGAAAATCAGCTCCAAGGACGTGTCCCGAGAGCAGCGCCAGGCCACTCTCAGCTCGCTGCAGGCCGGCCCACCGCCCTCGCCGTCCATGGGTCGCCGCGCGCTCTTCAGCCTGGTACCAGCGCCGACGCCTGCGCTCTCCTCCTGCCTCGCCTCAGGACCCTGCTCCTGATGCCCGCCTGCCCGCGTAATAAAGACACGTCCTTCGTAAAAAAAAAAAAAATAAAATAAAAAAAATTAAAAAAAAAAAAAGAAAATCAGCTCCAAAAGGCCAAAGCTACATAGTCAGGTGTCTAGCAGCAACCCCACTCTTGGTACCACTTTATTGTTGCAGTCAGGTTTGTGTTGCTGGTAGAAATCACCCAACCAAGAGCACCTTGTGGGAAAAAAGAGGTTTATTTTGGCTTAGGGACTTGAGGGGAAGCCATGATGGCAGGGGAAAATGATGGTGTGAGAAGAGGGTGGACATCACCCCCTGGCCAACATCAGGGGGACTGTAGCAACAGGAGAGTGTGCCAAACACTGGCATGGGGAAACTGGCTGTAACACCCATAAGCCTGTCCCCAATAATATGCTCTCTGCAGGAGGTGTTAATTCCCAAATCTCCATCAGCTGGGAACCTAGCATTCAGAACCCCTAAGTTTATGGGGGACACCTGAATGAAACCACCACAAAAGGACACCTTGCTTCCTTCTAGTAGATAATTTCCTGTGGTGATCTCTTCATAGCTTCTTTTATAAGCAACAATTCTGCTGTTGGCTTCATCAAAGAGAAATTTTGCAAAAAACTTGGAAACATTCTTTATACTAATGTAGGAGGAAGCTTTTGAATACCATATTTGCCTGAAGACCAAGTACATTTTGAAAAATTAACATTTTTTATTGTTCTTCCAAACTTGTTGACCTATTCATTCCTTTCCAGTCATTTCAGACTTTATCTTCCTTCGTCATCTGCAGCTGCACACGCAGCTTCTGATAAACAGCCAGGACAGCCTGAAGAAACATGATTGGTACGTAACTTCTGGATATTGTACCACTCACATTTAGTTAGATCTGAGGCATGTAAAAAATCTCCATGGGATCATTTTCTGGGCCATATATATGCATCTTGATAAAATCTAAAAAAAAAAAAAAATCACAGGTTCTGCTAATCATCTGAAGAGCGTTCCTACTCGTATGCTTTGGCAGTTTAAAATGACACTTTCGGGCTGGAGAGATGGCTTAGCGGTTAAGCGCTTGCCTGTGAAGCCTAAGGACCCTGGTTCTAGGCTTGATTCCCCAGGACCCACGTTAGCCAGATGCACAAGGGGGCACACGCTTCTGGAGTTTGTTTGCAGTGGCTGGAGGCCCTGGCATGCCCAATCTCTGTCTCTCTCTATATATCTGCCTCTTTCTTTCTCTGTCGCTCTCAAATAAATAAATAAATAAATAATTTTAAAAAATTCATGCAAGACCCATACTTTTAAAAAAATGACACTTTCAAAGGAATTTGTGCAGTTCAGAGACACAGGAGTTAGCAAAGTTTCTTGAGAAATCACTTCGATGTTTTAGAGGTGTGCTGATAATCGGATAGCCACATTGGTCTTTCATTCTTTTTTTTTTTTTTTTTTTTAGTTTTTCGAGGTAAGGTCTCACTCTAGTCCAGGCTGACCTGGAATTCACTATGTAGTCTCAGGGTGGCCTTGAACTCATGGCGATCCTCTTACCTCTGCCTCCCAGGTGCTGGGATTAAAGGCGTGCGCCACCACGCCCGGCTTGGTCTTTCATTCTTGCTGTTCTGGGCAGAGTAACTATGTTTAACTGGGACTCTGTGCGATGCTTTTCAGTTCCTGCTCGCTCTGTTCTGCAGGTGTGTGCACTCAGTGCGCCTCTGCTTCAGTGGATGGTGGTGGCAGGGCGGGCGCAGGCGGCAGGCCGGGGCAATGTCTATCTCTTCTCCTGTCCTGTCACTGTGGTCACCACCATCACTGGACAAGTGACTGGATCATTAAGACAGGGCAGGCTGGCTTTTCTTTCTTTCCAGTTTGTGATTTTCCGTATCTTCCCCCAGGTAAAATGACTTTTCTATTAGTCTGGGAGGAGTTCAGTGGCTGGCCGTGGAGGCTGAGGTGGCCGTGGTGCTCGTAGGCCTTACTCCTTCCAGGCTCTGGCACTAGCCCGGCCTTCCTCCCCACTTGCCAGCTCAGGTCTGTGGGCAAGAGGCTCCAGCCAGGGCAGGCCAAGGTCCCCAGTCACCAGCTGGGACCTTCTCCTGCTCCTAAGCCACATCCCAGGTCCTGCACAGCGAAGCTGATGACTGGAGAGGAGAGGAGAACTAGGGTGCTGCTTGGTCCTCAGTGCAGATGTGCCCCTCTTTATTCCAGTGATTGATCTGTAAGCTTCAGCACACACACATTGGGAATCCCTCCCTTCTGCATGGATCGCAAACACCCCAGAATACTCTGTCTACCTCCTTCTGACTCTTCACCTCAGTTACTACAAATTCAAAGTTTCTTTTTGTGTAATCCCACAAGATATTGTTACAGTTTTGCAGTTATTTTAAAATACCAGCCCATATTTTCTGTTTTCTTTTTTTTATTAGTTATGTACACAGTGTGTATACAGCCATGTTGGTACCATCGTCAGCCTCCTCCCTGTCCATCCCCCTCTATAGGGACGCTCCTCATTGGGGAATGTGGGTCGTGCATTGTGGGGTTATGGGGAAGAGGCAATGTCTCTGTGCATAATGTCCCAACTTGTGGCTCTAACAATCTTTTGGATCCCTCTTCTGCAAGTTTCCCTGAGCCATGTTGGGTTCGTTTTAGGTATGCTTCAGTGTTGAGATCTTGGGAGCCTCTGTGTCTCTAGATCTCTGGCTTGGTGGGAGTTGAGCGTTCTCTGTGTCTATCTCCTTCACCCTTGTGTTGGTACCAGCTTCATCAAGAAAGCAGCACTCGTTCATTTCCCCAATTACTCTTGGTTTCAGCTGGGGCTCTGGTGAGGTGTGATGGGCTGATACTCTCCTCAGGTTCTGTGTCCATCTGAAAAAGAGAAGCAGAATCTACGATGGAGTGTGAGGTCAGCACCAGATAAACAGGATAACCATTGTTATTTTAGAGAGAATTTAATAGGCGTTGGCCCTCTTGTAGCCCACGATTGGTGGGAGCTTGATAGTGGAGAGGGGGCTCGCTTTCTGCTGGTTTCTTTCTGCTCTATTCGTTTTGCCAGTTCAGGCCTTCCTATAGTAATGCCAACCCTCGACCTGTTTATTTTTTGGGGGGGTCTGTGGGTACCTAGCTCAGCAGTATTGGGTTTTTTGAAAAGTTTCTCCTGTACCCTGTAGTTGAAAGCTGTTTCCAGTTACAGACGTCCAAGGAAACACCTCAGCTGTGGATGGCAGGCACAGCTGCCCCTCTGCTTCTGTGAAGCCAGCTCTGAGGCTAAACGTCCTTCGGAGATTCTCCCTCCCACTCATCCCCCAGTTACCTCGGTGGCGGTGTAATCTCACTGTGATAGTCATGTGCACAATTTTGTTCTGATTCGTTCTGTTTGGAATTAATTGGCCCCTTTGAATCAGTTATAACCTTTAATTGTCTCATTTTAATTTTTTGAGAAAACTTGACAATTATTTTATCTTTAAAGTATTACATGTGTCCTTTTGTCTGTCTCTTTCTTTCCCGACCTCCAAAATGCTTCTCATTCTGCCTTCATGTCCTCATCCTCTTCAAGTATCCTCTCTGTCTGTCTTGAGGAATTCTTGTTAAATTTATTCTAATTAGGGCCTGCCTTACTGCTCTTCCCCTCCATCCCTCATGCTCTCTCTTGTCCCAGCTTTGGCTAATGGAGAATGAGACCCATCCAGTGCCCTACTCCATAAACAACTGCATTTAAAATTTTCTCAGTTATGTTTGCTTATTTATTTATTTTAGATTAATATTTTGGTTAGCACACAAAAATGGGTTCCATTTGCTGCTGTTTCTTGTTCTTTCTTCTTCCTCCTTCTCTTTTTTCTTTTCTGTTTTTTGGTTTTTCAAGGTAGGGTCTCACTTTATTTAGCCCAGGCTGACATGGAGTTCACTATGTAGTCTCAGGGTGGCCTTGAACTCAAGGCGATCCTCCTACCTCTGCCTCCCAAGTGCTGGGATTAAAAGTGTGCACCACCACACCTGGCTTCCATTTGCTTCTTTTAAATGCCTCACTGCTGATGCTGGGCTGTACAAGTGTGTCCACATTTCTAGAAGCTTGCTGGTTTGGTCCTTCTGTCCTTCCTTCCTTCCTCGCTTCCTTCCTTCTCTTAGTCCTGCCATCTCCTGCCCATCGCCCTTGTTCCATGAAGGGACTGCTGCTCTGGACATTGGAAGATACTTCACCCCTAGGACAGCCTCTTCTAGAGAGCATCACTTCTTGTCTGTATATCGGTCCCCTTTTCATTGCTAAGACAAAACGCCTGACTAGAGGGAGCTTATGAGAGCAAAGGGTTTATTTCTGGCCTTCAGTTTTGAGGGAAGTTTCATCATGGAGGGGAAGGCATGGCAGGAGCAGACAGCACAGCTGGGCATCACATCTCCACGTATCAATAGGGAGGCAGCAGAGAGAGAGGGTGACAAGCGGGTCTGACTTATAAAGTCTCAAGCCCCTCCCCCAGTATTTATTACCCCCTCCTTTATTAGGAATGCATTACACTCAAACTACCACAGTTTCTTTGGGGCTTGGAGGGAAATAGAATATGGGACCTTTTACAATGGAGATGAGGTGACATGTCATCTGGACCATAGGGCATGTGAGTTTGGACTGGTGTATTGAAAATGGCTTTTTGTGAAAAGAAGGCAAGGGCATTTCCCTTCCAGCACAAATAGATGCCCTTCCCTGCAGTCCCCGGGGGCTGGTGGTTCATTCATCCTCTAGAGTGGGGTCTTCAGGGGCCCTTGCAATGCTCTCTCACTTGAGCAGTTCAAGCTGTGCCTCATTTACCCCCAAAGGCTATGACAACAGAAGTTCAAGGTCACTTACAGTAATGTTGAGGTAAGAGCTATCTCTCATGTGCTGTCCTGTTCTTTTCCTTATTTTCTTTATCTTATGGCTTACGGGATGCCACCTTTTACTTTTTTCTTTTATTATCTCAAGTGTGTACTTGATACATTTTAAAGATGTTTCAGTCATCAGTGGAGATAAACAACAGTGGACACTACAAGCCTTAAGATGAGTCAATGGGTTCAATAGTGGCATGTCTGTTATGAGGAAAACCACCTGCTCTCTAATTGGACTGAAGGCCTGCTCCATGGGAGGGAATACATGCCTGGTACTGAAAACCTATGACAGGGGAAGTCATGAGACCTAGGGGCATAACTGTGAGTTTGAGGACAGAGTGAGATCCAGGTCAGCTTGAACTAGAGTGAAACCCTACCTCAAAAGAGAGAGAGAGAGAGAGAGAGAGATAAAGAGACAGAGAGCTGGAGAGATGGCTCAGAAGTTGAGACACTTGCTTGCAAAGCCTAAGGACCCTTGTTTGATTCCCTAGTACCCACATAAAGCCAAATACACAAGATGGTCCATGTGTCTGGAATTTGTTTGCAGTGGCCAGAGGCCCTGGAGAACCGATTCTTTCTTGATCTGCCTCTCTCTCTCTCAGAAATAAATAAAAAAAGTATTTTTAAAGACAAAGACACCAGCTGTTGTCTGGCTAATTGCAGAAGAGGTGCCAAAAAGAATGGTAAGAGCTAAAGGAAGGGTAGGACTATTTACAATGTGGTCTTTCAGACACAAAATGGACTGGATATTCATGACCTTCCAGTGCCTAGCACTACCTGCGCAAGCCCTTCATAACAGTAGGAAAAGATGATGACATCAAAATAAAAGAGAGACTAAGAGGGGGAGGGAATATGATGGAGGGTGAATTTATGAGAGGGAGAGTGGGGATGGGGAAGGAATTATCATGGTTTATTGTCTATAATTATGGAAACCTGTTAATAAAAAGTTAAAAGAGAGAGAGAGAGAGAGGGAGGGAGAAAACGATATTTCATCTGGGTTCTATTTGTTTTTGTTCTTCAGGCTGATGTAGGTGGTCATGCTGTCAGGAGGAAGCAGAGCTGGTGATATGGGTCACACCATTTAGTAGGTTACAGAATCGATCAAGAGGGCTGCATTTGGCGTCTTTAAGTAGGCCTGAAGGAATGGTGTGGGGTGGAAGACCGGAGATCACCGACATAGTCACTCATCACACTGAGTCAGTTCCAGGGTGTGCCCACGTGGGCACATGGGGACCTGGGGTCACAGAAACTCCTGGAAGCCTTGCCATGATCTCTGAACTAGAGTGGCATCTATGCCACCAGCAGCTCCTCACAGCTCCCCACCAAGGCTCTGAGGCTATTTCTCATCTGCTCAGGGATGTGGGAACTGCTGGTTGGTTATGTGCTGGGATAGAGGGCTCCTGGGCACATGGAGATGGCACTCTTCACCTCTCTCCCGTGCTCTGCTCTGGAGAAGAGCACAGGTTGTCCCATGCAGAGCCTTTCCCCATCATGGCTCTGTGGAGCTGAATGAGGCTCACAAGCTCCAGTTAAGAAGTATTGGGGGTTATCTGTCCTCTGGCTCCATGTATGCCAGGGATACCTCTCTCAGAATTGTTCTCTCCTCAGCTTGGGACACAGAGTGCCACACATCTCTCTGGGAAGCTTCTTCCTTTTTATAAGACGCACACGGTGAGTTGCTGGAACTCAACCTCAGAGGGTGAATAAAAATGCCCAATAATCTGTAGCCACAAACACCATATGCAGATGATGGCGTAACTCCATTGTTAAATGTCCTCCCGAAACCCCTGCAGTAGAGTCATTGGAACGGTGGTCCTACAATAGCTGCTGTGTTTTCTGGCGGTAACAGAGGCTGAGCAGGAAAGGCTGCGGGATGGAGTGTCTGTGCCAAGCTTCTGTTTCCCGATGTAAATGGCTTACGCTACTGTTTACACATGAACGCAAGCTTCCACTTCTGAATCATGTTAATAAAATAGCAGGGCTGGTCCATTCCAGGCACAGAGCCCCCGGAACCACTCTGTAAGCTACTTCTTCTCATTTACCCCCGGTCCCCCAACATTAGGGCTGGCAGGGGCTGAAGGCATGCAAGCATGCTGCCACTCACTGTGTCCCCCAGCTCTGGCGTGGACTTGGATTAGAAAGTGGCAACATCCTAGCCCTGCACAGTCTAAGTGATGATGGGCTGCTTTTGAGGGCCACCAGGGAGTGCTAGAGTGGCCGGGCTCTAACAATATAACTACAAATTGCACATGGCCTCGACTCCAGTTGTTTTACAGTCAGAGTATTAGAAGATGATTGGAGTCTGGAGTGCACCTGCTGAGAGTTCTAGGGTCTTGTGTCCCGAAACAATAAATTGGACCAGGGACACATGGATAGTGAAAGAAATAGAGACAGTTTAGTAAGAAAGGGTAAGGCACTCCTGAGAATGGAAGTAGGTTAGCAAGCTGAGGCAGGACCAAGCCTTGCACTAGGAATCCTATCAACTAAAGTTCCTCAGAGCAATTGCACATACTCCAGACATTCTCCAAGGATGACTTACTGGTAGAACTAAGGTGACCATCACTGATAGAACTAATGTGACTGTGCGTAGATGAAATGTTGCAGATTCAGATTTGAATAATTTTGGGTTATCTTTATCCCCCTTAATAGCCACTTATTGCTTACCTCTGTGTCTGGCCTAATGTCCTGGTGACCATCAGGTGATCAGGTAAAACCTTTTTGGAATATACTTAGACTCCCAGCCTCCACCAACCCAGGTGCTAAGAACGACATCAGATAACAGCTGAGGCCCATGGAGGAGACCTACCTGGTGTTTCTACCAGTATATTTGAAAGTGCCTTGGTTTTTGATCTTTTCTTCTGCACCTATAAAAACATATTGGACACATGGAATTTGGGGTAACCTAAATCTGTTTTTCTGGGCCATGACCACTTATATTTCACTCCAGAACAGATTGTTTCTAATTTCCTTTGAAGTGAAAGCTGCGTGTTTTAAAAATTTTATTTATGAGAGAGAGAGAGAGAGAGAGAGAGAGAGAGACACACGAGAGAGAGAGAAAATATGCTAGGGTCTCTTGTCACTGTAAACAAACTCCAGATACTTTGTGCATCTGGGTTTATGTGGGTACTGGGGAATCAAACCTAGGTAGACAGGCTTTGCAAGTCAGTACACTTAACCACTGGGCCATCTCCCCACTCCAAGAGCTGTGTTGTGTTTTCTGTTGACAGTCCCAACTCTTCATAACTATTTACATTGTATCTGGCTTCTCCCATATTCAGATACAGTAGGATTTTTTCCCACATACACACTCAGTTCTTACATGTAGTCTGGGTGAGGCAGGTTTCCAGGTTTTATGCAACTGGCTTCCTCCATACGTTAGTCTTGAGGCCCCTTGTTCTCTCCTGCCACAGAGTGTGTAGCTGCAGAGTGGACGGTTGCTGTCTTGACCCCCCCAAGTTCTGTAACAAAACGCCACAGCCCAGCAGCTTGTTGATAACAGAAGTTTGTTTCTCAGTCCTGGATGGAAAAGCCCAAGATCAAGGCTCTGGTAGACTGAGTGCAACCAGGAATGTCAAGTTTCTGGATGACAAACAATGTCCCCACTTGGTGGGAAGGCCAAACAGCTCTTGGGAGGAAGCTCATCAGAGTCCACCCTGTAGACCTCACTACCTCCCAAAGCCCCCACTTCCTGACACCATTCCCTTGGGCATTAGGCTTCAACATAAGTTGGAGGGGGGCACAGACATTCTAGCTATGGTAGTGCCCACATTCAGGGAGAAGAGTGAGCGCACACTGGCAATGTGAGGCAAGTCACTTCTCATGTATTTGTTGACAGAGGCATGGCATCTCTCCTATAACAGAGCCATAATCCCTCCAGTCCCTAAATGGCTCTAAAATGAACTTGGAAGTAATTGTGGAGGTAAATGATCTGTGAAATGTCAGAATGGCCAAACAATAATAAAATACTTGCAATTAAACCCTCCACTGCGTCCCATCCAGACTGACACAGCCTCTCCAGCACTTTGCCCTGCAGTCTCTGCTGATCTGTCTTATGGTCCGAGTAGCTCGTCTGTGAAGGGCCCCGGGGTGAGTGCCCCTCCGCTTGACAGTAAAGTGTAGTGTTTCTCTCTTGTGTGTATGCACATAATCATCACTTGGTTGAATGCCAGTGAGGACCCAGAGTGGTGCTGGGCCCATGTGCTAGTTTTGAGGCACAGGGGACTGATGCTGGATGCTTGAAAGTGGTCTGTGATGTCATCAGCAATTCGGCACACATTTTCACTTGCAAGAGGTGCCCCCCCTTCCCACATTGGAAGGATATTTTTGTCTTCTGCCTTTAGAAGTTGTTGTCTGCCACAAGGTATAACACATGCTGACGGTGGCTGATGCAGGGTGGGGCTCTGGCCTTATTTGTTTGAGTAGTTTGGTCAGGGCTATCTCAGGGATGCTGGCAACCAACTATTTCTGATTGGCTAATGCTGTATCTTTCCAAGAGTTAAGGCACACCCACACCTAGAGGCAGGTTTTGGCTCTTTTACTCCCTCCTTCACTCCAGCTCCAAACTACAGTTAACTTTTCTTTTTTTATTTAAAATTTTTTTTTAAATTTTTTTGTTTGTTTATTTATTTGAGAGCAACGGAGAGAAGGAGGCAGAGAGAGAGAGAGAATGGGCGCGCCAGAGCTTCCAGCCTCTGTAAACGAACTCCAGATGCGTGCGCCCCCTTGTGCATCTGGCTAACGTGGGTCCTGGGGAATTGAGCCTCGAACCGGGGTCCTTAGGCTTCACAGGCAAGCGCCTAACCGCTAAGCCATCTCTCCAGCCCAACTTTTCTACTTTTTAAAATTTATCTATTATTTTTATTTTTAGGGTTTTTTTTGAGGCAACCTCAATAGACTGGCCTTTTTATGGAAGAGAGAGAGAGAGTGAGAGAGAGAGAGAGAGAGGAAGACAGAGAGAATTGGTGTGTCAGGGTCTCCAGTCACTGTAATCAAACTCTAGACACATGTGCAACCTTGTGTGATTGCATCACTGTGCATCTGGCTTATGTGGGACCTAGAGAGTTGAACATGAGTCCTTAGGCTTTGCAGTCAAGCCCCTTAACTGCTAAGCCATCTCTCTAGTCCCCTACTTTTTTATTTTTAATTTTTAAAATATTTTTACTTTTTATAGTTAACAACTTCCATGATTGTAAACACTATCCCATGGTAATTCCCTCCCTCCCCCCACTTTCCCCTTTGAAACTCCACTCTCCATCATATCCCCTCCCACTCTCAATCAGTTTCTCTTTTATTTTGATGTCATAATCTTTTCCTCCTATTATGATGGTCTTGTGTAGGTAGTGTCAGGCACTGTGAGGTCATGGATATCCAGGCCGTTTTGTGTCTGGAGGAGCACGTTGTAAGGAGTCCTACCCTTCCTTTGGCTCTTACATTCTTTCTGCCAGGTCTTCCTGCAATGGACCCTGAACTTTGGAAGGTGTGATAGAGATGTTTCAGTGCTGAGCACTCCTCTGTCACTTCTTCTCAGTGCTGTGATGCCTTCTGAGTCATCCCAAGGTCACCGCCATCTGAAAAGAGAAAGTTCTCTAATGAAAAAGTAAGAGTAGCATTAATATATGGGTATTAACATTAAGAGAAGTGCTTACTGGGCTGTTTGATTATCATAGTACATACATTTATCCAGACAGCAGCAGACATTATACTCCTAGGGCTCATGACTACCCCTGTTGTAGGTTTTCAGTATTAGGGATGTATTCCCTCCCATGGACCAGGCCTCCAGTCAAATTAGAGGGCAGTTGGTTTCCCCCATAACAGATGTGTCACTATTGCACCCATTGGCTCATTTGGCCTGGCTGGCCAAATTTAACACTTTCAGTGCCCCTGTTAAGTATTTTCACTGGTGATTTCTCTCTCTCCCATTGAGCTGCATGCAGCATGGCCTTTTCCAGCTTTCTGTCAGCTGGTGTACATGGAGGAGGTTATCAGCTCAGTTCCAGCAGGATTTCTCAGTGACCTTGCCGCCCAAGTATGTGGAGTCTTGAGCAACAGGGTCTTACCATCTATTCCTGGTGGGAAACCAAGGGCCTTGGCAATGACTTGTAATGTTTTGGGGTACCAGGGACCTCCTTGGCCAACAACTCACTGGAAGGTATCCCATCCCTGGCACTGAGCACTGAAAATTTTCTAGTAACAATCTGTGGCTCCTGAGTGTTCATTGTCCAAAAAAGTAGGTTTCCATATGATTTATTTATATCCTCTTAGATTTTGATTAGCCCTCCCTCCACCTTTCCTTTACTCAGTCTGTTCCCCTGACCTCACTTAGGCCTTTTCACCCCCATTAATCTATTCTTCTACACACACACACACACATACACAATACCATCCTATTAACTTTCAGTACTATACAGTGAACACAAAAGTCATTAACACAGAGGATTATCATTCCCAAGTATCATGCACCAGGCACAACCAGGCATGTCGGGCTGTCACTCAGCTGGTAGTGCAGGGGCATGTTGCACCAGCATCCACACATACCCAAGACGTAGCACTGTGGTGACACCATGAGGACTGGGACTCTGGTTAGAGGTTTGTAGTTCCTTTATAATCCTATGGGGACACAGTGGTATAAGTGTCCTGTTACTTATAATATTGACAATCAAGATACACACATACACACACACACACACACACACACGCACAGAAAACCTTCTAAACATAAGTTTCCTGCACGTAGGTGTCACTGGTGTCTGGTATTCCAATAACAAACTCTTCCAGGCCAGAGCTTACCACGTTCTATGCAGCTTGTTTTAGACCATTTTCTGCTATAACTGAGCACCACAGACTGTTGTTTATGAAGACTAGAAGTTCATTTATCTCACAGCATGGAAGCAAGGATGTCCAAGAACATGGGGCTGGTGCATGCTGGGCACCTGACCTTGCCTCACACTGTATGGTAACATGGTGGAGGGCGTCACACAGAGACAAAAAAGCATCTCTCTCTATAAAGCCACTAAAGGGGGTCACCCTAATGACCTCATCTGATCTTGATCATTGCCCAAAGACCCACCTTCAAATCCCACCGATAACAAGAAGTTACTAGCACAGGAGCCTTGAGGGCCAAGGCTGATTCCCTTAGCTTCCTCATGTTCTTCCAGCTTGTCTGCAGGGTCCTCTCTGTCCATCCATCCAAGGCGAGATCTGTCCTTGGAGCTCAGATTTGAGTTGTCTCACTCTACAGCTATCACCTGCTTTCTGGGGGTGGCACCAGTAATACCTATAGGTCCAGTTAATCTTCTTGGAAACTCCATGCTGTGCTTGAGACCTTGCCTCAAAATCCTTTCTTAGGCACTGCCCAAAGACCACACACATAAGAAATCACCCAAGCTCAACATGTCCAAACACAGACATCCTTCTCCAACAGCTTGGTAAAAACCCAAGCTACTCATAACACTTCACCTCCCTCCCTCCTCATTTCTGCCAAGTTCCCCCTACTGTCTCTAGTCAGCTTTCTCTGCATCTCTGCCATCAGGGCCCTCATGCAGCCACCATGAATTCCTGTCTGGACAGATGGCCCAGCCCATCCTGCCTGTTTGAACCATGCTGGATCCACACTACATGTAGAGGGAACATGTGGAAATGTAATCATCTTCCTGACCACCCGCCAAGTCCTGCCTCATTCTGCCTCATGTTCCTATTGGGCTCTACTGTCCTCCCCAGTATCCTACCTCTGCTGTCCCTAGGAATGGTCTGTACCATCCCATGCCTCTTCTTCAACTCCTTCACTGGTAATTATTCATCAAGTATCAGACTTTTGAATATGAGCCAGTGGGGCAGACTCCCTATCCTTACATTCACACTGCTGGTCCCCCATTCTCTCCATACTCTACCCTTCTCATGATTAGCTATGATTGGTGTGTTCCTCAGACTGTGGGCCTGTGAGGACTGTGCCATTCCCACCTTTCACATTGGCTGGCACTGGGATGGCATGGAGCATTTGCTCTGTAAATACTTTTGAGACACTTGCACAAGCTCAGGAACGACCCAAGCCTACCAAGCTGGTGTAGAAGGACTTGCATTCTAACCATCTCTCTAACCACAGAGAGAAGTGTGTCACTTTACCCGACTCCACTTAGAATCACAGTCAGATGAAAGAGAACAGAGTGGAACTCAATGTGTGAGGAATGGCTGGGCGAATTGCATGGAATACTTGCCTGATTCCTATCTGGCTTGATGTTGAAGGTGACAAGGGGCCATTGTGGATTATTTGTATGGTGTCTTTTGTGTTGACAAGAGGCAACAAGGATCAAGGTACAAGCTCTCAGTGTGCAGGAAGTTGGGGTTGTCCCCAGGAGGAGTGAGGGTTGCTTTACAGGGAGAAATGCAAGGCCACGGAGCTCCTCTCAGTTCTTTTAGATTGAGCTCTGTGGATGGTGTATGTCTTGAGGGTCTGACTCAGGGCCTCTTCCACAGAGCTGCCTCACAGGGGGCAGGATGCTCCTGTATGAATCCATAGAAAAGAAGGCAGCATCTCTGAGCATCTTTCCTGGTCTGTGTATGCAGTGCTGCTGAGCATAGAGGTTGTAAGGCCAGAGTGCGTGGTTTGAGTTTTCATCACTCTGTCAAACTACATAACCCCATTCAAATAATACATCTCTCACGCTTCACTTTTACCATAGGCGTGTGAGGAACTTTAGCCATGGTGAGTGTGGTAAAGAGTGTCAAGTAAGGTTTGTGGTCCATGGAGTTAACTATACCATCCCCATTGTCACTGCTCCTCATCTTCATCACTGCCACCACCACCACCACCATCAATGTCATCACCACTGTTATCACCCTCATCACCACCCTTGCCATCATCAGCATTGCCACCATTACCACCACCGTCATCATCCCCATCATCACCACACTCGTTGTCACTATTAAGAGTTATTTCTCTTCTTTCCATCAAATTTATGAGCAGCTGGTGTACTTTCCGAGCATATGTAACTATCCCATCCATCTGGTGAGAGCCATATGATTCAGACTTGTGTCCATGGATTCTACAGGTAGTAAGCACATGTTTATTGCTTTCTAAATTGAAATGAGTTTTGCCAAATGTGGACCATTTGGAAGTGGCAGTTGTAGCCCGTTGAGTTGGCATGAACGGTAGAATTGACATGTGGACACTGGCTCCCAATTTCATTAGGTTTCAGTGTTTTGTTGGTCACTATGTTTTCTAAGAAAAGAGTATGGATTTAACACTTGAAATACCAATTTCATAGGACCAACCTGGAGTGAGCTGGGCTGGTATTGGGTGGTCTGTGGGAATCAGGGATGGGTTAAGCTGTTAGGAACAGCTTGGGGATTTCATGGGACTTAGCCCCCGAGTACTGCCCAGGAAAGGGAGAGTAAGAGAGTACTGTTGAAGTCAGACAAGCCCAGGATGAGCCGGGGCTCTGCTGTATGACCTCAGACCACCCACCACACATCTCCAGACTCAGTGTCCTCTCTGGCTCACAGGTTTGCCATAAACACTGGATGTGTGAGACATGCAGGGCTCAATCTGGGGAATAGAAGAGGCTGGACACAGTCAGCCCAGGAAGCCGCTGCTTTTAGGACTATAGATCAAAACTCTCTTCTTATTTATGCAAACCCATTGCTCACACACTTGGCTTAGCGTTTGTGGCTGCACTGGTCTTCAGTACCTTTGCTTTTGCAGTGGGAGGCAGCCAGAACTTGGATGGGTTCACTTGGCAAGCAAGTGCCCTGTTCTGAGGTGTCACCTGCCCTATCTGCCCAGGACCCACATCCTCTAGTCACATGGTCTCACCTAACTGCAAAGGGAATGGAGGCACCATGGAGCCTCGAGTCCCAAAGGTCAAGAGGCATGGGAACAGGCAGCAGAAGAAGCTCTGCCACATGCCTCAGTACACATTAGGTGGAACTTCTTCTGTTTGTGCTGTAAAATTATTTTAAGAGCTGGAAAATGTAATAAATTGACTTTTGTGAAGTAGTGTCTGAATGTTCACAGCAACTTGGTTCTACCAAGGCAGCGTGGTGCCAAGGTTTTGGTGAAGTGCCTAGCTTCTGTGTCCTAAAGAGAGCAGCAGTGGGGGGGGGGGTATCATGGAGTTGGGGAGCATGAGAGAGATCATGCTCTGAGTGGTGACCAGAGGGCTCTGCCACATAGACCTCCACTTGAGGCCCAACTGGCTGGGTTCTTGTCAGCTGAGTGATGTGGAGTAAGTTGCTCTAGGTCTCTGAGCGACTGACTGCATTTAACTTCCTGCCTGACTGGCACTTGATCCTAAGAGTTAAAAATATTTACAAGGAGCAAAGCCTGTTATTAAAGTGTGCAGGTCACCTTTGACCTCAAGAAGCTGCCAAACCAACTGCACTGAAGGCCAGTTGCAATTTGATTTGGGGGTGGCAGAGCTCTGAGAGTGACATAGAGTGGGTGTGTCTCACCTGCGGAGGGAATTGCTCCCTGCTCTCTTCCCTGGTGGAACTCTGGGCCTCCGGGCCTCTTGCCTTGTCTGATGTGGCACACTTACTGTTTATCTATCTGTCCTCACCTGGTCACCTTCTCTAGGCTGCATTGAGGTGGGACTGGACACAGAGGTGATTTGTGGGTAGAACTTTGCTGGGGTAAGGGATGGAAATGGCTGAAATAGGAAAACCAGAAATTCCTTATAAATTAATAGCAACAAGTCCAAGCAGATGGAGAAAGTGGAAAGCTAATCAAAGCACAGATTGGAGAAGTGGAAAGTGAAGACTGAGGATGTGAGCTCTCACAGACTTCCTGGTGTGAGGGCCCTGCATCTGTAGCTTTTTACTTGTCTTTTTGCCATATCAGGGGAGTCTTTTTGACAAGTCAAGCTAGTGCCACTGTGCCTCTTCACATAGAGCCTACTCAAAGCTTGGGGGGCAAGCAGGACAGGCCCCATGTGACCATGGGCATATTTGGAATTGAACAGTTATACCAAAGAACAGGGGGCATTCTGGGACACCTGAGGGGAGCAGAAGGGAGGGCCATGTTTGAGTTTTCAGAATTTGTGTTTGGCATGTGGTTAATATGAATCTTTCAATTCATCACTCCGAGTCATGAAAAAGGAAAGTCATTACGATTCTCTGTCCTTTGAGTGGGTCTGTATTGGTGAATCTGTCTGGCTTTTCACAAGGTGTCATCAGGATTTACATTTTCCAATTTCAGTGTACATGAAAAAATAATATATGTGATATTTTCTGCTGCACGACATCCCTGGCAAGCTACATAAAAGCCTGAATCAGTCATGCCTCTGCCCACGTGCATACCACTGGCAGACAACAGAATGTACATTTTGTGCTAGAACTTGAGGCTGTGAGCCCCAATGTAGGACCCTTAGTTTAGAGCAGAAGAAAATGGTCCTCTAGCAGTTGGTCTCACCCTGGTTTGATTCTGCTCCCCAGTGGAACAGGACACTGTCTGGAGAGAGTGGTGGTAGTAACAACTGAGGTGAAAATTTTTACAGACATCTGCAGAGTGGATGCCAAAGATGTTGGCCCTATAGTGCATAGGATGGCATCCACCAAGTCAAATAGACAAGTGTTGATAGTTCAAGAGTCGAGAAAGACTATCCTGTGATAATTATAAAAGTAGAGACAGTAAGAGAATCCATAGCTGGTGATGATGGTGGTAGTGATGGTGGTGATGATTATGATGATGGTGTTAGTGAGAATGGTGATGGTGATGATGATGGTGATGATGACAATGCCAATGGTGATGATGATGGTGATGGTGATGATGATGGTGTTGGTGACAATGCTGATGGTGATGATGATGGTGTTGGTGACAATGCTGATGGTAATGATGTGGGTGATGGTGATGATGATGGTGTTAGTGAGAATGGTGATGACAATGCCAATGGTGATGATGATGGTGATGATGACAATGCCAATGGTGATGATGATGGTGATGGTGATGATGATGGTGTTGGTGACAATGCCAATGGTGATGATGATGATGTTGATTACAATGCCAATGGTGATGATGATGGTGATGATGACAATGCCAATGGTGATGATGATGGTGATGATGACAATGCTGATGGTGGTGATGACGATGTTGATGACAATGCCAATGGTGATGGTGATGGTGGTGGTGGTCATAGCAGTGATGATGAATGTAGTGAGGCTGGTATGGTGATGAATGGTGATGTGATAAAGATTGCAATGATGTGATGATGATCACAGTAATGATGATGGTGATGGTGAGGCTGTGGTGATAGATGAGGACTGTAAGAATAATGATGTGATGATGATAGTGATAGTGGTGTTGATAAACATGTGGATTAGAGGTAAACTGGTTTTCCTCATCTGTGACTTGGATGTGCAAAGTTTGACCCCCTAAAGGGCATTTTGTATGTGCTTAGACATCCATTCTGGCCACTGGGCATTTGTATCTTGCTCCTGTCCACAGAGCAAGTTCAATGCAGGCATGTACTACCTGGCTGAGCCCATGGCTCCTCTTGGTCCCTGCCCATGTGGTGTGCACTTTTGGGCTGGGCCTCTCTGTAGGCTATCCTTGTTGCTAAGGTGCTATCTGGGACTCTGACCTGGATACTATGTATGGTACCATCTTGGATCTTGTCCCAAAGATTCTAGAGAGGAGTTCTCCCTACTCCCTAGGGCGCTCCTTCTGCTCAAGAGCCATGGGATTATCTTCTGAAGCCAGTTGTGAATGTTTGGTGTCTCTAAGAGTCTGGAGCAGATCTGCACCCACAACTCCAGGAAGCCATGCCATTCTGCTTCAATAACACCTTTCCTGAGCCCCATTGGATATCCTCCAGGGCAGCCACCCAGCAGCCAGGCCCTGAGAGGCATGCTTGCCTGTGGTCCACTATGCAGACTTGGGATAGGCTCCCTTCCATACTCTGCCTGCATGGTGATGAGACTACCACACACTGTTCAGTGAAGACTTTCTCTCTGCATTGACTCCTGCGCCTTCCTCAGACGTTGGCTTGGGGCTGAGGGTCTCCAAGCAGGTTTGTGGAGATGATTACAGCCATGTAGACTTGCATCCTTAGCTCTTGGGCTCCATGAAAGTGTCCTACTTAACTTTAGTGCCAGTGTCAGTCTCAGGTCATGGATTCTGCTGTACACTTCTGCTCAATCTTCAACTTATTTCCCCAAATGCTTACTTACTCATTGATTTATCTTTCACACAGTAATTCTGTGAATTATGTGCCACAACTCCCATTATGCTGATGGGAAGACTGAGGTTCTGCTGTCCAGAATGTGTGTGCTTCCTGTCTGTGGTGACTCATTGTGTCAACACAAGCTGGCTCCAGTGGGCACGTTAAACAGTGTGTATGGGCATCTGTGAGGGTGTTTCCAGATTGGATCAACATTGTTACCATGTTGGAACATGGACTTTGGGGTAGACTAACTCTGTGTTCCTGGGCCATGGTCACTCATATTTGGCTCTAGAGTAAACTATCTCTTAGCTGTGTATGTGTATATGTATGAGTCAACAGGAGCCTGGAGAATGTGCCCAGTTGAGCACACAAAGACGATGGCATGGCAGCTGGTGTCCTGTGGCCCTCACCATTCTCAGGCCCCTTGAGCTAGACCTCACTTCATGCTAGGTTAGGGAGCTGTGGGGTCAGGAGGCCTCCCCATCTCAGGGTATCTGAGTCAGAGGATGAAGAAGTCTGTGTGGCATGCTGGGAGGTTCTGGATGAATATGGGAGGAGAGAACTCTGGAACTCTTATGTTGCCTGGAGACATGGACTTGTCATCCATGAAATCACTAACTTTAAGTCCAGAGTGACCTCTATCTTTTGCCACTGTGGACTGAGGATCCTATGTAACAGTGAGTTCACCTGGTTCTTTGCCTAAAATTCACCCCTCAAACTACATTGCAAAAGAAAAAAGTGTTAAGTACCATTATCTCATTTTAATTTTTTAGAATAAAATCATTTTTATTAAGTTCATTATTTTAACTTGTCACTCGTTTTTCAGCTAGAAAATAAGCTCCGAGCTGAGACAAATTTCAACTAAACACTGGAATAGAATCCAATTTAGATGTCCCACTAATTCAGCGGAGCTAATTAACTCGGTTCTGCTCTGTGCCTGCATTTACTGGGACGTGATGTTTCTGTTTGGTGGGCGGATAAGGAGATAAATGGGTCACTGTATTTATGACTGCTCATTATTCCCTTTAATATCCACGCTGGAGAGGGTGCATTCTGATTACGATTAAAACGTTTTTATACCATTTTAGCAGTAATTGAGCGAACCCGGCACTTTGTAGTTTGATTCCCTCAGTTAAGTAATTGACGATTGCCAGCCGTCATTGGATAATGACACATTCAATGACGTGGCTTCTGCCGGTGTGGTGATGTTGTGTGTTTAAAAATATCTCTAAGTGCTCTGCTCAGCATCATGTCTGGGAACAACCTCTTGGGACAAGAGGGCACTTCATTATTGACAGTAGTTTGGAGAGGCCTGTCTGCTTGCACAAGCCTCCTGGGATCTAAGAGTTTGAAATTATCTCGTGTAGGCTGTATGGGTATCATGGCTGATAACACAGGCCTAGGAATCCACTTTGAGGTTTCAGCCATCTAAGCATGGGATAGTCAGGCCCTGCCAAAGCCTGGACAGCCTGTAACCCACTCATCCTCAATCTAAGAGGTCAGTGTGAGTTTCCTGCACAGTGTAACCAGCAGTCCCCTTGCTGTGACTTGAGTGCCGAATGCTATTAAGTCTCATGATGCTCTGGATGGTGTGGAGGTTGTGTTGGCCTGGGCCAGTGGCTGTGTCTGACAGTGGCAGGCTGGTGGCTGGGCACCTCACTGCCTCATGGGACATTAGGACTGTGAAAGCCCCAGGTGTAAGTGTTTGCTCAAGTGGCACTAACTAATGTCCAGCTGGCCAGAGTCCCATAGCCAAGCAGCTCTCAGGGGAAGAGTAACACCCTTTGCCAGTAGGCAGGAGGGACAACAAGAGGTATCTCGGTGGAGAGAGAGGTGAGAGGAAGCAGGACACCAGGCTCTGCTCTATCCTGGGGTCAGGCAGGCCCAGCAGGACTCCTGCCTCATTGCCCAGAGCCACGAGACATTGGCACCAGTTTCCCACATATCACGCAGGACAGGGGGTGCCTTTGACTCCTTGTCACAGCATCCTGCCTGGCATGTGGGACCCGCTAGTCACTGCTGTTCCTTGGATTGTCTGACAAGCCTACACTATTGGTTATCCAGACACAACCAGCAGACCATACGGACATCTGGTCTCGCTGTTTTCTATAAAGCTGGTGCATGGCCTCTGAGAAAATCCAAGTTATATTTCAAAACTACGGTAAAATGGCAGAGGCAGGGCTGGGGAGATGGCTCAGCTGGTAAAGTACTTGTTTCACAAGCTTGAGGACCTGGGTTCTCTTCCTGGAACCCATGTCAAAATGCTGAGTATGGTGGGGTATACTTGTAACCCCAGCACCTGGGAGGCAGAGGCAGGAGGATCCTTGTCACTCACTGGCCAACCAGTACACTCTAACTGGTGAACCTCTGGCCTCCACATGCATGCACTCACACATATATGCATGTGCACCTGCACACAAATAAACACACATGTTCACACTCACATTAAACAAGCTATAATTTTTCCTCATAAGCATGTACAATTATGTGCTGATTAAAAATAAGAACATATTATTGAGAAAACAATAATTTTGGGGTGATTTCATCACTTGAACTAATTATAATTTTTAACAAGTTCTGTAGAATTGAGTGACATATTCTTTAAGTAATGTGACTGAGGTAGAAAACCTGTACTGGTCAAGACACGTGAGCAGGAAACATTGAGTGGAAAATGGCAGGAACTCTGCTCTTAAATTATAACGAAGTGTGTGAATTTCTAGGAAAATACAAATTACCAAATGACCCACTCAGAATGGAGCGGTAATTATAAATGTGAATAAAATCATTGCTGAAAACTGTTTGTTCCATAATTTTCCCAGATCCTTGCAGTATTGTCAATAACAGTTTCAAATTTTCCATCTCCTGAAACTAGCTGTCATCGTATTTTAAAACATATTTTTAATGTAGTTTTTCCATTTTGACATTTTCCTACATGTATATAATGCCACCTGATTTTTTAAAAATGTTATCTTATTAATTATGCACTTTACTATATGGACATATCTTTTATTGGTCATATTCCCAACTCTCCCACCCCTCATTTCTCTGAGAGTCTTTCTCGGTGGGGCTGTCAGTACTCAATGCGGGCTCATGAGTGCACTAGTCAGTCTCTGTGGGTGACGGGAGATGCCTCAGGACACTCCTTCCCACACTTTGGCTCTTACAATCTTTCTGCCCCCTCTTCCCTGGGCCTTGGTGGTGTTCTAAGTTTATGTTAGTGTAGAGCTCTCAGCAGCTTTTGGATTTCTGCTTTGCTGTTTTGAGTGTCCTTAGTGTCTGACTTCTTCTCCCTGGAGCAGGTTGTCAGGCCAGCAGTGAGAGTAGCACTCATGTTTCAATCACTGCTTTTTATAGAAACACCAAAAACACAACAAACAAACAAAACAAAAGCTAACACAGATCCAGTTTTGCCAAAGTAGTCTGACTTTTGGAAGAGCCCCACAGAGATGTCACACATGTCATACCACAAACATGATGATCCCACAGAGGGAGAAACTACTGACAGACATGGTTTCATGAGTAAGTGGTGACAAGAGTTCATGTCTGTGATAGAAGGTTGTTGTGGTGGGGGGGCTGGGGGGGCTTTTCCCACTGAGGTGTGCTAGAGAGACAGGGACAGTGTAGGGGCATGGGAAGGAAAGTGGCCCATTGTCCCAGGGTCTGGCTTACCATTTCTGCTAATAAATACAGGACTGCAGGCCTCACGGATAAAGCCCAAATTACCTGCTGAGGCAGTGCACTGTCCCTACAGAAGATATCTCAAACCAAGCTGAGGACGTTCAGGTGTAGAATGGGAGACCCCAGTAGGTTCTGCCCAGTGCAGAAGTAAGAGGAGGGATGAAGGATGGATTGGGAATGTAGCAGATTCTACTGTGAGTGACATGATTCACAATGGGTGACAAAGAGGACACAAAATGGGAGAAAATTTCCCAGAAAACAGAAAAACTTCAGCCTGAAGTTTGCGGTCAGGCTCAGGGAGCCACTTGCCGAGTCAGATTTGTAGGAAGCTAGTAGCCAGGACTGGTGCTAAAAGCAATCCCACTGTGGGTAAGACACAAGGCTCAACCACCACTCCCTTCCTGACCTTCACCCGGGGCTATCAGAGAGAGGATGTGTGCTCCACTGGAGCTTCTGGTTCCCACAGCAAGGCTCTGGGACTCAGCGAGAGGTGTCTTGAGTGAGCTGTGCTCTTCGCCCCACTGACCTTGCTGCGCTGTGTGTTCAAGGATGGAGGCTGCTGAGAACACCCCAAGGGTGCAGCTTGCCAGTCTAACCTTGGCTTCACCCAGGGCCATACCCCATGAGGGATAGGAGTGGACTGGAGTACTGGATAGAAGAAATGCTGTATGAAGACACTGCCATGTGGGCATCGCTGTCTGTTCTCCCTGAACTGTCCCGGTGCCACAAAGCTCCAGGAGCCTGGCGACCCTACATGTTCCTCCTTGGCTCATACCCAGTCAGCTACAAGTCAAAGCATAGAGGCTGGCTGTGATGCTGAGTGGTGAGAGACACTGCTCAGCTGTAGCAAATGTGCAGGACCATGGCAGGAATGGGCACTTGAGGCACCTCTGTGGGGATGGGGTCTTGCTGTGGTGAAGAGCTGGAGGGTGCCATGCCTGCTTCCTGAGAGGCCTGGTCCTTGGCAAGTAGGTGCCAGTGCATGTCTAGAATGGTCCATCTGCAGGGATCCAGCCAGGGATCCAGCCACCAGCCCCAGACAGACTCCTCATCATGGGGAAGTACAGCCTCTCTGGCTTCCAGGGGTCTCGGTTCAGTGGGGCTGTTAGATTCTGACTTGTGTGTTGTGGTGTTGCATATGAGGTCAATTGTTCCTCCCTTTATTTCCTTACCATTATATTATAACTTATCCAATAAAATAGAATCAGTACCTTGAATAGGGGCTAGGAATAAAACTGGTACAGCTCCAAAGTGGCAGCTAGTTGAGGGTGAGCTTGGTGGTTGAAGCTGTGACTGCTTCCAGCTACAACCTTGTGTCTCTTGGGCCATGAGTACAGGCGGAGTTACTGAGTATCCTCCTTGCCCTATGGAGATGGGTGGTGTTATAATAGGCTAATGGTGCAGAATGTTCTTGAAGCTACAAGAGATAATGTTGAAGGTGACATCCCACTGACCACCTGGTGGTGGGCAGTGGGGTATAGTGGGCAGGGGCCATCCAGGGGTCCCTGTTCCCATCCCATACCTTGTCAGAAAAGGTCACTTTTTACCACTATTCTTTTTGCCTGACATTGTTTGTTGCACAGAGTGTCCAGCCCTCCTTGGCTTACATGGATCAGGTCAGCCATATATCTCTTGTGTTTTCAGGAGGACATTATGTGTACAGGTGGAGGGCTGGGCTCAGGGATACCAACTATGGCTAGGAAAACAGCTCTGACCCTAGGGAGGGTGGACTCTGAGTGAAAAGTGCCAATGGCTAACAATGGATAGCATCTGTGTGGCACCGAGGCCCCTGGTAGGTGACCTGTCTTCCCAAATGTGGCTGAGTCCTGGGTGAGCAGGGGTCAGTGGTCACCACTGGAGAAGGCACAACACAGCTCCTGGGTCCACGTGGCACCTCTACTGCTTGACACTGCTTGAAGTCTGGGGCTTCTCAGCATACCTCCATCTCTAGGCACACTGGTCCTCAGTATGGTCAGCCATTCTCTGTGCCAAAACCATGCCTGCAGGAACTCTGCTTCCCAGCAGGTGAGCATCCATGCCAGGCTAGAGCTTCAGGTGAGCACCATGGCCTTCTTCTCTCACCCCCACCCCCCGTCTGGGACCCTTTCTTCCCCTGTTCACCTTCTGGGACATACAGTCACACACAAGTGGAGGGCAGGCATGGACTGCAGCTCTTGCCATCCCTGGATAGAAGCTGGAGACTGACAAGGCATTGTGTCTCGGCATCTATGTGTAGTTTCTCCTCTACCACATGAGACAACTAGTTGCCAAAGGCCCTTAGGGGACGTGAATTGACCTCTCTGTTTATCTACTAGGTGGAAGATGAGCCACGAGGGCCTGGTGTTTGCATTTGCTTAGCTGCTTGCTGAACATGCTCACCATATAGATGAGAGGATTGAGCCTTAGGTCCCAGAAGGGTGCTTGAATGGCAAGTCACAGATCCAGGGATGATCTCGTCCCTGATTTCCAGGAGCCATCTATCCCTTCTGCTCCATCCTGTGTTCTTTGTGCTTCCTCTGAAGCCTCCACTGGTGGGAGAGTTTTACTGAGAAGCCACACACCTATGATGGGTTCAGGGAAGCCAGAGAGAGAACAAGCCAACCTTGCCTTCTTGTTCTGCCCCAGACAGAGGAACCTTGCACTGTCACAGCCACCTCAGCACATCAGAGAATCTTCAGAACAGCAGAACACTGCAGTGGGCCATGAGTCAGGAGCACAGACAGAGAAGTGGAAGCCAGAGAGTTCTTAAAGGTGAAGTCAAGATTACATAAGACTTTCTGCAATATGCCACGAGGATCAATAGTAAGAGGACTATAAGCCAAGATTAAACAGATGTCTTTGCAGAACTATTTCCTATGTAAGTTGTGGCTGCCTTTGCAAGGTCCTGGTGCTGGCATAGTCTCTCATGATAGCTTTTGTCACTGGCTTAGTGCACATAATCCTTCAATGATTCCATGATTTTCAGGCTCTTGTTTAATTTATCTTATTAGCTGGACTTGCAAAAGTGACTTTGTTTTGATTCTGACACTTTCAAAGCCCCACCATCCAGGTACAGCATTTGTGTTAAATGAAACTTCCTTCAATCCCCCTTGTCCTACCCTGCTTGGCAGGGCATCCAGGGTCCAAGGGTGGTTCACCCCATTGGGAAATTGCTCACACTAATAAGGATGCAGCAGCACACCTTGTGGAGCAGTGTGGCCTTCCTCCCACACCAACCCTGATGGAACCAGAGTCATGGCTCTGCCTGTCTGTCCCTTAGGCTCCTTGTGCCTTTGAGACTGGTGTTCAAGTCTCCAAGAGACTCAATACTTGGTACAAGTCCTGCCCTCAGGATGGAATCCAGTTATTGTTTCTTGGTGTCAAACTGCTCAGTGATTTCTAGGCTTTTCATCAAATTCCTATGCAATCCTGCCTGTGATATTGCCCAACAGGAAGTAATAGGAAGGTTTGGGTTTGGTTTTCCCAAGGACTACCCTGTGTAGGTGCCACTGTGGTCTCCACTCTGGTGACATGATAAGAGCTATTCAAGGATAGAGGAAGAGAATGCTGGGAAGAAGAGTAGGTCGTCCAATAGTCACAGGAGTGTGGTGTGCTTTTCCAGAGGCACACAGGCTTGTCAGTGAGCATGGGGCCTTTCTCTGCGAAACACTGACTCCCACTTCAAGAGAAGGAAAGAGGTGAAAGTTGAGATAAGCTGGGAGAAGACATGGTCAACTAGATGGACACTGTAGGGCTGTGAGTCCAGATAGGAGGGCAGGGCCGCTGGCTGAGATGGTTGGCTCTTTTCCTCCAGTGAAGGCTTAGTGATGATGGTCCCAGTCATTCAGTTAGGGTGCTTCAGCTGGCTTCTGAGCATGCTCGTTAGTGAACTCTTGTGTGGGGAACTTTCCTGTTCCTGGACCCTACAGAGGATGCCAGGGACACAGCCTCATGTCCTTGCACAGTGGACAGTCACCCACAGACAGATGTCAGCTTCTGAGCAATGTATTCTGGGAGAGTCAGTGGTGCCACAAGCACTTGTTCTCTAAGCTTCAATTGGGAGATGCCATACTGTGTGCACTTTGATGAAAGGAAGCCTGTTTTTTTGTTTTGTTTTGTTTTGTTAATAGACAACTGGCATCTCACAGCCCTGGTGGGGCTTCAAGCTCAGCCTAATTTTTATCTCAAGCCTTCCTTGTGCCTAAAACAGTGCCATTCTCATTCAGATGAAGGGCTATTATAGATACATTTGTTGACTTTCAGAGTCTACATAAAGTCCTTAAGTCCCTTAAACCTCAATTGCATATCCATAAAACGACTAAGCATTACTTAAACTTGGGACAGAGTTCAATGTTGTCGCATTTCATATGTTACGAAAGTTTGATGAGATAGTTATTGTCAAAACTGACAGGGTACCTAAGTAAGAATTTACATGCAGACTAGAAATTGAGTAGTTTTCTTTGATTTATTTTATGATCAGAAAGTGGAGTGATTTTACTAGTTAGTTCTTTGATTCTTTGGCTATCAAAGGACAAAGGAGACGGCACACGATGTGCTCATGTCACACTGAGTGGTAGGGTATCAATCAGCTGCTGCTGCTGCAAAGTGGCTGTGTAATGAGTGGACATGACTGCCAGCCCAGGGCTCTGAGTCACAGTGGTGGTATTGGCTGTGTAATGAGCAGATATGACTACCAGTGAGGACACAGAGGCACGTGGTCCAGGCCAGGACCCTGAATCATAACGGTGGTGGTGGTTGTGTTTTGTTGGCAGCCTTCAGTCTTGGTTTTTGGTTATCTGACAGTTGCGGGAGAATCAGTGAACACTGTTGGCTGGAGCAGGTGACCAGCTCCTTTAGCCTCTTGTTCTCTTCCTGGACATTCCACGCTCAAGAGCAACGATAAACTCCCGTGTGCTGTCATGGCACATGGGCAGGACAACATGGCAACAGTCCTCAGAATTCCTAAATCTAAAAGAGAAAAGTGATGATAAAGAGAAGCTTGACAAGCATTAGAGAAAAAGAAAGGAAAAACGAGTACCAAACTCTGAGAGTTAATGAAAGGAATAAAAAGAAATTAAATTAAGAAAATGAAGGCAGTTTTAATGTGACTAGAATAAATCCTCCTCAAAACGACAGATGATCAATGGATTCACAAAGTGAATCGGCTCTGTGATTTATAAGAAACACTTGAAATGAAGAGGCAGAGGAAGGGTGGAGACAAATGATGACTGAGGAATAGAGACTTACAAGCCCCCTAGAGGGAGGCAAACTACTATAGTACGGTGATTTATACAATCTGTGAGAAATTCGCATTTGTTACCATGGGGTCTTTGTAGTTGGTTGGGGTTCCAGGCTCTCTGTAACTTTAACTAAGAATTGAAAGAGCACACATGGACAGTTGATAGTGTGGTGCTTTATTTTAGAAGCGAAAGCAACAGAAAAAGGTGGATATGTTGTGCATGAGCCACAAGCTTATGCAAGATGGCCCCAGAACCCCTGCTTCTTTGGGGTTCTTTGGGGAAGAGCCAACCCCTAGAAATGAGAACTGGGTGGATCCTTCCCCGACTCACTGACGGACTGTAATATAACTGGATGACCTGCATGTGTGGGGAGGGGGCTGTATGTCCCATAATTTTAAGCATATGTGTGCTCCATCATGTGTACATATAAGATGGTAAATGGGTGGTTTCTTGTGATCAGGAAGTCAGCAGATGCTGCACTGTGTAGAGATTGTGGTCCCCACAGCTTGATAGCCTCACCAGAACAGATAAATAGAGGAGCAGATAGGAGAACGTGGGTCTGATCCCCACAGGAAGTGGGCTGAGCTTCAGTAAAGGATTTAAATGAAGAAGCAGGTAAGAACACAGACAAGCACACGGGCAAACGCGAACCTCTTTCCTGGAAGCCAGACACTCAGGTCAGTCTTCACTGGAGGTGATGGCGATGTGCTTACCCAGCTCATCTCACCCCCATGGATTCTTCTAGAATAGCCTGGGGGTAGCTTTTCATAGAACCAGCAGGAACACTGGGTAGCTTCTCTGTCAATTACTGAGCTGAGATGGAGGTAAGGAAAGCCTGCACAAGATGTGCTTTTTGCTATTTCTCAACCTGGCTGACGGGGGAAACATTTCTTAAACTTGCTGTTAGCAGTGCACATGAAAGGGCAGTCAGCTGGAGGTGCAGTTTGCACTGAAGACTTGCTTCAGCCTTGCAGTGATGGGCCGGGGCAGGGAGCAGAGGACCCAGGCTGGAACATTTGCATCCACAGGAAAAAAGACAGGAACTCTCTGCAAAGCGACACTTCTGGGGTCACGTCTCTGAAATTCCTTTTTCTGGGAGGTGAATGGAGGGAGGGGTGGGAAGCTTGAGTTCAGAGTGCGTTCTCCTAAGGTAGGTGTTCATCTGACACACAATGGCTTCTCCCCTGGGAATCTCAGTATGTGTGCGGGTGTGGCTCTGTGCTCCCTGCCTGCTCACCTGGGCTGTCTCAGTTCCAAGTCCTTCTTGGCTCTTCTGTGTGCCAAGCACCTGTCTGGTGTGCTGGAGGCTTCCACTTGCATTGGCGCCTTCAGCTTGTTCTTGGAAAGTCTGCTGGATCTGCAGAAAGAAGTATTGGGCTCTGTAACTAAAACCTGCTCATGACGGACTCAGAAACCATGGAGGAACCAGGCTGCTGGTAAGGATGTTGAGATAGCTTTGCTTGCTACAAACCAAATAGCCAGGCATTCTTCTAACACCTAAATATTTTCTTTTCCCTCCTTGAAGGAAGAGCTAGGAATGCCCATGTGTGGTCCATTTTTCTGACCCACAAAGGCTTTGTTCTGTCTTGGTACAATTTGACTCTGGGCCCATGTTATCTGCCAAGCTGTGCCAGACCCACAGGTGGTCTGATTGGGGGTACAGGGCCTCAACAGATTTTAATCTGCATGCAGTCCACCTTGAGAGATATGTAGGTGCCAGTAGTGTCTCACTTCCTGTGTGTAGGAGCTTTTAATGGAGTGTGGGCTCCGAGACCATGGCCCCACCTGAGGTGAAGTCCAGGGAGCCGCAGACTGATGGCAATTCTGGTAATGCTGATGCTCATGGCCCTGCAACTGCTGACTGGTGAATCAGAGTCAGAGGAAGAGCTGGAGCTACTGTGCCGCATGCTGGTGCCTTTTGCAGGCTGCGAAGAGCTATGTCAACACTGAGAGGATAACAAGACCTTTCCACGGGTTCTGATATTAGACACGCAGCTGCCTAGGAGACTCAAGACTGGGAGGCTGTCCACCTTCCACCTGAGAAGGCGAGATGTGATTTAATGGACACTAAAATCCCACTTGTGTACCTGGTGCAGGTCACATGTCACATGTCCTTTACTGCATACAGTAATCACTGGGTCTTTGTTCACCAGCCACAAAGTCACAAGGCTGCTCTTGCAGAACTTCTGCCCAGTGGGAGGTCTGTATCAGCCCCAGGATCCTGGAGTAGAAGGTCCTTCTCACAGCACATAAATTTATTTTCTAGCTAACTGCCAGCCTGGGTGAGTAATTCACTTGTCGCTCTGCTCTGGCTCTAATAGGCTTACTAAGCCCCGGAGTCTTGGAACCCTTCCAGGACCAGATCTAACATACAGCACAGTTCCTCTGCTTGTTTGTGCCAGGAAAGAATTGAGAGGTGAGTACACACCTGCGCTGGGCCACACCCACGTGGGCATCTGCCGAGGCAACATGCTGTGTGGGGAGTGAGTCTGGCTGGCAGTTCTTGTGGCTGCTCTCAGGGCTGCACAAATGTCCCCCTCTTGTCACTTTCATCACTGCCACCTCTTCCTCATGACTGTCTGTCTTCTGCCCAAACATGCTCTTTCTCTGCCCCACCGTCCTTTCTGTAGCAAGAACAGTTTTCATGAACCACGAACTATGAGACATGTACTTAGTTTTCCTTAGCATCTGTCTGTAATTTCTCATGGGATGTGGCTTATAACTGGGCAGGAGTTTGGTCTTGTCTATCCTCAGATGTATTTGATGGACCCTCAGAAAACTCTCACTGGATAGGCAGCTGAGTGGGCGCATCTGTGGTTTCTCTCCCCTCCCAGGCTAGGGGCCCAGGCCCATCCAAGACTCTTGGGTACGTGCTCCAGGATTCCCAGCCTGGGTTAGTCCCCAGCTCCTCCCTGCTGCCTTCTGAGACTCCCGGACTCTCCCATCTTCTCCTGGGACAAAGCAGCCTTTTATAGTCCACAGTCAAGATGAATGAAAGCCTCCCTGGCCTTTGGGAGAGTTCAACTGTGTGCCTATTTTGTGTGGTGTCTGAATGGACCTCCAGATGCTCCCTATATCCACAATTCATTGTACCAGTTGCTTGTGGTGGTCATACCTTTACTGAAGGATGCTTCATTGGGCAGACAGACCTCCTCCATCTGTCTTCCTGGGAAGGGAGGCCTGCGTTTGCCCATGGTGGATGTCATCCGTGGCTAACTCCAACCTCCTGGTGGGTCCGGGAGCATGTGTGTAATAAGGTGACTCCATGAACTTCTCAAGTCCACAACTAACAAGAGGATGGAGCTCACACAGTCTTCAGAAGCAGCCACTGGGTGGTGTGGGGGCCTCAGAGACCCAGAGTGGGGGAAGGCGAGAGAGGAAGAAGGCAGGAAGAAGGTGGGTAGCAAGGGATGAGGATGGAGGGAGAGTCAGCAGAGGGAGTTTTTGGAGAGGTTGGCTAAGGTAGGAATGTTGTCACAGTGATGTCAGTCCTCTGGCCTGACATAAGCTTGCTCCTATCAGGATGAAGAAAGGGAAGGTGGATCTTACATAGTCCACAGCCTCCTCAAATTCCTTGGATTGGGACCTCCTCAGTTTTGTGTAAATACAGAGCAGTGCCAAAGGCTTCACACAAACCCATGTCGCTTGCGTGATGCCAGACAGTCACATTTGCCTGGCCTGAGTAGGTGCCTAACAAATGCCGTTGACTGAAATGAGTGGAAAAGAGAGAGAGAGAGAGATCAGGGTAGGAGGCAGCATAGATAAGGGCCTCATACAGGGAGGGTGACCCATAGGGACAGGCTGCTTGGGTGTGCTGTGTGGTTGGGTAAGGACATGTCCAGAGTTCCTGGGACAGGGGACGTTCTGGAGACATGCCTCCTTTTAGTTTGCAGCTCTGCCTTTTGGCTGTAGTGATCCTGGGAGCAGTGTGTGGCGCCTTTCCTTCCTGTCTCATCAGTGATGGTGAGATGTTTGTGAACTCCAGCCTAGGGAGTGGACTTCACTGATTAATGAGATTTGGTGCTGGCATTTCTTCTGATCATCTATTTTTTTTCTTGCATAAATTCTCTGAATGACATGTAGATAAATTCTTAAAATTATGAGTGTTCCCTCGAGACAGGGTTTCATCATCTAGCCTACTTAATTTATTAGTTACAATTATAACTCAAAATGGCACCAACTTCAGTATAATCAAAAACTACGTTTCAATTATTCATTGAGCCTTTAATTAAGAAGCCCCACTAAATTAATAAATGCTTCAGGACGGATGTAATGAAAAAGCTTCTTGGAAAGTCTTGAACAACTTTTCTTCATCACAGGCATTAAGTTTCTGTCTCCAAATAGCTACAAGACCCCTGCTTCTCCATGGGAGGACCCAGAAACAGCCCTGGGAAGGTGTGAAGCTATGTAGTCCTGAAGGTGAGGAAAGGATTTCAGTTCACTTTTCTGCCAGGACCATAGGTGTACAGGGACGAGGGTGCCTTGGATGGAGCTGGGCTGCACCTGGCCAGAAGCTGGGGAGGTCACTGTCCTTGGTTCTGATCCTGCCAGGTCCTCTCAGGACCAAAGTTTTCTGGAGAATAGGATGGGTCCACATGGAAGGGTCCTTCTCCTGGGAGGCATGTTTCCTCCCCAGGGGTAGTTCTCCCAGTGCTCAGTCTTAAATTGGGTGATGAAAGGCAAGATGTTGGCTTCAGGGAAAGCCTCTTTGCCAGCACTGTGTACCTGGGTTCAGGCGGCCTCTCCATGCCTTCTGGAGGCCCTATGTCCAGGACCCTTCCTTCCTACCCATCACACCAACAGCCTCATTTTCAGCAGATGTGATGCTGGGGCAGCTAGGCAGGCTTATCTCTGCCCTAAAACCACCAGTTCCATAGGCCCTGTCCTTGCTGGGGGCCACCTGTGAGTGAACAGACCAGTTGAGGCAAGGGTTGCAATGATGTCATCAGAGTGAGGTAGATGCCGAGACAATAAACACCTGTTGTTAGGAGACCTGGTGGTTTTCAAATGCCTGGGCTTAGGAGAGTCTGCCTGCTGCCTCACTGGGTGTGACCTTGCTCAGGTCAGGCCAGTCTGGAGGGCTTCTCCTCTCTGACCATCACAAGTCCTGGGAGAGGTACAAGGTGTCTGCTGCTTTCAGGACTTACCCATCCCCATTTGAGGTGACATGAGATCCCAAGACAGCACCAGGGGCCGGGCATACTCAGCAGAGCTGAATCCCTAGAAAGATGCTGGCAGGACCATTTCTGAGACTCTATCAGGAGTTTTTGAAAAATTGAAGAACAAAGAATTTATGTGCGATTAATTCCTTGTACTGTAGTGCTTGTCAGAATATTACTAAGCCTGTAGCAGCCAGTTAATAATGCATCTGCATGTAACGTCGCTCACTTTATCATCCTGAGCATTAGGGATTCCAGTGCCAGGACCGGCACACTATGTTCAATTATTTATTAATAAAACATAGACAAGCAATGAGACAATACAAGCAGCATTTACCGTCCAAAAGGAGTGGGAAAGCATGCTGTCCCAGATCTCTGCACAGTAAAATAGACTGGCAAGCAGTTTTTGTGGAGTCTTGTTTGAATTTGGTCAAAGATTCTTAAGAAACCAGTGTCTTTGGTTTCATCTGTGCCTATTGATGTTTTTCTGCCCCTGGGCTCAATGCCACTCATCTCCAGGTTTCCTTTTACATATCAGTAAGAGGATTATGTGGGCAGACTGAGGGCTCAGACCATAGAGCTTAAGGCAAAAATCCCTCTACCTTCCTTGCAGACCTTCCAGGACTTTACCTCTCTTTCCCCATATATATATGGGAGAGAGAGAGAGAGAGGGAGAGAGAGAGAGAGACTCACACAGACACACAAGGAGATAGACAGAGACATACATAATCACACAGAGATACACACAGACACATGGACACATGTACAGACATACAGAGACAAAACTCATAGACACAGAGAGATAAACACAGATACACACACAAACACACACATATACACAGACACACAGAGATATCAGCACACACACACACACACACACACACACACACATGTTCTTGGTGGCCCACAGCTTTCTGGGGCAAATCTTAGGACTCCACGCAGGACAGTCTAACCTGCCCTTGAATGTCCCTTAAGAAGCGGTGTGTGGAGTTGCCTTACTTCTACTGGGCACCTCTAGTAGGGTGGTGTGCATGGCAGTGATGGTCAGGAACGATGGCTGACAACACAAGTTTCCCACAGAGAAGTGACTTCTGGTGTGGGCTGTGTTCTCACCTCCACACATCTAGATTTCATGTTGGCTCCTGCACAGCACTCACCCTCAGAATCTACCCCTTCACTTGAAAGTCCTTAAGATACTTTAAGGGTTCTTTGATGTACCCTCATAATCTTTGTGAGCAGAGTAAACCCCGTCCTATTGACAGAGTCCCTGAGTTATGGAGCTCCTGCGCTCCGATATGCACTCCAATAACCAATTTGGCCTCCTGCAAACATGGAGTGGCTACTGTAAGCTATGAGTCAAACCAAAGGCAGCAGACAGCCAGGAGCCCCTGTGACCCTAGACTCTAGCAAGGTGTGCTGAGTGCTCTCTGAGGTGGGGGACACCCAGAAGGCTGGGGTGCCTTTGGACAGATGATCCCCCAACCTTATGTCAGGGGCCCAACGGGTCATGCTACTTTCCCACCTTAAGCCTTTTCTTTTGGTATATGGCCTAACTTGTTCATCTTTCCACATCCACGCACCATTTCCTGGACTCCATCTTGCTCACAGACTGTGTTCTTCCTTGTTCTTGTCCATTTTCAGAGCAGTGCGATGAGAACTAGGGGAAACTTGGCTCTACCTAGTCCTGCACTCATGAGAGGAGGCGAGAGTCAGGGCAGGGCTGCACTTTCTTCCCTTCCTTCCATAATGAGTTTATTTTGCTGTAACCATATTCTCTCCTCCCTAATCTTTATTCAGCAGCATAATTTTAATGTCAAACGATGTTCACTGGCTGCCAGTTCTTCCCATGCTGGGAGGACACTTTGGGACAGCCATGAAAATGCAGTAGTTTGTGCTTTTATTCCTCCATTTGTGTGACTTTTCACTGTAAAAATTTCAAAGGTAGAGTGAATAGTATAAATGCCAGCATCTACCTCAAATTAAAAGTCAGGGACACCAGCATTCTGCCAGGATTTCTTCGTCCATTTGTCCAAAGATTTTCCTCATATTCTAAAGTGTTCCAGACATTGTGCCATTTCAACTAATGACAGTTTATCTACACATATATGCGTGTGTGCATACATCTGTTCATCACCTATCTGCCATATGACGTTTGTATACCTATTGACCCATGTATCTGTCATCGATCTATCTACCTATCATGTTTCTCTATTTCTTTCCTCATACTCCTGCCACCAGAGATCAAGCAGCTCCATTGCCATGCCTTCCCCACAATGACAGACTGACCTTCAAACTGAACCAAAATAAACCTTACCTTCCTTACATTGCCTTTGTTATGTATTTTGGGCAAAGCAAAAGCCAGGTGAGGTACCTCACACACACTTTTTTTTGTTTATTTTTATTTACTTATTTGAGAGTGACAGACAGAGAGAAATAGGCAGATAGAGAGAGAATGGGTGCACCAGGGCCTCCAGCCACTGCAAACGAACTCCAGACGTGTGTGCTCCCTTGTGCATCTGGCTAAAGTGGGTTCTGGGGAATTGAGCCTCGAACTGGGGTTCTTAGGCTTCACAGGCAAGAGCTTAACCACTAAGCCATCTCTCCAGTCCTTATATTTTTTTTTTTTTTTTGAGGTAGGGTCTCTAGCCCAGGCTGACCTGGAACTCAGTCTGTAGCTTGAGGCTGGCCTTGAACTCACAGTGATCCTTCTTCCTGATTTTCTTATTGGTCAAATGGAAAAGGAAGAGAACATTAACATACTATGGTGACTCTTAGAGAGCCACCAGGCATGGAGAGACAGCACAAGCCAGTCCCAAAGACCTTGGCCTGTGTGGGTAGGAGGATCTCTGTGAGGGCTGACATTGGGACTTGATCCCCCAACTGACATCTTGGTTCATCTCTGGGCCTGTCTGGGCTCCAGGTCTTCCTCTTGGGGAGAAGTGCTTGCCCATCTAAGCTGGTGTCCTTGGGGTCAGAACACAGAGGGGGACCCTCTCCTCATATGGAGGTCTGGCTCCACAGCATGCTAATAGCCCGATCTTGACCACATCTAGGAGATGAGGTTACTCTTTCTGCTACTTTCAGCTTTGCCTCCACTGTGCTGGGCAGAAGAGCCTGTGATTGGTAGACCACCAACCAGGTGTAGACAGTCACAGTGACACATGCGCCCCTCCCATATTGTCAGTGAGCCAATGGTGTTGAAGACATAAAGCTGCAGCTCTCGTGGGTTGCAGGCAAGCCCTCTCTCAGTGAAAAAACAAAAGAAAACAACAACAACAAAAACCAAATCTTTCAACACCTCAGTGGTTAAGATAGAAAACAAAATTCATTGAACTAAGTATTAGGTAGAAGAAGATGGAAATAGAGTAACAAAGCACATGCAAAGACGTTAGGGTTCCTGAGTAAATCAAAGAGAAAGTGGAAAGTAGCAGGTTGGAAGAGATGTATCGAGGAGGCTTTATAAATAAATTAAATAACTATTTCTTTTAATAGACTAATAAAATAGATAAATGTCTAGCAAATCTAATCAAGAAAAAAGTAAGAGTAATTCCATATACAACTTATGGATTTTAAAAGGGTTGTAGCCATGTAAAGTGGCATTCAATAGAGGTTTCTTAGGATTAATGAAACGATACTTTAATACAGAATTTTCTATGCAACTGTATGGTTACAGGTTTGAAATGAGATGAAATAGGTGATAGTAAGGGAAAATACAAATTACCAATATTGACTTTGGAGGAAGGGTTCACAGCACACTTGTAAGACAGCTCAGCACAAGATAAGCTTACAGAAATCAATAGTTTTTCTTACACTAGAAATAAATACTTAGAGAAATGAGGAGAAATATTTTATGTACAATGTTGGCAAAACTGTACAATGCAAAGGAATCATCTTTACTGTGAAGGCCCAGAGGTGCCTGGACAGGTCTTCTCAACAGAGGATGAGGAGAGCTCAGAGCCAAAACCTGGCTCACCCTGCGGGGAACGGCACCTGAGCATTATGCTCCACTTCTCCCATCCTACCCTAATCAGGGAAGGGTAATGCAGGGGATTGCCTGGCATCTTCTTTAATGTACTGAAAGTGAGCACTGATGGGAATTCCTAAGAATAGTCAGAGAAACAGAAAAACAATAACTACAACATAGCTTGGTGTCTAATGGAAGCTTCCATGCTGTGGGAATCAAACCACCAAGGTCTAGCCCAGGGGAAGAAAAGCAAAGGAGACCTTGAAAACTCAGAGCCAGAAGCTAATCCTTGGAATCTGACCTAGGGAGAAGGGGGTGTCCAAGTGTGGTGGTGGGAGGAGGGTGAAGAACCACTGCCCTCCTTTCCTTCCTCCTCCTTCTTCCTTACAGCCCTGTCCTTCTCTGCTCACTATTCTTCTCTCTCTCTCTCTCTCCTTCCCGCCCTCCCCAGCTTCCTCGTTCACCTTCTTGGCAGGGTCTCACTGTATTCCCCTATCTCAGCCTCCCAAGTTACAGATGACAAGCATGAGCTACCATGCCCAGTTTCAAGAAACACATTGCATCAATGCCGCCAGCACAGCCGTCCCTATACAGCCAACCCGGGTCTGGATGGAGGACGAGTCAATGCCTCCAGAACAGAGGTCCCTGGTCTAGATAAAAGGGACACATCAGTGCCACCAGCACAGCAGTCCCCGTACAGCGGTCCCTCGTCTGGATGGAAGGAACAAGTCAATGCCACCAGCACAGCCGGCCCTGGTCTAGATAGAAGGGACACGTCAGTGCCGCCAGGACAGCCATCTCTACGGTGGTCCCTGGTCTGGATGGAAGGGATGCATAGCACCTAACAGAAATACAGACCAGGATGGGGCATCAGCTTCTGAGACAGCAACCATTACAATGACAGTCACACCCAGGAGCCCATCCTGGGGGCTCATATGTAATCTACAGATGAGGGAGTAATTCTTAGTGAGGAATTTAGAAGCCATAAAAGAAAGCCATTTGTGTCCAAATAGATATTAAAATATTTTGATGGCCAATATGAAAGTGATATTGGTGATTACTCTCAGTGCAGATGACAGATGTGCGATTATTATTTATTATATCCAGAAACACATAGTGTTATTAAAAAGTTGGCAGAGGATGAGACTCACAACCTAACAAATGTTTGAAATAGATAGTCCAACACTCAGCTACTCAGAGATTTTCAAATTAAAAAAAAATCTATGTTTAATACTTCCAGACTAAATAAAATAAGAGGAATGGGGCGGGGGGGATATGCCAGCCAGAGTAATGCTGTTCATCTGCATCATGCATGTGAACCCGGGAAGTTAGAGTGCACCAGGAAGCAATGGGACAGGTGTGCAGCCCCTCACATGCTCTTGACACCAGCAACCCCTTCTTTTTTTTGTGGCAGGCAGGGGACACAAAGATAAGTGTCCAAAAATATGTAGCAATCCCACACTTGGATCTATAATATGCAAAGAAATTGCCAAAACGACATGACAGTCAGGAAAACATTTGCCGTGAAAAGCATGAGGCCCTGAGAACAAGCACCTCTGTGTCCCCCAGGCAAGTCTGTGTGCCGAAAACATGTGCATGTACCTGTGGAGCTCAGAGGTTGACGTTGAGTGTCTTCCTTGATTGCTCTCCACCTTACCGAGGCAGGCTTCCTTACTTGAAGCCAGGGCAGGCTGATTGGGTAGTCTAGTTAGCCAGCTTGCCCTGGAGATTCTGATTCCCAAGTGCTGGGATTATAGGGGGCCACCACACCCACCCAGCATTTACGTGGGTACTGAGGATATGATCTCAGGTTATCAGGTTTGTGAGGCAAGTGATTTATCCCCTGAACCATCTGCACAGCCCCTCTATGTCCATTTAAAGGTTATTTTAAATATTTTTTAATTGAAAATCTCTGAGTAGTTGAGACACCCCCACTGTACAGAAAGGTTAAGTGTGGGGAGCTGGAGAGATTGCTCAGTGGTTAAAGGTGCTTGCTTGCAAAACCTGATGGCCCAGGTTTGATTCCCCAGTACCCACATAAAGTTAGATGCACAAAGTAGCACATGTATCTGGAGTTTATTTGCAGTGGCAGGAGGCCCTGGCATGCCCGTACTCATTCTCTCTCTATGTCTATCTCTTTTTCTCTGCCTCTCTCTCAAATAAGTAAACAAAAATTTTTAAAAGAGGTTAAGTATGGACCCTGAAGGCCAGTGCCTCCTGCCCACCCTGCCTACATGGTGTCCAGCACTGGACACAGCACTGTGTTCAGAGGACCCTGTTGGAAGAGCAGAGCTGTCACAACAGTGTGTCCTGACGCTGAAGCCAGACATGGGCTCTTCCTCTTGGGCAAGGACATGGCTGGGACAGAGGGGCCCCTGCTGTGGCTCAGGAGAAGCTCCTGGAGGGGACTATGTGAGGTATACCTGCCTCTTTGTCTCTCAGAGATACAGGGAGAAGGTGACCAGGTCCACTGGAGGAACAGGACAGATGGCCCTGCCACACTGAGCCTGTCCTAGTCCGTCCTCAGGGTATGCCCTCCTGTACGGCCAGCCAACTGCTTCTCCATTTCTCGTTAAGATTACCAGACTTCCGTCTGTTAGAAGTATACTTGTTGAACTTCTGAGTGTCATTGAGACATGTCTTCTGCTGTGAGTTTTACTGTACAGTGGGTGTGTCCATCGCTCAGACTCCGTGGGAGCAGTGTCTCAGTACTGAGTGCAGTTTACGCCCAACCACAGGGTGTGGCTCATCGGGTTACAGGTGGAATTACTGAATCCTGGGAACCTGCTTGGAGATATAAACATTTACAAACAACAAAAACCCAAACAGACATGCTGTATGTGGCATTGTTTGACATATTTGCATATTTATGAAGTTCTGTAATTTGAAAAGATATCTTTCCTGGCCTCTATTCAGGAATATATTGCCATGTGTCAAAATCAAAGCAATCAAAACCAACCCTGCCAGCCAGTAGCAGCCGTGTTTGTTACCCCGTTACAATATCAAGATATCTTATTTATTCATAGATCCACCTGAAGATAGAATTGGAAATAATTCAAATATATTGATGTGTGAATTGTGTTTATTTTAAAAGCTGGTGCACAGCAGGCTTCAACACGATGGCACACTGTGTCAGGGGCATTTTCTCCTCCCTCAGAACCCAGATCTTTGTCTTTTAAGCATTGTTTGTGTCATTTTGTGCTTTCACACTACTGTTTGAAGACTGTGCTCTTGTTTGAAGTGTGTGGCCTCCACCCGCCCTTGGTGACCTGTCCCTTTTTCTGCCTCTGACCCACACGCAATCTGCCACAATGCACAGGCAGATGCTTGAATTATATCTACTACTTAGAAGAATGGAGAGGATGAGAAGGATGTCTGAGCGACGAAATAAACTTTGCTGGCACTGTTATCCTCCTATCTGAGCTCCTCGGGCCCTTCCCGTGACACATGAGCACAAGCCCAGGTACAGATGGGTGGGTCCTCTCCTCTCCTCTCCTCTCCTCTCCTCTCCTCTCCTCTCCTCTCCTCTCCTCTCCTCTCCTCTCCTCTCCTCTCCTCTCCTCTCCTCTCTCTCCTCCCCTCCCCTCCCCTCCCCTCCCCTCCCCTCTTCTCTCCTCTCCTCTCCTCCCCTCCCCTCAGGGTGTGCCCTCCTGTACAGTCAGCCAACTCTGACAATGACATCCTGATGTGTCCCTGTCTCCATGATGGCTCTGGTGTAGTCTTGGACTGACTATGTTAAGTATCACCTCAGGCGAACACTTCAGGGTCTATTAAAGTGTGCAGCCTGGGGACTCCACGACCTGAAGGTGTCCCCCAAGGACACAGGTCACCCTGGGCTTCTGAACATCCCTTGTCCTGCTGTGCATTTATTTGACTCAGAAAATAGTCAAAGTGACGCCGGGGGTGGTGGCGCACGCCTTTAATCCCAGCACTCGGGAGGCAGAGGTATGAGGATCACCATGAATTCGAGGCCACCCTGAGACTACATAGTTAGCCTGGGCCAGAGAGAGACCCTACCTCGAAATGCCAACCCCCCCCCAGAAAAAAACAAAAAAAAAAGAGAAAGAAAATAGTCAAAGCAAGATATGCTAGGTACTTTTCTCATCACTATGATGAAATACCCAACAAAAACACCTTAAGGAAGGAACAAATTGAGGTTATAATCCATCATGGTGGGGATATCGTGGCAGCAGGAGCTCGAGGCCGCTGGTCACATTCAGTCCACAGTGAGGGAACACAGAGAGATGAGTGCTGCTGCTCATCCAGCTCTCTCCTTTCTATCCAGTCCGGGATCCTGGCCCATTTAGAGCGAGTTTTTCCATTTCATTTAACCCAGTCTAGAAACTCCCTCACAGGCAGGTACAGAGGTTTATCTCCTGGGGGATTCTAGATCCTATCAAGTTGGTAATATTAATTATCTCAAGACTGGGCAAAGTTTTCTTGGGCGGTTTGCCTGGTACATTTGTATACCTACTGGGCATGGAGCTATTCATTTTTCTACCCCAAACCATGACCAGGAGTGGCCAGGAAGAGTGGTGTGGAGGAGGCCTGCAGGATGGTACAGGGAGAGGGGGAGGGCATACAAGGTTGCTGGTGAGGAGTGTGGAGACTCAGCAGCTCACAGGGGCTTCCTTACACAAGGAGAATGTCTCCTGAAATCAGAAGAGATATTCTCATGCCAGTGAAGCTAGGAATGAACTGAAAGGAGGCAGGGGCCAGCCAGAATGACCTTCCAGGACTCAGCCCTGTGATCACATTTCCTAGCCTGCTGAAAATCACGTGTCATTTGCTGGGCCAGCAGTGATCCCTGAGCCCATAACACTGATGTCTGGGTATAAAAGGAATATTGGCCCCCTTGAGATATGGCACCATCTATGCCATCTGTGCTGCCTGTGAGTTTAGCCATCAATCCTGGTTGTATTTATTAGAGGTTTGTTTTCCAAGATGGCTAATTCTAGTTTCTGCTTAATGTGCACACTGATTTCCTCGTTTCTTCCTTGCTGAGAACTGACAGAACAGCCCCTCTTAGAAAGGGGCTGGCAGGCTCCCAAGACCCTGCAGCCTCATTTACTTGGAGAGAGGCTATTTTTCCTTCCTTTCTCTCCCTCCCTCTTTGTTTTGGCAATGTGGGTAGAATTCAGAAGACTTGAAATAAAAACAGAATTGTCCTTGTGGAGACAGAGAAGTGAGCCAGGTGGAGTGGAGTTGGGCAGGACTAAGCTTCTGGCAGAGCCAAGGCTTCCCTGGACTGAAGTGCTGGGAGTGACCCCGCTTGGCAGCAAGAAGGAGCTCCAAGGATGTGGGAGGTATGCCTTACAAACCTCGCTCTATGGGCACCATGTCACACTGAGGAGTGTATTTGAAATACTTGTGTGAGCTTCTGAAATAGCAGCATGCTGTGTGAGGTTGGCGAAGAGTTCATCTCTAGTTACAGTGGAGAGCACACATCAGTGTCTGTGGGAGAGACCATGGTGGAGCTTTAAAAAGGCACTTTGCCATGACATCTGCACACACCGGTAAATTGTGTTTTGGACAACCAAACTGTGCATCTCTGTCCTGTTCCAACAATCACAAATTCCCTTGGGTAGCACATGGCACAAGTTCCTATAGCCACAAGTCCTCTTGGGCAGCAAATAGCATGAGTTGGGTGGAAAATGCTGAAACTGGAAATGATCAGAAGGACGTGTTTGCAGGTCCTGGGTTCAAGAGGGCTCAGAGTCCTGATCTCCAGCCACAAACACATCTTCCAGACCTTGGTGACCAGTGACCTGCATCCATGACAACATCACGTGCATTTTTTTTAGAAAGAGAGAGAGAGAGAGAATTGGAGCACCAGGCCCTCAGCAACTGAGATTGAACTCCAGATGCTTTTGCCACCTAGTGGGCATGTGCGACCTTGTGCTTGCCTCACCTTTGTGCAACTGGCTTATGTGGGATCTGGAGAGTCGAATATGTGTCCTTAGGCTTCTCAGGCAAGCACCTTAACCATGAAGCCATCTCTCTAGCCATCACATGCATTTTTATGTGAGTGACTCTGATGCTCCACTTACTTGTCATTTAGTGATGTGTGCTAAGCACCTTCCTGAACAACCGTGTAGCTCTCATAAGGCAGCACCGTGGCAGATGTGACCACACCAGTCTTGCAGAAGTCCGAGGCTGGTTATACCCTAAGTCCCAGGTGGAGAGAGGAAGGAGGCCTTTCCTGCAAAAGCTGTCTCCCAGATCCTAAGAACCATCCCCTCCCCAGTCTCCAAGAACAGATGTGTTGCACCTTCTGATGCTGAAGAGGGAGGATTGGGCTAAGAGACCCTAAGGTGGGAGAGGGTTTGCTTGCCTGCCCCAAGGCCTTCATGAAGACATGGGCAGAGGCCCATTCCTGGAGCAGAGAACAGAGAACTGGATGACTCCATTTCCCTAGTTGGAACATTGGCAGGAAGCATGTTCTTTGAATTGTCCCTAAACTTTAACTCCCAAATTTTTCTTGAGGAAAATCAACATGAAAGCCACTTTCACTACAGGCAATGGGAACACACACACACACACACACACACACACACACACACACACACACTCACAGAGCTACTTTGAATATCTATTAAATACCCGATGAATAATTGGCTCCTGTCAGCATATTAACAGAAGCCCAGAGGACCAGTGGTCGACTCAAAGCTCCTCATCTGCAAAGATGCACGGGCCATTTGCATTTTCACCTCATGTGCTCTCATTACCATTTCTTTTAGACATTACTAATTAAGTGCCTTTATATTCCTCTCTCCTTTTTTCCCTATGAAAGCAATTCAATTGCTTGGTGAACAATAGAAAGGGAGGATTTTTAAAAGCACATTTGCACGCATAAACGCATCCGGTGGGCATGTCTGTTCCTGACACACAACGTGGAGAGCACCTGCCGCAGAGGTGAGCACTCCAGAGGACTGGTGGGAGTGGGGAGCAAAAGGGATCTGAGGCTGCTCCCACCTGAGTCTGTCCAGGTTAATTGCATCAGTGCCCTTCCCTCTGCTTCTTCCTCAACAGCAGCTGCTGACTGGAGCTTGGGCAAGGGAAGCACGTGAGCTCTTTGACATGGCCAAGGCAGGGATTGATGTGCTATCAAAGCCCACTGTGCACTCAGGTGCAGAATGAGGAATGAAGCAAAGGACTCCTGGGAAGAAGGGCGAAGGCCATGAAACGCATCAGGAGTCAAAGCAGGTGTGAAATGGAAGAAGCCAACCTAGGCAACCAGGAGGTGCTGTGCTAAGAGGTGGGAGGCTCTCAGTGGGTGAAGCCAGTGGGACCAGATGTCCTCCTTAATGCTCCAATCTCACCAGGGAGGCTCAAGGTGCCCTGCGATAACTGCAGAGAGTCACATCTTTCCCAGTGATATTAGGACTTTATTACCAGCCCAGTGAAATCATCAACTGCATTATCTCCAGCCTTGTATCTACTATTCCATCCACGTTTACATCAACCCACCAACCCATCCATTATCCATCTGTCTCTCTGTCCATCCATCCATTCATCCATCCATCCCACCCATCCATCTACTCACCTACCCACCTATACACCCACTTACCTAACTCACTCATTCATCCACCAATCCATTAATTCATCCACCCACCAATTTACCCACCTACCCACACACTACATACTCACCACCTACCCACCCATCCACCTATTTACCTATCTACCTAAGCATTCATCCACCAGTCAGCCCAACACCACATACTCTCATCCCCCTCTTCAGTTCTGAAGGACCTTGGGTAGGGCTGCCAGAGTTTGAACTCATGCTCATACACCAGATGTGTGTCTCTTTGTGTCTATACACAAGTTGTTTTGTGCTTTTGGTCCCTTTTAAACCACACTATGGTAGCACATGCCAGGGCTGTCATGGAAGGGAAGTTATACGACAGATGTAGGCAAGGCCCATGCATGCCCACATTATCAGCATGGCTTCTGGAAGGGTATGGAGTCTGAACTCAAGTCACAGTCTTTGTATATGGTCAGTACTGAGGAAGTGACCATATATCTCACCTTCATGATTGGCATATTAGTATTTCATTGCTGATCCTTTTGAAGATATTATGAAACAATTCCCTCACTTAAGAAGTTGTGGGGATAGCAGTGGACAGAACCTGTTGCTCTGCTGGGATGAGGCTTAAGGCACAGTAACTGGAGGTGTTAAAGCCACCTGGAGAACCACAGAGGCAAGTCTGGTGAGCAGTAGCAGCCAGACGGAGATTTCCTCGCCCAGGTGACTTTTGTAGAGTGCCTTGGGTACCATGGGAATGTGAGCCATGGAAATGGCCAACATGGGCTACAGCTTCCATTTTCCTGCTGGAATCACCATGGAGACCATCAGTGATGGTCTGTTGATTGCAAACTCACTCTTTTTTATTTTTTTTGCATGTATATGTGTGTGGTATGCATGTGCATTTTATGTTTATGGTGTATATGTGTGCAAGTGTGCATTCACACATATGCATATATGTATTGAGGCTAGAGGTGGACACCAGCTGTCTTATTCAATTGCTTCTTTCCTACTTATTGGCCCAGGTCTCATTTATTTGGCTAAATCAACTGGCCAGCAAGCCCCAGGGGTCCCCCCATCTTTGCTTCCCCAGTGCTGGGACTATAGGCATGTTCCATCAAACCCAGGTTTTACATGGGTGCTGGAGACCTGAACTTGCACTTGTGGCGTGTGGTAGTTAGAATGTAAAGTGTCTCCATAGCTTCGTGTGTTTATGATTAAGTCTCACACTCAATCCTTAGCTGGTGGCAATTTGGGAGGTGTAGCCTAAAGGAGGTATGTCACTTGGGACAGGCATTGGATTGTTATAGCCTGAGTCCCCCACCTATGCCAGAGCTCAGCTCTCTCTTGCTACTTCCTGCCAGCTGCAGTGGCAAGGCATGATGCTCAGCTTCTGCTCTGCCATGCTTTTCTGTTATGATAAAACTTCCCTTGAGACTGTAAGCTGAAATAAACCCTTTCCTCCTATCAGCTGCTCCTGGACAGGTGTTTTGTCCCATCAACAAGATGGTAATTGCAACATGGGGCAGGCTCTTTACTGATTCAACCATGTCCTGAAATCCCTCACTAGAGTTTTGTTATCTGAAAATACTCAGTGTTGGTGGCTTTCCAGCTTGGCTTCTTGCTATTCCTGTCATATTAGCTATTAAATACTTGCTAAATAAACTTCTTCTACGTCCCTGAGACTGACTCTGGTAGCCTCCCTATCCTTCCAAAGCAAAACCCATCTCCTTGTTTCTCAGACTCTTCCCCAGCTCAGTCCCTGTCCTGTGACTGGGGACTCCTCAGTGACAGCCCTTGTTCTAGTTAGAGCACAATCCAATCTCTGTCTCTGAGTGCTCCCTTCCAGCAGCACAGTCCCCACAGTCCTCCTCAGAACTTTCTGCCTTCTCCTCTGCACGTGTTAAGTGTCCATATTTGAATTCACAGTTGGAGACTCCCATGTCCTCAGGCTCCTGCATTGCCCTGATTTCGCATTTCTTTCTTCCCTCCACTCACTGTGGAGCTTTTTGCTTCCCAAGGTTGGCAATTTTTAATTATCATCTCATGCTCCCTTTAACGAGTGAAGTGCAGGCCTCCAGGTGAGCTTTGTGTTGCCTCTGCTAATTGCTTGGTGGCAAGACCCGCTCAGCCCTCTTTACATATTTGGCCTTTCTTTTGTGAGGAGGAGAGGGTTACCCAGGTACATAAGTTCCAGGTACAACTGACTTGAGCAGGGGTCCAGGTGAGTGGGGAACTGACGGAGAGTCTTTTCATTCTGCTTTGTTTGTTTTGCCTAGATCCAGCTGAGATGGGGCTGTGAGCATGACACCTTCTCTGGTTCTTGCATGACCTTCTTTCCCTGTGCAGTGTCTAGGCTGTTCTTGGACAGCGCCATTCTAAATTCAACCACTTTCAGGCACCAGCCCCAACACCACAGTTTGTACCACACAGTGCCAGTGAAGGGGTAACCCTGATTTCTGTTCCCTCCTACTGGGCTAGTGGTCCCCAGGCCAGCACCCTGTGGGAGCATCTCTGTCCTAAGTCTCTAGTGAGCGTGGCCACAGTGCCCATGAGAGCATTTTATCTCGTGCTTTGCTGTCCTGAGCCAGAAGGACAGCTCACTTTAAAGTTTGTTTATTTATTTATTTATTTGGGAGAGAGAAGAGGGGGAGTGGAGGCAGATAGAGAGAGAGAATGGGCACGCCAGGTTCCTCCAGCCACTGCAAATGAATTCCAGATGCATACCCCACCTTGTGCATCTGGCTTACACGAGTCCTGGAGAATCAAACCTGGGTCCTTTGGCTTTGCAGGCAAATGCCTTAACTGCTAAGCCACCTCTCCAGCCCTCACCTTTTCCCCTTGAACCACTTACTTGTATTGTTCATGTGTGTAAGAGTGAAATTTCCTGAGGTAAGGGCGGGGGTTCTGGTTTAGCGCTTCTTGTGCCCTATTTTCATAGTATCTCTTAGTGGTGTGTGGGGGCGGGGAGGAAACACAGGAAGCATCAATTTCAAATGGCTTCTCTCTGCCCTGGATCTTGTGGGTCTCCAGAGCAGACCCTCGACCTCTCCACCTGAGCTGCCACCAGAAGAGACAGGTGTGCCCCGTGGAGGCCGTATCCTGGGGCTGCTGTACTGCCAGCCTCAGGCGCCTGCATCATGATCACGATCTTATTGTGAACACACTCTCTCATGCAGGACTCTTTCTCTTCAGGGCTATTTTTAGAAGTAATATGTTACCACACTCCACTTATCTACTAAATGAACTCATTTTTAATCAAAAATTGCTATCATTAATTATCAACTATGCAATCAATTTTCATTTTAATTCAGCATATAAGATTCCATCTTGTGTTCCACCCTCCTCACTATCTCTCTTCCTCCCCCCTTTCCCTCTCTCTCTTACACACACACACACACACACACACACACACACACTCCACAAAGATTTTTTTTTTTGAGGCAAGCACAACAGATCTTTTTTTATGAGAGAGAGCAAGAGTGAATGAGAAAGTCAGAGAGGAGAGAGAGAGAGAAAGAGAGAGAGAGAGAATTGGTATGCCAGGGCCTCCAGCCACTGTAATGGAACTTCAGATGCATGTGCCCCCTTGTGTGCATGTATGACCTTGTGCCCTTTTGTAACCTTGTGCATCTGGCTTATGTGAGATCTGAACAGTCAAACATGAGTCCTTAGGCTTTGTAGCCAAGCACCTTAACCACTAAGCCATCTCTCTAGCCTCAAAAAGACATTTTTTATCAGGGTTCTAAGCATCATTAGGAGATGGTTCATCTTATTATAAGCTGTTGTTAATGTTCAGAATCCATTTAATTTCACCTTTAACTGATTGCTACAATGAGGTCATCAGTGCCTTGGGGAGGCTGTGTGGATCCCTCTGGGAGGAGAAGGGAGTGACAGGAGAGAGGGGCCAAGAAGGTGAACACAAGGTATCCTCAGGTCAGGGAAGATTGAACCTGGCATCTCCCTCAGGACAGAGGACGGGACACATCTCACTCCCTCCCTCCAGCACCTGCTCCATTCCACTCCCCGGATCTCACTTGGAAGCTTGTGGAAGAAGGGAAGGAAAAGAACCAAGCTTACAGACACTGAGCTTCTCATAAGGTGGCAGTCACACAATGGCCTGCCAGGCATAAGAGAGGTACCCTGGCCTGGGGACCCCAAGCTCTCCTCAGTGAGGACCCTTCACCAGTTCTCCCATTCCCACTTCTGCACTCATGTGATGGCCTCTGCCTTGTCCATGGGAAAGCTGTATGGGGAACTGTCTGTACTGCTGGGAGAGCCACATTGTTCAGGTTAATGAAAATGAGGAGAGAAGACCAAGCCCAAGGTCACCTAAGATCATTTGGTTCACCAGGAGTAGTAAGACTCAGGCTGACAAGCACTCCCCCATGTGCATGTCACCATGTAGCAGAGGTCCAGGCCAGCCCACTCATAGCTCATCAGTCTTCAGTGCAATCAAGATGCTCTTTCCCTGTATTTAACATGTTAAGCATCATTTCCAGATATCTCATACAGAAAGTCAATGAGAAGCAACTTCCCTACATGATGTTGTGTGTGGGGCAGGCACAATAGCAAAGCCACATATTTTTGCTGCTTGAAAAAATAATTATTTATGGGCTGGAGAGATTTCTCAGTGGTTAAGGCACTTGCCTATAAAGCCTAATGACTGGAGCTCGATTCCCCAGTACCCACATAAAGCCAGATACACAAAGTGGAGCATGTGTCTGGAGTTCGTTTGCAACGGCTAGAGGCCTTGGCATACCAATTTTCATCTGCCTCTTTCTCTCTCTCACTATCTCTCAACTAAATAAATAAAATATTAAAAAATAATTATTTATGACTTCTATATGCTGACATAGAATTAAAAGGCTGCCAGTGGAGAAATGCTTAAGATCTTGGGATTTAAGTGAGTTTCCACGAATTGCCTTTACAGAGAGTAAGAAATGATGTGAAAATTCAGCAAATTTTGAATAAGAGTGGGGGGCTGCCCTATGGGAACACATAAGGACCACCTCCCTCTTAGAGAGAGCATTTCTTGTTCATGGAGCAGACCTGCACCAGGCAGATGTGCTGGCTTTGCTTCCTGGTGGAAGTTGATGTTAGAACTAGCATTTCCTCTGTAGGTGATGCTTGCCATGCAGGTTGTCATTATATACGAACACACTGCTTATGTAGGTAGACAGATGTGACCCAGGGTCATACAACAGGAAAGGGGAGATGTCGAGGGGCACCCAGAAGAGTCACCTTCATCTCACTGTGGGAGACAAGGAAATGGGAGCAGCCAGTGAGCTGGCTGCAATGCATGTGGTGACCTGCTGTCACCAGTAAGTAGAAAGTGCATTTTGTTTGCTTTTTGTGGTGCCTGCTGTCATCACAAGATACGGCAGTGCAGCTGGGTACGAGATGATGCCTTCTCTGGGTCTTCTGTGGGGTACAGCCAGGGAGGATTTGTGGACAGCAGCAGAAACAGAGCTCAGGCAGATAGAGACTCGGGAAGCCCCTTTGCATGGCCCTCCAGCTATAGCCCCACACAGGCATCCTGCTGTCCATCACCGCAGCTTGTCTACCTCTGAAACATAATGTGGAACTAGACAGTTTGTGGCATTGGACTGGAGGCTTTCATAGGAGTCAGTGCCACAGTGCATGGTGGTTGTTTGCTTGGTACTGTGGAAGCTTATGCAGTTTCCTGACCTTTCACCTCACTGGTGCTAATGCCTCTGGGAAGAATTTTAGGATCAGCTACTGGGAATATTGTGCTTACAGGGTATAAGCCCAGCAGAGACATTCTGAGCCACGGGGTGAATGAATGTATTTCTACTCTTACTTAACATTGAGAAATAGCTTTCAAAAAAGCTGAGCCCACCTGAGTCACTGGGGCCATGGTGTCTGTTGATTGTATGCTAGAGGCTCTGCATGTGAGTGCTCATGTGACTCAGGGATTTAACTTAACTTTACTTGAAGGATGTGTTTATTTGTTTATTCTTACATGTGTAGGCATGTGTATGCATGTAGGAGTAAATGTATGCATGTATGGGTGCATATCTTTGTGGATGCCTGTGGAAGCTAGAGGTAGAGGTAGGCTGTCTTTCTCAGTCACTCTCCATCTTATTTTTATGAGAAAGGGGCTCTCACTAAATCTGGAACTTACTGATTTAGCTAGACAATCTAGCCAGGAAAGTCCCAGAGGTCTTCTGTCTCTACCTCCTCACCTCCTCAAGTGTTGGGATTGTAGGAGTGCACCACCGCTCCTTGGTAATTTTATGCAGATGCTGGAGATACTAAGCTCAGATCCTCATGCTAGGGAGGCAGACACCTTACAGAGCCATTTCCCTAGCCCCTACTTGGAAGATTTAACGAGGCTGAGATCTTTCCATGCATGATGGACTGGAAGCATCATTTTGTGATATACCCTTTCAGACTTTTGCACTCTGGTCTCATCTTTTTTTTTTTTAATCTCATCGGGTCAGGGAGTTCTTTATGTCTGGGCTGCATCTGTGGTTGATGGGATTCCAGTACTCTTCTTCTTGAGGCTTGACTGCTCCTGCTGTCAGAGCTATTTGGATGTCTGCCCATGTGCTTGCTTTGCCAGGAGTGGTTTGAGGGTTGGTTTATAGATCCTGATGCCCCTAAAGAATATTCTTCCAAAAAAAAAAAAAGAATATTCTTCCATGTTCTCCTCTACCACCATTGTGCTTTTTATTATTATTATTATTATTATTATTATTATTTTGTTTTTTCGAAGGAAGGGTCTCACTCTAGCCCAGGCTGACCTGGAATTCACTATGGAGTCTCAGGGTGGCCTCGAACTCACGGTGATCCTCCTACCTCTGCCTCCCGAGTGCTGGGATTAAAGGCGTGCGCCACCACGCCTGGCTTCTTTTTATTATTTTTAATATTATAAATATTATACATTTTGAGCATACTTACCCTGCATTATCCTCCTGTATTTTCCTCAGTCTCACTGCTGTTCTGTCTTTCATACTGAGAACTTGATCTATCATTTGATGATGTTTTGAAGGAGAAATATGAAATATCTCTATTGTCAACTTAATAGGAACCAGAATGACCATAGGGAACCAATTTCTGGGCATGTCTGGGAGGGAGTTTCTAGATTAGGTTAATTGGAGTGGGAAGAGCCACCCTAACTGTGCTCACATCATCCCATGGGCTGGAGTCCAAGACTGAATAAAAAAGAGAAAGCTGACTTAACACCAGCATTCACCTCTCTCTGCGTCATGATGACAGAAGCCATGTGACCAACTGCCTCAAGCTCCTGAGGTCACACCTTCCTCACCATGATTTGCTGTACCCTTGAAGTATAACACAAAACACACCCCTCCTTCCTTAAGTTGCTTTGTCAGGTATTTTGTCACAGTAATGAGACAAGTAACTAGTACAACGGTTAAGGATTAACTTTCCTCCTCTTGCTCAAATCAATCAAAAGCCATTTAGTGAAAAGATCGCACATCCTCATTCACTGTGAGATCCCCTTTGTCATAGGTAGAAAGTGTTGGGGACTCTTCATTTTATTAGTTGAGGCTTCTTTTCTGTGCTTATAGCAATCCCAGTCAGCCTTAATCACCAGGTCTCTGTGATCAGTTACCTTCAATTCCTAGTTTGCTAAGAGCTTTTAACATTATGAGGTTGGATCTTATCAAGGGGCTTGTGCATCTTCTATGGAAATGATTGCAGGAATTTTCTCCTTTGCTGTCAATGGGATAAAATGTAGTAATTAATTCCTTTAAAGTTAAATTACCATTACATTGCTGGGATTAAATCTGCTTGATCATGATGCATTTTACAAATCATGGAATTCAGTTTACTAATATTTCACTTAGGATTTTAACTTATGTGCTCAGGAGAAAAATGGGTCTGTGGAGTTTCTGCTTCAGAAATTAACAGTCAGGTTGTCCTGTTCAGACTATGTGGCTACCTGGGACACAGGATCTGTAGCTCCATTTCTCCTCTCTGGAAGGTGCTGGGTGAATGGCTCATGGTTCATGAATTTGCAAACAGAACCTTGAGAATTTCAGCAGAAGATTTTGCTTCATGTTCCATTAGCTTGCCAGACACTAAAGGCCTTAGACTTTGTATTTCTTCTTCTGTCAGCTTGATAGGCTCTGCTTTGAGGACTATTTTCTTTTAATTCATTTAGTCTGTTTCATTCCAATTGTCTCATACAATGTTTGTAATTTCCCTTCTCTTTAAACTTATGTTGGCTTTCCAGAAATTTCAACAGAGATGTCCACTTTTTATTGCAGCTTTGGTCATCAATGCCTTTCCTCTTAGTGTTCTTATTAGTCTAGTTAGAGGTTGGCCATTGGTGAGAGCAGGTGACTCTTGCGTGTGACGTTCTTGATGGCACTGGTTTCTGTCTGTGTTCTTTGGCTCTCCTTCTCCCTTTGCCTGACTTGCTATGCCTGTCCTAAGGACATGGAACAGGTGACTGACTTGTATATCATCTTGACAAGGAACACTTTAGGTTTCAAATCCCTCTCTAAGTACCATTTCAGCCATACCCTTTACGTCTTTATTTTGAATTTCATTATCATCCAATGTAATTTAATTTCTAATTTCCAATCTAATTTCTTCTGGTCTCTTCCTCCATGTGTGGGTTACTTGGTAGTGTGTTATTTAATTTCCAAACATTTACAAATTTCCTACCATTTTAATATTTACCTATTTGTTTATGAGAGAGAGAGAGAGAGAGAGAGAGAGAGAGAGAGAGAGAGAGAGAGAGAGGAAGAGGCAGAGGCAGATAGAGACAGAGAACAGACATGCCAGGACCTTCAGCCACTGCAAATGAACTCCAGACATATGTGCCACCTTGTGCATCTGGCTTGTGTAAGTACTGCGGAATCGAATCTGGGTCCTTAGGCTTCCTAGGCAAGTGCTTGAACAACTAAGCCATCTCTCCAGCCCAACATATCTTTTTTTAAAAGAGCAAAATTTATTGCCTCATAGTTCTAGAATTTAGAAATCAAAAGTCAAATTGTTGGCAGTGCCATGATCACACTGAAACTTGGAGAGAAGAGGATACACCCTTCCATTGCCTACACTACCTCCCCTCCCCTCCCTTTCCCTTCCCTTCCTTCTTTTCCCTTCCCTTCCCTTCCCTTCCTCCTTTCTTTTAACTTTTTATTGACAACTTCCATTTATATACACAATGTGCCCTGATCATAATCCCTTTCCACCACCTTCTTTTGTTCCCTCCTCCCCTATCATATCACCACTAAACTCCTTCTTTCCAACTTTTTCCTTTTCTGTTTTGATGTCATCACCTTTTGCCCTTATATTATGCAGGTCTTGTGTTGATAGCGTCAGCCACTGTGAGGTCCTGAATGCCATGGCCACTTTGTATCTGGAGGACAGTATTACAAAGCATTCCTCCCCTTCCTGTGGCTCTTACATTCTTTCCACTATCTCTTACCTAACTGGCACCTGGGTTAATTCTGCTGTAGCCAAAACTGTATGTACAGTGATTTCACTCTTGGATGTGTGGAGACTTCTTTATGGCACACAGGGTCAGTTTGGTAAATAGTTACAGGTCCATTATATCTCAGAAAGGGACACAATTCTGCCGGGCCAGGCTGTGTACACCCCCAGAGGAGGCTATCTGTCACTGAGCCTAGGGCCTCTTCAATGTGGCTAGACTAGCCAGCCCGTGAGCCCCAGGGATTCCCTGTCTGCATTTTCCCAGCACTGAGATTAAAGATGTACACCACCATACCTCATGTTCTTGGACAAGTACTGAGGATCCAAACTCAGATCCTCATGCTTGTGTAGCAAGCACTTTACCCACAGATCCATATCTCTGAGCCCAACACAAGCTGTTTCTTGATTGTGTTTACATTATAGAGTTTTCTTGTGTTATCATTTTTCATTGTTCTTACATCTAAGTTGGGTAAATTTTGGATAGCATGCAGTTTAATTATATATTTTATTTCAGCCTAAGGACCTTTGATTTAACATTTTATCTATAAGATGATTAAGTCATAATCATCAAGGCATGTAACTTTTTCTTTCTCGTAATGTTTTGGGTTGACAAGTACTTTTTAACACTTTGTTTCTCAGCTTCAACTGTTGGTGGGTGGAATGAGGGGTGTTATCTGCCCAGCTTGGCTCTGGGAAGGCAGATGGGAATGCCAGGATACAGACACAAGCCTCAGAGGCAATATGGACAGAGCTGGTGGAGTTCAAGGTCAGACAAGCCCAAGGAACACTCAATTGGGCAATTTATGCTCTGACTCAGTGACATCATTTCTAGGGACAGAACCAGCAGAAAAGCTCTTGTGTGCTCCTTAAGAGACATAGGAAGGGTACGTGCAGCAGCAGTCTTCACTGTGGTCTAATAAAAGGAAACCATCCAAGGCAATTGATGGTGGGGGGACACATAACTGGGATTCAGAGTAGAATATTTATAGCTATAGAAATGAGCGAGCTGGAGCTACTGTCAACAGGGTGGCTGACTTTTCAGGTAGAACGTTGTGTGAAAGAAGCTATGAGTATATATATCCAAAGAGCAACCTGAGTTCATGAAGGTTAAGGGGACAACTGCCTGGGCGTGTGTGCTGATCATGACAGGCTTTGGGTTACTGTCATGCTATTAACCAGTTACTTGTGTGTCCCACATGGTGAGTGGGCACTGAGCAACACAGCCTGTGGATATTTTATTCATGTTAATCAACCTTAATAATCAACAGAAAAATAAAGAGATATCTACAAAAGACACCCCAGAGCTTTACAACACCACAGGTGGGAACTAAAATATTATTAGATAATGTAGAGTGAAAGTTTAAGATAATTGCATAAACTAGAGAAGACAATGTGAATTTTTATGTAGCCATAAAAACCTGTCAAATTTGATAAGATCCTTAGGCAGTCACACCTGCTTAATAGCACCATCAAGTGTTTTTGATCTTGCCCTGTCAGATCCTAAGAAATGACATTCAAAATAAACACGTTAGGGCTGGAGAGATGGCTTAGCGGCTAAGCGCTTGCCTGTGAAGCCTAAGGACCCCGGTTCAAGGCTCGGTTCCCCAGGACCCACGTTAGCCAGATGCACAAGGGGGCGCACACGTCTGGAGTTCGTTTGCAGTGGCTGGAAGCCCTGGCACACCCATTCTCTCTCTCTCTCTCCCTCTCTCTCTGCCTCTCTCTCTCTCTCTATGTTGCTCTCAAATAAATAAATAAAAATAAAAAAATTAAAAAAAATAAACACGTTAGAAGCAATATCCATGCTTTGAGGAAAGCCAGGCCTTGCACTGTGACTTGCTTTGGTGACCCCCAAGCAGTGGAGGGGGCATGGCAGAAGCTGCTGCATGTCCCTGGAGGAAAGTGTGATGAGCTATCACAGAACTTGTCTTGCCTCCAGTTACAGTGACTGTAGAAATATATGTGTGTGTGTGGGGGGGGCAGGGAGAGATGGTTTAGTGGTTAAGGTGCTTGCCTGTAAGGCCTAAGGATGTAGGCTCTATTCCCCAGGACCCACGTAAGCCAGATGCACAAGTTGGCACATGTATCTAGAGTTTGTTTGCAGTGGCTGGAGTTCCTCTCTATCTACTGTTCTCTCTCTCTCTCTCTCAAATAAATAAATAAAATAAAATAAGAAAAAGTCAGAAAAGCTTTAAAAAGGAAATACATGTAGGATTGAAGAGGATGAAACAAAGTGGCTCAGTAGGGTTGGCCTCATGGAGGGTGGCACCCCAGAGCAAGCGAGTTTCACACAAGAGGCAAGACTGTCGTGTCAAGCAGTGAGGTCCTGATGCTGTTGTAACCACAACAAACCTCATCTGTTCATACTGGTATAGCAACTGGAAATTTGCACACATAGTAACTCTTGAGACAATGTGTGTGGGGGTGTCTGTGAATGCTCATTGGGGAAAGTACTTGCTGCTGGAGCATTGAGGACCTCAGGTCAGATCCCCGACACCCACATAAAAGCCAGGTGAAGTTGTGCATACCTGTAATCCTTGTCCTGAGGGGCAGAGACAGGAAGATCTCTAGGACTTGCTGGCTAGCCAGTCTAGAAAAATTAGTGAGCTCTAGGTGTAGTGAGAGACCTTGTCTCAAAAAAGTAAGCTGGAGAGCCACTGGGGGTGAACCCAATGTAGTCCTCTGGCCTCCATATGCATAGCACCTTCACACATGTAAACACATATACCACACACACAATAGGCCCTTATTTGGGGAGGGAGAGAAAGAATAAGTGAGGTCCAAGGACTTTCCAAAGATAAACACTGAGTTTGATGAAATTGAGAGCATGGGGGCATCATAGCAAACACAACCCAAAGCTTAGCTTGAGAGACTCTCCTTTAGTCCTACCTCAGAAGGAAGGTGCATGAAAGGTCTGGGCAAGGAAATAAACATAGGGCTATCCATAGGCAGGGGCTGAGGACCATAGTACTGCGCACAGTGCCGTGGTCCAGGTGCGAAGACTTGGGGGAGAGAGATTCCAAACGTCTGGAGCTCACCATGGGAAACTAGCACCAGAGCTGATGGGGAGGCATGGGGACCTTCTGCAGCCATGTCACAGGGCAGCAATGAAGGTCCTCCCCAGCCTTCCAGTACCCTACCGTGCCAAGCTGGCTCAGTGCTTGAGGTCTGCACAGCAAAAGCAAGCTTCCTAGCTTATTACCCTAGCAAATAAAAAAACATTTTGCACAATTTTTTTTCCATTTTATGATCAAATCTAATAGAATGCAGCAAAATCCTCAAAGAAAACAAATGAAATAAAAATAAATCCGTTTTTCAGGTTCGCTTGTGAGGAGGGTGTTGGGAACAACTGCAAATGAACGAGCAGATGGCTCAGCTACAGAGCCAAACATGCTCACCTCGTGTTCAGACAGAGCAGTACAGCTATGCCAGACTGCTCCCAATCACAGTCTGCTCACACAGTCCCGGAAACGCAATCCAATGAACTGGAAGAAAATGTTACGAATGGATTCTGAAAAATTTATCTCGACATTAGCAATTTTTTCTAACAGGAACTTTAAAGGAAACAGGGAAAAGAAGCAGCTTCAGGAATTTAGTAAACTGTAAAACACAGGGAGCACTGCTGTGGAAGTGGGAGCTCAGCAAGGCCTTCCACCATCACGGCCAGGCGGCACTGTCTGAGTATCGGCCCCCACTGTAAGATGCAAATGGAAGGCCTGGCATGCCAACCACACTGTGTCCCTCCTTTTGCTGATTGTGCATTTGTATGCCTAAAACCCTCTAGTGACACTGTGCTGTGGCGAATAAGAAAGCCTGATGGGCACGGCTGGTGTGGTAGTCTGTAGCTTTTCTTTTCTGGTGGTCAGTCTCTAGTGTGTGTGTGCACGCGCGTGTGCGTATAGCACAGGATATCATTATCCAGTGAAGAGGACAGCCTCCCTCTGCTGCTGCGTGAGCTCAGCCAGTGTCTGAAAATGTCAAATGGAAGAATTCCAGAAAGAAAGAACTTACAACTTTTCAAGTGCGCACGGTTCTTTAGGACCATCCCACTTGGTAAGGAAGTGAATGACCACTTTGTCCAGTGTGTCCAAGCTTTCCTCAATGCCCACTTGCCTACTACTGGGTTGGCTGGGTTATCATTTGGGACCACAGTGCTGTGTTCAGAACCCTTGCTCTCTGGAGCAGAGGCCTAGTTGTTGATTGGTTGGTAACTGTCAATGATGAGTGGTTGTTTTTAATCCCCTACTCAGCCAAATGTGTGTATTATATTTTATCATAGGTACAGGAGAGAACGTTTAATTCTCCTGTAACATTGATGGCTATGTTTATATAATCCAGATTACCTATACCCTTGATAGCTATGTCATCTATATCATGTACATTTATGTAATCTACATAATCTATAATATATTATGTATGTTTTACATGTGTATATGTCTGTGATCTCAGGCAACTACTGGGAGCTCTTGAATGTCCCTTACCCCTTGAACCATGGAAGATGACTGTGTATATAAGATGAAATAAATGCCATATTTTGGGGTAAGGATATATTCCAGTAACAATTGTGGCTTCTCCTGAATTACTGTGTAAACCTACTGGCATCACAGTTCACCCTCTACATTATTAAGTATCAGACCCAACTGTGAATTCCAGGGAAGGCTTTATAACTTGCATAAATGTTATTACAATAAAAATGAGGGTTGATTCACAAAGGACAAAGACATCTTGAGGAGGGGTGGAAAGTGTCCACAGAGCCCAGAGTTACTCACAGCTCCCCTAGGAGATGAAGTCCAGCAGCAGAGTAAGGTTGGTCAGGTCATTTCCCAGGAGGACCACAGTTGCTTCATAGGGGCACAGCGCAGGAGAGCTAGGGAATCCTTCAAGAGGGTCTGTGGCCTTAACCTAGAGGTGGGGCTTGATGGCGTCCCAGGAAACATCTGGGTATGATGTGGATGAATCAGCCTTTATCTGGTTGATGGACACTCAGCCTCTGAAAGCCACAACCTGAGTGAGTGGCTACTGCAGGCCACCCAGCCTCTGCCCCCTACTGTCTCCTGGCTGTCAGATGCTGCATAAGACCCCATGCAACTTGCTTGTCTCTTGTCCTGTTTCCTGAATCTAACCCCCTTTCCCTGTCCCTGTGGAGCTTCCCCTGGGAGGCTTTATCCTTGCTGGGTAGAGGCAAACACCTTGGCTTACTCTCCACGTATCATAGAAAGTGTCATTACTTTAAGCCAGGCACCTGGACATGCAAACCGAGTAAGAACTGACACTGCACGTGGAAAGTGGAGGCAGCAAGGTCATCAGGACGTGAGTGACAGACTTGCTGCCTAGCAGCAATGCCACTGAACAGGTGGCCCTAAGTCCAGGTAAAGGTCTTGGGCTCTGTATCTTTGCTTGACTATGTCCTCTGTGGTTTCCTGGCCACACTGGCTTCCTGTCAGGGTTGGGGACCAGTAGGGTAAGAGCCAGCCAGGAAGCACACACCCATGGTCTGCTGTAAGCAGCCTTCTTCTTGGTTGACAAGCCTTGAGGCAGATGAGAGCCCTCAGGTGCCCATCCCAGTGTGGACTCTTGCAGTCCTGTGGATGATGTGGAAAGCGAGGCACACACCTGTCAGCAGCTGACCTTTGCTGAAAACATGAAGCTTCCCCTTTTGGGTTTTCCTTCTCTAAGACTTGTTTTGTTTTTGTCTGGAGAAAGAAGGATTGCACCTAATTAGGCTTTGTTTCTGCCAACAATTTAATTGCAAACTCTGAATATTTCACCTTTTCTGAGCCATGTGGCAAGTCTTTAATTACTGTCTACCACAGCCACTGTTCTGTCAACAATAAATCACCTCGAGTGGTTGCAGACGATGTCATCTCTACCAACAGTGTTCAACCTTGGCCTTCCCCTTAGGTGATCAATGTCTGCAAGTTACCCACCAGCCTTCCCATGGAGGTCATATCCCTTAATTCACTGAATAATTAGATTTCCATAAAAAATCAAAGACGGCCACCTCTGACAAGTGACAGCATCTCTCTGCCATTTATGATCCCCACACACCTTGACCACTCTTTATAGATGGCTCTTTACGTTCTAATGAAAGAAAGCCAATTAGCTGTAAACTGATTACTGAGAACATAATCAGGGTCATTTCTCTGCAACAAATCAATCAACAAAATGCTAATTACAGCTGGTCGTTTAGGCTTGGATTAATCCATTAGTAATTAAAGGGAAGTGCAAACCCAACGTCGATCTTAATTGTAGCCAAAAGGCACAAATGTCTTTTTCTTGACCGATAAGATGCTGTCATTTAGCTTAATGTAGAAGGAAAACCCATTCATTGTCTGGGACATTCATGGATCCAATAACATTTTTAGAGGAGATCTGTGGAGGTATTCATAAGAAATGTTACTAGGGTTATGCTTTGGAAAGATGGGTATCTTTCCTTGATTTGTTTATAATTTAATTTGCATTTTCATTGTGCTTGTAAAAGCAGCTTTTTTTCTACTGCAGAATAGTAAATTCTGGGCCTAACCCTCACCCTGCCTATGGAATTCCTCCTTGACAGAGGACAGCAGGTGCATGGGGTGAGGTCACTGTGGCACTGTGTGGTAGTACCACGGGGTGGGAGCAATCTGCTCCATAAGCCTACGCAGGGAGGGCACCGGGGACCATGCAGAGGGACCCTCGGATCTCTCGAGATTCATCACTTTGTTTTCTTTGCAAGGTCTTTCTATCGCTTTGATTCACAATTTAGAAACCTACGTGTGTTAGGAGCTCTACTTCACAGATGCAGAGACACAAAGTCAAAGGAGGCGTCCTGTGATGGCGCCTGTATCAGAGGTACAGAAATGATAGAATGTGTGTGTATGTGTGACAAAGGGGATTTATTACACAATACAGGTTGAATAGTCCAACAACGGCTATCTGCAGGCTGGACAGTCTGAGAACTTGATAGGTGTTCAGCCCACGAGGCTGGATGCTTCAGCAGTCCCAGTCTGGCACTGAAGACTTTGAGGATTCCTAGAGAGCCTCTGGTCTTCAGTCCACACTGGAAGTCTGAAGCAGCTGGAGGCTGATGTCAGGGAAAGCCGGCAGCAATAGGGTAGATTCACTGACCAGCAAGTAGCAAGGACAGCCAGGCACAAGCAATGCTTTTTCCTGCAATGTCTTCATATGTAGGCTGCCTCTTGAGGCTGACAACATGGATAATGTAGATATGTGAGGCAGTCAGACAGACCCCCCACACGTGCTTCCCATCCAGGACATGGACCATCTCTGGCGGGAGCCTAGGCCATGGAGCTTGGAATGCGGAGAGCAGGTGAGGCTGGTGGTGCCTGGAGAAGTAGGATGCACTGGTGATGCCTAGAGAAGGTGGGGTGCACTGGTGAGTCATCTCGTGCCCATATATGTGAATGCACAAGATAAGGGGCTCTAACATGGCTGTTACACCCCTGGGTGACAAGCAGGCACAGGCTCTTTACTCTGGGAATTGGGTTTTCTGGTCCATTTCCTCACTTCTAAGGTGCAGGACTCTCTAGGCGCGGAGGTGCAGAGTGCAGTGAGAGGCGGTAGAGTTAGCAGTCACCTCGGCGGCACTCAGAACAGAGCAGTCCACCACGAAACAAGAACAGACACCTGTGAAAAGAAGCCAAGCCGAGATCTTGGGAATAAAACACAACGGCCGAGGTAAAGACACGTGGTTATCCCAGCTGCCACCTGCAGCTCAGGTGGTCTTTGCCCCAAACCTTCTCCAGGTCCATCCTTCAACCAAGTGATTGGCAAGCCAAAAGTCAAAGGCCATGAGAACAAATCCAGGCAAGCCTCTCTTCCCAGGACAGTGCCCACTGTCTCCTCGGTCCAAACCCAGCACCAAAGAAACCTTCATGAAATTTCTCTTGAAGTCACAGACAGCTATAGCCCAGCGACACTCTCACCATATTCCGGCGTACACACCGTGTTTCCGGGCTGCTTCTCCTGCATTTTGCTGACTGTGGTAGGTGCATTCTGGTGTTGCTGGCTCATGTGGATGGAGGTGGGTGGCATGTGGAGGGTGTTGTCTGCTTCCCTGAGCCTTGATGCCAGAGCCCAGAGTCTTAAGATTGTCACTTTGCCTTTGGCTTCACCTCTCAGTTTTCTCATCTGCCCTGTAAGGGCAGCGACAGGTTCAAGGATGTCTTCTAGGACCTCCTGAGATCCGGCACAATGTATCTACCTTATTCATTTCTGGACAGCTTGGAGCCAGCAGCAAACCTACCTATGTGTGGGGCTCAGGTGTCATGGGTCAGACTGGAGCTGAGGAAGCTCCTACCGCAAAGGGCCTGAGGGAGCCAAGAGCAGAGACCAGAGCTTCTCCAGCTGTCCTATGCTGTCCCTCCTTCCTGGACACTGGTGCTGCTGGCTCTGACAAAGTCCTCATGGGCATCAATGTCATACGCACACATGCCAGCCCGGTTGAAGACCAGGCGGTCTTCTCATTTTAGATCATGACTTCCAAGGAGACAGGGAGACCATGTGAAATGCATTTCCAGCTCTCCTCCCATCTACAATCACCTTTTGCAAACTCACCTTTGTTTCTCCCGACCAGGCTGTATCTGTACCTGTGACCTTGCAGGACAAGGGGTGGGGGGGAGACTGGACTGCAGGCTACCATTTGCCTGGGATTGTATGCTTGCTTGCATGCAGCAGCAGGAGGTCCCATAGGCAAGAGGGAAGATGGATGACTGCTAAAAAAAAAAGCTGGAATGCTCAGATTTCCAATATGAATACTTGCAATTTGCATTCATTAGCAAAGCAGGGACAGTTAGCTATGATTTAGGGCACCAATCAGAGGCACCATCTGCGTCTTGTGGGCTGGACCAGGCACTTAGGGCAATGGGGAAGGCTCAGAAGTCCCCAGGGACCTTGCTTAGCAAAATGCTGTATCCAGAGACCTGCATTTGTTTGCTTATTTATTTATTTATTTATTTATTTTTTGAGACAAGCTCTCACTATGTAGCTCAGGCTGGCTTTACACTTGCATTCGTCCTGCCTCAGCCTTTGAGGGCTAGGAGTACAGGCATGGGGCATAGCCATAAGCTCAGTCTGCTTTCTGAGCCAGGGGGAGACAGTGGAAGAACCCAGAAAGCATCTGTAAGGCCGGTGACTTTCCGGGACAGTGCAGCACCAGTTTTGAATTCCCTGGAATGTGTGGAGCAGACTGCTTCTCACTTTCCATCAGATCAGATAGATAGATGCCTCTTGAAGTTTGAGTGAGGAAAAAAAAAAAAAAAAAGAAAGAAAAAAGAAACACCTACAGAAGCAGTGGAAGTGTAATTAATCAGAGAATTAGCATTTCAAAAGGCTGCGGAGACAGGCTCGGTTTGAGGCTAGAGCTCTCTGAATAATGGGGTGTGATAGTCTTGCCTGCGTTAATGGCTGAGCACCCTCCTTACAGCCGCGTTTTACTTCATCCCAAGAATCCTACTCAGAGGCCCCACTGGTGCTGAATGGACACTGCCCAGGGTTAGGGTGGCCTGATAAGCCCTTGGGAGGTAGCTGGGCATCCCAGGCTGACCAGGGCCTCACACCTGCAGCCCCACCAGCTCCGACCCTCACCCTGGAGGGAATGTCCCAGCTGCAGCTTCTTGCCATTGTGCACTGTGGGCCTGTTCGAGTGTCTGGTTGGTCAACTAGGTCACAGAGTCCAGGGGCCTTACTGGACACATGTGTGCCTGGTGATGAAAATGGCTCTGGGTTAGGTGGTGGTCCACAGTGCCCTCCCCCCCATCCACTGGCTTCTGAGTCTCGTAGATTATGGACTTGTTTTTCTTTGTCCGCAACCGAGTCAATTGTTTCATAGAAAGCCAGCTAAAAAGACTTGAAAGTGTCTCAGGGCTGTGAATTTCAAGTTTTGAAATAGGACAAACAGTAAGTTCTCAGTTTGTTGTTTTGTGTGCAAGATTATTCATCCACATTCACTTGTCCATCATCAGCAGAGGGGAGCGGTTCCTTAACAGCTGCTCAGAGCTGGGCTGGGAGGGTGGAAACCAAGAAGGAGCAGCTCTCACAGAATGCTTCTTTTCTCTACCCTTGATGAACATCCTCAATTAGAAAGTGCTCAGGCCTCTTCTCCTGGCAGGGGAGGTGGAGAGGTCCCTCTGCTGGAGCGCCTGCCCTGTGGGATGCATGGCAGGGGTCACATCCCACTGAGGTGCCTCCTCCATCCACCAGACTTGGAATCCTCAGAGTCAGGCAATGTGAATCCCTCACTTGGAGGCACTGGGCCTGGAGGGCTGACAGCAGGTCTAGAGACAGACCTCAGACCCCAGGGAGGCCTAGCATCTCAGTTTCCCAGGGCCATCACTCCTCCACCTAGCCAACCAGAGCAGGAGGGCCCCAAGTAGGAGGAATCCCTCTTGTTTATTTGCCTTCCCACTCCTGCATCCTTTTCTTTCCCTCATCCATCAGCTGCTCATTCAAGAAATGCAGAGAGCCCCAAGTATCTCCCTTCTCCTCTTCTTCTGTCATCTGGCTTTCTGCCTTCATCCTCTGAGCTCTCTGGGCTGTGTGGTAGGGTGGCATCCTTTAGCCCCTGCTTGTCTGCACTGTCCTGCTCCTGTTGCTAAGTCACTCTTCATTGTCCCTCCCACTCCTCAGATGGTGCAGACCTCTTCTTCACACTGCTCCTGCCACTCAGGACCAAGGATGAAGAGCTGCTCGCACTGTGGCTACCCCCTTGTGCACACTACAGTCCTCCAACAGTCATCCGAGCAACTGTGTCCAGGTGCGAATTCTCCCAGGAAAACAAATGTCCACTATCTGGAAAGTTCCCAAGGGGTACATGGTAGAGTATCCATACTGAGGCTGGATGAAAAGTGGTTGTCATCTGGGGGAAACAGTAAGTTTGGGGTCACTGAAAGCTCCTGGCAGGGCCTGGGCTGCTCACAGGCAGAGAGAGATGGACAGAGATGGAGGCAGGAATGGGTTGCATGGTGCTGGCCACACTGGTTCTGGCTCATGTGGTGGACTCCCACTGATTCTCCTGCCCACTGGAAGACACATTGCAGAAGTACCACTGTTGGGAGACACCTTCGGGCCTTCTTCAATCTACAAAATCCAAAAAATGCATCTGGCCAAATCTGCATGAGTTCAAGGTAGTGGGCTTGGAACTGAGTGGCTGGTTGAAAGAAAACCCAGAGAATAGAAAACAGTATGCCTGCACAGTGCCATACTGGATGTTGGATTTCCACTATGCAGCAGGAAAACACCACCCAAGTAAGACGCGTCATCCAGGAAGAACTTGCGGAACTCAGGGGAAAAGGGTCCTGGCAGCACTTAGGACAGGCTCTGTCAGATGAAAATGCCCAAGCAGTTACTATAAATACACTGAGGGGGTTAAAAGGAAATTGTCAGAATAATTAAGGGAAGTGTGGTTGTGACAATCCCACAAGAGAAGTGGAAAGGTGAGACCACCCCGCAGCAGCGTCAGATGCAGGGCGTGGGGTGGCTGAGCAGCACTGGGGCGCAGGTCAGCGAGGTGGGACAGGGGAGCAGTGCCAAGCTCAGGCAAGGAAGATGGGACAAGGGTAGAGATACATGGGACACTGGCTGAAAATGAAAACAATGTATTAAAATTTCAGGGGTGCAGATAGATCAGGGCTCAGAGGACATTTTGCGACTTTGTGTGCTAGTAGTAGAAAATAAAAATTGTTTAAAGTTGGTAATTTAAATTTCACCATAAACAAGCAGAGAGAGAAAACAACACTTGAGAAAAGTAGAAGATAAGTAAAATATGTGCTATGAGTTGATGATATAAAAAATCAGCGGAGGGCTGGGGAGATGATTCGGTCAGTAAAGTACTTAGTGTGCAAATATGAGGCCTGGAGTTTGGATCCATATGACCACTGTGAGTGCTGGGCGGAATGGGAGCTGCCTGGAATCCCACTCAGGAAGAGGAGGCAGGGGGTTGCCAGGGCAAACTGGATAACTAGACCAGCTGAATTGGTGAGCCCTGGGTTCAAGTGAGAGATCCTGCCTCAGTAAACTAAGTGGAGAGCTGTAAAGGAAGTCTCCCAAAGTCAACCTCTGGCCTGCATGCACATAGACATGTGTGTCCATATGCATACACATACACACACGCACCACACATATATACACATGCAAACAAACCTGCAGAAAATATCACAGAACCACTATGGGAAAACTCGTGAAAATGTTAGTAAGACTTACAAACGTCTAACAATGCAAGAGGTAACTGAGAAGAAGTGGATTTTATAAAGAGTTCTCTCCATGGAACAAACAAATGAATGCCCCCCCCAAGAAGTTACTGACCCTTGAAATATTAGTATTGAAGTTTAGAAAAGAGAGTCTGATAGGGCGGGGGTGGGTAATTGCTCACTGCTAAAGCCTGAGCACCTGAGTCTCACACTCCCCAGACCCAACATAAGAAGCCAGAAGGTGGGCTGGAGAGATGGCTTAGAGGTTTAGGCACTTGCCTGCAAAGTCTAAGGATCCATGTTCACCTGTCCAGATCCCACGTAAGCCAGATGCACACAGTGAGGCAAGCACACAAGGTTGCATATGTACACAAGGTGGTGCATGTATCTGGAGTTTGATTGCAGTGGCTGGAGGCCCTGGCACGCCAATTCTATCTCTCTCTTGCATGTACACACACTCTCTCTTTCACACTTTCTCTCATTTAAAACAAAATTATAAAGCCAGAAGGCATGGCAGGCTCCTGTAATGCCAACACTCTGACGGCAAAATGGGAAGTGGAAACAAGAGACTTTCCTGGAAGCTCTTGGAAAGTGAAGAGAAAAGATCAGAGCGAGATCATGAGAAACCCTGCTCTCGGGTGATGTTGGCCTGTGAAGACCTGAAAATTTCCCTCTGACCTCCACATGCATACTATGCCATGCACACATGCCCTCACTCATACACATGGACACATTCACACATGCACACACACAAATAAATAAAGTGAAGAGAGAAAAACCAAAACAAGAAAAGTATGGTACCTAGACATCTCATGAAGTCAGCAAGCTGCTCATCAACCTAAGAAAGAAAAGAAAAATCCCCGGAGAGGATTAATTCTGCACTCTTCCCAGGGTCCCACCCCAAGCAGTTCAGCAAGAATCAGCAATATGCAAAGTCCTCACAGTGCACTGCGGCCAAGGAGGCTCATCCAGGAACTCAGAGCTGGGCTCAGCGCTCAAAGACTAGCCAGGCATTCACCTCATTGACAGGATTAAAGACGCATTCAGTTTCACTAATATCTGCAGCAAAAGAATTTGTCAAAATTCAATACTTTCCTACAGACACACACACACACACACACACACAAACACAAAAACTCAGCAGCTTAGGACAGAATAGAACTCTAGCCTGATAAAAACTGGTAACTGCTAAGCCATCTCTCCAGCCCAACTTTTGGGTAATAGGCAACTTAGTGTGATGCTGGATATCTCCCCCGAATAGATGGGACAAGCATATCCCCTCTCTCTCCTGCTGGACAGGGTCCTGACACCCCAGACTGAGTGGTGAAGGGAAGGAGACCCCTGCTGTGCTGCAGGAGGAGGAACTAATGGTGTCTCAGCTGCCACTGCCCACACAGGAGACCCAAGAAATCTACAGAAAGACTCATGGTTAACCACATATCAAACCAGATCATTGGATTTATTACAAGGGAATTTTTAAAAAATCCATTTGTAATCACAGAAAATACTCAGGAATTAATTTCATGAGGATTTTCTACTAAAAGCTGCAAAACTCAGCTGAGTTAAGTTAAATTAGATCTAAATCAATAGAGATATGTGTAGGCATGTTTTAGATTGGGGCAGTAAATCTTTGTAAGATGACTGGCCTGGTGAAATTTATTTATTATCTTCTCTTTAAAGGTAGAAGTTGATGAGCTGGTACTAAGATAATTATCTTATCTAGGAGAGACAAGGATCTAGGAGAGAATCCTAAAGTGAAGAACTCCTTTTTTGGGCCTCATGGATGTTTGTGCTGGGGCTGCTCTGGGTGTTCCTGAGGTAGGCACATCGTCAAGATGCTTCATATCATCCTCTGGTGCGGGCTGGTGGCTTCCCTCGGGGCTTTGCAGTTGGTAGGGCAGGGTTTTTTCAGATTCTAGCAATGGGCTCAAATAAAACAGGTCCTATGTGGCTGCAGCATGTTGATGTCATAGCTCCCTCTGTTGATGTGAGTACACTCTTGAAGGCCCCACAACCATAAGGTCATTCAGCAATGTGCTTCTCAGATGTGTGTGGCTCTGAAAGTCACACAGAAGGAGAAGTGACAGCAAGTGGTCCCCAGGGTTAGAATGGGACATAGATGTGGTCCTAATATGAGCTTAGGGAAATCTGGGACATGCTTTTGCTCATGTCCCAGAGGATCAGAGGTTGTGGTCGACACACGACTGTTTCTTTCTCAGGGCCTAATGAAGGCTTTTGCACTTTTTAGCCCCATTTATCTCAGTGATGACCTTTCTGTAATGCCATAAATGCCATTTCCAGATGCTGTGTGCTCTCTCCAAGCTTCTGTTGCGATTCCAAGTTCACATCCAGTGCTCTAGTCCCTGCCCCTAGCCTCCTAATGTTCACAAGAAGTCGAACCCGAATGCCTTGCATGCCATGAAACCATTTCCTGCCTTCACGTCCCTGGGCCTCAGCTCCTTCTGCACATAGAGGAGAACAAATGAGATTGCCATCCATGGTTCCCCAAGGGTTCAGTGGTCAAGCCTGATGCCATGTGAGGTACTCAGAGAGCACTTGAACATTCACCGTCAGGAGGGTGTCCCTCTGGTCAGTTCCAGATGATGGTGGGGCCTGTCAGGAAGCAAGGCAGCAACAGCAGGAAGGGTGAGATGGGGGGGGGGGGCTCCTGCATTCTTTCTACATTGATTTGAAGGTGCGCAGTCCAAGGGAAGCCCTGTTACTGGTGTGAACCAGTTATAAGGAGGGAGAGGTTAAAGGTGAGAGAAAAAGAAAGGTAGGCTAAGACAAGTTACTGATTTGATGGGAGGGGAGGAGGGCCGTGATGAGAGGAAGGTGTGAGAGGAGGAGGAAGTAAGAGGAGAAGAAGAGAGACTGGGACAGGGAAGGCTCTATCAGTTGATAAATTGCTTTTAGCTGTCCTTGCTGTCTCAGGAGGATAGGCAAAAATTACAGAGTCCATGATTAAGGTAGGGCTTGAGGAACGCAGGTGGGGGTCTTAGGGCCTGAACCTCTTAACTCACCACCTCTCCAAGCCTGAGACAGCAGCCTCAGTCCCACTGTGGGCAGATTGGACAATGGTGACTGCTAATGGCCAAGACTTGGATGTGGACATTCATCCTAATACTCTTGTACCAGCTGGTGTGAAGCTCTGGCCAGCTTCCTAATTGGACCAATACTGCCATGGTACTGCTTTGCAGAAAGATCAGTGGGCATAGAGTAGAATAGAGTAGCCAGTGAGAATCATCCCAGGCCACATGCCAGCTTGTTCTCACCCCATGAAAGTCACCATTTGTCAGGGCTAACAAGACCACAGTCACCACAGAGGGCCAATGTCAGACCGGCCCATCTGGGGCAGAACTGTATCTATTTATGCTGAGTGCGTATGTGGGATTGCTGATTTTCCAGGTCTCTCTGTCTGGACTATGTTGCCCACCTGCTCACTCCAACATGAGTTTCAGAGGCTGCTGAAGAGACCCTGTGTAGCCATGGTCCACCTGTAGTCTGCTGGCCTTCAGTGGCCACCCTCAGTTGGGTGAGTGGGTTACATCCATTTGGAAGAGCAAAGTCAAGGCCTCCTGGAACAGGAGAAGCTCTGTCTGTACCAGGGCACCCTTCCTGAGCTCCCTGCCTGCTGGCCTGTCGCTCACACTGTGACACAGATGTGCATGTGCACACATGTATGCACACCCATAACTAAGGTATGCTAGCCGATTCCCAGCTCAGGCTGACCCACTTCCACAGAGACTTTCGTGAGGGCAATCTCGAAAGCCCTGGCCTCATGCGTTCTCAGCTGTGGATGCAAAGTTGACAGCAGTTTGGGTGCTTGGGAGCAAATCTGGTCCTGGAGAGCAGAGAGTGATTAAAGTGTCAAGCCAACCTCTCCCTTTGAGCAGGGCTGGCGGCAAGCAGCTCACATGGTGGTGTCGGGGCCTTCATACCTGAGGAGGCGCATGAATCCAAGTCTCAGAGCAAGAGATGAGGGAGAGAGTGGAGGAGACCCAGAAACTATATTTTTGCACTGTTTTCCCAGAGGGAATTAAAATAAAAGCTTAGACTGAATTTATTATTGTTTTCCAAGAGGATCAGAGAAGAACTCATTTGCTTTCCACTGGGAAATTAAATTGTCTGTAGAATGAAGAGAGATCCTAGACAGCTTCCATCAGCAAGTAAGCCTAGAAGTATCCTCTCAGGCTCCAGAGGAGCTGGCCCAACACTTCCCCCTGCTTAACTTTCTCTTGAGACAGTGAAGAAAATAAGAGAGTAGTATAGGTTATCAGACTCAGAAAGATGAAGTAAATATTTCTAAAAACTTTTTAAAAACATTGAGTGAAAAAGTCAAGTTCTATGTTTTTATTTTGCATCTAGATTAGGCACATTGTTTAAAAGATGTTCTTCTGGGTTGGAGAGATGGCTTAGCAGTTAAGGTGCTAGTCTGTGAACCCTAAGGACCCATGTTCAATCTCTCTCCAGATCCCACTTAAGCCAGATGCACAAAGGTGAGGCAAGTGCAAGGTTGTACATGCCCACTGGGTGACACAAGCATCTAGAATTTGATTGCAGTGGTTGAGGCCCTGATGCACCCTGTTTTCTCTCTCTCTATTAAAAAAAATGCTCTTCTTTTTTCTTTTTTTTTTTTTATGAGCGGGGGGAGAATTGGCATGCCAAAGCCCCAGCCACTGCAATCAAACTCCAGACATGTGCACCACCTTGTGCACATGTGCAACCTTGCACACTTGTGTCACCTGTGTGTCTGGCTTATGTGGGACCTGGAGAGTTGAACGTGGGTCCTTAGTCTTTGTAGGCAAGTGTCTTAACCACTAAGCCATATCTCCAGCCCAAAGATGTTCTTCTTAATGCTAGCAAGACTGTGGGGAGATGTGTTGTTTATGTGTGTGGGCTCTACAGTGTGGCAGGAGGGGACAGAGAGTCCCCCTAAGTCACATTCAAGGGTGGATCTGTGGGGTAAGCCTTTTCCTGGGATAACAAATGGTCGTTTGCTCCTGATGGTGGGCACTCACTGTCCCGCACTGTCCGGGTTGATCCTTGCATGGTGAGACCAGGGGGTCTTCCGTGCCCTGCACATCAGCACAGTGTGTGCTGTGCTCTGTCCTGGAGGGCACATGGAGGGGAGTGCTATGGGCATGTCAGGCTCAAGGAGGAAGAATGGCATCCAGGTCAAAATTATACTTCTGTTCTAGGTCCCTGGCATTGTCATAATTCTGTCAGTACCAGTTTGCTTGTTTCTATTGTTTATGTGTGTGCATGTGTGTGTATGTGTGTGTTCATATACATGTGTGAGTATACGTGTGTGTGTGTGTGTGTGTGCACATGCATGCATGCAGGTGAAGGCCAGAGCACAATCTCAGGAATTGCTCTCCACCGTATTCATTGAGACAGGGTCTCTCATGGAACCGGGAGCTCACTTGTTCAGCTATGCTAGTTAGCCAACCAGCCCTTTGCCTCCTGGGTATCCACACACCTCTTCCTCCTAGGGAGCCAATTGACCTGGGAGGCAGAGAGCAGATACAGACAGGAGCCCATGACTTTTGCCCAGGCAGGGAGCTCCTTCCATCAGGGATGATGTGTGTCCAAGTGGGAAGACTCCTGTCACTTTTACTAGGAATGGTGGGACATGGGCATTTTCCTCCCTCAAGAGGAAATAGGAGCTGAGAGCCTGGGAAGCTATCTTGTGATGGGAAGGGAGTCGAACTTATGAGGTAGGAGGAAGACCACCATGGAAAGTATGCCAGCAGGCTGAGGGGCAGAGGGTGAGGCCTTGGACCATGCAGACATGAGCTAATGTTGGCACTGGGATTTTACTTATTCATTTATTTTTGAGGCAAGATCAATAGACTGGCCTTTTAAAATGAGAGACAGTGAAAGCTATATATATATATATATATATATAGAGAGAGAGAGAGAGAGAGAGAGAGAGAACTGGCATGCCAGGGCCTCCAGCCACTGTAATTGAACTCCAGATTCATGCACACAAGGTGTGCATGTGCAACTTTGCACATGTGTCATCTTGTGCATCTGGCTTATGTGGGATGGGGGAGTCGAGCATTGGTCCTGAGGCTTCATAGGCAAGTGCCTTAACTGCTAAGCCATCTCTCCAGTCCTGGCTCTGGGATGTTAAATCGTGCGAGTCAGAAAGCTTCCTCTGTGTTGGTTGCAGATATAATACTTACAGCATGGGTGTGAATTACAGATCCTTATCCACGTAAGAAATGAAGCTACCCCTTTCTGCCCAGGTCCCATCTTTCCCTCATTGGTAGTTTTGTGTATCTTTTATCTTTGCCTTCCCTGCACGATGACTAGCTTTTAGGTGTATGACACTGTCATCATCTTAGAGTGTTTATATCATAGTGGAATCAAGTCAATCAACCTAATTTTGTGCTTAGTGTTTGTTCTTGTTTCTTTGCTTAAACAAGTCTCCTCTTTCAAGAACTGTGTGCTAGGGCATCCTGGGAATTTTAAAATTTGCCCTTTACACTAGGTCTTTTCAATTCTCTTTTGCACATTTTTATTTTAAAGAATTCTCTTTGCTGCATGCATGTGGTAGGGGGAATTGATTGGGCTAAGAAAGTTTTATTTTAATCCTGTTTTATTATGATTTTATTTTCAACGAATGAGTAAATATGGATTATATAATATTCTATTTTGCATATGCTAATTATAAGGTTATTCTCCTTTAATAAGTGAATTTGCTAAATGGTAATTATATAAATTTAACTTTTTATTGACAATTTTCATAAGTATAAACAATATACCATGATCATAATCCCTCCCAGTACTCCTCTCTCCCCCTCCCAACTTTGCCCTTCACTGAATCTCTTCTTTCTGCTTAGTCTCTCTTCTATTTTGACGTCATCATATTTTCCCTCCTATTATGCAGAGTTTGTGTAGGTAGTCTCAAAACCACTGTGAGGTCATGAATGTCAAGGCCCTTTGTGTCTGGAAGAGAGTACTGCAAGCAATCTTCCCCTTAATTACATATTTTTATGCAAACCTGCTTTTGAATCTTTGGATAAAATCAATGTAGTAGATATTTTGAACTTGTTTACCGGATTGTTGTACTAGCACCTCTGTTCAGAGTTTGGGGTTGGGCAATTTCTTTGTTGTGTTCAGCTGCCCAGGGGTATGAAGACTGCAGTTCCTCTGTGAATTTCTGTGAACTTGCTAGGAGTGTAGAGTGGTCTGTCCTTGGAAGGATGAAAGAATCTATATCTAGAAGGGCCTGGGTCTGGTGTTTTAAAGAAATTACTAGGATTTATTTTTTGCACGTAAGTAGAGTATGTGTGGTGTAATATGTGATGAGGTGGTGTGTGTGTGTGTGTGTGCATCTTGCACACATGGGTGGAGGTCAGGGAGGAGCATCAGGTATTGTCTATCACTTACCCCACATTTCTTTGAGATTTCGTCTCTCCCTCAACCATGAGCTGCTATTTTTCTGAAAGTGAGACCCAGTGATTCTTTGTTCTCTGTCCCCACCCCAGGACTCTGTGTTGCCATGCCCACCTTTTTTGTGGGTGCTGGGGACTTGGATTTGGACAGTCTTGGGTTTTCTCAGACTCTTAGGTGTAGGATGCAAGCATCCTTACCTGCTGAGCCATCTCCCCAGTCCCAGAACAAAGTAAGTTTTATTTTATTTAGAAAATGTTTTTATTTATCTGGAAGAGAGAGAGAAAGAAACAGAGACAGAGGGAGAGAGAGCATGGGCATGTGAGGTCCTCTGACACTGCAAACAAATTCCAGCTGCGTGCACCACTTTGTGCACCTGGCTTTATGTGGGCCCTGAGGAATTGAACCCTGGCCATCAGGCTCTGCAAGAAAGCACCTTTAGCCACCAAGCCTTCTCCCCAGCTCCAGAACATACTAAGTTTAATATTTATAAGATTATTAGAAATTCTGTTTTCTTTAATCCAATTTTGACTTTTTTGGGGGAAACTTTGTTGTTGTTTAGAGGCAGAGCCTCATGTAGCCGAGGCTTGCCATGTAGTAGACCTTAAACTTCTGATCCTCTGCCTCCCTCTTAAGTGCTAGGATTATAGGTGTGCACCACCATGACTGGTTTTATGTGGTGCCTGGATCAAACCCAGGAGCTCATGCATGTTATGCAAGGGTTCTAGCAACTGAGCTAGGTAGTCCCTTAGTTCCAGAAATAGTTTGATTTAGGTTTTTTTTTTCTTTGCATCTGTGCCTATGATATGCATGTGTATGTGTTCCTATGCATGTGGGTGCACGTGTGTGTGTGTGTGTGTGTGTGTGTGTGTGTCTGTGTGTGTGTGTAGAGGCTGACATTGGGTGTCTTCCTGCACTGCTCTCTACTGTATGTACTGAGGCAGGGTCTCTCGCTTGGACCCAAAGCTATCAAATTCATGTAGTCTAGCTAGCCAACTTGCCCCAGAGATTCTGTCTCCACTCGCCATACCCTCCTGCCATTTGTGTGGGTGCTGGTGGTCTGGACTCACATTCTCACTTTGTGTGGCAAGAGTTAACCAGTGAGCTATCTGGGTTTTCTAGAGTTTCTCGTGATAGTTTTTATTTCTTGTGTTTCCAGCCCTGGCTACTTCACAAGTGGCCAACTTCCTTACTCCTGACCAATTCCTTTTTGTTTCCTTTCCCTCCTAATCAGAATCTCAAGAGGAAGTTGAGGCTATTTTGTTATATAGACCCTTCTTGACTTCCGGTGAGTCTGGTCTGATAAACCCATTGCCAGTTGAAAATACTTGTAAGCCTGATTGTCCAGAGAACTGCTGGCAGTGTGCACCCTGGCTCAGCTCATCAGCGGGTGGGCTGCTGTTGGGGACTGAGGCTCACAGCTCCAGGGAAAGAGGGACTGTACCACACAGCCTGGGAAAAAGGCAAAATGAAAACTACTGTGTGTGAACAGCGTTGGAGGAAAGTACAAAACCGCAAGTCAGGGCTACCTGTATGCTGCTGTGTTGCCCTCGCCCACAGTCTATTTATGTTCAGCTCTGTCTTCTAACCTTTGCCTTTTCATTGTGTCTGTTTTAGTTCTAGCTATATGTTCTGTGCCTTTTCTCAAAGCATCCCTTTTCTTGACTCCTAGACATCACTACATGGTCTTTGTCACTGTTGACCACTTCTAAGCACCTTAAAATCTTCATGACATCTTCTTTGAACCCCAAGTTATAGAATTTACCAATATTCAGACATGTGTGGTTTTGTTTTTCTTGTTTATTTTTATTTATTTGAGAGTGACAGACCGAAAGAGAGAGAGAGAGAGAGAGAGAGAGAGAGAGAGAGAGGCAGAGAGAGAGAAAATGGGTGCACCAGGGCCTCCAGCCACTGCAAACAAACTTCAGATGCATGCACCACCTTGTGCATCTGGATTACGTGAGTACTGGGGAATCGAGCCTTGAACTAGGGTCCTTAGACTTCATAAGCAAGTACTTAACTGCTAAGCCATCTCTCCATCCCTGGTTTTGTTTTGCAAAACAGGGTCTTACTCTAGCCTAGGCTGACCTGGAACTCACTCTATAGATCCAGGCTGGCCTTGAATGCACAAAGATCTTCCTACTTAAGCCTCCTAAGTGTTGGGATTAAAGGTGTGTCCCACCACATCCAGTAAGACATGTGTGGTTTTAAAGTCAGTTCCTTACCCTTCACCAGGTTGGCGTCATGTGGCAGTAAGAGGTCCTCTGCCCTTGCTGTGACTTGGAATGGGATGCATCTACTACAAACTTCAACGTCTGCCTTATATTTCATGTCCTCAGCTCCTATGTGTTTGGATTCCAGCAATCCTAATTTTCAATTACAGGATAATTTTTTCCAATTTTGTTCATGTTAATTTTTGTGATTTCACATTTTATTTCTGGAACAGCCTGTCTGTGCCTAGTTGTGCCAAGTCTCAGTGGGCTGCGGTTTACCCTGTGCCTCCTGATAGCTGTTGTTCATGGGGGTTGTGCCTTGTACGCATGAGCCCATCTGGTGATTTTTGGAAATCATGATCTTGGAGCGTCATGCATGCCCCTGGAATGTAGCCTTCTCCACCTTGTGTGTCTGGGTACACCAGGCTCTGCTGGGTCAGGAGACTCCGGTTCTGCCCCCACTCATCCCACTCCTGGAACTTGAGCTGCTGTCCAGTGGCAGAGGTGCCCTGGGGCAACCACCCTCTACCTGCCATGGTGGCTCCATCCTGTTTCATCCAATATTTTCTTTATTGACCCCCTCTCTAGGTAACCGTAATTACTTCCTTGTTCTTAAAACCTGATGGTACTCTGTGGGCTCAAATAGCCACTGACTTTCCTATCATGAAGGTGTCCTGGCTGTGTTGGAGCATAGCAGAACCATGGGTGTGAGTTTATAAGAGTTAATTTTTTTTTTTTTTTTTTGAGGTAGGATCTCTCTCTCTAGCCCAGGCTGACCTGAAACTCACTATATAGTCTCAGGGTGGCCTCCAACTCATGGAAATTCTCCTACCTCTGCCTCCCTCATGCTGGGATTAAAGACAAGAATCACCACACCAGGCTATAAGAGTTAATTTTGTTCAAGGTTTTAGTCAGTCATTGTGGCGGCGGCCTTCTTGCTGGCAGCGTCTTCATGTAGCACTGGGCATTGGGAGGTGAGAGATAGCGTGTGAGCGTGTGTGTGTGTGTGTGTGTGTTATCCTTTCTACGCCTCTCTTGTAAAAGCACTGATATTTGACCATGGGGCTCTGCCCTGGAGACATCGACATTGGATTCCAGGCCCCTCTCACAGGCCCCACCTGCAAACACCACAGTTGGATTGATTCCATCCACTCAGTCACAGTTTTTCACATTAGGGTTGAACTTCAACTCATGAACCAGGGTGGGGAGACACAAAATCACATCCAAACCTCATGGCATCTCGTGTCACTTGGGGTGTCCTGGTTCGCATCACCCACTGCCACCCATCCTCTTCTTTCTCCTTTA